>WNWU01000003.1:13342234-13427234 GCA_012654045.1 Ptyas mucosa | reverse complement strand
TTTTTTAAATTTTATGGAAGAACTTACCATCCTGTTTGTTTTTAATACTATAGAAGGGTATTTTTCAATAGATACATATGGTTTTGTATTTCATTATTGTATAAGGTATGCAAAAATTTCATTTTACTAGGAAGCAGATAGCAGCGTCTCTTCAGTCTTGTGGGATTTTGTTTTTGCCTCCTGTTTCCTGAGACACAGCTTTCCCATTCAGGAGACCTGTCAGACTCATTCCAAGTACAGAGCTTTATGTAACATTTGCTTTAATGCTATGTATTTTTAAAACATGTAAAATAGTTAAAGTTTTAGATAGTGTTCATTTTTCTCAGTGATTCAGTAATTCCAAACATTGTCATGTGATTATGTACCCTTCTCTATTTTTTAAATTATAACTAAAGATTATTAACAGTGCTCTAGTATATAATGTCTAAATGGGTAAACTATGGCTTGTGATCTGAAGCATACTATACTTGAAGTATAGTATGTACTACAGTTTTTGTAAATTATGGTTGGCATAATATAAGAAGCGACAAACCATTGTTGCTTCTGTTCCAGAAGTCACTCTGTCTATAGACAACATTAGAAAAAGAAGCAGCCTAGTGACTCTAAGCCATATTTTACTTCGGTTTTTGGAAATTCTGTGGGCTTTGGACTAAATTACTATAATTTTGATATTTTGGTGCGATAGCTGGATTTGATTGAGAGAGAAGATGCTTGCTTAAACTATTTTTCAGGTTAAACATTTTTATTTATTTATTTTGGTTACTGTGTTTTCCCACAAACGTTTGTACCTGGAGAACATTATGGTGCAAAGAGGATCAGAATCAAGAATGTTAGCTTTCAGAATGTATGAAATAGTTTTCTTCTACACAAAACCTCATTACAGATCTCCAGAGTTTGAAAACTAGAAACTAGCATAAATACGTTGGAAACTAAAAAAAGTCTTGAGGCAAAAGAAGCCGAAAACAGGCTAAGAATTGTTAGGACAGAATCAAGGAATGCAAACTGGTCAAGAATCAGGGCCTGAATTTTATATCTGAAACACTTCTCACATTACAAGTATATAGAACATACACACACAATATTTATATATATAAAATTGTTTCAGTTTTGATTTAGATAAAGTAATGAATATGAATATTTTAACCTCTTGTAGAACAGACCCTTTTCTTGTAGTGTTGATGCTAAAATAAGTATCCTGTAATTCTGCTAATTTTTCTATATTTTTCTTCCTTACAGAATCTTGCTGCATGTATTCACCCCAAGTCTTAGTTTTGTAGCTAGTTATCTACTCTGCTGAAGCTCTGGTACTGCCACTGTATATGCTGTGAAGGCAGTTAAAATGAGCACTAATCAATCTTACAAAGTCAAGCAATGAGCATTAGGAGGCCACTATCCTGTGACTAAACACACCCCTTTTATGGAGTGTTGGTGCTAATAAAGGGCAGCTTATTACTGAGGCAGAGACCAAAGCTTGGGTGAGGTCAACCATGACTGGCAGTCATCAGTCATTCTTAATGATACTTTTTCTCGTGCTTTCTAAGGGATTCTGAGTAGAGTGCAAATCATTTGGGGTCATCCATAGTTCATGTACCCACAGATGGTAAAGGTTTTGAAAGATAGGTTTAAACTTGTACTTAAAAAAAAGAACTCCCCAACTAGATAAGTTATTTTCAAGTAGACAATAAAACACCAATAGAATCTCCTTCCCTCTTGCAGATCATTATATTTGCTTTTAGTGTGAAAAGATATTTACACACTAGAATGCTTTGTGTCTGATAAAGAACTACATAAATTTATTTTTATGATGTCTGTCTTCTTTAATTATTGCCTTTGATGTGTATTGGTGACTAAATAGAGCTTAACAGGATTTCTTTCCCTTCTTAAATTTCGCAAAGTGAAACTCAGCCAGTCCCTGACAGATGTCTGTTCCTCACCTTCAGGATTATTTTATAAATCCCTTTCTGATGAGCGGAAGTGTCAAATCAAGGACAGGCCATAAAGCAAAAGTATAAACCTTTTAAAGAGAGATCCTGATAATATATTTAAACATTTTTTACTATTTTTGAAATTGTTATATGTCTGAAAAATATATTTTATTTTAAAAGTGAAAATTGGATCATAATTTTGATGTAACGTGATATTCCTCATATTCCTTTTAAGTTGCATTTCATGCATTTTGAGAAATTAACTATGCTAGAGATTAAGGAGTACAAGTACTTTTCTCTGTCTGTCTTTTACAAAGACTCATTTGTACTCATTTGTTATAAGTTGTTTTGATTGTGGTTTTCCTATGCTCTTGCCCCCCCTTCCATTTAATTAATTTGCAGCTAAACATAGCAGGTATGAAGAAATGTGAATTCTTTTTGTTGACTTCAAGATTTTTACCTCTAATAAACAGTTTATTTTTGCTGATAAAAGCTGCAGTAAACTGAAATCAACACCTTCTGGTTTCTTCTGTCAGTTTTGAATCACAACACAAGGAAAAATAGGTTGTGTTGTACATAGAATCCAGAAGTTGTCCTGATGTTTGTCTTATGTGCGTTTACTTCCACTAGTAACATTCAAGAGCTCAGGAAGAAATAACTTAAGTTTTACTAGAGCTAAATTGGAAAAATCCATATGGTCACCAGAGGGCAGCAAAAGGATTCAGAAATCTCTAATATTGAAAGGTCATCTGGATTTTGACATTTCAGATAAGGTAGCCACATCTTTAAAGTTCATAGGTTTATATAATTAGCTATGTATGAAGCCCATTTGGGAGGTATATTAGTTTGTGAACATATGTACAGTACCTTGTATGTTTGAACAGATGGTTGGAATTCTTATGTAAATAAATACTACAACCTCTTTAAAATAACCACATGAAACTATTTTCTTTAGATATTCTTTTGTTAGGGTTCAATTGTGCCATGTTATATAATAATAATTCTCTTATTATATACTATTCTTTCAATTTAAAACTAGTCTCTTCAATATATTTCTGATGTTGGTTGGAAAATATGTGCAGCTTCATAAACAATTGAAAATACACAATTCTACCTATGATATGAAGTGGTCCTTGTTGAAGCTTTATTCAAGAAAGCACTTAAAGATGAGGGTGTTTATGTATTTAAATTTAAGAATATGCTTTAAGTGCTTTCCTGAATTTGGGCCAATGTTCCTGATGCTTCCTCCTGTTGAGACCAGATGTCATGAGAAACAAATCAGGCTTCATGTGTCTGACTTTTTGCTTTCTACATGTAGCCCTGCTTGTTAAGTGTTTTAGTCTTATATATAATCAGATAGCAGCACAATTTATATTTTTGAAAATGATGGACAAAGAGAACTAGAATGTACTTCAAACAGGAATCTGGATATTTATAGAGCACTTCATTTTAGGTAAATTAGGTTTACTTCAGAGTACTGCTACTGTTCCCAAACCTTTTAGAAATAGGTTTTAATTATTACGTAGTATAATTTCTCAAAGTTTTAACTATTGCAAATAGGTAAGCACCAATCATTTGCAGTTGATTAACCAAAGATTAAAAATACGCTTTATCAAATCCACATTTTTACTGGGGTGGATGCATACAATTCTTTTGTTAAATGTTGGGGGAAAGGCACAAACTAAACTTTTGCAGCTGGCTCACTGATTTGTGAGCATAGAAACCCTTACTGTGGTTCAAACTGCATTTAAGTAAATGCTTAAATTGCTTCAAGTTTTCAAATTTAGCTAAATAATTAAAGCATCTAGGGAGGCATTTTAATATGCTATCACAAAGTCTGAACTTTTTGAATCTTAACATCCTTGACAATTGGAAGCATATTTTGGACTAAACTTTTCCTCATCCCAGTTAAACTTCTTTTTTGATAAAGCAATGAGACTATTACTAGGATTGAGAAAATCCTTTTGACAGGTGATGTTTTAATTTTGGAAATGCACATACAAGCCCGACTTGTAATAAAATTATTAAAGTAGGAGTGTGTTTTCTGGCTCACATGGCATTCAGATGCTTATACTGACTGTCTCTGCATGCCTAGTATAGCCATTTCACTCATGTATCTATGTTTTATTTTTATGTATTTCTTGAATATATTTCCTGCTTTTTCTCCAGAAGCTCAAGGTGGGTCTCCCTTCATTTTTATCCTCACAACAACAACCCCAAATTGTAAGGTTGTGTGGCCAACAGAAACCCCAGTGCTGGCTTGATTTTTATTTGAATACTAAGAATTGTATCCAAAGATGTCATGCCATTAGTCTAAACCTTCTACAACTTACTAGTGCTAGTTCTGCAAATGTTTACAGAAATTATTGTAAGTAGTTTTCTGTAATTGGATACTCTTTACATGAATTGTAGTACAGCTGTCAGAAAATTCTGGTTATCATAGTCAGCAACTCTACTAAGGGAATGAGTCTACTTCTTCCTTTTCTGTTGGGCACCACACAGTGCTTAGGTAAATGGTTCATTAAGTTGATGGAAAGCTTAGAGTTATGGTTCTGTCTCCTTTGGCTCATGACATTCCTTTCTTCCTGAACTGTTCTCAGGGTACCCATAAGATAAATAAGAGAATTGACACTTGAAAAAAAAATCCATTGGTTTCACCTACTGCCCAGAACATCACATCTTATTCTCAGTCTATGTTATGATTAGGTTGCCAAGTTTTCAAGTAGAGTATTTGCAGGACTGCCTGTCTCCAATTATTTCTGCTTAGCCCATGAGAACTGGGAAAATAGGCATGGGTTCTTTTTATGAAGCAAGAGACATGCCTCTGTTGCAGAACCTTTCCTGAGAAAAAACATTACTCTTGAGGGTTTGGTTGACCTTGACTCTTCTGTCCTCCTATATCACAGGTGTCAAACTTGCGGTGTCATGTTGTTGTCATGTGACATTTTATGATGCTTTTTTCCCTTTACGGAGCTGCGGTAGGCATGGCCTGTGCATGATGCATCCGGCCTGCGGGCCGCCAGTTTGACACCTATTGACCGTGTTCTATATCCTTATATGTAAGGTCAGAAAGCAGGATTAGCTCCTTTAGTATAAAGTTATTGAATTAAGATATGGGTTGGTAGCCCTCAGTTAATTCTGAATTTTTTGTTATTTCTGTTACCTGATGTTATTTTCTATTCCTGGTGCTTATTGTATTATATTTTCTCCTATGCTTTTACCAACTGTAAGTCACTAGAGTTGCATTTTGAAAATTGGTTAGCCATATACAGCTAATGAATTATTTAAAATATTAATAGTAATAATTTATTGTGTGCTGATTTAAATTCTTTGGATCTTAAATTTGTCAGATACCTGAAAGCCAGTTTGGTTTAGTGGAGAATGTAGCAGGCTAGAAACCAGGAGGCTTATTGTAGTCCTGCCTTAGGCATAAAAGCCAGCTTGGTGAATTAGTCACTCTCTCTTAGCATGTAACATCAGGCTTTGGCAACAAGTCATTCAGTCAGTTCCTATGGATTGGATGGATCCACACTTCATTGACCAGATCCACACTTCATTGATCTGAAAAAAGTGTATCCTACACTTTTAGGAAAAATGCTAGGAAGAAAAAGAAATTGTCAGATAGTTAATACTAAAACCATCTTAAAAGAGTTATGCAAAAACATCACTCCACCTGAAACCTGGGCATATGAAAATCTTGGCATAAATGTACTCCTTACTTTTACTGCAGACATTGCTCTACTTACAAACTCTTGAGTTACAAACTTCAGCTGATACAAATAAACCCTTCCATAACTCCAACCTAGACAGTCCCAGAAGTTAAGAGAAGGCATGCCGTAAACTAACTCTTCCCCTCCTTCTGTTCACATTCTGTTTGCTCCACATGCATACTGTTCACTATTTGGTTTTGTAATGGTTTGTATTGTAGTGTCTGAATGTCTGAAATTAGGTGCAAGGTTAATTTTTATGTTTGTTTGAACTTATGAATGAAAGGGACCCGCAAACAGCTTCTTGGAACATAGCTTGTTTGTAAGCAGAAGAATGTCTGCACTGAGATAGTTTCAATCCTATTAAAGGCCCACACATATATATTTCAACTAAAACAAGTTAATACACTATAGATGCATAAAGATCATGTACAAGATTTTTTTAGTGTAATTGTATGAGACTTTGGCAAAATGACTTCTACCTCACACCTTTGTATGTTATAAACAGGTGTAGGATTTTTGTATTGGAAAGTTTAGCATCTTATGTAGACAAAGCTATATTATATATTAAAGTTATATTAACGTTCCTGCTGAAGGCAGTCAACAAAAAACAATATATTATTTCAAGGGGGAAATGTAGATCTTTGAAATGTTCATTGTATCTTGTAAGATTCAGCTTTTCTACCTATTGTTAAGGTTTGATTTTAGAATTGTTCCTTCTCTTTTTTTGAGATGTCACTTCTTCAGTCTGTGATTCTACACCTTGGTTGATTTTTTTTTTTTTTGAGGGGGTACCTTTTTTTTGTAGTCAATCTGCATGAATATGTTACAACTCAATGTGAGTTCTTTCGATTAAATAAAATACTTAAATTGTAATCCGTGCAAAATGACCATATGTGAAACTATGAGAATCCATAATAATGGTCATATGTTATTAAATGATTTAGCATTGTTGTGGTAAGGAAGAGGGAATACAGTTTCAAGATATCTATGTATTTATAATAAACAAGATTAAAAGTAAAGTCAGATATGTTTATCCCTTTTCCTTTTTTTCTCTAGAGCAGTCAAAAGATATACTGTATACCCTGTGAAAGGGTGCTTTCAATCCAGTTATCCACTTTACCCAGTCTCAGATTCCAGAACCTTCTACATACTCTCATTGGTTAAACCACTAAGCCTTTGATTCCTTCCTGATTACACTATGCAAGACATCTATCAAACACTGTCTTATCTGTTTGTAAGGCAGCTCAGGCCTCAGATTTAAGTCATGGGTTTTGGCTACAAGTTGGAGTGTGATTAATAATTGACTAATGTAGCTTTTATTTATCACAGGCTAGCACATTTCACCATTACCGAGTTAACATAAATTAAGTGTAAGCTGTCGTTCAATCTGTTTTTCAACTCTCCCCTCCCCAAATCTTAAGTCTATCTTTCACTTTTTTAGAAACAAAATCCTTACACAGGGCACAGTCTCAGTCAGTGCCAAAAAGTTGATTTCCTTTTCAGTGGAGTCATATATCACTAGCCCTCCCAGCTGCAGTGTCAGCCTCTGACAGAATGACATGTGTCATTTATCAAAGGGGCCAGGCTGGGCCTTGGGAAACGTACATGACAAAGCCTGAGAGAGTTCATTTCTTAGTCCCCTCCTACCCTCCCTGAGCCTCTTGCCAGGAAAGCCTGTGATGTTTCTGTCTTCACAGCATTACTGTAAGTCCTTCAACCTTCACAGAATTAACCCTTAAAGCTACAGCCATCATAACTACTATGGGATATTCCTTAGAGAGTTCTGCCATCTGATTTTCTAAAAAATTAATTTAATTTATTTTTAGGTAAGAATGTGATTAGCAATGATATGTTGCTGGAAAATTCTACCACTTGATTTCCTGTCATCTCTACTTATAGCTTCTTAAAAGTAATTTATGCTATGGATAGTATACAAGAACAAAAATACAAAGTTTTGTCATAGCAAAGCAAGGCCTAAAAACTCATCAGTACAGTAAAATGTTGCAGTTAAACTCTAAATAGCATGGAGCAGGCAACATTATTCATAGTAAGGTTTACTTCTGAGTAAATACGCAGTCGAGTGCTGAGTTGTAAAAAGCTCTGGCACTATATAAGTGCAAAATAAATTTGTGTATGTGAATGTTTTTTTCCTTAAATATTTTACCTGATAAACATTTTGCATGGCTATTTCAAACACTAAGTTGAAATACAAACAGCTAATGTTTCTTTTGAATGGAATTTAATGTTTGAATTTCATAACATCTTACAAATGAGGTGATTTGCTTAGCTTTCAAAATTCTTGTAGAAGGTGTTTTTCTTAGCATAGAAAAGAAGCAAAAGCACATCAGTTATTTTAACAAGGTGTCACTTAAATTGAATTGTTTAATATCTGTAATCATGTTATTTAGTCCTATAACCAAGGTAATGATTAATGGTTTAAATGTGAAAATTATTTTCTCTCAAACATGCAGAATACACTGCAAAATGTAAAAATGTATTTTTGTAAAACAAGTATAATGAAAAATTTTTTTATCTGTCGTACATATAGTATACACATTACTTTAAAAACAGTATGCATAGTTGGCTGTCACAATAATATTATTTACGGCATCCAAAAATCATTTACAGATACAACTAAGGGGATTCAAGCCTCAGTTAGGAACTTTCTAGAAAGAAATCCTATAAATTAGCTATTGCTCAGGAGTGGCTGTTTTCTAGTCAGGGCTGGTCCTTTCATTTGTCTACATAAGGCTAATTTATTTTTGCAGCCAGATGTGAGCTGACAGCCATCACTCAGAGTTTCCTTCCCCCACTGTTAGGAGGTCGGAAAAACAGTCACGTTTCCCATTTTACAAAATCCCCATCAACATTATTGAAGATGGATGTATCTTTAAAGCAAAGATTGATTGTGGATATCGGAGTTATGGTGTCATTTATCATGGTGAATATTATTTAGACTTGGATTGTACAAGGCTGTAACTTGAGACACAGCCAGGGGAGGGACAATCTGGAAACGAGGATCCATGAACTTTAATGGATGGATGCTTTTTCAAAGCTCCACGCACTGTAGTATGATTTACTTTTCTTATAGAAAAGAAACAAGCATTTCAGTTTTAAAGGGCCAGCATGCCTTCTTGTTTCCTTTTGTGGATCCTTCATAGACATAAAGGCTCACAGCTGAGACACAAATAGAATGATAGTATATGAATTTTACATGTATACAATTAATCATAGTTTAAATATATCACTATGAGACATTAAATGAGGTGTACTCAAAGCTTTTGTTTGCTTGAGCTTTTACTCATGTCACTACTAAAGTGCCCCAACATATTTGTATTGTGTAAGAGAGAATTATCTGAAATTATGGTGGCATTAAATATAATAACCATTGTGTTATATTGTGCAAGCGTTCTATATCAAACTGAGTCCAAAACATCTAGTTGTTCACTCTTGAAGTCTCCTTGGTAGGAAGACTGAAAAAAACTCGGTTATTCAACATAGCAATACTGTAAATGTTTGGATATGTTAAAATATGTTTTAAAAGTATAGATTTGCAGTATATACTTAATTCTTTGAATGTGTGAACACATGGTAAGCACACAAAGAAAATTTTCTAGGGAAGAGCCAGTTTTAACCCTAATATTAAGAACATGCTGTATATGCTAGTGTTTAAATTAAATGCCTTTGAAAAGTGAAGTGTGTTTGCATTTTAGTATAGAAACATGGCAATAACATTTTAATCACCAGCTTATTTTAGATTCTCGAACATTCACAAAGTTCACAAACATTCATGAAGGTCATATAACATGTTTCTCAATATAGTTAATTTCTACTTCATAATTTTTGTCATTAAAGTGAATTAACTTTAATCTGCTGTAAAGATTCAGCTGAATCATAAAATCTAGGTCATCTTGTGAAGTATAGAATAGATGTGTGGCACAAACACCCTGATGGCTTAAAACATAATTTTTGAAAGTAAATGCATGCTAATCAATCCCAAAGTAATCTTGATAGTGTAATGGCA
Source organism: Ptyas mucosa (assembly GCA_012654045.1). Taxonomy (NCBI): domain Eukaryota; kingdom Metazoa; phylum Chordata; class Lepidosauria; order Squamata; family Colubridae; genus Ptyas; species Ptyas mucosa. Next base: position 13,417,575 of record WNWU01000003.1, on the reverse strand, counting down.
TGAATCCAACTGAGGCTTATTCAACTGGTTGCTTTGGCTGCTTACTTGCATCACAAAAATAGTCATGGTTATACTCAGCATGAGGCCTTGTAGAATTAGTTTTGAGCAATAAAATCTAAAGATTAGATATCTAACTTCCATTTAATATAGACGGTAGATTAACTGCATGTGGAGACCCTTTATTTTAGTCTTCAGCTAATGGCATTCTAGTGATCCAGAAAGCAAGCATTTATTAGTGGGGATTGTCTTTTAACTAAATGTTAGTTTGCTTATGTTTTACTATTTTAGCGTGGTTTTATATCTTTGTATAATTTCTTCTAACACTGCCTATTATAGGTTGAAGATCTAGAATATAAATATTTGCATAAATAAATTCGTATTTCGTTAAAAATATAAGATGCCTTTAAATCAAATTGAATTTCTGGTTGTTGCATCTATACAGTTTTCTTGGCAATGGTTAAGGGAATGGATTGCTATTCTTCCCAATATTTTTGTTAAATTTCCCATTTTCTAGTCAATTCCACATTTAAGTATTAAGTATGAACTAGGACTGACCTTGTTCACTTTTTGAAATCATCCAAGGTCAGCCAGGTGCTAGTACCTGCTGAGGCTCTTACTACACACTTATAAATACTATTGTTTCTTTCATTTAAAAAAATGGAGGAAGGTTCTTGGTAATTAAACTACAAGATTTTACCAAGTGAGAAGAATATAAAACATAAATAAATTTCTGTGTCATTACAGTATAGAATGAAGCAACAAAAAGAGAAAATAACTGAGCATCTGTTCAAATTGCATTTATCTTCTATTTCTAACTAACGAAGAGAATCTATCATATGGAACAATAAAGGGCATTTATTTTTCCAAATACTGATTTACTTGTTGAGGCTGATCTTGCATTTATATTTAGATATTCTTGACAGCTCATGCTTCTCTGTGGCATGTGATATTATACCAGTGTACATTCTAAACAGTTAATTGACTATATAATAATCTAGGTAAAATAGAACATTTGCAGGGGAAGTTATTTTGCACCATTATTCAGGGGATTTCAGACTTTTGGAGTCCCAAATCTGAGCCCATTATATTGATAGTGGTAGCACAAAAGAAAAATACCTGTAACTTTCAATAGGTCTTGCAAGATTGTTAACATTTTACCAGATTTTGGTAAAGTCACAATATGGTGCTATTTAATCTTTTTATTTAGTGGACTTTGGTAGATGAATGTTCTAATTCACATTACAGTATCTGCTAAAACAATAATTGGTAGCCTCAGATATGTGTAATTTTCCCCCCCTCTTGTTATATTATCTGCTACTTTTAATAACTTTGGGAATAATATCATTAAATCTGCAGTTCTGTGTACTGTGGGATTTGCTGCTAGTTGATTTCTGGTTTACTATCCTTATAAGCATGTTTGCTTTCATACACAGAAGAAAAGAAATGTAATCTCGTAGGAATCTGCCAATATTGATAAGTGTACATAGTGAAGTTTGATAAAAAAAACCCAAAACAACAACTCACTGCCACCAGATGAAATAATTGCAATAAGATATATTTCAAAATAAGTGTTTGGAAATAAGATCTATAAAAGTGAAAGATTGGAAAATATTTGAGTTTAGGATCAATTTGATTTACCATTTAATAGGAAGAAATTGGCTTAGATCAGGAGTGAAATCCAGCAGGTTATGACAGGTTCTGGAGAACCGGTAGCGGAAATTTTGAGTAGTTCAGAGAACTGGTAGTGGAAATTTTGAATAGTTCGGAGAACCGGCAAATACCACCTCTGGCTGGCCCCAGAGTAGGGTGAGAATGGAGATTTTGCAATATCCTTCCCCCAGGACTGGGGAAGGAATGGGAATTTTGCAATATACCTCCCCTGGAGTGGGGTAGGAATTGAGATTTTGCAGTATCCTTCCGCTGCCATGCCCACCAAGCCACACCACGCCCACCAAGCCACGCCCACAGAACCTGTAGTAAAAAAAATAGATTTCACCACTGGCTTAGATGCTAACAATTTGGCTTAACTGCATTTAGGTTTGGGTTCTACTCTTATCTCAATAATACTCCTTGTAGCTTGCATAGGAATATTTTTACAAATTAAAAAATGCAACATGTTTATAAATAGGAAGTACTTTATCAAATTCATATTTATCATAGCCACTGCAATATTGACTAGGGGGTCAAGTTCATTATAGTAAATAACAGCATAACCATTACTAATGCATGTAAGTCTATGCCACAGTTATGATATAAGACTGCTGTTTCCTGATTAAGACTATTTGATGACAAAGAGATACAGTGTAGATTATCTCTGCTTTATGTTTACTGACATTAACTTCTGGTATTCTGCGTTTTTCTGGCAATGGAATACATTAATGTGGACAAACCTTACAGAATGGACTCTGAGTTTCAGAAAGTAAAGAGTTTAGAAAAGGTGTCTAATTTCAGCACTCACACTGTATATCCATAAGTTATGCATATTTATCATGGCATATTACCGAATGCAGAAAACAATTGTTTTTCATTTTTTTCCTGAGTATCTCAATGAAGTGATTTATTATAGTTATCCATCTTAAGGGTCATCTATCAACTTTTAGTTGATACAAAATCAAACAAGCATCTGTTTGCTTTGAATCAATCAGAAAACTTGTTATTTATCACATTCAGTATGATTTTTGTGTTAACTGAATTACAGTATTATGTATAACATTAAAATAAAAATACTATCATTTACTATTATATTGATTGTTTAAATATAAATAAAAACTGTTAGCAAACCATATATAGATTTGATCCCAATAAATAATTATAATTTCTGAAAAATTCTAATTTTGGTCAGGTACTGCTGTTCTTATTAGAACAGAACTATGGTCACACCATTATATCCAAGTTTTTAACAATATTTATCTCATTTGTCCTCAACTAGCCAGTGGCATGAGCCTTTAATATTCCTGTTTTAGAGAAGGAACACTGAGAAACTATGATTATACACAGCATCCCTTTGAGCATGTTTAGCTATTCCTAGCTCTTATTACTGAATCAAAGGAAAGAAGAGAGGTCAGTCCTCATTCTTTTTATGCCAATTTTGGATATGCTTAGTCATTAGTTGATATTTTCAAGAATTAACTATTTTGAAAATCCAAACAATCCAATTTGTCCTAGAAATATTGTACATAATTTGATATTGAGGACTCTAGACAGCATTTGAAGAGAATTGATCTGCATGTAACTTCAGCACAAAGGGGAAAGTTAGGTTTATATGATTTCTCAATGTCAGAAAAAATGTTTGCAAGTTCTATTTAATAGAAAAATACTAACACTAGCATGGAACAAGGGAAAACTATTTTAAAAAACTATTATTTTTTTGTATTAATAAGCAGGACAAATCACACTTATCTACCTAGTATCACAAACATGACTGATTTATATGAACATAAAGCTAGTTATAATACTTGTTGTTCTTACAAGTTCAAATATCAGAGGAGTTTAAATTTATACAGCACTTTTTCAAAGTGGGCTGTAGCTGATACAGTCCATAACAAGTATTAAATTACATCACCAAACACAATAGTCAAAAACTTCTCTCTTCCCATTATGAAGCTTCTTGATAACTTACAGTAGTTCCTTAGCAGGCTGTGGGCTGCAAAATTACTTTCATGGATAAATGCCATTCTATAAAAATGTCCATGCTTCCATTTTGATACATGACAAATTAAAAGCACAAAAAGAAATAGGACACAATGAAGTATGGTATAAAACCGTGATGGCAAACCTATGGCATGCGTGCCACCTGTGGCACACAGAGCCATATCTGTCGGCACGTGAGCTGTTGCCCTAGCTCAGCTCCAGTGTGCATGTGCACGCCAGCCAACTGATTTTTGGCTGGCCCCACGCACGCCGCACCTCCCCTCCCAGGAGTCTCCACTCAGCCTGTTTTGGATGCCAGGTAAGTACAGGGCTCACGTGGGGGCTCTGGGAGGGTGTTTTCGGCCTCCAGAGGGCTTCCAGGGGGGTAGGGGAGGCCATTTTCGCCCTCCCCAGACTCCAAGAAAGCCTCTGGAGCCTGGGGAGGGCAAAAAATGGGCCTTTCGGGTCCACCAGAAGTCAGGAAATGGGCCGTTTCTGGACTCAGGAGGGCCTCTGAGGGTGGGAGAGGCCGTTTTCATTCTCCCCAGGCTCCAAGAAAGCCTTTTTTTGTCATTGTGTGCCAAAAGCGTGGGAGCGTGGGGGGGGTCGCACGTGCATGCAGGTGGCATTGAATTATGGCTGTGGGCACGTGCACATGCAACCTCCCATGCGCCCCCTGTTTTTGGCACGCAATGGCAAAAAGGTTAGCCATCACTGGTATAAAAGATAAAATATATAAAAAGCCAATACAGTTATTCTGAGTTGCATTGTAGTTGTGTGTGAAATGAAAATATGTATAACAAATTAACATTTGATATTCAGAAATATGTGTGATTACACTCTTCAATGAATTTGTGTTTTTGGCCTCCTGGGGTGTCTGCGCCCTGTTTTTCACCTCCCCTGCCTCCAGAACGTCTCTGCAGGCCAAAATTGTTGGCCTTACCTTTCAGTTCTAGCCTGCGGGGCTAGCAAAAATAAGTCCTGTGCTTGGCTGGGGCGTAGGTGGGGTATGTGGGCAGGGCAGCCTCATGGTCCTGCGCGGGCCAGATTAATGGCTTCAGCGGGCCGCAGTTTGAGGACCCATGGTCTATGGCTTTCTATGATGTCAGTGTCAACTGTTTCTATGACATTGTCCTAAAGTCCTGGGATTTCTCAATCTATTCAAAGTAATTTCATAAGTGTGATAACGAGAGAGATCAGCAACCAAAAATACAATTGATGTTGATCAGGTTTGGGTATTTACCTATCGGTAATTCTGTAAAAGAAACTTAATACTCTCCCCTGGCAGATTCTCTCTCCTTTTTTCTTCGTCAGTTCTTGAATTTCATTTTGTTGCATGTAAGAGACAAGATTTCTTTTAAAGAGTAAAGACTGAGATGCTGTTTGCACTAATTATTTTATTGTTTCAAACTTGGCTAGTCAGTTATATAATAGATCTAGTGCTAAATCTTTAATTCAGTGTGGAGAAACTCGGTGTTAAACTTGGTATTAGGTACTTTTATTTATGTTATCTTTTTAAATAAAATAAAGACCCAATAGGTCTTTCACTGTCACTTTCCTATATTGCTTTTCTGTTCATCAGACTGTATTTCATACAAAATTACTCCTTCTAAATTGATTTCTGTAAAGATAGTTTGCTCAGTTTTCAACCAATATCACTAAAATTGATCAGGCATTGTGCCACTATTTAATTTCTATGCAATGCACAAAAAAAATGCTATGATCCCAGGGCAAATTTCTGAATCTTGATCTTTGTAAAAATTGTTTCTCAGATTGTGGAGATAACTTGGTGATTGGATAGAGAAGAAGCAAGATTAATAATTATGATGATGCAAGGATCGGCTATTAGCTACATAATTCATATATAGTTTTAGGTAGACATACAAAATAAAGAGAGAGAGGTTGACAGAAGGGAAAGCATTATCTTGATATACATGATCTTTGACTGGGCAACCAATGTAGTAAAATGTCTAGTAATTATTTGGGCTCTATTTACTTATCTGGCTTTCAATTCTACTTACATATCTGAAAATTAAACATTACAAAAGTAATTTAAATATTTAATTTGCTGTCTTCCAAACTAAGAATACCTTAATTTTGGGTGGTGACGGCGGCTTTTATTGTGTTGTGATGGATATGTCATTGTGGTGCTTCAAGGCATAAAAAAGTATAACTGCCTGGAATCAGTATTCTTTTTCATTTGCAAGGCATATGAAATCTGACATAAGATTACAATTGCCATTATTTGGTGAATCCCTCCTATTGGCTTCTCCATTGATTTGTTGGAAGACAGCAGTGAAGGTTGCAACTGGCATTCATATGACCTTAGAACGCTGCAGTCACTGTAATTGTGAGCTGGTTTCCAAGTGCCTGACTTGTGATAACGTGACTATGGGGATTTTCAATGACCACACTATAAGGAATGGTTGTATGTCCCCTCATTCAATGCTGTTATATCTTTAGGTGGTCACTAAATGAATGGTTCTTGAATGAGGGCTACCTGCACTTGGATTATCCTTTTCCAGGTAAAGACAAAGTTTTTGCAGTTTTGCAAATATTGCAATTCTTTTTCTTCAGGAATGCTGGTTTTTTTTTATTTTATTATTATTATTTAGTATATGGCATACAGTGTCAGGAAAATCTACACATGCTAGACACGGCTAATTCATTCTGTTTGGTGCTTGTGTATCTATCTTTGGTGCACTGCAGTGGGACAAACTAGCTTTACACTAATTAATTAGCAGCACTTGGGTTGCTGGCTCTTCCAGGCTCCTCTGCCGGTTTTGCCTCACCTCGCATCATGTCTCAATGCCTCGTGTTCAGCAAGATCCTGGGCTGGCTTCCACTCTCTTCACACACGAATGCAGCTAGCTTCCCTCCCATCCCGCAAAATGGTACCCATTTATCTATTCACAATGTTGCATTCTTTGAAACTGCTGGGGTGGGCAGGAGTAGGGATCAAGCGACAGGAGCTTATTTTGTCTCACAGAGCTGGCCTCAAACCACCACCTTACAAACCATTACTCGTTGGTAGTTCCAGAGTCCTTAAGCCTCTGCATCCACATAATGTAATATAAGGCATGAAATAAATGTATTTGCTGTTACCATGAAAATATAATTCCGAAAGCACCAAATTTCAAGTTTCGTTTCTGTGTATAATGGAGAAACTCAAATAATTATGCAAAATTTAACTTTTAAAATCCTGCTTTCATTTTTCAGGAAGCAAAATAATTTTTACGCATGTTTTACTCCCCCCCCCCATATTCTTTTAAATGAAATAATGTAAAATTCCTACTTAGAAGAATGATAGTTGTTAATGTTGTTACATCTGTGCTATAAACTCTATATTCTAATACTCAGACAGAAATAACATTAATTAAATATTATTTAACTATAATCATTATTATTACATTGGGCAGGATTCCTGTAGCATAAACGTTTGGAAATCAAAAGCATTTAATTTATACATGATCAACACAAATAAATTACCATACTGTTTCTACTTTTATTAAGTTTTGTCAGAGAATATGAGCACTACTCTTCTGAATAATTGCAATTAGTTGATCTTTGGATATCAGTGAAACAATGTGCTAGTGAAAACTCAATTGCTATATATAATACCACTACCTGAAATTCTAGAATATAGGTTCAGTCTTTACAAGTTGATATCTGGACCTAAATTATTCTAGTTAATTAGTAAACTAGTAAAATTGGAACCTACGTCTAGAATTCAAGGATTTGGTGTTACTTTATATCTATATGACAATAGGACTTCCACTAGCAAAATTTAACCTAATTTAAAGTTAAATATTCTTTCTGATTCTTGCTGCATAATTAAAACTAAAAGAAACCCAGTCAAAATAATATGCTAGGTCTTTCCTTATTTTTCTCTACTATTCCAAAATTTTAGTCATAGATTTCTAAAATTTATTTTAAAAATTTGGATATCAGTGTAATAGAATATTAACATGGTTAGATATGTTTTCAGATTAATATAAACTAAGGAATTGCTAAATCAAAAACAATTAATAAAATAAAAATTTAAATAAAATAAGTCACAGCCTAATGATAATAAGGTGTGGTATAATAAAAGCTTGAAAATATGAACTCTTGAACTAAATTAAGTGTTGAAATGACTATACATTCATATCTATATCTTAGCATACTAATTTTAACTTGGTTCCTTCTTCATAGGTAAAAATTCCCCAAACCTGTAATCTTTGCAAAGTTCAAAATGAACGTGAAGAATTTCACTTTTTAGCTTCATCTTATTTATCTACCTTAACTAAATATATTAAATAAGAATGGTTAATGATCTATATTTTTAAAATTATTAGGTTTTGTGAACAAATCAGAGCAGAAAATAGGGGAAATTTGTTCTGAGACAAAATTGATAGGAATTACTTTTAGTACGGGAAACAAAAACAGTTTATGTTTTAGTACAGGAAACAAAATTAAAAGTCAGTATGTGCTTGGATGTAGGATGAGTAAATGAAAAATTAGTGCTTATCGCAATAATATGTAGCACTACATTTATACTATCATGCATTATTTGCTATCAAGATGAGAATTTGCTGCATTGCTCCAAGCAGAACCAAAGAAATGCAACAAAAGTGAATAAATGGATTTGTGCCTTGCTAACTAAGGTAATTATTTAATCACAACTTCTTTACATGTAAATAATTCATTGCCTGAATTTTTTGTCTTTCATGATTTAGAGCACCAGAAAGCACTACCTAGCCTCAAAGTTACCTCATGGCTGATCAAATTTATAAATTATCTGAAGGTTCTACCCTTATTTTCCTTACAACGATTAGGATTAAAAATCCAAAAGAAACATTATTATCTTCATTCTGTAGTTAATAACTCTCAAAGTTCTAAGTGCCAATTCAGCAGATAATATTAATGTGGAGTCAAAATAGATACACTAGATAATTTATTTCTACCACATAATGACAGAACTATGAATAGTTTACTAAAGGTTTTTGGAGATCTTCCTGCTTCCTTGAAAACACTTCTGAAGCCTTGGCTTTCTGTAGAATATGGAAATGGACAGGACATTAAATAATAACCATAATTCTACTTTCGTTTTACTGCATTTCCCCCATAATTGTAACTTTGTGAGGTAGGTGGGGCTGAGAGAGAGTGACTGGCCCAAAGTCAGTCAGCTGGCTTTCATGCCTAAAGCAGGACTAGAATTCATAGTCTCCTCGTTTCTATGTCAACCATTAAAAAAACTTTGGCTCCCACTGAGTCTGAGCATATGACTACAATAGTCTTAAATTATTACTAAATGTACTGGTATAAAAGTAGTCAGTCTCCTTTCAGAGCAACACAATCCCACCACAATCTAATGATGTATAAATTTTTTAACACTTCATCATTCGTTATTGTGGAAGTAAAACCAGATAATCTAGGGTTATTAAGAAGTGTTGATATGCCCCTTTCATTGCTAGCAGCTTCCTCTGCAGCTATTTTTCTCTTTATCTTTTCCTTCCCCTTTAGCACTTTATTTCCTTATTTTCTATCATACAGTCGTTTCCCCCATTCAAAACAGGGGGAAAAGGAAAGTAGATCTCCGCTATTTTATTTAAAGAAAGTCCAAAGCCATATTTGCATGTTCTATATAAACAGTATTCTGAAATAACCATATTTTTATTATTTTATATGGGGAAAAATTGTAGCATATGTACAGTCACTTCAGCCTCACTTTTTCTGCTCCTGAGGTCGATTGTGATGAACAATGTCAGACTTCAGTGGTGGGTTGCACCCGGTTCGCATTAGTTCTATAGAACCGGTAGTAAAACCGGTGGGAGGCTCTGTCCACCAACCCCCACATCACCCCGACGGGTGTGGCCCCACTGCAAACCAGTAGTAAAGGTAAGTAGAACCCACCCCATCAGACTTAAATTTTCTTGGCTAAGTATCGGTTTCCCTATATTTCCATATTTCCATTACAATTTACAACCCTAAATTGAGATGACCACCCAGCAGTTAGCTAGGTTTAGTTATCCCACTCGACATGATTTAGCTGGTCAGTCTTATACTGATTCAGAAGGTGATTACATCACTCATTACTGTGAAAATGCCTACTGTCTCTTGTATGCTTTTTTCTCTTGCACAGCAAAATTAACTACCGTATTTATCGGGGTATAACACGCACAGGCGTATAACACGCACCTTCATTTTAAGAGGGAAATTTCAGGAAAAAAACTTAAATTTCAAATAAAACTCATGGAGGCCTACCGGTGGGGAAAGCAAATTCTCAGGCTGCTCCTGGAGCAGCCAGGAGAAGGAGAAACTGCCAGCGGGGAGGCGAGGCGCCTCAGGAGGACCGGAGGAGAGCACAGCTTCTCACTCATGGAGGCCTACCGGTGGGGAAAGCAAATTCTCAGGCTGCTCCAGGAGCAGCCTGAGACTTTGCTTTCCTTGGCAAAGCGCTTCATCATTGCAGCGCACGGGACACACATGGCACCGGAGGATCCGTGCAGCTATTATCCCACCCCGCCTCAGCCACGCCGCGAGGCTCGAACTCAAGGAGGAGGAAGGGGGGGAGTCTAAATGACAGTTACCACGAGCAAGCCGCAGCGCTATTATGCAGGGCTCCGAGTGGTTGGAGAAGCGGCAGCTGCGCTTTCAGCAGGCAAGCAACGCTGCCTCTGCCGTGAGGAACTTTGGAGAGAGAGGGCGGGGGCGGGGGCAGCTGTGGGAGCAGCCTGTCTCTTAGCTGGCGAGAACGGCCACAGCCAGTCCCTCCCTCTCTCTCCAAAGTTCCTCGTGGCAGAGGCAGCTTTGTTTGCCCGCTGAAAGCGCAGTCCAGGCTGCTATTGCTCCCGCTTCTCCAACAACTCGGAGCCCTGTGGCTTGCTCGAGGTAGCTGCTGTTTGCACTCCCCCCCTTCTTAACATTATATCGGCGTATAACATGCACACATCATTTGCCCCCTATTTTCAGGGGGAAAAAGTGCGTGTTATACGCCGATAAATACGGTAGTTTAATGGGGAGTTGAGGGCAGCGAAGAGCTACTGATACAGTTTGAGAACAAATGGGGAAAAAAGTCTGGGTTTATGCACTAAAGTTCATTAGGAACTGTATTATGAGATTTTGAATATAATTGTAAATCTCTGAAAATGGTTGTATGCTTTTCATTAGAACATTAGAAGCTATGATTCTATTGGAAAGAAAATGAGGAATTTTGTTAATTAGGTCAAAAAGGGCAAATAAGATTAGTTTGCACAAATGATTTCTTCTGGATATATTGGAAGAGTCTAAACCAATTTTTTCAGGGTAGTGTAGTGTTTCCCTAAAAATAAGACCTCCCCGGACAATAAGCCCAGTCGGGCTTTTAAGCACATGCATTAAAATAAGCTCTCCCCGAAAATATTTAAACGTATGCCCAGCTGGTCCCCGCTATTTCCTCAATAGGATTAGGGAGACAGAACTGGAAATCAGGTAAGACAGCAAGAGGAGCCCTGTCCTGCTCCATGCGCCCCAAAACAACAAGACTTCCATGAAAATAAGGCCAAGCGCTTATTTTGGGGTTCAAAAAAATATAAGACAGGGTCTTATTTTCGGGAAAACATGGTATGTATATAGGATTATAGTTCCCATATTTATATGAATAAGAAAGTTGAAGTATAGATGTCCATGATCCTAGCCTTTCTCTGTCATTTTTAATCAGTATAGTTACATATTCATAGCTATATAATCTGTTCATATCATTTTTTGTGGAATGATGACCTCCAAAGGGCTACTAGCCTCATTATTCCAAGTCAAAATGATTGAACTGGTTACAACCAACATTACCCATAACCAATGTACCCATTGAACACGCTAGCTGGATTTGATGAGAGCTACAGTCTAATACATGGTGGTACTATTTAGTTTCCAAGCATAATTGGAAGATAGTTTCTTAAGCTTGATTAGTAATTGAATTAGCAGGGCTTAATTTAAGATAGTGCTTAGTTCTGCAACAGTGGCAGTAATGCTGAAAGAAGAAAACATTTTAGAATAGATCTTTTACAAGCCTGGCTCTATTCTCACAGATGGGCAAGTTTGATCCAAGCTTATAGGTTTTATAACATTTTTTAAAATTTGTGAATAGTTTGCTGTTTTCATCTTAAGTACATGTGAGTACTTTCATCCCCTAATCTTCCAGTAATGGGGAAATTTTCTGAAATGAGAATTACCATAGGAGTGAGCAGTTTCTTTCTGCAAAGACATGGACAGTTCATACCTCCGAGAAGGGGAAGAATGTTTCTCTAATGTTAGTAAAGCTGTGTTTAGAAACACATCCATATGTGCCATATAGACCATAGCACAATACAGAATGTCTAAGATTTTTAACTTACTAAGAACAAGCCATAATGCTAGTGCTTGATGTTCTGATAATCATTTTGGCTTAACAGGAGTGGCTAACCCAGTTTCTCTAACGTGCCATTTGAAAATTCCCTGTGCTACCTGGGAGTAATTCCAATACCTCTCAGAAATGTCAAGTTGGAGAAGTCTGACATAAGAAAATAGTAGAAGCTTTCTTCCCGTCCATGACATGCGGTGGTGGTGGTGGTGGGGGGAAGATTTGTATTTATTTCTTCCAAATAAACTCAACAGATGAAAAACAAACAATGATTTCTTCCTCTAGCTTGTTAGGATAGGTATCTCAGTATACCTCTATATCAGTGTTCGCATCTTCAGCAACCAAATTTGCATCAAAATAGTGGCATGTATATAGTGACAGCATGATGCAAATTCCTTGTATAATTATTTGTTTGATGCAAATAATTGAGTCAGATTTTTGTGGTATGGAATCATGACATTTCTTCTTGTCCCACAGGCACTTATGTGTTTCAGGCTTGTATGACATGGAAAACAAGCTACTGATAGAATTAACTGAGCAGCATATAATATTGAGTATGAAAAGGACATAGATGCTAGGCTATTTCATTTATTGATTCGCAATATCAGAGAAGACTTTTTCACTCAGCTCCAATAGGTAATAATAGTGTATGTGTGTTTGTTGCTCACAAAATCAAATATGAGACCATATGTATAGGACAGAAATAAATTTTAGTCTAGCTGCAAGTATTAACAGCTATATGTCTTGGATTCCATTGTGAACTCTGCCTCATTCACAGTCCTTATTAACTCTCCTTGACTGGAATTACCATGTGTGAAATGAAGATAATAGCATGAAATATCAGTGCAGCAAGCATGAGAAAGTACATTTTTACATATGGTACATATCCAGGCTTTTGAGAGTTACATTCTGGCTTCTAGTTGCTCTACAAAATCAGAGTGCCCTTATGCCAGCTATTGCTCTCTAGATGTGTGGGACTATATTTCTCAGTCATCATAGTCAAAGACCCACTCATCTGGCTGGCAACAGATTTCAGAAAGACTTAACTGGAGCAAGACTGATTTTTCTGTGCAACTAGATTTGATAATACTGTATATAAGGAATTTTATTTCCTCAAGTGTATATGAGACAGTTACCAGCACAAGTTAAATGTGTCAGTTCCCTGATTTGGGATTTTGCAGTACCATATGTTAAAAGATGCCTAGTTTGCTGATCTTGTGCTTTTTAATTGCTGCTTTGTGTTATATACTTTTTAAATAATTATAAGTTTTAACTGAAATTGGCATAATGAATTTTGATTTCTTTAAAAATATATACTAATGCATAAAATGTAGAACAATTACATTTTCACAGAAGTGACAAAATACAGTAGAAAGGAAACATGGTATATTGGCAAAAATACAGTAATATTTGACCCAGGACTTCCTTAAAAATGGGAAGCATATGTGGAAAATAATTGTGTGGAAAATAATTTATTAAAAATTAAAAATGTAATACAAGAAAGAACTGTGAAAACGCAAGAAATTCTAAGAGAATCCTATTACTGAACTGTATTTTTCCCACTGCAGGCTTTCCACCCTCCCCCTCTTAATAGTGGTTTATCATTTGCACTAATATATATTATTACAATGTAGATATGTAAACATGGCATGGAAAAATAGTGCACAAGACACCCTAGGATAGTTCAGATATTATTTTCTCGTCTTAGAAAATGGAAAAACAACACTGGTCCAATTTTCAGGCTGAAGATAGAATTTCATTAACCTTCCTATCCCCCCCCCACCCCATTACCATCTTCAGTGGTGGACGTAACCCTAATAGCCTTGCTGATTGGAACAGAAACTTGGTAATAAGGTCAAAAAACTTATGGTAGTGAAATTAAGAGTAACCACCATAGGGGTCAGGCAGGTTGGATGCTTAGATGCGAGGGAGACAATCTGTTTAGGGGGGGAAAATCCAGAAAACTGCTCAGAAAATATTCATGGATATATCTTATTCAGTTACTTCAGAAAGAATAAATGGTCTTTTAGGCTTTTGTTCATTTATTTGGTGCCTTCGAGTCAGTTTTGACTGCTGAGAACTGCCTGCTAGTCCCTGCAGTTTTGTTGGTAAGATTTCAGAATAGCTATTGCTATTGCCTCCTTCCTAGGTTGGGGAGAATGACTGGCCCAAAGTCACCAGTGGCTTAGTACTATTAAGGCACTACTAGGAAGTTATAATCTCCTAGTTTCTAGCCTGATGCCTTATCTACTATAATAATCTGACTCTCTAGGCAAAAATTAGCAAGCAAAAATACAGGTATGTTGGGCTTGTAATGCGAATGGACAATAGATTTAAGGAAAATTCTTGGCAAGATTGAACTAGTAGGAGAACATAATGGGTTAGATGACTGGAAAGGATCAGAGATAATTTTAAAGTGATCCTAGAGGAGTTGCATATTGTTTGCTCATACAGGCTGAGATAGGAGGCTTTTGTCTATAGTACTGTTTCTGAATTTGGCTACTTTTAAGATGTGGACTCTCAGAATTGCTGGCTGGGGTATTCTGGGGGTTGAAATCCAAATATTTTAATGTTGCCAATATTCAGAAACACTGGTATATACATTCACAATAGCTTTTTTCCTTTCTTCTTCAGTTGCAAGCTTGCTTGGCAATACATTACAAATAACCATAATGCTGCCTGCAAATATAAAATGGAATACTGTTGCAGCAATGTCCAGGCAGATTAGCAAGTTGTAAGGCAGCACAGATCAGAGATGGCAAACCTTTTGGGGTTGATGTGTCAAAATTTTGGAAAATGCTCAACTTGACTCAGTGGATGTGTCACTCTTCTGAACAAAAGATAAAAAATTCTCCGTCTCCTACCCTACCATCTAGGCCACCTTAAACAGTGGCATTTGGTGGCAGCATTGAGGTTGGGCCTGAAGTAGAGGCCCAGGCCTTGACTTTAGCCCTAGAGCCATTGCTGCCACTCAAAAAGGCTGCCTTGTTTTGTTCCCCAAGGGGCGAGAGCACTCCACAGGATCTTCTGGGCACTGCTTGCCCTCAGGTAGCATTTTCTTTATGTTGACATACCCTGGCAAACCTGTACCTGAGGCTGCTCTGGGTTGCACAAGGCCTTCATTCTTGAAGCAGTTTTGGAGAATGCTCTTTTGTGGCCTTTGTAGCCACATGCTCCATTTTCATGTAATTTTGAGATGCTCTGGAAGCCACATGAGAGTATGGCCCCCTTGCATGACATCCGGAAATCGTGCTAGAGAACACTCCATTC
Organism: Ptyas mucosa; assembly: GCA_012654045.1. Lineage (NCBI taxonomy): Eukaryota > Metazoa > Chordata > Lepidosauria > Squamata > Colubridae > Ptyas > Ptyas mucosa. Next base: position 13,402,319 of record WNWU01000003.1, on the reverse strand, counting down.
TCCTGTGGCCCTTACAGCCTCTGAAAATTGCACGAAGACAAGGCATACTTCTGAAAATATTCGTTGTCGGATGTTGGTAAAATCAGGTGTGCTATATTTGACATGTGTGGCAAAGGTTTGACATCACTGGCGTGGGCAGGTTATAACAGGGCACTGAGTCTAGGTAAATGAACTGGTTTATTGGCTATTAATGTTGGGACTGATACTTATTTCAAGTGAATAACCTTAATTTATATGTTTACCACAATAATTCCTGTAAAATGTTTTTATATTAAAATTTCACTATATCATCAGTATTATTATAAACCTCCAAATAATAAAATACTTTGCTTTGATTTACCTATTTGCAACCTTCGTCTGTACTTCATAATATAACATTTCTTTGGCAGCATAAAATGAACTAACATAAAAACAATTTAAATACAAAATAATATATTGAATTCATCAGTAATGTATTATTATAAATGTCCAAATAATAAAAATACGTGCTTTGATTTACTTATTTGCAACCTTGGTCTGGTACCTCATAACATAACATTCTTTTGACAGCATGAAATGAACAAACATAAAAACAATTTAAATACAAAACAATATATTGAATCATAAATTGAAAAGCATCATTAAAATATAACAACAAAGTAAAACATGTAGCATCCCAAAGTTAAACATGCAGCTTTCACACTTGAGAGACCAATCTGTATTTAAAAGATCTGGCTGAATGGAAAAGTCTTCACAAGAAAATAAGATTCTTTTATAGAAGATAGCAGGTGTACCAAACAGTAAGCTATTCCATAATGGGAGTTCATGAATGAAAAGTACCTCTTTTCATTTTAAACAATTTGTTAGACATATGTGTTAAGAGTTCTCAAGTTGCCTTGAGATTTATGACGGATAAAATTATTCTCATTTTGAATACTATTGTATTGTTTAAAAATAGGAAAGTATTTAATTGACAGAACAAACTGATTTGCTATTACAAAAATAGGTATAGTATAATCACTTGGAATTCTAACAACAAAACCACCCACCCCAACACATGATTTTAATATAGGCATGTTGCTTCTGAAAGTTGCTTCTTGGACATGAAGCTTTGTCAATATTTTTTGCAAGCGTAAAAAAAATAACCCTTCAGAAATAAGTTTATTCAGAAATGTGGTAGCAGCAAGATTTATTTCGAGTTTGGGATTGTGGTAGATTGGTAGACTGTATGCTTTTTTAGTCACCCTTACATTGTAAAATCAACTGTCAACACATTTGAGATGCCGGAAGGCATATATCCAGTTTTCTTTCAATGTACATAATACCAAACATGCTTTTGTTTAAATAGAAACATTGCCAGATATTAGATACAAGCTTTAATTTAATTAGTTTCTGAAAGCTATCGGAAGGTATATTTGTATATTTTAAATGTAGGACCATATACAATATTGAAATAATAATATGTTTTCCGAGTAGTCTCTAGCACAAATAATATATGACAACAAAATGTTGGGGTTGATTAGTAATGTGTGATAACTTTAAACAAAAATAAAAATATAAAGACATCATAAGTAAATTACAGTACTTCATTTGTGTCAAAAATGTAGTCAAAGACAAAATGAATGAATATATTTGTAACAATAAAAATATAATTAAGATTGTAATTATAATTGAGCTGAAGTGATGGGGTTGAATTTCATGAACATTTTCACACCTCTCAAAAATGCTGCCCCTAAGTGAAGCTTTTTTTTAAAAGAGAGAGACAGAGAGAAAGAGGAGAAAATGTATCCTTATTATCTTAGCAAGTGGACCAGCATTCCTTGGTTTTTAGATTGTGCAGTAAGACAAAATGGCAAAACGGGGTAACAAAATAGGAACTTCTGGGTCCAAATAAAAATTATAATGTAAATGGAGATTTTGATTTGGAGGGGGGGATTATATTGCAGTTGTACTTGAATTGAACCTGGCTTAATACAAAATGCTCAAATTATAAATCTGTAAATTCACTGTATATCTTACATCTATTAATATATATCATTTATAATCATTTTTATATGTGTGCATGTGAGCGATATGTAGGAATAATTGAAAACGCAACAGAATAAACTAAACTTTGCAATGTATATGAGCAAGGGCTCTTCATCAGGATACTAATATGTTGACAAAATAATCATCATTCAATTTCAGAAGTCAGCTTTACTTGGAACAGTTTATATCTTGCAAGATACCTTTTAACAATATCAAGGAACAACATCTGTCTATACCAGGTCCTTGGAAAGGTCTCAGTAGGTGGATAAAATGCCAAATCCAGCCTATATTTAGCTGACACTGTGACGAACAATAATAATAATTTTGTTTGCTGTCCAAGTTTTAATGACTCTGGGCAGCATCTATTGTCTTTGATAGATAGTTGATTTTAAACATAAACAGTCTCAGGGAAGCGCTCATGGGTGTAGCCCCGAACCTCTGACTGATCAGGGATCTGAGGATTTGGCCCCATTGTGCCTCAGGAAGGCAACGCCCACGAGCCTGGCTCCGTAGCACTTGCCTGGAGGATTCGGATAGGCGCTATTTTGAAGCGCCAACTGAAGGCAGCGCCCACAAGCCTGGCTCTGTAGCGCTTGCATCGAGGGAGTGGCAGAGGAGATTGGCGCCAATTTGAAGAGCCGGTAAGACCGCTCCAACGGAGAGACTCTTGCAGGGCAGCTGATCCCTGGTAATTGGAGGCAGGGCCAGTGTTCACAAGTATAGCTCCGTGATGCTGGGCCCCAGAGGCTGCAGGACAGTTTCGCCGCAGGAAGAATTAGCAGCACATGAGGAGGGCCCAAGCTGCAGGCTCCTTCACTCCCCCCAGTCCCTCCGATTTGCCACTGCAGGCCTCAAATGAGGGCAGATTTCGTTGCTGTTGGCTCTCCGAGCTAGGCGCATTAACAGCCTGAGGGACTAGCTTCGTTTTTACTAATATCCCAGGGCCTAGACTCCCATTCGGGGATTCTAAGATGGCCGCCGCATTTCCTGGACATGCCTTTCTGGATCAGGACAGAGACCACGAGACAGGGCCTTCGGCCTCTAGGCCTGCAAAGCAAGGCAAGACTCGCTCCTGAGCATGAAAAGAATCAGAGAAGCCCTCCAAGGCTTCCGAAAAGGGGCCCAATAGAGGCATACGGCCATAGAATGAGCCTTCCAGAAGGCCCAAAAGGCTGCCAAGAGAACAAAAGAGCCTGCACCCGTCCCTGTTCCAGGAGTTGATAGACCGCTTTGGCCTCCCAACAGTCTCTTTGTCACCTGAGACAATCGCCAAATCCCTCACTTCTTTGCCAGGTTTCTGACGCCAGGAGCAGAGGCAGTGGATGCTCTGTGCAGTCCGTGGTCATCGGGACTCCTTTATGTTTTTCCCCCTCCCATTGATTCCCAGAGTCATCTGGAAACTTCTGGAGGAGGAGGTGGAGATTCTGCTTCTGGTCCCCCATTAGCCCAGACAGCCTTGGTTCGTGGACCTGGTGACCTTGTCAGTGAATTGACCCTGGAAGATCCCTCAGGACAGGATCTCCCTCAGCCAGGGGGCGTTGGTCCACCCGGACCCCCAGTGGTTCCAAGTGACTGCCTGGCACTTAAGCGGGCCTCCTTAGAGGGGACAATTTTTCCTCCAGGGTTATTAGAACTATCCAGGCTTCCCACAGGGATTCCACTAACCATATCTATAATGCCACATGGAGGGCCTTTTGCACCCGGTGCAAGAAATGTAGCCTGGTTCCCACGGACATCTCTAGCTCACATCTTGGACTTCTTATAAGACGGGCTAGATGATAGGCTTGCCCCTAATACCCTTTGGAGACAAGTAGCAGTCCTGTCCTCCATTTTGACTTGTGGAGCCTGGGATTTCCTTTCTCAGCACCCGGTGGTGCACCAGTTTCTTAGAGGGGCCACTAATCTTAGATCTCCAGTGGTGCACCACTTTCCCATATGGAACTTGAAGGTTTTAACTGCCTTCACCCGGAACCCTTTCAAGCCTCTACAGGAGGTCAGTCTGCGCTACCTGTCTTAAAAGGTGGCGTTCCTGGTTGCTATCACCTCTGCCAGACGAATATCTGAGCTGGCAGGTCTGTCGATCAGGGAGGACCTCTGCGTCTTCCACACTGACAGAATGGTTTTACACATGGACCCAATGTTCCTGCCAAAGGTCAACACATGGGTCCACAGGGCTCAGGAACTGGTCTTACCCAACTTTTGTCCTGAGCAGGCCCACCATTTGGAACGTTCTTGGCATACATTGGATGTCCAGAGGGCTCTCTGTACCTATGTTAAACGGACCTCCTTCCTCAGGATGACGGAAGCCCTTTTCGTCTCCTTCCACCAGCAACGCTTGGTTGCAAGTTCACATCATCGACCTTGGGGAGATGGCTTAGGGCTTCTATTGCCAAGGCATATGAGGTCCAGGCCTTAACGGTCCTGAGACACATTACTGCCCATTCTACCAGGAGCGCAACGACTTCGGCTGCATGGGCTACTCAGGCATCTCTGGAGGACGTCTGCCGGGCGGCTACCTGATTGTCCCCTCGCCATTTATATGCCACTATAAGCTGGACACATACACTTCGGCCAAGGCAGCTTTTGGCAGGCGGGTGCTCCAAAGAGTCCATTCAGAGCGGGGGACACAGGACCGGACTACTCCCTCCCAAAAGGACAGTCAGCTTTGGTATGTCCCATTCCTGACTGCTGTTCCCTCCTTTAGGGAAAAGGGGCATTGGTCTTAACTTTCTCGGGATGGAGGGAACAGCAGTCAGCCCCACCTGGTTTTTCCGTCTGGTCTTGGGGTCCGGGAGGGTTCTGTACTTCTTTTTGTTTTTCACAGCTCCACACGTCAGTCCGCGTTGACACCTTCATCAAAAAGCTGGAAAGCAGGAGGAAGAGGCATGGATTAACAGTTTGCAGATTCAGTCCTAGCAGCTAACAGACAGAGTTAACCCATTCCTGACTGCTGTTCCCTCCATCCCGAGAAAGGGAGTGTCAGGTAAGACCAACACCCCTTTTATGTGAATTGTTCTATTTATTAAATATTTGCTCTTCAGCTAGTTGATAGAATAAAAATGTAGATGTTGATAGGATAGTATCTTTCTTAGGAGTTAGGCCAACTAACACAAAATATTTATTACACTTTAGAGGTTTCATCTAGGTTAAGGGGTACTCTGTACAGGTAGTCCTTGACTTACGATCATAATTCAGCCCAAGATTTCTGCTGCTAAGCTAGGCAGTTGTTAAATGAGTTTTGGCCCATTTTGTGACCTTTCTTTCTACTGTTGTTAAGTGAATCACTACAGTTGTTATGTTAGTCAAATAGTTGCTAAGTGAATCTGGCTTTTCCATTGACTTTGCTTGTCAGAAGGTCACAAAGGGTAATCACATAACCTCGGCACTGCAACAATCATAAAGAGAAATGGGTGCCTGGATTCTCCAAGTAGTTCAAAGCCACCAACTCAAAAGTATTTGGAGCACTGAGACCCCACAATTTGAGAATTCTTATGTTTAAAGTTTGTGTTAGAGTATTCAAGGAGATATTTATAATATCATGTTCCTGTTAAAATAAACCTTGCTCTATTATTTGGGAAATTTCAGAACACACAGTCTCTAACTGCTTTCCATTATACATGACTGATGAAGAAGAAATACTCTTATTATACAGAAGGCAAAGTTCTCAAAGTATTTTCAGAAAGTTTTCCTAAACTTTCAAAAGTGCATTTAATATCCATCACTTGTAGTTCAGTTCACATTTGCTCTACAGGTTAAGTCCCACTTATCCCTGATTCTGGCTGGCATTGCTTATGGAAAATATTTTTATCTACATGCTATTTCTAATGTTTCCATTTTAAAAAAATGGAATTGTTTTGCATTGATACAAAAAGTATTTATTGTCATTGTCCTTCCCATTTGCTCATGACTGTAAGAACGTTAGTGCACAATATAAAAAATGCTGTAGTTATATATAATAGGTAGAAATGGCCTCTGTGTGTATATGTGTGCACATGCACATCCTAACTTCCTCAACTTTTGAACAGAATAGGGAAGCTAACCTTTATACAACAGGGCTCTAAATGCACTAATTTATTTTCACTGAACTTTTAGCAAAGATATGGACTAAGGAATTGTCTACTATAGTTTGACTTTTATCTTAAAAACTCGGTCCTGCTTCCTTAATATGTAAAATTGCTAAAATGTGCAATTTCTAGACTTGATTTTAGAATGTTATGAAATTACCAGCTGTCCATCTTCAGATCAGTACATGCTGTATGCTATTTGTTGTTAACATCAGTACATTTTGAAGTTTTCTGGGGCATTATCTTGATTTTATAGTAGTTTTTTTTTGTTTCTTTCTATGTTTTCTTCTTTCTATGTTTTAAGTATTTTTGAAACACTTGTCTGTCTAGATTCTATCTGTCTGTCTGTCTGTCTGTCTGTCTATCTATCAACTATCATTTCAACTCCCAAGTTTTGCAATTGGATGTTTAGATGTTGCAGTTTTAATGTTAGAAGCAAACTTTCTCAACTTCGACAATTTTAAAATGTCAGGATTTCTCCATACTGACTGGGGAATTCTGGAAGTTGAAATGCATACATCTTAAAGTTGCCAAGATTGAGAAATACTGGTCTGGAGACATAATGTTTTTATGCTACTGGTGATCATGGAATCTACATCTCGGTAGCAGTTATCCTATATTCTATTCACCCTTCCTTTCTTTTTGTCTTTCTATCTCTGGCATGAAGACAGAGCGGCCCAAGATCCATTTTGAAGCAATTTAATTAAAGTTTTACTTTTTATTTCTTTTTTCTTTTTAATATTTCAAATTTGCTAAATATGTTGTTTGGTTAGCTTATTTTCTTTTATCAACCTGTATGAAAATACATGTATTCTTTACTCATACATACAGTATATACATACACAACATAAACACACATATTAAGTAATAGCACAATGGAGACTATGTCAAGCAATTTAGCCCAAGGTTGAAACCTTTATTATAAAACAAATACTTTGATGTATGTTCTTCCTTTATTTTCTCACCTTTCCTAATGATATACTTAATTTTGAAGAAATGATTAAATATTCCATAGACTCTAAATAAAACCCCCTTTTGTTTAACAGTGAATTCCACGGCTGTATGAAGTTTATTCATACTTGCTGTAAGATGCACTGTTTAGAAAGGACATACCAACTGTTCAATCTCAGAAGCATTTTGCTAGGTTGTGAGCTTGAATTCAGTGTTTTAATATTGTATCTGAAGAGAACCACTTATTTAATTAATCTAAATCCAATATTTAGAACTTTCAAATGTATAACAACCTAGGCATATTCATGATTTTTGTTTAATTGACATCTTCTCAATTCTTACGCTCACTTTCATCTTTGCTGTAGAACCTCTGGATGTGAAACATTAATACTAAAGTAATGTAGAAATCATACCAGATAGTTATACGATTCACATAATCACTTCAAATCATGCAATTGGCCATTCTGATGGCCAATTGCTAATTTACATATTGCTAAAAAGTATGCTTGATGGTGATATGTACTACAACAGTCATTGATAGAGTGTGATACTATTTTTAAAAATAAGCATAGTGTCAGCAAGGCACAATATAATCAAGATTTTAACCTGAGGATTTGAATAGGAATGCTATAACTTTAATGTCAGGAATAATTTTGAATGGGAATAAATTATTATGCTTTCTTCATCATTTGGGTTCCCTTGTTCTGTCCTTCCACCCCATAGACATGCATGAAGATTATCACGGCCAAACTTCATTGTCCGAATGCAGTGTTGCCCTTTACCCCATTCCCACCATTATGCACGATGATAGAATATTCCATTCCTTTTTTTAGCAGTAAAACACACATTCAAAAAGTTTAAACCATGGTTTCTAATTCTGCAGTTCTAGAACGGATTGCAAATTTCATTTGTCACGCTATTATAAACTAATATCAAACTAAAGTTTCTTCTTGACTAAGTTTGATATCTGAATGGAGCCAGTTTCACATTTTATAATATTTTAGCTTCTTTGAATGTAATGTTTATTGTAGTTTCAGAATTTCTCTGGGGTATCCAAGTCTCAGAAATAATATGCTTGCTTCCAGTTTTTATACAAATTCAGGAGATTTTTCTGATCACTGTTAGCATTTATTCTAGCTTTCCATTGCAATATAAATATTTCTGTTTATAATAAAACTCTATATGCAGACATTTTTGAGAAATGTCATTGCATTTTTTATGAAGTGGGCTTGGACTGAGAATTCAGCATTTAATAAAACCCAAGCTAGATTTGAATCCAAATAGCACAGCCTTACTTTCATCTCCAGTGATGATATTGAGAAAAAGTAGGAAAGGAAGAAGCTTAATTCATATTATACTTAATGCTGAATTTCTACTAGCCTGAAAAAAAATCTCATACATAATCCTATCTATTCCTTTTGTAAAGCAAAGTAAAATACCCTCTTGCATCCAGTTTCATTTTCTCCAGGATTTTATATGTTGGGTTAAAAGAAATTTTATGCAATGGCTAAACAAATCACTATCTTCCTAAGAATAATTTAGCAAGGTTTACGATAATTTAGAGTTTATTTTAACCATGATTCCTGAATTCAAGGCAGCAATCTGTGAACCAGGGAAAATGAAACCAACCGTAACAAGGCAGGCAAACATGCAACTACAGCACTGTGTTCAGATTAATTGAGATTTGTCTAGGTATCATTAACCTATGGTTTAACATTACATGTGCATCCTGCCACAGTGAAACCTTGCAGCTTCTTTACAGCAACACAAAAGAATCTTGGTTTAAAATCATGCTTTATTCTTTTGCTAAATTCACGTTATAAGTAATAGAACAGAGGTACTTTTATCATAATGGAGACTAGAACTAATTCATTTAACAGCAATCCTTCAGCATGACTAGAGCAAAGATTTCCTAAATTCTTAGGCTTCTTAGTCCTTATAGTTGAATGCAAAAATATGTAAGGGTATACACACAGACAAAAAAATAATTGAGGTTAAATACTTGTTAAACTTCCACAAAAATAATAAGAATTGAAAACCTACACGAAAGTTTTTATCAAAATAGAACCATAAAAATCAGTTATAATAAAGTTCATTTGAAGAACAAAAAATTCATGCCTGGGCATAACATAAACCTTATTAAATTTTTATTATCAATACATTTTAATATAAAAGGACAGTGGAAAACTTAGGAAAATTGTATCTTTTTCAATTACTTGCTTCAAAGCTTTAAATAATAGTTTAGGAAGTATGTTTTCCCATTTCCCTTATGATTTCCCACCGTGTTGAATTAGTATGGTTAAATATAAAATATATGGACCTCAGCACATGGTTCAGAATTTCCAAGTAGCTGCCCACACTTAGATTTTGCAACTAAATCACTAATCAAGATTTGCACAAAAGCAAAAAAAAAAAAAAAAAGACTTTTGTCAAGGCAGAGTTTTTTTTTACAATGGTATCATAAACTCTAAAAAAAATCTGTTGCAACTTTAGATTTTTAAATGTTAAAATACAGTGCTGTGTGTGCCTTTTATTTAGTTCCTAATTTCTACATTTTTGGGGGTGTCTTTTCTGATTTTTAATGATATTTTATTTATGTAATTTATTTTCTAAATCTTCACAAAAGCTAGATGGTGTGAAATCATAAGAAAAGAAAATTAACTTCATCAAATTAAATTTGATGAAGTAATAATGAAATAAAAATTAAATGAATACTATATGAAGTAATAACAAATGTAAGGAAGTTTTAGAAATGGAAATAAGACTTTGAAATATAAACATGTTTGAACTGTATTGTTAATAGTGAGGATTTAGAGTAAGAATTGTAAAATGTACTATGAGATATTATTTGAATTAAGATTTAAGGTGGATTAATAGAAGGGTAATAGTTGATCAAGTTAATAGGACTAAACTTAACATAAGATAGTAATAGTTGAGATATGTGATTTAAGATTAAGAAATAAGTGTTATGATAAAAATATGAGCCGAGGTGGCGCAGTGGTTAGAGTGCAGTACTGCAGCTACTTCAGCTGACTGCTAGTTCAGCAGATCAGCGGATCAAATCTCACCAGCTCAAGATTGACTCAGCCTTCCATCCTTCCGAGGTAAAATGAGGACCCAGATTGTTGGGGGCAATATGCTATTTAGTATACTGTCTTTGGTGTAAGCCGCCCAGAGTCCTCCGAGAGTGGGCAGCATAGAAATATGACTAATAAATAAATAATAAATAAATAAATAGAATATATAAAATTTTGTTAAAGATGCCAAAAAATTGAACAAATTTATGACCGGATCAATGCTCTGTTCTGAAAAGATGTATTTTATGTTTATTTGTATGTTTAAAAAAAAATTGCAAAAAAAAAGAAAGAAAAGAAAATTAACTTCAATAACAAAATTACAGCAACCAGGAACTAATCAGTAAATAAACATACAAACATATATTAGTATAAAGTTTGTACTACTAACTTCAATGCTCCTGAGAAAAAATGAATTCCATATAAAATATATTTACATATTTGTTAAACAAGGACTCACTGTTAATCTTTTGTTAATTTCCAGGTAATTAAACATTATTATCTATTTATGAAATAATTTATGAGATCTATTTACAGTATCAAGGCTGCATGATACCAAACTCTAGCTTTATCACTAATTAAAATGCATAATTGTCATGATTTTAACATGAAAAATTTAAAAAACTATTACATTAATTGTCTAAGAGTTCATTAATTAGCTAATTTCAATTTGATGACAACCTTCAAAGAACAAAAATATAACTTACTTAAGACTGCAAATTAACAATTGAATGTAATAAGATTTGTATAGGAGAAGAAGATAATCCATTGCTGATTATATCACTTTGCAGACCTGATAAATCCTATGAGCTTTTAAATATTTTATATCCTTTTAACATTTTTTTTAAAGTTATGAGACTGTTTTAAAAGCATTGTGTTCATTCTTTGAATTCAGGCAAAAATATTTTTTTAAAGGTACAATGAGTAGCATTTATTCTCCGTAGTGGTGGAGATAGCATACAGGAATGAGTTAACTCCGTCTGTCAGCTAATTGGACTGAGTCTGCAAGTTGTGTGATGACATGTCTCCTCTTCTTTTAGATGCAATCTTAGCTTGGACTAGACGTGTTTTCCAGAATCTCTATTCCTGGATGCTTTCAACCACACAAAAACATCAATTGCAAGAAATTCGCCATCGCTTTCTGTGGTTCCCAATTTCGGCTGGTCAAGCCACTCACACTGTTCCAGCGTGAAGGGCTTTCAGCCCGAACCCGCTGAAGGCTGCATGCCTTATTGCAGCGCTGATAGGGCAACACTCATGAGCATAGCTCCGCAATACTGACCCTGGGGCTTGGAAGGAACAGCCCCTTTCGTTGGGCCAGATGACAGCACAGGGCAGTGCTCACGAGCAGAGCTCCACAACGCTGACCCTGGGTCTCGGAAGTTCAAATCTTCACGCCATTTCACTTTGTTGGGATCGGCAGAGAAGAAGATGTGCTTGCCACAGGACTGTTGGAAGACTCCCGCCGCGCTTAAAATACCCCCATAGGCAGAGCCCATAGCCTGAAATGTACCCGAGCCACTCTAGCTCCTGCCCGCACCCCAGGCATACTAGATCGCTCCAGGCCCTTTCATGGTGCTTTATGCAGCAGGGCCCTAATAGGGTGAGACTGCTAGGCTGGGCAAGCCAAAATGGCGGCCACCTTTACCGGAGATACTGCTCTTAAAACGGGAAACCCAGTGCTCTCTGGCCAGGACATTGATGATGAGGCAGGGCTCTCAGGAGTGAGGCCCACAAGAAAATGAGCAGCAGCCGAGCCTCACTTAAGTAAGCCAGCTAAGAAGGTCGCAGAGTGGGAGGCCAAGCAGCAACATAAAGCCATTGAGAAAGTGATCGCAAAGGCTCAGGGAGGCTGGTAAGAAGACAAGAGGTCTTCAAAATATGGAGCTGGCCTGTTCCCACCCATTAACCTCACAGCAGTTAGAGATGCCTGATCTTCAGGATAAATAGCAAACAGTGGCATGGTCCCCAGATGGCGCTGTGGAGCAGATTTCTGATCTGCCTGGCAACAGTGAGTTGTTCTTTGGCTCACTGCCAGAACCCAGACCTCCAGTGCCTGCTTGGGAGCAGCCTGTAAGACAGAGGGTTTCCTCTGCTGAGGCAACCTTCATGCTCACTGCTGCAGGCCTTCGCTCGGAGGAGTGATTAGATCCTCAAATCCCTGCCAGTATGGGAGCTTTGATCTCTGAGATGATCAGACAAGGGATTGCAGCTGGGTTGCAACAGAGAGCGGCATTGGTGGTTTCTGATCACTCCAGGCCCCAAGTTCGCCATCAGGGGTCCCATTTTTCAAGGGTAGCTTTATCCCCGTAAGATCAATACTCCCTGGCCTCTTCCAGTCAGGCATCTTTGTCGGAAGACGAGACACAATGGGACCCAGAATTAGCTGATGTCTATTTCAACCTCTGTTGTTCAGATCTTTGCTCTTCAAAGCAAAGAAAACTGCTTGCCTGGGTACCAGGCGACTCAAGAGACTGGATCAGGTTTGGATGATCCTGCAGATTCACTATTTGCAAAACCTACTATAGAGGCAGAGGTGGTACCCACCCCCAGACTGTTCCTGCACATAGTGCAGAGGCAGTGGGTCTCTCCTGGGACAGGGCCCAATCCCAGCGGTCTGGACATATGTTTTTATAACATGGGCCCAGACCTTTCCAAGGCCCTTCAGATACCAATGGTAGATGCCCTTGTAGGGTTATCCTCACCCTCTGTCTTGGTAGGCTCTCCAGAGGACGCCCTCCGTCCTGAAAACAAAAGAGCAGAAAAGTCATTAGTGAAGGCCCACCATTGGCAGCTGCCTGGGCTGTTAAGGCTTCCACAGCTGCCTCCTTTTTAAATAGAGCTACACTGCTCTGGTTGAGGCACCTACAAGAGAGGTTACCAGCTGGTGACACGAGATCCCATCAAGACCTTAATAAACTAATCGTGGCAATGAAATTTTCAGCGGATGCCACACTGAATGCAGCGAGATTTGCAGCCAAGTCCATCGGCTTGTCAGTAGCAACCCGACGTATCCTATGGCTCCGCCAGTGGCAAGCCAATGCCAGAAATGAATGGAGACTGGCATCCACCCCGTATTCTGGGGTAAATTGTTTGGGGACTCCCTTGACCCTATTCTAGTCGAGTCCAGGAACAAGATTCTCCTGTCCATGTTCCGGAGAGTGGACTCACCCCTCCCTCTTTATTTTCACCACTAGTCCTTTCAAGGGCCAGATGGCATTTGCAAAGGCCTTCCCAGACAAGGACAATAACAGGATAGGCAAGGGCAAGGTGGGGGGGGGTTTGCTCCTTTCGGCGTTCAAAGTTAACTGCTCATCCAACCCTCCCATTGGTAGTCACTTGGCCTTCTTTGCCAGCCAATGGGAGGACACCACCACGGATGCCTGGGTCAGGGAGACGGTGAGGTCGGGCCTCTCCCTGGAGCTCCTCTCCACTCTCCCAAGGCTTTTTGTCTGTTGTCCTGTGTCAAAGGATCAGATGAAGCGGCTCCCCATGGAATTGGCCATAAAACATCTCTTGGATAGTTGGGCTATCCAGCCGGTTCCAGAGGAGCAGCAGGGACAGGAGTTTTATTTCCTACTGTTCGTAATCCCAAAGGCCTCGGGGGATAGAGGGCAATTCTTGACCTCAAAACTCTGACGGTTCAAGATGCAGATTATCTTAGCATCAGAAAGGGCAACTTCCTCACGTCAGTAGATCTGACGGAAGCATACCTTCACGTCCCCATCCTCCCCAACCACAGACAGTTTCTCTGCTTCCATTATGCGGGGAAACACTACCAATACCAGACATCAGCCTGTCCTCTGCCCCCAGGTTGTTCACCAAGCTGATGGTCGCGTTAGCGGGCCATCTCCAGACTCTACTGGTCAGGGTCCTGTTTTATCTGTCTGATATCCTCCTTCAGTCCAGCTCAAAACTCATAGACACTGTGGAGTCCAAGGTCTATCTGTCCTAGGAGCGCCAGTCCAGCCTGAGGAAATTGGCATTTTGTATAAAGAGAGAGCGTACGGTGCCACTAATCCTTCTCTCTCAGCTCCTGGGCAAGATAGTGTCTTGTATTTCTATCTTCCCTTGGGCATGACTCCATAGAAGGACTCTACAGTGGTTCTTCCTCCCGTACCAGAGGTCCAGCAGGAGCAGCTCGCCGACCAGAGTACAGGTTCCGCCAGAGGTGATTCTTTCTCTTGAATGGTGGAATTTCCAGGCCATCTCCAAGGGCTGCCAGTTCAGAGAACCAGATTGCTGACACTAACAACTGATGCCAGCCTATTTGGCTGGGGAGCTCACCTCCAGTTCATGTATGGCTCAGGGACAGTGGACTCAGGAGATCTGGGCCACAATATAAATTGGTTAGAACCACCTGGCCCTCAGGAGGTTCGAGGATGTGATCTCAGGATGACACATTCTGATCTTGATGGACAATGTAGCTGCCAAGGCCCACATCAACCACATAGGGGGGACCACTCCTGGCCTCTCATGCAAGAGGCCGAGCAGCTGGGCCTCTGGACGGAGACTCGGACATGGCAAACATGCAGACGGACTGACTCAGCAAAGCCTCAGTTGACTACACAGAGTGGCACCTGCACCGATCCCTGTTTCGGAAAATGACAGACCATTTCGGCCTCCCAGTAGTTGACCTATTTGCCACCCAAGACAACTGCCAGTTCCCCAGGTTTTATGCCAGGTTTGCAACACCGGGGGCGGAAGGAGTAGATGCACTACGCAGTCAGTCACCTCAAGGATTGCTGTACGCCTTCTCTCCTCTTCCGCTTATTCCAAAGTTCATCAGGAAGCTGCTGAAGAAGGAGGCAGAATTTCTGCTTCTGGCCTCCCACTGACCAAGAAGGCCTTGGTTTGTAGACCTGGTAAACCTGTCGGTGGCTCGACCCTGGAGGATCCCTCAGAACACGGTCTCCTTCAGCCAGGAGGCATTGGTCCATCCAGACCCACAGTGGTTCCAACTAACTGCCTGGTGCTTGAGCAGAACCTTCTGAGTGGGGACAACCTTTCCTCCAGGGTCATCAAGACGATTCAGGCCACGTGCAGAGCCTTAATTAATCTAATATATAATGCCACATGGAAGGCTTTTTGTGGGTGGTGTGCCAAAGAGGGATTGGTCCCTACAGACGTTTCCATAGCCCAGATCCTGGAGTTTCTCCAGGAAGGACTGGATAACAATCAGGAGACAGATGGCAGCCCTGTCCTTGGTTTTGGCGTGTGGAGACATGGACTCTCCATCCCCTTTTATTCACCATTATAAATTGGACATGCTGAGGCTGAGGCAGCCTTTGGCAGGAAAGTTCTTCAGAGTGTCCATGCAGAGCAAGGGACTTCGGACTGGATTGCAGCCCACCTGTAGGACAGCCAGCTTTGGTATGTCCCATTCCTGGATGCTATCTCCATCACTATGGAGAAGGGGCATTGGTCTTATCTGATATGCTCCTTCTCGTTGAGATGGAAAGAGCATCTAGCCCCACCTGGATTGGCATCCGGTCCTGGGTCCACGAGGGGCTACGACTACAGCACAGCACGTTAGTCTGCATCGACACCTTCGTCAAAAAGCTGGGGATGCAAGCAGAGGAGGCGTGTCATCACAACTTGCAGACTCAGTCCAATTAGCTGACAGAGTTAACCCATTCCTGGATGCTATCTCCACCTCAACGAGACGGAGCATAGCAGGTAAGACCAACGTCCCTTTTCTATATTTTTATCTGTCTTTTGTTCAAGAGCTGATGGCATTGTATTTAATACTCCCTTTCTTCATTTTCCCTTACAATCCCCATCTGAGTATGATTGGCCTAATACCCAGAGAGCTGTCAAAGATGAGGAGGTGCTTGAACCTGGGTCTTTGCAGTGTTCGTGTGGAATGTTAACTACTACACCACACACTGTTTTATGGCAATGCATAGAACGTAACTACATATAATTTATAATCTTATTTGGATTTAATAGTAGTTGTAATATTTGATTAAGCATCCTGCTTATTTACTGAGGGTAAATTGCAGTGGATTAAGTGAAATTTACTTCTAGAATAAGGAATCTGCATAGTTCACTTTCATTTAGCAGCTCCACAGTAACTTGTTTAATACATTATATAGAAATGGATAAGTTTGGGAAGGCTGAAACCCATCATATGAATTAAAAGAGAATATCTTGAAAGGGATGTAGGTGAGTCTACAGCCAAAAAGAACTATATTTTTTTAGTGGGATTGCACTATAATGTTCCTTTTGGTGTGTGTATAGGTGTTTATGTATATTTAGCTTTTGGTCATTCAAAACAAAATTAATTATATCTGCTACCTAAGTAATTATAATATCTTCATGACCAACTAAGGGTCATGAATATATTAATATAATTAAATGATTAAAATGTGTAGTCATAAAAAAGGCACTGAAAAAATCCAGTTACCTTACAAATATGTGCTGTTTTAGGAAATCCCATATGCTTGATGTGTTGTGCCCTAACCCATTTTGCTCTGTAAAATGTTTAGAACTGGCTAGGCTTCTGAAATTCATTGAAACCCAGTCTTTGTTGTCTCTTTTTGTGGCAACCAGAAAGGATGCGGAATAGCCTAAGATCCATTGCTGTTCATGGATGAAGTGAGATTTCAATCCAATTCTTCCCTGAAAAGGTAATACAGGTAGTTCTCCACTTACAACAGTTCATTTAGTGACTGTTCAAAGTTACAACAGCACTGAAAAATGTGACTTATGACTGTTTTTCAGTTACAATTTTTGCAGCATCCTCATAATACTGTGATCAAAATTCAGATGCTTAGCAACTGATTCCTATTTATGACTGTTGCTGTGTCCCAAGGTTGTGATCCCGTTTTGTAATCTTCTGACAAGCAAAGTCAATGGGGAAACATGAGTTAAAAACTGGATTGCTAACTTATAAACTGCAGTGATTAATTTAACAATTATGGCAAGAAAGGTTGTAATATGGGGCAAAACTCACTTAAAAAATATTTCACTTAGCAACAGAAATTTTGGGCTCAATTGTGGTTGTAAGTTGAGGACTACCTGTATGGTTTTTAAAGATTTAGCGATAGTGTGACACTTTTGTTTCTACTACAATTAAAGTATTTAGAGACTGACATAAGATGTGACAAGAAAGGCAGTTTTGGTGCAGGCATTTTAAAATAAAATTCTGGATTTTAGAGGTTATCGGGCAAAAATATTTTATATAATGTGATTATATCATTTCTTTTTCTCACCTCCATACAGTGGTGGGATTCAGCCAGTTTGCACATATTTGGGAGAACTGGTTGTTAACTTTCTAAACAGTTTGGAGAACTGGCTGTTGGAAGAAATCTTATTTTGTTTTTTTCCACTTTACAGGGCTAATCCTGTAGGGAAGGCAGGAAGGAAACATTCTAGTGTTGTTTCTAGCCTAATTTTTATTGCCCTGCTTACAGAAACTGTGTCTCTGGTTAACTCTTATTACATTGTAACTGCTAAGGCGAAGCGCCCATCGACATGAGTGTCATTGAGTTAGCCATGCCCACACGGTCACATGACCACCAAGCCACGCCTACCCAGCTGGTCATTAGTGCAGAAAACTAGTTATTAAATTATTTGAACCCACCACTGCCTCCATAACTTCTTGAATGATACATCAAAGGTTTTTCTAAGTGTCAGAGGATTTTCTCAGGAAAATTGGTGAGACATAACTCAGAGTAGAGCAAGACAATTTGCAATAAGCCACATGTCTGCATCATTTCCTGAGATTCTTGTACCTGATAGTTTCTTATAACTGAAATATTTTTATGAATAATTTGACATAGAAATATTTTATAGATAAATTAATAAAACCAACTGCAATTTTATGCAATTTTAGAGTTTTACCTGTCAAACAATTTGTTTTAAAGTTCATAACATTCTCTTACTAACCTAAGTGTTATTCGCATGTTGGGCTTTCAAATACCAAGATTATAATTAATTTTAATCAAAATATTTTTGTACTGTTAAATATTTACTAAACTTGTTTGCATGAAAACCATTTGCTCATGTCTTCCCACGACTCATAAAGTACATGAAAAATATATTTACTGTAAGATAAAAGATAAGGATTCCAATATCTAAGGGGCTATCACAAAGAAGAGAGGGTTAAACAATTCTTCAAAGCAGGCCTAGAGGCAGTACAAGAAGCAATGGGTGGAAATTAATCAAGGAAACAAGCAACCTAGAACTAAGGAGAAATTTTCTGACAGTTAGAACAATTAATCAGTGGAGCAACTTACCTCCAGAAGTTGTGGGTGCTCCAACACTGCAGGCTTTTAAGAAGAGATTGGACAACTGTTTGTCTGAAATGTTATAGGGTTCCCTGCTTGAGCAGGGGGTTGGAAATGTTATAGGGTTCCTTGCTTGAGTAGGTCCCTGCCAACTCTGTTATTTTGTTATTTCCCTGGTCCAGTCGTATCCAGCTCTAGGATTTGGTGCTCATCTCCATTTCTTAGCCAAGGGAGCCAGTGTTGTCTGAGGAAGCTTCTATGGCCATGTGGCCAGCATGACTGTATGCCAAGGTACATAGAATACTATTACCTTCCCATCAAAGTGGTACCTATTTATCTACTTGCATTTATACTTTCGAACTGTTAAATTGGCAGGAGCTGAAGCAGGAATGGGACAAATATCACAAATTATTTATGTTTCCTAAATCCTAATGCTAGAAGTTAACCTTTTGTAAAAAAAAAAAAAAAAGTTCCAGCAAATGACAAATTGATTTTCAAAATATTATTATGTCACTGATAGTAAACAGATATACTCTTATGAATGAGAAAAAGTATTGAATGAAGTGTGAAGGAGTGTAGAGTTACCTGGATTATATCAAATATGTCACAAGCTTAAGGTATTTAGTCAACAGAATTTTTAGTTTTGTGTACTATAGCAAATTGTAATTTACATGTCATTACAAGGGACACAATACAAAGGACAAAGCTATAATATTGTAGCTTATGGATATATAACACTTATAATTCTATTATTCTGCAACTTTCAGTTTTGGCCATTTTGAATTCTACTTATTTTCTTAATTTTTCTTTCTCTGTCAGAGTACCTGTGGAACAAGTAGATGTGAAAATAATTAAATACATCTTGAAATCTGCATATACAGTAGAGATAGAATGTTTAGTATCAGTTGGAAAAGAAGAATAAAAAACCAAGGCAAAGTGCTCTGTGTTAGTCCCTTGGAGTTTATAGCATCCTGGGGGAAAGACAACACTAGCTGGCCATTCATCAAAATAATGATTGAAACATTTGTCTTTTCTACTTGCTTTCTTTTTGTCATAAGATCAGAAGTCCTTTTCTTGTGTGTACCTTTACCCTTCACGATGGCGTTCCTTCACAAGGAGCAATATAATATTACAAGGCTTCTTTCTTAACAGTTTTCTGGAATTAGTGAGAGTGTCCTTTTGTGCATTTCAGTTCTTTTTTTGGAAAGTGCTTTTATGAAAATCTGTCAGTTGTATTAATATACTGTAAATGGTGAGAAAAATTAGGGGGAAGAAATTTGATAAATAAATATTAGTGTTATAGTATCACTTTTATACATGAAAATAGAATGAATGAATCTATGAATCTATGGAATATTCAGCAACAGGATTTAGAATATGGAATGACTTCAGAAGAAAGAAATGTAGATTTCTGTGTAACTCGACAATCATAATTTCTTAGCGTCAGCTCTGATTTCCAAATCTAAATTTTGCTTCTATTCAAACTTTTCAAAATGTTATCTATAAATTAACAAATACCTAGAAAATATTAAGTACAGTTCGACACTGTCAATAATCCAAATGCATTTTGATATCATAAACTTGCTTGTAATTTAATACCACATCTATAAACATAAAAAGCCCAGAGAAAATTAAAATGTTATCCCAAAACAGTTTATTTTTCTTATTTATAATATCGTTTGTAATTCATATTAAATCCATGTCTAATTAGATGAAATATTTGATCCTAAAATAAACTATCTGCCACTTTAATATCTTCATTGTCAGTTCTAAGGCTGATCATTCTACCCTTCATTAATTGGGACTAAAATGAACTATTTAAAATGGTTTATTTTAGGAACAAATATTTCATATAATTATTACATAGACTTTAATAAGAACTACAAAGTATGTTATATTTGTTTAAAATAGGCTAATTTAGCATGCAGTTTGCTGGTTCTTATCATTCCTGTAAATAATTAAACTGTTCACTTTGAAATAAAGAAAATTTCTTACCTCCCTGTCCCTCACTAGCATCACTTCATTCACTCCTCCAGTCCCCAGTTTCTGGCAGAGCCCAGAGTAAAGTAAACCATGTGCTTTTGTACTGTCATATTTGATTTGGACTATATTATCACTGTTATTTGAAGTTAACATGAAATGCAGTGTCTGCATGACCCATTTTAGCAGCCTATTATCATAATTTCACTGTCATATGGCTACTAAGTTAATGTACTTACAAATGACAGAGAAAGTGTGTTGCATGACCTCAGGGTTTTCAAAAAGTAAATGACGTAGTAGGTCATATTTCAGAAAATGATTAAAGCATTTTTTTTACACCTTGAGGTGTCATTGATTGTCATGGCAAAACAACTTGGTTGTTTCGATTTAAAGGTAGGAATTAATAAGCTTTGTCATAATGGTGTTCAGTCATAAACTTAAGAAAAAGCTGCATAGAACTCTGGCTTTGCTTTTACTGGTATATTTTTTGAGGTGCTAGTTATTGTTTACATTTTAAAAATTATTGTTGCCAAAAGACTTGAACTAATATTTTTCAATAAGCTTGTTTATGTATTAAGTATGTATATAACAAAATTATTGAAATAACTATTGGAGGTTTTTGTATGACCTATACAGCACATTAAAATTATATAAATCAAATGTGAATTGTATTTTAAGCATTCACATAGGTAAATTTCTAGAGAAGTACTGGGTGAAACTAAATTAATGTTTCTTAGAAGTACAGTTGTTAAGAAACATGTAGTATGGATTTCAGCTTTCACAGTTACTCCTTTTCTTGATCATTTTTCTCCCAAGTTTGTTCTTTCAAGTCTACTGTACTAAGTAAACTGGGACTTAAAGCCATATATTCTCTATAGCCTCATTAAGATATTATTCATTGCTATCCAAATAACTATTTCACAACTGCTTCTCAATAAACAGTGTATCCGTTGCAGCCTGAAACTTTCTGCCAGGGCAGCTTTGCCATGCATTAAATAAAGCTTAGTAGTCATTTTAGTTGCTATTTTAGTAGCAAGAAAAGTATTATTATGCTGTATTTTTAGTGTTAGGTAGAAGAAAAGAACTATAGGATTTTCTGCCACTGCGATATAATGAACATATTTTCAGATGCCATTTGTTGCCTTTATCCTACACTACTTTATATAGTACAGATTTGTAAGTACTACATAAAGTATAATTTTGCAAGCATTGTTTTTGTTGTTAAAAAGATTAAATTTAGTTGTGAGACTTTGCATTATATATAAGCATCTTTTTAGATATGAGGCTGGTGGAATGCAACTTTGCCTGAAATTTTTTAGGGCAGTAGGAGCTTTACTCCTACTAGGCTCTGTTCAGACATTTCTTTGTAATATTATACAATTTCAATTTGCTGTAGCAAAGAAAATATATTGTGGCACATTAAATCTGGAGACATCATTCCATGGAAACACAAAGTATCTGATGATATCAAGATTTTTAAATTGTTTGATTACAAATGTTGTGGTTACTTCTAAATGCATTGCCATATTCCAGCATGAGTTTTGTCTGTGGTTATTAAATGTTATTTCTATATGTGTTTTCATGCACAAACCCATATACAGCATGTACAGAAAAGAAAACTGAATAGTGAGGCCAAATGTGCAGTAAAATAAAATTATATCAGTGGATCCAGATGTATAAAACATAATATCTGTGATCTGTCTGCAGCTGCTATTACTCTGCTAATGCTTTATTTTTAGTTATGCAATACTAACCATTTTAGTAGGCAAGAAGCCCAGGGTTCTAATTAAATCTGATTCAAATTTATTTTAACTCACTATAAATATAAGTTCTGCAATTTCCCACTGTTCTACGTGTATGTGCTATATTCTGGACTGGGATTAAAAGATTTCTGTTCATTTGCTCCAATATAAGAAAATTATAATTTCACTGCCACATATGTGTATAGAAATTTTGTAGGAGTCAATATTCTCATCTAACTTGGAATTGTTCTATAGATCTGGATAAGAAAAAATAAATAAAAATAATTCCTGAATCATTCCCGTGTCTGTTATTTTATGTTTATATTTTACTGTAAATTGATTCAGGGTTTTTAAAAGTGAGAACACATATACAGCTTTTTTATCTTTTTATTCCCTCTTATTTGCAGGTTTAATAGTTTAAATGCACTAATCATACTGAGTAATAGTGGTGACTTTCTTGCTCATTTTCTGTATAAACTGGCTGAAGATGTGGCATAGATATTCCAGCTGTGCTCAAATAACAGTGTAGCTGCAAAGGGTTTATGAGCAGGAATGATGATTTATGTTCTAGAAACCAAAAAATAAAAGGCAAATCATGCCAGCTTAAGTGTAGAGACCACCCTTAAACAAAATGTGTTTCCCCTGTTTTCCTTTAATGTTTTATTTTAAAAATAAATAAATAACAGGAAAAATGGGCTTTGCAAAATGAATGTTACTTGGATTTGAAATTAATCAAGTTGGAATAAGTAGCATTTAAAGTCTTAGTTTTCAAGATATTCGTACTCTTAAAGCTTGCAATTAATTGTGCCTGATTATATTGAATGCAATTTTATTAATGCTGCCCTTTTACTTTTTATACTTGAACAAAGATTTTATTCAAATTTGTACACATCTCTGTTTGAAGATGGGATATTTGATTTTAGCTACAGCATTGTATTATTCATCTTAATTGGAATATATTAGTAAATAACATGAAAGAGAAATAAACTATACATCTTAATAAGTTGACAGCAAGATATATGGTGAACCAGTTTGTGTTTATTTGCTGTTAATTGTAACCTCAGCATACTTTTTAAAATTAAATATAACCAGATGCGAATTTCTTAGAGTTTCCTAGAAAAAAATGTAACTAGACAAAAAGAAAAGAAAAAACAATTAACATTTTCCAAAATAATTCTGACAAGAAGAGTACCAGACAACCTTGGCCACCATTCCCTAAAACTCAACCTAGCTCTCATTGGTTATATGGGAGAACATCATGGTGCCATGAAAAATTTAAATAGCTCCTAAATCCTGCTGCTTTGGAGAGTCACAGTACTACTGAAGCTGTACAACTCATTGTTAGGTAATCCTATTGTGCCTGACTGGTTCAAAAGTATCATATTATTATGGCAGAAAGGATTATTATCCAAAGAAGGATAAGAAACTCCACTGTACAGGCACATACTCTTTGGTATATTTACATTTCTCATAGTAGCCAGTGGATGTTGTTGCAAAAAATAAAGTGATTTAGTTGAACTTGGATTTTATAAGTCCACATTCAAGAGTCCATGAAATTGTAACCATGAACTTCACTAGATGGCACCATTACTTATTCGACTTTATGTTGGAAAGAAGATTAAAAAGTGAGTCAGGTGAATAATGAAATAATAATAATACAAAAGATAATTATGTTAATAATAAAATGTATTTACCAGTAGTAACAAGGCATTATGGACATAAGACTCATATACCTAGCCAAGATCATGAGTGATGAGAAAAGATTGCTTCATCAAATATATCAATATACACTAACTGCAGATTATAAATGTATGTGAAATGGATGAGATGATTCTGAAAACCATGAATGCAGGACATGCCTTTCTCACATAACACTACACTATCATATAGTCACTTGTCCATTAATAAAGGGTAATATGCCTTTTCTTTGGTGAAAAACCAGAATCTTTCCCAGACAGGGAAGGTAGCTGACCAACAACTAAAGTTTATTCTAAATTGTGATTCCTGAGTGATATGTAAGGAATAATAAAATGGATGAAATAAAATGGAAACAAAGTGGGGGATTACAGTATAAGAGTACTTGGCTTTTTTCTTTATGTGTGCATTCCCATATTAAATATGACCACTCTCCATATTTCTGTATTTAAAATTAAAATTGCAGGAGGATTTAGAAACACTGTTTAGAAAATATTCATTTAAAATAATATATAAATGTAATGCAAGATATTTTTATAAACATAGTTGATGAATGTGACATTATGCTACATATTACTTTAACACAAATTAGATTAAATTGTGAATAACATTAGTTTTGTGCTTTGATTTGGCTTTCGGTGTAATGTAGAGAATCCAATACATGTATTGTTGAACTATAAATAATTAAGGATATTGGTCATTATAGTATTCATTGGTATCAGTCCAGCTTTCTTGTCATTCAGAAGCTTAGGATGTAGTGTATGTAATGATTATTCCAATGAACTATAAATTATTTGATATATTATTAGATAATATATCTAAAGCTAGCAGTTTAGAGTTTGTGCCTCTATTTTTTTTTACATTTTTAACAATCACCAGGATTGTAAAAAATACCAGAATTTTATGAAGAGTCTGCAAGACATCTCTCACCAATTCCTTTTCACTTTCCAATGGGCAATTTTTTTCAGGAAGCAGAGTTGTAACACGGACGCCAGCAGAAGCTGCTCCAAAAAGATTGCTGTATTTTCATTGACATGCAGTGCATTACCATAATTGGCTTTTCTACATGATAGGAGAGAGGAAATAATAATGTCATTTTATTTACAGCCAGAGTGTCGCTTTATGAGACTTCTCCAAGTTTCTGCCATGCTGTGTAGGTCAAATGACATCTTTTGATCAGTCCTGTCCAAAGATATCAAAGCTGAGTGGCATGTAATGGAGACCTAGTGACAAACCAAATCTAGAAAAGAAATAAGACTGCCAGTTTCCCATTAAACAGCCTGCTAAACAGCACAGCTTCCCTGTGTCGTCTACGAAACTACTCTGACCACCTAAATCAGGAGAATGAAAGGAGGCTGAATTGGACATTAGTACTGCAAATGACTGTCATGATTGCCACTATTTCTTTCCTTCCCCCCTCCTCCCAAAATCAGCAAGCAAACCATGCGAGTTACAGTGAGACTGGTCTTCTCTCGTTTCATTTACGTCCTGCCACTGGCTGGTTTTCTGATCTGGTTTGTTTAGGTTTGACATCAGCCAAATGGTGTAGTAGGATAAGTCTGACAGATATTCTTAGTGATTTAACGAGTAGCAGACCTTTGCAAAGATAGCTTTTCTAAAGCAAGATTTCATCTTTTGTTTTAAAAATCTGTCTCTTTGCTCCCTTTCATCTCAGTTCCTCTTTTTTATTAATGTATTTACCACATACTGTAGTTGTGAACTCTTTGCAGGGGTTGCACTGTAAGCTACATGTAAGATTCCGTTACCCAAAGGGCATCAGTGTCTTTTCCCTTTTTCTTTGCTAGCTTTTAAAGCAGGAAATTAAAGCAATGAGTTAGTATGTCTACGGTTACAGTGGAGATATCAGTATAGTTTCCCTCAGGGACAAATACTTAGAATTGGCCAAATATCAAAATCCTTACCCTGTTTTCACTCCGTTCTCAGCAGAGTATGATTCCTTTTAGTCAATGGGAATTTGCCAAACTGAGCAGAGTGTTCAAACTGCATGTGCCAATATTCCTATCAAACGTTCATGCTAGAAATCAGAGAAGGGATCAAAGTCAAACTGTAAGTGGTTGATAGAACGTCTGCATTTTTGCAAAAATATACATATGGTATTTAGCAGATCTTGATATATTAATGCTTTTGGATATATTGAACTCATTTTTAAAAAGGTCTTTGTTACTTCTTAGTACTATATTTTTAAAAATACATGATTTAATATTTTGAGCTCTATTGTAAACTACATTTTCCTAGAGTTGTAGGAATTAAGACCTGTATTTTTTTTTAAAAAAATAGTACAGCTATTTGCAATTTTCCTACATTTCAATGCCTTAATATATATGTTTTTTCCTCTTTAGTGGATAAGGCCTCCAGCGGCATATATTTTTGCTGTGTAAAATTTATATTATATGCTGTTACTTTCTTGTTGCATTTTTTCCTTGTATGTATGTGGTAATGATAAGAGCAATTAAGCCAACAATACTCAATTAAAGCATCATTTTGGAAATGTTAGTATATATAAGAAAATATCACTTTCTGCACTGATGCTATTGTTGAACTGCTTCATTATGCATTGTATGATGAAACAAATAGCAAGGAGAAGGAAGGGATATAGCAACGTTGGCTATCTATAGTCTTCCAATAATGGAAATTTGATAATTGAGTTCAATGACAGCATCACTTTTTTTCAAAGTATTCCTATGCATAATTATTTTAGAACGAGAGTCTAAAAGATGACTTCAGAGTAACAAGCTGGAGAATTTGGCCCTTGTTTTTTATTACTGTACCTGCATAATAATCTTATAATAATTACACTTGTAGTGCATATTTTATTGCTACTTAATATGCTTTAAGTTTGAGTCAGCTCATTGGCCTGGAATTGTCTATTCTAATATTGGCTCTCTAAGGTCTTAGATAGATGTCTCATCTGGCCCTACTATCTGAGATTCTTTTCAAATTGGAGATGATGCAAATGGAGGCTGCAATGCAAATGGAGGCTGAAATTCATGTGCCTGCTGATTTTAGTATTTAAAAGGCCCCAGGCACTCTGGGCCTAGAGTCTTTGTCGTTCCTAATCTCTCATGTTCTCAATAATGTATCAACCCTTTGCCCGACCAGAGTGTCACCTGTCTAGGTGAGTTGTGCCATCTTCTATCTAAAGTGACAGCCATCTTAGAGTACCAATATCTTAACTGACTTCTCTTTTATCATCTCTGTTAGAGAAATAGCATTTTTGACAGGATGTTGGGTTTTCTTTCTCTTGTTCCCTCCGCTTTCCTTTCCTTTGACCCTCGAGAGCACCTGATTAAAAAAAATAGCTGAAAAAGACTATTTGCTACCAAATGAAATAAGCTCAGATGAGATGGAACACAGAAAGAAAGTGAAATGTTGATGGTGGAAGTTAATGAATCAAGTAGCAGAGGGAGAATTATTGATGCGGCATAACATGCTCTAACAGCTTTCTTTCTTCTTCTTCATATAAAGAATGCATGGCAGTTAGTTTTGTGGCTTGATTCTAACATCTGTCCTACCTTATAACGGTAATTTGTATAAGTAATGGAAACAGGTTAAATGCTCTAATGTTGCCAGCAGGGATGAAAATGATTGTTTTTTTTTTCAATTAGAATATTCTTGACAGTAGAGTGGCGGATGGTCTGATTAATATGCAGCTCTCTTTGGTGATCAAAACATAAAAAGAAATGTTTGAGTGTGTGGTTTATCTGACAGAAAAAGCCATTCCTTCTCTTGCATTAGAGTGCAAGCTGCTTGTCTCACTACTTAAAAATATTGCCTTATAACTCTAAAGACCAAAAGGGTGGACTGAGAGGGAGGAGATGAGAAGTTATCAGATTTAAGCATTCTTATTAGATACATTATGCAGAAAAACTGCTGATACTGTAGAACTCTGACATTACTTTGTGAGTACTTATATTTTGACATATTTCCTCTTTTCAAATTGGTAGTCAACTACATTGTACTGTATTTTTCCTCAATGTATAGAAACTGTTCAACGGTTATTTTCTATATATGCTACACAGACTGAATCCTAGGATTGAGCTGAAACCTAGAATAATATACCTATTGGAAACAGAGTTCAAATAGACATTATTAACTTGTCTTTCTTATTTCATTGAGTCTTTTTGGCATGTGACTCAGTTGGGAGCCAATTGTCAGGAAGGGAAAGTTTGATTATTTTGGATACTTAGGTTGGACAGAAAAGTAGACAGAAATGCCCAGAAACTTTAAATTATATCCACAAAAGTGATTATACATAATACAAAAAAGTTACCAATTGATTTATTTGTATCTGTCATTAATATATTTTGGTTCATTAATAATCCTAACTTGAAATTATTTCATAATTTTGCTGCTTAATTTTGTCTAAACCCATCAATCAGTTACTCTGAGGTAGATCTACAGCCATGAAGTACTTGAAGCTGAAAATCTTGGGATTTAGTCAGTTTATTAACCTTGAGGTCAATGCTGTTAAATGGGCTAAATTGCAAAGACTTGTATTAGATGGAGCTTTTGATGTTAGAATAGTCTTAACTGTTTTGCAGATATATTTACATATGTGCATATATATTACTATTCTGTACTCACCTAGAAGGATTTTCTTAATGTGGTTCTCTTTTATTCAGAGCAACAGAAAATAGCTATAATCTTGGGACTTTCACAAAAGCTATATATTTTTATGGCCTTTTAAGTGGCTTCCAGCCTAAACGTTAATTGATAATAGGGTATATTAGTGATTCCTTTGCATTCCATAGCAAAAGGTGTTGATAAATATTGTACGGTGATAAATAATCACAGCATATACTGTAGTTCGGTATACTGTATGTATTATATTAAAAGTCCTCCCTCATCAAAGATAGTAAATTGATTCAGCAGGACATGGTGTTTTTCCCATGCAATTGCAGTTTCTGCATTTACTATTTATCAGTGAGAATTAAGACTGCTGAAAATTGAATGCTCCTGTTTGTAAATGCCTTAGGAGTCTGGGTGAGCTTCAGCTGGATTGCAACGAGTATATAACAAAAGCATTTGTAAGTAGAGGCTTAGTTATAATACTGAAGTAATCTAATTATATTGAGCACAGTTAAAAACAAATGGAATCTGCAACCTACTGAAGTCCATCTTAAATGTGTCAATAATTTTAGTGGCTATGGATACTCCTGTGCCCATTTTTTAATATTCCCAGCTTTATAATTGTGGAAAATATGATTAATATAAATAAGAGTGATCATATGGCGAGAATAGCATGATACGTGTTTGTGCAACTAAGAAACAATGACGATGCATTTAATATATTTTAATCAGACAATTTGATTCCGCCAACATCATTATTTAACCATTATGCTTTGGCTTTTCCGATAACGGGCTGACTTATTTACAATATATCATCTTTTTACTTAAGCAAATCTTAAATGTGCTATACTGTTAACAGTTATAATATTACTATAGTGGTAACAATACAATATATAGTGCTTCATGTTGGCTTACATTGGAATGCAGACATTTTAATATTGCTCAAAGACGATAGTAGATCTTTGGGGAGATACTGGTATCCAGAAGGCATGTCATACATACATTTTTAACATGACGTAATAATAGAAAAATAAAACAGGTATTTTCAGTCTCCAGTTAATTTTGTTCTATAACTATAATTTGTAGGATATCCCTCCTGTGAAAATTCAGAGAATTTTAGTTTTACTGTGCATTGTAATACAAAATGTACTGTAACCATATTTTTAGGTATTTAAAATCAGCATAAATCTAAATATATTCTCTGTGATTCCTGATCACAGATGCATATCAAGCTTTTTAAAAAATCTATCGAAACACAGGGAGTGAGGAAAAATATTCACTGGGCAATGTTTCATCACAGTATTAAATTATTAGTTGACCTCTTTGGTGCTATCAGATGCTAGCAATTTAATGCAAAGCTATCTTTTATTTTATCTATAATACTATAGTAGCTGGCTTCATGCAAGACAGGGATTTGTGTAAGGCAAAATACTAAAATCTAGTTTGAATATACTCTAAAAAAATCTAACCTTATTTCACTACATTTTCTTATTTTGGGGTTTAAAAACATTGACCTTAAACACTGGATGTTATTTTTGTTAACATTATTGATTTTAACATTGAAAAATCTGAAAACTGTTGTACTTTCCATTGACAAATATGTATCAGTGATATTGAAGTAAATTTTGGTGATTTTTACCATGACAAATTGAATTATAATATTAGTCAGTCTGTGTGTTTACTTCTTAACATTTCTGCATTGATATAGTATAGCAAAGTTGTATAATACATTTAGCTGACAGGAGAAGTGTTTCTCAAACATGGATAAAAATGCCGCCTAACAATTTAATCCTTTATACTTTATAATGTCTGTAGAAAAAGTCAAGTAACCCAAATAAAATGTGTTTTTTTTTTTAATGGAAAGGGATTAAAACCAAAGAAAGTCAGTCTCAAGGCCTGACTTGTTTTTCCCTTTTGTCAGTGAGCATCAAACTTATTTTGTATTTCTGGTTGCATTTTGAACAGTGAAGAAGAAAATATTTTCATTAAGAAAAAAAAGGTTTATCTTGAAACTAATAATAGTTCAAAAAAAGTGCAGTTAATTACAGAAGAGTAGGATACTATCTTACAAGGCCGTCTGAGAAATGAACAATCTGTCCATGTAGTGTTTGATGTTCTTTATAGATTCAAAAAAACCCCCCATCTATGCAAATATCTGTAGACATAATATTGTTCAGGAAATAAATGATACGAATTCTTTCTCTTTGCATTGCTTGTATTATAGATGATTTTTAAAAAATTCTTAACAGAGCAGAAATGTCTATTCTTGTTTAGAAAATGTAGTTTTATATATGTTAAATCAGAATTAAGTTTTACAGTCTCTAGAATTGTAATCTTTTTGTTATTGTGAAGTTTATACTAAATGTTGTTGAAAAGACTCAAATATGCTTAGTTCATATGCTGTTGCAATATTAGAATCATATATATTCAGCATGATGTATTAAACACAAAATGCAGATTTTTTAATAGACAATACGTTTTTAAAACCTTGTAAAATGCATATTGTTATGATAGCCCATGATAATGCAGAGTTTTCTGATCCTAAGCTCTGAACTGGCTTGTTGGAATATGCAACCATACAGTAAATATAACCATTGATTAATCAGTCAGTTTTTATACCCATGGAAATGTGTAGATATATACTCAAATATAAATACAAATAATAATACATTCAACAATGTTCTACTGTGTTTTTAATCATGACTGAATGTTTCTGGTTATAATTGGGTGATTTCTTTCAATTTTATGTCTTTTTGCTTTATTGTAGATTTTGGGTTACAAAAATTGTGAATTAAATAAACAGACAAAGCTTATGTCAATTTTGTAGGTTTTCCTTAAGTCAAGTGAGAGGATGCCAGTTCAGAGTAATGATCTTAATGTATTAATGTTTGTGCTAACATATTGTAGTATAACAGTAATTTTTTGGTCCTTTGCTCTACTCTCTAAGGTAGCATAGTATAAGGCAGAAGGTTACCTTCTCTCTCTTTGGCAAATAGTTGTGACCTCTGTGTTGAAACAGAATCTGTTGGGGAAAAGGCATTTTTAGCAATGTGTAGGAGAAGGAATAAATAACTATATTTATTTTACTTTTTTCTCAAGTTCACTTTGTTTTAATACACAGTTCTGTATGAAATGTTTATTAAGAAATATGTGAATTTGTTCTAATAGAAAATTGATGCAAAGCAAACAAAGACAGTCTTCTCATATTTTAAATGAAGATCCACGATTTGGAAGCAAGAGCGGACAAGTTGTCCTTTGTCTTTCTCGATCAAAAATGTTCAAGTATAGGAATCACAACATCTACAGAATGAGATAATGTAGAATGAGGTGAAGGATAGAATAGAGACTCACAATAATTTTTAATGAACTATAACCATAAAGCTGGATTTATAGATCATTTTTCATAGATTTTTGTTAGAATGTAGTATATTAACAGATGGCAGTCTCAAGTCTACAAAAGCATTCCAGTTGGGAAAATATTGATTTGTCTTCCTTTTGCTAGATCTTTATCTTTTTAGCTTTGGTATTATTTAATGTTATATTATTTGAAGAACTTTTCCATTATTATTAGAGATCACATTAAATTGTCCTTTCAATAAAATAAAATAAGATTTGGGAAAAGGGGGAATTCAGTGGAGTGAAAAATAAGTACTGCAGAATACTGGTAAATGAAAGGGGAGAAAGGCCTCTTATTTTTGGCAGGCAGATTTCAGAAATGTTGAATGCTACTGAGAAATGGGTCAGATGGGAATATCACGAATTTTAGCATATGCTTCTAAGAAAAAATATATTTAAAAAGATTTAACAATGAAATTATATACACAGACCCCTATTTAGTAGAAAGTCCTCTAGAGTTAAGTGGAACTCACTTTCAGGTGAGTGTGTATCAGTGTGTAATCACTGAATTATATACTATTGATAATCTCTTTAAAGTAAAAAACCAAAATGAACATATATATATATATATATATATATATATATATATATATATATATATATATATATATTAAAAACACCCAATTATAAAAGTAAGATTGTTTGGTTTGGCAGCTACGCCTGCTGGTGCTTTTCTTCTTCATCCATCCAGTTCTGTTTGCTTCTGGTCAGATCATATATCTGTTATTTAATCTTCCCGTGGTAACAATTTGTATTCTGAATCTAAACTTAGTATAATACTTAGGTGTATATAAGACTTTTTTTTTTGAAGTGGGCCCTTAGAATAAATGTATTTTGATATAGTGACCATCTGCTCATGAATATCACATTTGTTAGTTTAAAAAGAATAGTTTGATTCCAATAAATACGTAATTTTGGTTAGATTGTATCATTTCACCAGGTGGCAACACAATAGCAAAGTTTGATAATCAACTTGGATATGTCATTGCTTGCTTTATGCTTGTCACTTTTAAATATTTATCTCTTATTTTATTTTTAACAGCAGACCACTCTTGTTAAAATTGTTGCATGACATCTGCGTCATAGATTGGTAGGAGGCTCAATGCCACAGGCCAACCTTAGTAGGAGGCAAAATTCTGAAACAACCTGTCATGTTTAGTTTCACCATTTCTGTTTAATTATAGCTTATTAATAGAATAATGCACGGAATTTAAAATCAAGCAGTGATGCAGCTGGTAGTGTTTAGACCTTGGACCCAGTGGTCTTAACTGGACCATTCTTTACTGTATCTTACTACAATTCCATCCTTATTACTGCTTCTGTTCCTTTTTTTTCCAGGAACAAAGTCATTTTTCCAGCACTTAACAGCATTGAAAAAGAAATATTTTGAGCGTGTAGAGTTTTAATCACTTAAACCATAGGATCAGGTTTTATAGGAATGGACTGCAATTTGTTATACTAAGGCTTTTTTTCTTACTGAAATGAGTAATGTATTTTGGAACGTAAGAAACAAATAAGTAAAATAGCTGTCGCCACTATATAAATATTTCATTGTCTGCTTTCTGACTATTGTAAAGCATTAAAAAAATGAGGCAAGAACAAAAGGGTAGCAAGCAGTATAGTCTTGGTAGGTTTGGCCTACCTGTGCTGACCCTGGACCTCTTTGATGTTGCCGCTAGAGTTACATTCCTGAGGGGTCATTTCATTGTTGATCTGGGTGACAATTATAATAATCTCAGCCCTAATATCTGCCCGAAGTTGTGCTATAGGAATTATAAATGGACTAATAAATTTATAATTATTTATATTAGTCAGGACTAAAGCGTAATATTTATTACAGTACTGTCTCTTCTTCTATAACATCTTGCTGACCAAATAAGTATGATATATTTCGCAAAGTCTTGGCTAAATAAAGAACAATTCAATTTTTTAAAAAAGGTATAGATTTATATTAGAGTAAATCCCATTGGTTCAGTAGGGGTTTCTTTCATGCACATGATCAGAATAATTCTGAGATTTACATTCACATATAAAATTTCATCCTTGTCCAAGATCTATACATACAGCTTTTTTTCTATTTAATTGTTTTGTGGTTGAATTTAGAATGGCTAACCTACTCTGGTTAGCTATTCTAAAACAATTATAAAATACATAGTCTATTGGGATTGAAATGAACTGTAGCAAGTCCAGTCTTTTCACTTCTTCAGCTTGTCATGGAGATATTAGAAGCATTCAGTTTTTGTTAGCTGAAGGTTAATGTTATGTTTGAAGCTTACTGGGTGATTGCTGAAACAAACCAGTTTTATAATATGTGGTTTAACACTGACACATACCTCATTAGGCATACCTATATGTTTTAGAATTCAAAAAAAAATATGTATTATATGTTTTGCAAGATAAACAACCATATAAATATGGTAATAAATAAATAAGATGTATTTTAAATCTATACTATATATTGTAATTACATATTTTAAATTTATATTAGAGCTAGTTTGGTGTAGTGGTTAAGGCATCAGGCTAGAAACCAGGATACTGTGAATTCTAGTCCAGCCTTAGGCACAAAGTCAGCTGGGTTACCTTGGGCCAGTCACTCTCTCTCAGCCCTAGGAAGGAAGCAATGGCAAATTTCTTCTGATATTTGGCCAAAAAGCTGCAGGGAGTTGTTCAGGTAATCATGAAGCACTGACTTAAAAAGTAAAAAAAGAAAAATCCAATATTACATATTGTAATTACATTACATATTGCAAGACTTGTGCTGACTGCCAATAGGTTTGTAATAACTCCTGTGTAACTTCCAGTTTTTTTTCTTTCAGAAACTGGTCAAAACATAATTGTTCTGGAGGGTGTTTGGAAATTAATGGATGTTGCCATCTGTAATGGGCTGTGAAAGAACCTTAAGAGACAGGATGAAATGTTTCAGTATAGACAGTGATGTGATAAAAGAAATCTGGGTCCAGAGTAGGAATGGGGTTGAAGAAAGCATTTCAAAATTGACTCTCCCTAGTTCTCTGGAACATAAAGGCAGGGGATGGGAAAAAATTCAGATTTGCAAGACTGGGTTATTATAATCTTACAATAAATGTTGTATTAGTATTCTTTGTTTTGTTTTCCCAGTCTGGACTATCCTGAAGAATTGCTACCCTATATCAATCTGGGTACCTTGTTTGGATCTTGTTTCAATGTTAAAACTGAACATAGATTAATCTGGTTTTTGTATTGGTTTTATTGCCTTGAGATAGTTCAACTGTATTACGTTGTAGAATTTTATTTTACTGTTAACCCCTGGGAGTACTTTGTTATGTGGTAGTTAGTTAATTAGTTAGTGAGATATAACTATATTGTAAATTGTATATTGCAACCAAGAAGTGGATCCCTGCATATTCTCAGGGCCTCAGGCTTAGGCAGAGAACCAGGGCCTTACAAAAGGCCAATATTGTCAGGGCCTTCCTGTTTCCAGAGGTAGAATGTTCCACAGGCTTGGTTCTATGGCAGAAAAGGCAACAACCAAAACTTTGAATTGTACCTGGAAGCGCACTGCCAACAAAATAGCACACAAAATAGTGATATTACATGGGCCAAAAAACTGGCACAATTTACTACTTGTGTTGCTGGTTCTGCACCAGTTGAAGCTTCTGGGTGCTCTTTGAATGCAACCCCATGTAGAATACATTGCAATAGTCCTGACTGGAGGTCACGAGGTCATGAGTGATAGTGAACAGAACCCTGTTTCAGGATAGGTAATGCACAATCTGATGATGAGTTCTTCGAGCTGGAGTCATTAGTCCAGATTACCCATAGGTCTGTCCGAAGCAGTGCCACTCATCCAAGGCCAACAATGGAAGGCACCCACTAGCAGAAGGTGAACCAAAGCTATTTTGTTTTGCTTGTGTTGACCTGTTGCACCTCATTAGGTTCCCACAGCCTCCATATATGAGCTAGGCATCACTTAGGAAGCTAGGGGTGGAGATACAAACATAAGTGTCATCCACTTGTTGATGATACCTCATCCCAAACCATTGAATGAACTCATTCAGTTATACTGGAGTGGAGAAGAACTAAGCTCTGTGGCCTTGTCCAAAGTAGGGCTGAGGACTGGACCTCCCCTCCCCACCCATTGACAGAAACCAGACTACCCACCCCAAACTCCAAGAGCACGTCTAGAAGGATACCCATGATCGATGGTATCTAAAACCACAGCGAGGTCAAGAAGAGCAAGAATAGATGCACTGTCTCCATCCTGCTCCTGTCAGAGGTCATCCAAGAGTATGATCAATGCTGTTCTGTCCTATACTCTGGCCTGAATCCAGACTGAAAGAGATTTAGAGAATCAACTTTCTCACAATAATACTTTACCAATTTTTAGAATTCCGGCAGATTTGGAAAAATTGAGGATTTAAGGTTTTTCCATTGTTTGTGCCAATTGCTGCTATAATAGTTAGCGATTAATAAATAATTATATCCTTCATTGGAGTATTAATACTAATTAGTATTCTTATGTTACTGTTCTAATGGAACACAATATTTGTCCAATGGAATTATTCTGTAATGTTGCTATATGGACGATGAGACAATTAATGGACACAATTTTTAGACTCTTTGTGTGTAACTTTGGAATCTAAATAAGTCCAGGATACATATTATAATAATAGAAATGTCAGTAAAAATAATACTTAATTGTATTTCTACCCTCCAATAATATGTTAAGAAAACTTAGTTGCCTAGTACCTATTGTTACTTCAATAAAACACTCAGTTGTATGCCTTTTACCAGGTTGATCCTTTGTATTGTATTTTATGGATAGGTTGTCTCATCCAAATAAATTGGGGTAAATTTTAAATACAAAATTAGAATTTAGTTTAGCTACAGGTTTAGTCTTTAAAGTAAAAATGGCACCATTCAGAAGAAAAATTGAGGGAAAATATGAAGAAAAAAATGTATTGTTTTACTAGTAATAACTCTTAATGATAACAATACTTAATTAGTATTTAATTTAAACTCTAGTATGATTTTTTTTAGTTTTCTATTTCATAGAACTTTATAATAATACTGTGTTGCACATACTGGATTGTTGAACATAGTATAATGAAACTAAACTGGATAATTTTCTATCGTTGTGAAAAAAAATTACAATAACCCATCCATTTAGCAATCTGGTAAATGAGTAAATAAACTGAAGCCATAATCTTCAGATTATTTATTCCTTGTTGGATACGCCAGTAAAATTGTAATGTAATTATATCATAATAAATAACTGAAGAATGTATTTTAGCTTCAGTCAGACTTGGTTATTCTGCTGGTAAAACATTAATCCTACTGCGGTGTCATGCCGATGTTTAGTTGTAGAGGGAATGCCTTAATTTGAGAAGGTATATTATCATACTGAACTAAAAGCTATGAATATGTTCTGTTCAATATAACCCTCATTTTTATTGTAATAGTTACAGTGTGGAAAAATGGATACATTCTTTAATTGTTCTTTTCTCTCTCTCTCTCTCTCCTTCTCTTTCTTTCAAGCTTATGTTCCTGAAGAAGAACTGAAAGCAGCAGAAATTGATGAAGAAAGTGGGGAGGATGATGGGCTATCTCTGGACATCCAAGAAACTGAGTACATGTGCCAGGATGAAACAGAGATCAAAGAGGCTCAGAGTTACCAGAATTCTCCAGTCAGCACAGCAACAAACCAAGATGCAGGTTATGGTTCACCATTCAGTGAAAATAGTGATCAACTGGCCCATTTCAAAAGCTCTTCCTCTAAAGAAGAGAAAGAAGATCACAAGTGCTTGGACAATGCTTCCTACCCACAGGACAGCTTAGCACAGATAAAAGCCGTGTATGCGAATTTATTGTCAGAATCTTGTTGGTCTGGTTTAGCTTTAGATTTAAAAAAATCAAAGAATAATGAAGACAGCCCGAAAGAAAGCACCACTAACAGCACTACTAGTATCAATACCCCAAATACAAGTGCCAGTACCAGTACCAACACTACTACCACTACAAGCATCAGTAGTACTAGTAACAGTAGCAGTGGAAGTTCAGGTTATGACTGGCATCAAGCGGCTTTGGCCAAAACTCTGCAACAGACCTCATATGGACTTCTACCAGAACCCAGTCTGTTCAGCACAGTGCAACTTTACCGGCAAAACAATAAACTGTATGGTTCTGTGTTCACTGGTGCCAGTAAATTCCGGTGCAAAGACTGTAGTGCAGCGTATGATACACTGGTAGAGCTTACAGTGCACATGAATGAAACTGGACATTACCGGGATGACAACCAAGATAAAGAATCTGAAAAAACCAGACGGTGGTCAAAGCCCAGAAAGCGATCACTTATGGAAATGGAAGGCAAAGAGGATGCCCAGAAAGTACTAAAATGCATGTACTGTGGTCATTCATTTGAATCTTTACAAGACTTAAGTGTCCATATGATAAAAACAAAGCATTACCAGAAAGTGCCTCTGAAGGAACCAGTACCAGCCATCACCAAACTGGTGCCTTCTACCAAAAAACGAGCACTTCAGGACTTGGCTTCACCTTGCTCACCTGAGCCAACAGCAATCACTTCAGAGACTACACTTAGTGAAGCAGCAAAGGATCAGAAAACTGCCAATCCATATGTAACTCCCAATAATCGCTATGGCTATCAAAATGGTGCTAGCTACACTTGGCAGTTTGAGGCCCGCAAAGCTCAGATACTAAAATGCATGGAATGTGGCAGTTCCCATGACACTTTGCAGCAGCTGACTGCTCACATGATGGTCACAGGACATTTTTTGAAAGTAACTAATTCAGCCTCTAAGAAAGGAAAACAGCTAGTACTGGACTCGGTAGTTGAAGAAAAGATACAGTCCATACCTTTGCCACCTACCACTCATACAAGATTACCAGCTACAAATATTAAAAAGCAGCCGGATTCTCCTGCTGGATCTACAACTTCTGAAGAAAAGAAGGAGCCAGAAAAAGAACAGGTGATTGTTACTGAAACAGACAAAAAAATTAAAGAAGAAAATGAAGACTCTTCAGAAAAATTTGAGCCAACAGCTGTATATCAATACCTCCGAGAAGAGGATCTAGATGAAAGCCCAAAAGGTGGAATCGACATATTGAAATCTCTGGAGAACACCGTGACCACAGCTATAAGCAAAGCTCAAAATGGAGCACCTTCCTGGGGAGGCTACCCTAGCATTCATGCAGCTTATCAGCTTCCAGGAACCGTTAAATCCCTTCAGCCAACTGTGCAGAGTGTTCAGATTCAGCCATCGTATGCTAGCAGTGTAAAGTCATTGTCTTCAGAACACAGTGCGCTGATCCATTCACCAGGCAATCTGACACCCCCTCCTCATAAAAGTAATGTCTCTGCCATGGAAGAGCTAGTAGAGAAGGTCACGGGCAAAATCCATATTAAGAAAGAAGAAAAGCCTTCAGAGAAAGAAAAATGTTCTCCAGTCAAGCCATTGTCCCCTGCTCCTAAGGAAAGCAAAGACTTTCCAAAATCAGAGGAAAGCAACAAGCAACAACAACTACATCAGCAGCCACTCCAGCAAAAACAAAGTCCTGAAGCTGAGGTTCAGAAGGTCAAAAAGGATGTTCTAGCTGATCCGCATGCACTTAATGGTACTGAACCACCTAAAGCAAAAGTCACCAATGGCTGTAATAACTTGGGTATAATTACAGACCATTCACCAGAGCAATCATTCATTAACCCACTGAGTGCTTTGCAGTCCATTATGAATACCCACTTAGGCAAAGTCTCTAATCCTGTAAGTCCTTCTTTGGATCCTTTGGCCATGTTATATAAAATTAGTAACAGCATGTTGGACAAACCCATTTACCCCACAACTCCGGCCAAGCAAGCTGAGCCTATTGACCGGTACTATTACGAGAACAGCGATCAGCCTATTGATTTAACAAAGTCCAAAACCAAACCACTGATTTCCAGTGTGACTGATTCTGTCTCATCTCCTCTAAGAGAAAGTGCCCTAATGGATATTTCTGACATGGTAAAGAACCTCACAGGGCGCTTGACTCCCAAATCTTCTACTCCGTCTTCTGTGTCAGAAAAATCTGACGCAGATGGAAGTAGCTTTGAAGAAGCTTTGGATGAACTGTCTCCAGTACACAAGAGGAAGGGTAGGCAGTCAAACTGGAACCCTCAGCATCTTCTCATCCTTCAAGCCCAGTTTGCTTCCAGTTTGAGGGAGACACCGGAAGGCAAATATATTATGTCGGACCTAGGCCCACAAGAACGGGTTCATATCTCGAAGTTTACTGGTCTTTCCATGACCACAATTAGCCACTGGCTGGCAAATGTGAAGTATCAGTTAAGGAGGACAGGTGGAACTAAGTTTTTAAAGAATTTGGATACAGGTCATCCTGTTTTCTTTTGCAATGATTGTGCCTCTCAATTCAGGACTGCTTCCACATATATAAGTCACTTGGAGACACATTTAGGGTTCAGTTTGAAGGATCTGTCCAAATTGCCACTTAATCAGATACAAGAACAGCAGAATGTTTCCAAGGTCCTTTCAAATAAGACTTTAGGCTCACTTGGAATTGCCGAGGAGGACTCGGGCTCCACATTCCAGTGTAAGCTCTGTAATCGAACTTTTGCAAGCAAGCATGCAGTCAAACTGCACCTTAGTAAAACACATGGGAAGTCTCCCGAGGACCATCTGATCTATGTAACTGAGTTAGAAAAACATTAGCGTCCAGGTAAGCAACCAGGTATGCAAGTGACCACAGGAACATTGCACTAAACTTCATAGTACTGCACTAGGCCTGATCTGAGCCTCTGAAATCAGTCTTACTTTTGTTGCTGAACTGCCTATCTGGAGCTTGGTTTTTCTTACATACGTTTTGTAGTTATATTTATATGCTCTTTGTCTGATCTGTGCATGTTTTTAAAACCTTTTTTTCCCCTTTCCTTCCCCCCCCTTCTTTTTCTGTGAGTCAAAGTCTGACCTTTATTTTCAACATATGTCCTTGATGTTAAGCTATCTTTTGTAGACTATAGTGGGAGACACTATTGAGAGACATTAATTTAGCGGTAAAGAAAGACACAAAGAACAATAACAAAAAGACATTCTAAAATTACAAAGTTGCCATGACAATAAAGGTCACAGAACCCCGTAGTGTCAGTTTTTAACCCTCTGAGGACTATAATAGTATTCTGTGCCTTTCCCAAAAAGAAGGTGTGTGTGATTTTTTTTTTTAAAAAAGCATTTCATCCTAATATAACTGGGTCAAATTCACTTACATTTAATAGGTTTTTCAAATGTCAAAAAGTGTTTTTTCCCTCTCAAAAATGCAGTCTGATTTGCAAAGAAAAGATGCATGCCATTCTTGAATAATTATAAAAAGTGATCAAATGCTCAAGGAGTTAGACATGACCCATGTTTTAAAAAATAAAATCACAAACCAATTTGCCACTATGCCCAAATCCTCTGAATGCTGAATATTGCCACTTGACTGGCATAAAAAGTATGCAAGTTATTTTAAAAAATGTAAAAATGTTATTTCTTTTTCCTGTAAGATACTGCAGTTTATAGTTATTTACAAATGTAAGCTTTGGTACAGGCTGATCTTTCTATAGTGTGCTGCATTGGTACATGAAAATGAAACAAAACAACAACAACAAAAATGGGGCAAGTATTGGATTCTGATCCTTGTAAATTGCCAGCATCAGCTTAGGTTAAAAAAAAAACAGTACATGTTGCATATTGTACCATTTTAAATTGTTCAACTTCCTTTGTACCTTCTGGCTGTATGCTTTCTCTCTTAACTTTTTATATTGTCATTTTATATTCAATTTCTGTGTATATAATGTAAAAACACACTTTTTTGAATAAAATTGAGTTCCTTGCAGCTTGAGTTAAATAGAGAAATTTTACTGGCACCTGCATCTTCCCAGATGCATGTACTCAAAGGAGCTATCTGACAAAATAAATAAATAAAAATAAAGCAAACAATGCACTATGAATTATACATTTTGATGTTTTATCATTAATATTGTACAGTACCTTTTTGGTTCACGCAATGAAATCCACTGTTTTCTCAAATGTAAAATAAACCCACATGCAGTTCTTGATTTGTGCATATTGTGATGTCATCATTGCTTTGCCTTTGAGGTCTTCATTTCAGCAGCGACAAAATTACAGCCTGAAGTATGTTTGAATGATTTCTGTACTCTAATATGCTCCATTCTGTTACCTACTCAATGGTGATGTTCCAATTGTTATTGCACCAGTTTACAGATGCTGATGAATACATTGTGTAATTTTTAAATGTGGTGTAAGCGTTTCATCTGCTTTGAAAACATGACTTTTGCCCACCTGAGTGGTATATAAGTTCCTGATAACTACCCAGTTGAACCCTACTCATTAAAAAGCATCCACTTGCTCTATGTTCATCTTGATCCCTGTTTTTGTGTAGCAGAGATTGGCAACTTCTTTCAGACTGAAGCCACACTTGGTTTTTGAGTGGAATGCTGCTGACTACACTTCAGACAGCAGGAGGCAGTCAGGACAAAGAGTACATTCTATTTCATTTATAGTCAGTTAATAGGTGTCCTCATAAATAATATATTTAATACATTTCCTTTTATATTGCATTAAAAAGAACAGTTAAGATACATGTTTCTATTGAAGTTTATAGCTCCTCAGATGGAGACCGAAAGTCATGAACTACATCTCTCACAATTCCCCACTTCAGAAAAAGTTGCATGATGATTATGACTTTGTCCTTTTCTTATGACTGGTCTCTCTTAACAATCGTTTGAAGTTGCGACGGATGTCACCAGAGCTACTTACAATCCATTTTTGGAGTTACAAAGGCTGCATACACCCATGTTCATGTGATTGCATTTTGGGCACCTTGGCTTTACAGCTTTTTGCTACATTCTATTGTAAAGTGACTTGTGTTGTGCAATGTATTTATTTATTTCGCTATTTTCTGGCTTTTATTCCAGTATGTTTCTGGCAAAAATTGCCCACTGGGAAAAATTCATTACTTACCAGTCACCTTAATGACCATCACATAAAATTAGATCTGATCACATGTCACCACAACTTATAACTGCAATAAGTGAATATAAGTATATATAATGAATCAGCACAGTTGCTAGGTTAGTAACATGGCTGTTAAGTGAATATGGCTTTCCCATTGACTTTGGTTGTCATAAAGTGATCACATGGCCCCAGGACATTACAACAGTCATAAATATGAGTCAGTTGCTATGTGTTTGAATTTTGATCATGTGACCATGTGGATGCTGCAATGGTGGTAAGTGAAAAATGGTCATAAATCACCCTTTTCAGTGTTGTAACTTTAAATGGTCACTAAATAAACTGTTGTAAGTCTAGGACTAGCTGTAGCTGTCCCATTTTGCATTTGGTTCATCCATTTAAAAGCTTGTTAATTTTTCCACTTGTTTTTTTTAGCACTTTGAATGTCTTCTGAAACTTGGCCAGATCACTGCTTACCATTAAGTAAATATCATTTATGAAAAGTTAAAAAGCACCTGTCTAAATGCAAGTCCTTGTGTGACTGCTGCTTTTTTCTACTGATAAAATTATTGATCTACGTCTATATTTCACTTTCCCTTTTTTAAAATTAATTGGCAATTCATAAACAGGCATATTCTCTTATCCGATGCTAATTTTCCTTCTACCATGCTTGTTCTTTAGGGTTCCTCCCAATGTGTCTGGAACATATAATTAAGATGACCATCCTATAATTTTCCTTAGTTTCCTTTTAGGAAATTGGTATCACATTGATAACATTCTAGTTTTCCGTAAAAGTATTTTTGAGGGGAAAAGTTAAATATTTTGCTATTGGGGTAGTCATTTCACTTCAGTTCTTTAAGAACATTGCAGGTGAGTGACACTAGGACCCAGTGATTGGTTACTGTACGAAGTTAACCTAGAATATCTTCTCCTGTTACTTCAATTTCCTGTAGTTATTCCTTCTGAAAGTCAGTACAGGCTCAGATCTTTGCCCTGTATATTCTCCGATAAGGACAATAACAAAAATGTGTTCTCTTTCAATCTCAATATCCTCTTGACATTTCTCAGAATTAGTTGTTTATTTTTCTAATCGGAGAATGGGACATAGCAGGATTTATATGTTGGACTGGTATATAGGCTTTTCATTTTTTTTAAAAGAAATGTAATTTGAGAAGCAACCCTCAGAATCTAATTCAGCATGTTTTTAATGGTTGAAAGCTTCCTAATAAGATGGCCTGCTTAATGACTTGTTCACACAGTACGTTTGAAAAGAATAGGTGTAGCATTTGCTAAAGATTAATTAAATTGTGGAAGTTCACAGCAATGAAATAGGTGCACCAAGCCATATAAGACTTTGGCTTAACACTGAGATTTCTATTAATGTTTTCAAAGTGCATGTAAGGAAGCATCCATAATGCTCAAAATTAAATACGTTGGGAGGCTGAAAATGTCTGGCCCTGCTGCATATCTTGCCATAGTTAGGTTGAGTTAACACTGGGACTGTTGGAATGCCCTATATTTGGGCTCCGGTCCAGAACTAAATTAAGGCAGTGGGAGAATTTATTATCAAATTTGTATATTCAGGCACCCAGTAAACTTGTGTTTGCGTGCATGTGTGCACACATGCCTGCATGTGTTGAAAGGAAAAGATTAAATTTTGCCATTTGCCAACATTTTCATCTTTGCCCTGTTCCCTGCTATTTAACTCCAAAGGAGTAAAACTTTATCATCTACTGTTATGTCAACCAGGAGAAACTTGTTGATTATCAAAAGACATACTTTTAAAATACTAAATAAGTTATTTGCTTATATTATACAAATTAGAAAAAGCACAAAGCAGCTCTGAAAGTAAATATCTCTTTCCACCAACAAATCTGTTCCTTCTAATCCCAGTAATTTATCATTCTTCTTACATTCCTTACATAGCTATCCATCCATCCCTTCACCCATCCATTCCAGGTATAATAGTCCTCCAGAGTTTTAACATTAGGGTACAAGAAGAAAAACTATCTTTTAAATAGTGCGTTTTGAGATAAAGTCAA
This sequence comes from Ptyas mucosa, assembly GCA_012654045.1. Taxonomy (NCBI): domain Eukaryota; kingdom Metazoa; phylum Chordata; class Lepidosauria; order Squamata; family Colubridae; genus Ptyas; species Ptyas mucosa. The sequence continues at coordinate 13,357,541 of WNWU01000003.1, read as the reverse complement.
ATTCTATCACAGCAGGACAAAATGTCCAGTGTGGATATAACTTAATGCGCTACCTACGCTTTTTTTTTTTTTTTGCTTTATGCTATGAAGGCTGTAACAATTAACACATGGAAACCCAGGCATTCGGTATGCAGTGCACATGTTAAAAGGGCATTCTGTAGGAGTACCTCAGAGATTTGCTTCTCAGGTGAGAAAAGCAGTAACAGTCCTTTGCAGTACAAGGAAGGTCATATGAAACATTCACACTGCTATAATTTGTGGTCTTACTTGGATTGGTCTGACTTTTAAGTAACTCAGATTGTCTTCTTCTAAATGGCTTCTTTATGAAGTTAACTTGTTCTTAATGTAATTGAAGAATGTTGATCTTCTGATAGCCATTTTTCACAATTTTTTACCCCAAATTTTCCACCAACAAATAAATACTTAGTTGCTAATATTATACAGAGTTTCTGAATGCATGGTAGAAGAATAGATATATAAATGTGAACAGAGTACTATGTTTTTCAGGTAAAGATGATTTTTGAAAAATTATGTTGCCAGATCAAAAGATTGATTCTTTGTTAAATCTGAACGGTTTCCTCAAATTGTCTGGCATGTAAGATCCCAACTACAGATAACATTTTATAGTGGACACTCGTTGACTTCAAGACATTTTTCTTGAGGAATTTCACAGTAAAATGTCAAGATTTCATTATTTAGTAGCCCAATGTCTTTAAAAGCTTAATGTGAACTATTATGACAATTTTTCTAAATATTAAATTGTTTTAATTATTATTTTATTAATTTTAAAAGTAAAACAATGGACATTGCTCAAAGTCTCTTGTTTGTAACATTTACGTCAAAATCAATAAGTAATCTATTTCTTGCTCTATATACAAATTTACATATCTCTGACTTCATTATATATCAAGTATTTTACTTCCCAACCAACTATGCATGTATTTAATAAACCAATATTACATTCACAAGTTCAATATACATTGATATGTTAATATACATTGATATATACATTTCCAGACATTCGTTATCCCTTGTTTTTGGCATTCTTCCTCTTATCTAACCAATTATAAAATTTATTCCAGACTTCATAGTATGTTGATTCACTTTTGTCTTTGAGTTCTAAAGTAAGTCTGTCCATCTCTGCACAACTGTAAATTTTGTGTATTACTTCTTTTAGTAAGTAAAATTGTTTTGTTTTATATAAACAATTGTGTGTATATGTGTTGAAAAACCAATATCGTAAAAACCAAAATACTTTGTTTAAAAAAATAAGTATTTGGTAATAGTCAAGTCTAGATTTGAAACTATGTTAATCTAATATCACAAAATTGTTTATTGCTCCCACGTCTATTTTGTTTGTTTGTTTCAGCAGCAAATACATGTGTTCTTACAGCATTGTATGATTTAGGCATTTTATTTAATTTGTTATTGAATGATGGTGTATTTAAGGCCCAAAAGTAAGAGAATCAAGAAATGAAATAAATAGGACTAATTTTATATTAACTCTCTTTGAAAATTCTGTATGGTAAAGTATCTTGGCATAATTAATACTCTTTTCCCAATTGTAATGACTCTTATTAGTATGTGATTTAATATCTTTTTTATGTTCCAGATGTGACTTGACAGTTCTCCATCACTGCTTTTTAACAATTGAATTAATCCAGTCTTCTTCTAATAAATAGCAAGACTGTGCTGTTGAATATACAATTCTCTTTGGGTTATTTGGTTAGAAAATAAGACGTATAACATAGGTTAGAATATTAGCATTACAGTTATTTAATGCATTAACAACACAAATGGTGATCAATATTAAGGCAATGGGATTTAGCTAAAACAGTTTTCAATCATGTTTGTACGTATATATGAATTCATGTATCTATGTTTTAGTGTTAAAGAAGGCAGCTGTTTTTATGAACAGAGATTCATGATCACCTTCATAACCCTTTCAAGGCCCATATAAAGAAAAGTCAATATAGGTTTGCTGCAGGTCTATGCTATAAGTCTTTCTCTTTACTGTGATTATATTTATTGCATGTTTTTCCCCTTTTTAATAGAAGTACTGGCTTCCATTTGTTTTGAACACATTTTTCAGTGTTTACTTTTTGGCATCTAGGAATTTGAAAGAGAACATTATCCTTTTTCATAAGTCACAAAAGTTTTGTGGTGATTTTGAGGGCCACTTTCTTCAGAGTTTTTGTATGTTTCTCTGATGTTCCTGAATGGGTATTTGTTGTTTCTAATTTCCAACAGATTCTGTACTTTAATAATGTCCATACATTATTCTTTTAAACAGTTATAATACTTGCCATTTCAGATGCTTTGGAATGCAACTTCATAGTTTCCTGTCAGCTTAGCCAAAAGAATTTACACAAGTTAGTTCCAACCATCAGGAAGATATCAGGAGAAAGAAGACTAATTTGTAAACTCTTTGACAATGCAGATATAGAACTGGCTCATAACAACCGTGATTTGCAGTACCCAAATAGACTTGTGAACACATGCTTCCTCCTATTTTCCCTTCTTAAATTGATTTCTTTCCATATATTAGCCATGTTTTTATATACATGTCTACATAGAAACCATAATTAATTCAAATCATAAATTACCCTCTCTTGGTATTACCCGCTCTGAGCCTGTGCACATGGCATGGGGTGGGGAGTCATTCTAAAGTAGAAGTGGTTCTAATTTGCATAAGTATTCAGCCTTAGAAATTTGGATATTGTACAAGACTGTGCCAGTAAGGGTTTCCTCTGTGTGAACTGCACTTGGAAACAATTGCACATACACAAAAGGAATGTATAGGGGACGTAATGTGTATGCATTAACTTTGCCTAAAATCTATATGGTATTATCTGTACTATAGGAAAGCGATTGCACCTGTTCATATTTGAAGATTCGGGCATTTTGCTGAGATAAAACTTTCAATTGGGTGAAATCTAATATATTACTTAAAATGTTCAAAGTTTCCATACTGTGTAAACTAAAACTGTTAGCACAGACATATATTAATTAGTAATATGCAAATGTTTTGAATTTGAAACATTTGAAGCAACTGTTCCAAGTTCATAACAGGTTGTTCTGATCTTCTTGGAAGTGTTCCAGTGCTGTTCTGACCATGCCAGCAATGTTTGAAATTTAAAATAAGCTGCATATGAAATGTTTTAGATACCCCTGAGTGTTATCAGTCAACTATCAGTAGATTGCAACAGCTTCTAAGTCAAAGCTGGGCATCAGACAAACACTGCCAGATCTCTGATCTGAGTGTGAACTACATAGTACAATAAGCATGTAAATGACATTTAAAGGATGATGATTTCCCAGGTGAACCTGTCTGATTATTGAGATCTTTGTTTCTATTCCAAATGCTTTCACATAGCAGAGATTCAACAAATAGTGATCAAGGATAGGGCCTTTACAGTAGGTATGGAACTATCTGTTTCTTTCAATATCAATAAATGTAGTTCTCTGATCCGGCCTCTGGAAATGAAGGAACCTGTATAATAAGTTTGCTTGCCTTATAGTATCTAGGACAGTGATGGCTAACCTTTTTGCCGTCGCGTGCCAAAAGCAAGGGGAGCGTGGGGGGTCGTGGGTGCAGGTGCTCACATCCATAATTCAATGTGCCCCTCCCTCCCATGCATGCCCCCCTTCCCCCTGCTTTTGGCACGCGATGGCACGGTGGGCCCGGTAGGCCAGTTTTCCCCCCTCCCCAGGCTCCAGAAGCTTTCTAGGAGCCTGGGGAGGCCAAAAACAGCCTTCCCCATCCTCCTGGAGGTTGGAAACAGCCAGTTTCCCGACTTCCAGTGGGACCGGAAGGCCTAAAAATCAGTTAGCCGGTGCGCTGGAGCTGAGCTAGGGCAACACTTGCGTGCCCATCAATATGGCTCCGCGTGCCACCTGTGGCACCCGTGCCATAGGTTCGCCATCACGGATCTAGGATATCATAGCTGTTTACTGTAATTACCATATTTTGATTTTTTTCTGGTGAACTGGTTTGCTATTTAAATATTAAGTATACTATTTAAGTTTATAGTAGAAAGATGAAGGGTAAATATTTTAAATAAAGCATACATGCAAGTGAGTATAAAAAAGAGAGTGAAAAGATCCTGGATCTAATCTACAGGTTTGTTTGTTTTTTTATAAATTAAACCACTAATAGCTTCATATTCTTTGGCAGGAACTCTTGTAACAATTGTGAATGGCTTAAACAAGACAAGCACTTAAAGTTCCTTTAGGGAAGATCCACATGAAGCACTGATCATATTCAGCAGTAAAGATGGCCAAAATCCAGAAAACTCAAAGGAACGGTGGGGTATATTACTTAAAAGTTGAGGTTTTAGTGTGACACATTCTTGCCATTAACCATGACTGAAAGCAGCGTATAAAAGGTATGAGGATACCGTACACTTTATACTGCAGTATGCATGATTTCTCGAAGTGGTGGAAAAAGTAATGCTATACTGTACTTCAGAAAAACCTGGAATTTTAAGGATAATTAATAGTAAAGACGGAGTGCGATGGCTGAAGGGTTAAAGATGCTGAGCTTGTCAACTGGAAAGCTGACAGCCTGGGTTCAAGATCTGAGGACCAACAGAACTCACTTTACTTAACCCAGCTCTTGCCAATCTAGCAGTTCAAAAGCATGCAAATGCAAGTAGATAAACAGGTACCACTTTGGTGGGAAGGTACACAGTGTTCCATGTGCCTCATCATATAGTCATGTTGGCCACATGACCACAGAAGTGTCTGGACAATATTGGTTCCTTCAGCTAGGAAACAAAGATTAGCACCACCCCCTAGAGTTGGACATGACTGGACAGAGGAAATCTTTAACTAGTAATGAAGATAAAGATATATGCAATGGTGGAATCAAAAGCTTTTTTTGTTGTTGTTTAGGAAAAAAAACTAGTATAAATAGGAAATCAAAATTACTTCGCTCTGTTATAAATCGTCCCTTTTGCATTTGTTTTTGCATTTTTTCCTGAATAATCCCAATGAAAATAAACCCTGAAGTAAGGTGGCCAAGTTATAATATCATTTTTAAAAGATTGTCCTTTGGGTTTCAAGTCTAAGCTTGGCATGAATACTAAGGTAACATGCACATGCATGCACACTTGTCCCCATTTTCTGCTGTCATTTCTTTTCCCCATTGTTCTGTAAATGTAACATGAACATTTTTCTTTAAGCCCTGGTTAGACTTGGGTTGTCACTGTGAGGTTCCAATGTATAACATCTTATTTGTTGTCATGGAAGCAGAGTTACAAGCTCAATGTCACAAAAAAACCATCCTCCAACAAAACAAAGAAAATTGGCAGAGCATCTCAGCAAGTCACCATCCTGCTGTAGATTCTCAGGGAGAAAGGAAAAAAAACATGGTCTTTTTGAAAGGGAGCACATTTTGAATATTTCGGGTGCCTGCCGTCATTTCAATAGGAGTAGATTTCCACTGATGAAATGATGATGCACCTGATCCTAGCCAAACTGAGCAGGGCAGGGTATTTTGCTGAATGCAGTTCTTAAAAATTGTTGTTGTTTTTTTGGTGCATTGCTTCTTATTGAAAGTATTTTACATAAAATATTACCAATAGAACAAGTAATTTCATGGTTTCTACAACTAAAAGAAACATGTTATGAGTAGATATTCCTTGCAGATATATCACAGAAAAGCTTTATTGCCTCAGATGATTTTGCACTAAACAGGAGACATAGGTATAAGCAGTCTACTGTGATTCTCAACTCCTACATTACCTAGCCCTCAGGTAAAATCATTAAAAAAAGTTTCAAATGTGTAATAGGTAACCAATGAATGAGATAATTAGAAATATTGCCTAATAACTAATAAATTATCATTGTGCTCAGCAAATGTTGGCAGTAGACTTACAGCTTTTAGGTGTTTATTGTAATGTTTAAATAATTATGCTTGGAGAAAATGCAATACATCTCCAATTATATCCACCTATTGTTGAATTCTTGCTTTTTGCGCTGCAGCTTGCAGATTTCTCTGCAAGGTGGTACCATGGATACATACCTTCTCTGTAGTGCTGGTTGGCTGTAGAATGATCTCCCCAGTGTGATACATCAGGCCCTAATGCTGCTGTATTCCAGACATCTTCTTAAGATTACATGTGTATGTCAGCCTGTCTCAACAAGTCCTTCTAACTTGTTTACTTGGTTTTATTCTATTTTTCTCTTGTTAGGTACAACCAATTTATTAGCCTTCAGTTTCGCTTTTCTTCTCTTCCCCTACCTGGGGTAAGAAATGCTTTAAAATTTCTCTAATATTGACCCAGAGTAAATGTGCATTCCCCCTTTCTGTATATAACAGAAATGAGAAGGTAATTTAGTGGATCCAAGCATTTACCTATTGGCTACAGCAAATATATATTTGCATTTGTCATGATGTCACAAAGACAAAGAATGTATAAGGTTATGCAGAGATGTAAAACATTCATGTCACCCCTGTATGGCTGGACTTCTCACAGCATTTGAAGATATGTTATCTAAGAACCATGTATTATAGTCAACCTGTCTGGAGCGAAAATAGATCTGTATTGCTATATTACCTGAAATGGGCTTGAAAACAGAAACTGGTGTATGCAGTTTAACAGAGACAGTTGAACATACAAATACATTCCTCTCTCCATTGAAACAACACTAATAACACGTAAGAGCAGTGGAGTGTAAACCTATACACCAACTAATCAATGGCTAAGGCACCAGGCTAGAAGCCAGGAGACTATGAGCTCTTGTCCTGTCTCAGGTATGAAAGCTGGCTAGATGACTTTGGACCAGTCAGTTTCTTTCAGCCCGATCTACCTTACAGGACTGTTGTTGTGGGGAAAATAGGAGGAAGGAATATTAGGTACGTTTGCAAGCTTGAGGTGTTCATAAAACTCTTAAATGGATAATTGTTGGGATATTACAAATATTTAAAATCCTGTCTAATTTATAGAATTTAAAGAATTTAATAACAATATTGGTGGTATTTATTATAAAAGTCAACCCCAACCCATTAAAAAACCAAGCAATAATATAAAAGTATAAATGTTCATGGACTTAATTGATGAAAGGAACTACCAGAAAGGATTTTTTTTCCCTAAACAACCTCTCAGAAATGGCAACATGTATTTTGCCTAAATCAGCATCACAAATGTGATTTATTGTTTCTTCTAGTTTCCTGAGTTGGTGAATTGTATTTCTTGACCATGATAATATAATTCACTGGCAACTAGGTGGGGTCATAGCTAATCTGTCCTAATTCTAGGTTAGTACCAGCTGTCTTCAGGTACTTTTTAATGTTAAGAACCTAGTGAGAATGTGAGTCCAGACAAATCAGCATAGTCCTTTTAGGGTTAAAGTTCCCTACGCTTTAAAGAGAATATATAAAAGATTTTTTTCTGAAATAATTTATGGAAATGCCATGCTCCCTTTGAAGGTTCCATGTCACTGCATAGCACAACGCAATGTTCTTTTTCTTCACCTGTCAGACAAGGACCACCTCGAAGAGTCTCACTACTGATTACTAGTTAATTGTCATTAATAAGTGACAACTGACATTATGGGGGCTTAATGCAGAGAGAACAGAAAAGAGCCACAGATATTCTAATGAGCTGACTCCTACGTGCCCTCTATTGTTGTCGAAAATGAGGAGCTGTCGTCATTGTTCAAGAGATGGGCTTCAATTGCTCTGGAAGAAAAAAAATCTCTTCTAATTTCTTTATGCATAGATAATTCTAGTGCCTGCTCCCTTTCTTTCTCTTTTATTCTGTCACATATACACACATGCATGCGTGCACACACACACACACACAGTACACACTACACACACACATACACACATTGAACTTTACATACAGAAATATACTTAGCTATGTCTAGGAATGTACTTATTCCTTTAACTAGCTACTTGTTTTCATTACAAAATCAGTGCATTAGTACAAAAAAAAATAGATATGTAAATTCATATTTTTGTGTCTGTGTAGAAAAGTGAGAATATGCCTAAGAGAATAGACAGAATCAGATGTTTAAGTCAGAGGATGAATATTTTAAATTAATCAGAAGGGGGGAAGAGGAAATAACTGGATCAGTAGAGAACTGCAAATGGATTTTCATGACTTGACCATGATAAAAAAAAATGGTAGATGAAAATGCTTGACCTACCATGCTAAGATCAGCTTATTTAAAGAAATGCTCCCTCTTCAGTGTCTCTTCAATTCCCATTTCAACAGTGTGAAATACTTAACTGTCAAAGCTTTGGAAAATGGATATATATCCATCAGAGATAATAACTTACATGGAGTTTGGACTTTCCTTCCCAAGAACATGGGCAGGCAGATGTTATTTTATGGTGTTAAAGGTATTGTTGCAGAATGTAAGCAAAGCTGTCTTTTGCAATTGATTGATGCTGATTTTGTAAATGCTGATGGTGTTCATGTGGTGCTCCAGATGTACTGAGTTTGTGTCCAAGGCACCTTTTACTATTGGTACTGTCTTTGCCATATTTTGCCACAGTTGTTCTGCTTCTATTTGCAAGTCTTTGTATTTGGTAATTTTCTCCACTTCCTCTCCTCTCCTCTCCTCTCCTCTCCTCTCCTCTCCCCTCCCCTCCCCTCTCCTCTCCCTCCTGTTATCTCCAAGTATTGCAGTGTCTACTATCCAGATTTTGTGATTTTCTCATAGGCAATAGTTAAGTCTGGAGCCTTATGTGGTAGATACTTCTCTTTAGAACACTTTAGTTTATTCATTTTCTATTACTTTTTCCAGTTCTTGTTTGCAGGCAAATATGTTACTTGCATATGCCCCAATGCAACATCATTGTTATTGTGTTCTTGTCATCTGAATGAAAGCAGCATTTGGAGATAAGGTTTGGCTAATTAAAAGAGTGTGTAGGTGGGAGGAGGCAATTCCTGAAATATTTAAATCCCCAATATTCAAAGTAAGCACAAGTATTTTGCATTATTGTTTAAATGGATTTCCTAAATGGATTTCCATTAAAGTTGTTAAAATATAGGCAATATATCAGTTCAAATCACCAGCTGTTCTAATCTTCCATAACATAAATGTCTAATCCTTTCTGAAATGCAATATTGTACTATAATACTTGGCAACAACTAAAGTGAGATATATTTATTATTTATTTATTTATAACATTTATAAGCCACTCATATTAACTCAAGGTAATATTTTTGTGACTTATAGAGATGAAATATGATGTTCCAGCCAGGACAGCTTTGCTAAGAAATAATTTGGTTTGTTCTAGGGTGATATCCAAGGGTGATATCCAAGCCTTATTTTCTTTCAGGAGTGCAACCCTGTCTGCATATATTTTTCTGAACTTGGTAAATCAGGGGACTTCCATCTAGTCAGATTTAAATCCAATATGGAATAAAATCAGGTCTGGGTCCAGGAATCCCAGAAACATATTGAATTTTGATGAAAAAAAGAATCTGAAATAGAGAAATTGGACTGTAACATTAATTAGCCATGTATCTACTCAGGTAGTTAAGCTCTCATCAATTTAATGTACACCAGTCTTTAACTTTATTGATTACAAACATAGATGGAGAAGAGAAATAAAGGGAAATCTTAGGTAGGTTGAGGTAAAATAAATGGCAAGGATAAGATAAAATGACAACGGTTGGTCAGATTTTAGTCTAAAACAAAGTAAAGAACCAAGACAGAATAGATTTAATTATGCAAAAACAACAACAATCCTACTCTCAAAAATAGAATTGTATTCTATATCCATTTCTTCAATGGATATTAATAGGCAATCTATCAGAGACTGGCACATGTTAAAGAGAGAAAAAAAGTAAGTTCTAAATGTAGGATTAAAAGAATGATTTAAGTAGTAGAATGCTGTATTGTTCAGATTGGTTCATCATCATCATACTGGAAACATTTCATTCACAATCTCAAGATTTCATGAAGCTATTAGATATCCTTATATTTTTGGACTTTGTTATCAAAAAGATTCAAAATTCAACCCAATCTTAAGTGATGATCATATGTAACATGTACAAAACCTCAAAAAATAGCAAGAACATAGAATACTAGGAATATAATTGGGTAGGTTCATACGGTAGTATGTAATTTTTCTTTGGACAGCATACCGTTCATTTCAAAGCATTTATTCTGACTCATTGTAGAGCATAAATAGCTCCAATAATTTTACTATAACTGATTCTATTTATGGGAAGCAAAAGATTGTCCATATGTCCTGAATAATTTTAATTTGAAATAATCAAATTAATCAAGTCAAGTTGAAATACAAGAATATTTTGTTGTATTTCCTTTTGCTTTTAAAAAGGTTGTTTAGGATGAATGTTATTTTGTACAACATTCCTCATCTTCCGGTTTTTATAATAAATACTTTGCTTTTTTTTGTCTTTTTTCTTACAAACGCCTGGTTGTTGACAAGACAGTTCTAGCCAAAGTTTTCCAATCAAGCTTCAGGCCATGAGCTAAACATAAACGCATTATTTGTTTTGCAAAGGTTTATCCTCACACACTAAGAGGATACTCAAATACCTCAAAGGCCATATGGCTAAATTATCCAAAACATGGTAGAAACTGGTTTCTTTCATAAATACCAGCGAGGTTAGAAGAAAAATCTGAGGCCAGTCTGAATCAAAAACTCTGAAATAAAGGAAGATAGGAAAGAAAAAATGTATTTGCAAATTATGTCTTCAAGTCTATAAATAGTTGGTCCTTTGTTCCCAAAGTTCCCAAACCAGGAAGTTTGGACTACTGTCTTCAAGAGCACTAATATCTTAATGGTTTCTAAGCAGACAGGAAAGCTTAGAGATCATTAATGTAATGTAAAGGAGTTTAAAGGATAGATAGTGTTGTACATAATTTATATATAGATATATGTATCATGCTGCCATGTGTCATTCTAAATATAATCCAGAAATAAATATATAAAAATAAATATGAGCCAGCAATGAAATAAGTTTAAACAAAGAAAAGAAACTAAAGAATGCAAATCAATCTTCAAGTTATCTTGAAGTCTCCAGAGGAACTGCCACATTTTATGGACACAATGTCTACTAAAGACATGATTCAAACTGCACTACTGTGCTCTGAATAGTGAGTAATGGTAGGGTTCTACTCAAAGCGCTAGACAAACTAAATGCAGCCTTGGTTTGGTATGATTTTTAAAGAAAAATTCCTCCCCCTGCCTCTCCAATATTATCTGTTTCTTTTATTCCCACTCCTTTTTCCTAAGCACTTGGAAAAGAAGTTACTTGGCAGAGGGGATGTAATCCTCTTCAGAGTTTACCATGACATCAAAATGACATGAAATCAATACCAGAAGTGGTGGCGAAGATTTCATTGGTTCCCACCCCCCCTACTGCTTGGATTAGCTGATTGACATGGTAGCAACACCACACAGGGACCATTTGCGGCATTCCAGTATTCATGAACAGCTAAGAATAATAGCTAAGAATATGGCACTAAGAGTCTGCCTTCTAGTCTACTTCATCTCTCAGCCAGTCCAGAAGGAAGGCAATGAAGCTGGGCATCATGGTGTCAGCACAGGAGCGAGCCACATCACCTATAGGGTAGCAAGTAAAGAAAAGGTACAAAAGAGATAGAAAGAACTGCCCCATGCTAACCCAAAAGACTCATTTAGATAGGTTGAAGACCAGGACATGTGGGGAAGGGTCCGTGAATTTTTTTACTGATGTGTGACCGTTTTTCACATGACGGTTGCAGCATTTCCATCGACACATTCAGATGCTTGGCAACTGGTTGATATTTTATGACTATTTCTGGGTCCCTAGATCATGTGATCACCTTTTGCAATGTTTTGACAAGCAAAATCAACGGGGAAGCCAGATTCACTTAACAATTGTGGCAAGAAAGTTTGTAAAGTAGGGCAAAACTCACTTAAGAAATGTCTCAGTTAACAACAGAAATTTTGGGCTCAATTGTGCTTATAAGTCGAGGACTACCTGTATTTGGGTAACAAACAACAGAAGCAAAATTACAGTATAGAACAGAGGAATTCACTTTCCTCTAGGAAACTGTCTGTAGATCTCAAAACATGTTTTGCCCATCAAGACTTTAGTTTTTAGTTTACTCCTAGAGGGATTAGAAAAGTGACTGAATGCTAATACTATAGACTAGCCCTGTCATTAAAGTCATGCTATGAAATGGAAGGGGGTGGGATGGGAGGTTGAACCTACTCATTCAGTTTTGAAATGGTTGGCAGTCCTTGATGCTCTTTTGTTTCTCACATTTTTCATGTAATCTAGAATATTAATTAGGTCTTGATACCTAGGTATCTTTTTTTTTTAACTTTATGATACAGGTAGCTTGAGACTGCTTACACTTAAGATCCTTTTCTAGTAGACATCATATCATCAAGGTGCAAGTTAATGTGTTTTTTTTAAATTATCCCAAGTTATATATTTTGTACAAGAATCTAGTGATGCTTCAATCTCGTGGCTTTTTTTATTCCAAAGATTCACTCATTCACTTTATCATAGTGCACAGGAGATTTATTTGCCTTCCTTTTGTCCTAAATCCTTATTACCAAGGAAAGTTTTGGCATATGGTTTATGCTCATAGAGCAGTCTGATTTAATTTGGATAGTTCTTCAGAGGATTTGGAGATCTGAAGGGTTATTATTGCTTTTTCGGCATCAATCTATGAGGGACAAAGAGATACAGACTTCTATTTCCATTGGCTTAAAGAATGTATTTTGGGGGCCTTTTCAACCATGTGCAAACAGCCTCCAGCAAGTAACATGGTCTTGTCACTTTTCAGGGTCACTTTCGGATACAAGAGATTTGTAGGGCTGCTACACACATATTGGACATACATTCATCAAACATTATAAGACAGAGAAAAACATGTATTGGCATCAGCAGACTTCGCTAGTTAACTCTGCTGGAAAATAGTGGCAGTATAGTCTGCCAGAAAGAAATGGAAAATTCTTCTGTTTTTTTTTTAAAGGAAGTAGATGCCCGTTTGTTAGCTTCTTGAAAATTGGAACTCTAGAGTTTTGTCTGCACTATATTGTAAATGCCTAGGGTAGTAGTGTTGAATTGAAAAGTCAAAACAAACTAGAAAAAAGAAAATAAAAGTACCTTAGTGTTCTACTAACATGTATTTTGCTTTCTTCTTGCCTGTCATTGTTTACTTTCAGTAGGTGTTTAGTTTTCAAAGAGTTGACAAAACAACCTGTTCTTCCTATCCAGTCTGGAAGGCAAGGAGTAAAGGGCCTGGAGGAGGCACTATTCCCTAGATGAGAAATATCCGCTTGGAAAATTGAGAAAGAAAATTTGACCTTCTTGTTAATTTTTCAAGACAAAATGGAATTGCCACTCTATGTATCAAGTTTGTTTCAGTAACAAAGAAAGGCATACCATAATATTCTACTGATAGACAGACTCTTAAAGAGAGGATGGAAACGAAATGCTTAAAATTCCCAATGCTTAGGATCTACTAGTTTAAGCGCCTGGCAAATTTCCTTCCATCGTTTAATTCAAACATATATAATTTACTTTGGGTTGGATTGTTTTCTCCAGATTTATAACAGAAAATTAAGGAGAAGTTTGGAAATTTGCTTTCACATATAAAAACTGCCCTTTTAAAAAAATTTACCGCGGGAAGCAAGAGAGGGAGGAAAAACGGTGACAGATAGTTAGCTTTTAACAACAAAATACATATTTTTATTATACTGCCCTGTATGAGAAGACATACCACCCCCATGAACAGATGGGAAGTGAGTGTGTGGTCTCTCAGTCACTGCATTGAAAATCTACCCCTAACGGTGCATATAAATTGTTGTTATTGACCATGAGAAATGTGCTCTTATGAGCAATAAGGAGACTGAAAAGCATAAACATGATTTCTGAAATTATAACTTATATTTTTTCTGCCATTTATTCCTAATTTTTGTTTTATCTAGATTTCACATAGATTCCATGCATTATTTATATATAAAAAAGATATGACAGACAGAAAAAAACAATGCTAGCAACTTATTTATTATCAAATTAGGCCTCAAAATGATAATTTGCTGTATCTCTATAATGGCATTTTTCTTCTTTTGTTCAATCGTGTCCAAGTCTCTAAGACTGCCTAGACAAGCCCCTGCAGTTTTCTTGGCAAGGTTACTCTATATTAGAGTAAATTCTGCATAATCTCTTTAAGTAACTTGCAATATATATTCTTTAAAAAGGGAATAATGTGAGAATGTCAGTGGAAAAACAGCAATAAGATCTTCAGCTTTTTCCTGATGAAACTACAAAGAACTTACTGCCTCTTTTAAATTGTTTGCTCTTGAATGCTATCTTATATTTGATTATGTAAATTTGGAGGGTAATATACAGTAGTACAAAGATTTTGGAAAATTTGATTTCCCTTCAATGCCTAATAGCTACAAACCTGAAAATATTAGCAATTGACAATAATATTGGTAGTTTTTCCCTCAGTGTTAGCAAGATGTATCTCAAATAAATGGAGGGAAATAAATGCAGTGAAAAGCAAACTTCTCTTACATCTTTTTTTTTTTTTTTTGAGTTCAGCAAACAAAATGAGTGGATATAAAGTACAATATTTCTCAATGCCCTGTAATAATTTATTTAAATCTCTCAGCATTGGAATTTGTCAACATAGTTCCCCCGCCCTATTTTACATCTACTATACATCTAAGTGAACGAATGTGGATGAACTTGGGAACTATGTAGGGTTAGTCATATTAGACTGACTTTGATTCTTTTTTGCCAGTCATTATCTTTCTCACAAACATCATTATCAGAATAAAATGGGGGGAAATCTCCACATACACTGCCTTGATTTCTCACAGGAAAAGCAACATAAACATGCAATAATACATACATAATAAAAAATAGACATCAAAACTATCATTGATCTGTTGACAGTTTTCATACTACTTATTATTTTATTAACAGTTTATTAACGGTTAACTTAAATAATTATTGTTTGCATTTGCTCTGCTTCTTCTTCCAAGTTGTTTTTTTTTCTTTCTTTCTGTAAAGTCTTTTTTAGACTATAAACCAAGCAACTGGGATGCTATTACTTAGTAGTGATCTATAAATTGCCCTGAAGATCTGAGCAAATCTGTTTTTGGTAACAAAATAGCCCCATATATTACAATTTTCTTGATGTATTGACAATGAACATAACCCATTGCACCAGCAGCCACCAAGCTGGAAAACGGAAGAAAGAAAAAAGCTGGATTTCAGAGCTTTGTGAAGTTCATCAAAGCATGAGGACATATATATATATATATATATATATATATATATATATATATATATATATATAT
>WNWU01000003.1:13295954-13311741 GCA_012654045.1 Ptyas mucosa | reverse complement strand
GGAAGGAAGGAAGGAAGGAAGGAAGGAAGGAAGGAAGGAAGGAAGGAAGGAAGGAAGGAAGGAAGGACCTTTTTACTGTAAGTGTAACATTACTGCTGTTGTTATAGTATAAAAATCCATATGTGAAACAGCTGTTTCTGATGTTGCTTTGAGATGGCTAAGGCCAGATTCCTAAGGAAAATCACTGGAGGAGCACCACAATTCTTGTGCTTTTTTTTTTTTTTTGCTATTTAATGCAGGTATCACTATATAGCAATGATGGCTAACCTTTTTGCCATTGTGTGCCAGGGGGTGAGGGCGGGGGAAGTTCGCATGCACACGTGCCCACACCCATAATTCTATGTGCCCTGTGCATGCGTGCGCAACCCCCCCTCCTGGAACGCGATGGCCTGGTAGGCCTGTTTTTCTTTCTCACCTGGCTCCAGATCCTCTCTATGCCTTTCCCACCCCCTCGGAGACCCTCTGGAGGCCTGAAACGGCCCATTTTCCAACTCACAGTGGGACAGGCAGTGACATTTTTTGCTGTCTCCAGCCTCCAGAGACTCCTAGTCCAGAGACTGGCATGCCCACTGATATGGGTACACGTGCCATAGGTTCGCCATCAGGTTCGCTATATAGAGTAGTATTTTAAAATAATTTTTATCCACATATTTCGTTTACCCACAAATATTCATACCCGAATATTTTGTTTTCAGTGAATCCTTCAGCTTTCATGCATAAAACCATAGAATACTCACCTTTTCTAGGAAAATAATGTTCACATAAGAATTATTTCTAATTCAGCACATGCTGCTGAAAAAAAAATGCTTCAGTTTAAAGTCACTATTCTGAAACTTTTTAGGCTGTATATCTTTTTGCAAATTATCTGTAACTTTGCTTTTAAAGCAGAGAAATGCAGAGAAGAGAAATTATTATCTCTTAATAATTCAGCTTCCCCTTCGACTTCATTTCTTTTCCAAGAAACAAAGTTTCACTCTGGACTACAAAAAGTCTCCCTTCTTTGCCCGTAGTGAATTGCAGTTGTTACCAAATATTGTAATTAAGGTCTATGAGCTGATTTTGGCAAAGACAGGAAGAAATTTGTCAAGAGATTTCTTATGTATCAACAAAGGCATTACAAAAAGGCTGCTGCAAGTATTCATTGTGTATTTTGAACCTCTTGAAATTCTGTTATCTTCTTTAGGAAGAGCCAGCAAATGTGATCATTGCTGGTCTTAGATCCTCAACGATGGTCAAGTGACACATTGCTTTAGACATTATCTAGATAAATTCAGCATTAACAGCCAGGCTTTTTCATTCATATAAATCCTGATTCCATCTATAATATTTAGTACCATATCCTCCACCATTCTCAAGAGTTAAAGAACAGTTGCTGGAATTGGGTATGTCTAATTTAATGAAAAGAAAGACCAGGGGTGACATGATAGCAGTGTTCCAATATCTAAGGGGTTGCCACAAAGAAGAAGGGGTCAACCTATTCCCCAAAGCACCTGAGGGCAGGACAAGAAACAATGGGTGGAAACTAATAAAAGAGAGAAGCAACTTTGAACTAAGGAGGAATTTCCTGACAGTTAGAACAATTAATCAGTGGAACAATTTGCCTCCAGAAGTTGTGAATGCTCCAACACTGGAAGTTTTAAAGAAAAGATTAAACAACCATTTATCTGAAATGGTATAGGATTTTCTGCCTGAGCAGAAAGTTGGACTAGAAGACCCCTGAGGTCCCTTCCAACTCTGTTATTCTGTTCTGTTCAGTTTTTTCATCCTCAATACTGGTTTTTCAGAAGACACTTTAGAATGCTGCTGAAAGAAGAGACACAAAAACCCTCTTCTGCAAGCAGAAGGTGCCAACAGAATTTTTAAGATGCACATCTCCTTTATTAGTATCTCCCTTTATGAACACCAAGGTGTTCATAAAGAACAAGAACAATGGAATTATTTCCACTACCCAGAATCATAGATTGGAAAAAACTTTGTGTGAAATATATTACAACCCTTGCCCAGTTTGGAATGGCATATCTGAGACTGGCAGCTACTGCATATTGTGACATTTTTTTTGAAGGTCTCATTGAAACCCAGATTTTGGTTTTATATTGATCATAACAGTATTCATAAATGTAGTCAGACAAAAATCATGTTTTAACTATTGCTCTACAGTTCAGTGTGGCAACTGCAAAGTCATTCCGAGTGATAGATAAGTATCCACAAGTTTGAGAGACATGTGTCCGTTTTGTGAGCACCATAACAGGTTAGATGAAATTCAGATGAACAATACACAAATAAAAGAATTCTGTTCTCCAGTATTATCCCACCTCCCATCATGCCCTTCATTTACTATGTTTACTATGTTACTCAATACTTTTAACAGCATGTTTATAGGGAGTATAAAATATTTCTGAGATTAAAGGAATGATTTATTAAGTAAAAGACTTGCAAATAACTAAAAACTTCAATGAACATTCCCATGAGGAAATAATTCAAGTGTTCACAGTAGAAATGTTTCCAATCCTGGCTTTTCCCATCTGGTAGTAACCTGGTTGTTATGACTGTTTTTGTATAATGGAAACCAATGTATAATACAATGGAATTAACAAGGTCACAAACCTTTGATATTAGAGAATATTGGAGCAGTTGATGATATGTTGTAGCATACATATTTATAGCCTAGTAGACCTTGGAGGCAATATATGCATACAGGACCGATAAGAAAAAAATTGATTTATGTTGATCTTAAAAACATGGTCTCCAAAGATGTATCTGGTAGCTTTAAGACTTACCGTTTAGGCTCTATTAATTTTACAGTGCTGTCTGGAGTTATCAATCTGTTTAAAGGTTAACTGTCTTTATACTTGTGAAATGGGTATTTCTGTTTTGGTTGCTGTTTTATTCCTGCCAAAGATTAATAAAATAAAGATTTGCCAATCATAAAAGCAAGTTACGAGCTACCCTACCCCAATCTTTAATTTAAAATTACATCTTCAACATAGGGTTGATTAGAATGTTAATTTACAGAAAGCTGTGTGGTAACAATATGTACCATATCATAATGTATCACGTTAGCAGACACTAGGCATAGGAGTCTGGTAGAAGCCACAATGACATTAAATATATCATTAGGTAACTTGTGTCATTTGCATTATGTCATTGATCTTCTACCATAGATATCCAAGTAGCAGGGGTGAGCAATCTACTACTCGGGCCTGTAAAATACCTCCATGTCCAGTTCCCCCCCCACCCCGGCTTTTGTTTTTGCAATCTTCAAGTTCCTCTGCCCAGGACTGAGAAAAAAAAATCCTAATATTTTGATTGAGAAAGAGATGAATTTTTAATATAATGCATAAAAATAGGCATATCATAGCTAAAAAACAAACCACAAACACTTTTTCTACATCAGCCTACATCTATGTATCTACCTACATATATAGTGAGATTCCACTCAGTTTGTGATTGGTTGCCCCTTCTCCAAAACTGATAAATTCAGCTTCATCTACCACAAACTATTGTATGTAAGAAAAGCCAACCATATACTGTATATTGATACAACTAATCAAGGTCATATGTGGCCTTCAGCCTGCATGTTTTTCAGTGCACTTAATGTAAATCACTCAAATGGAATGCAAAACTGTATCTATATTCCTATAACCAACCATATTGGTTAAATTCTTTTCCTATAGGGCTAGATGCTAGCTATCCTTCTCAATGCCAGTTGTCACAAACATTAGGAGAGACCCATTGCACTTTGACCCTGTAGATGAGTTTCTCATTGCAACTGGTTGGTAACTATGGGATCAGAATATTAGATTTGAAAGCTTCTCAGTTAGGTCCAACAGCTTGCTTCTTAGGTTCATATCTAAGGCTATCGTGGGTCAGCTGATCTGCAAAAATCTGGGCATCCACTAGTTGGCAGTGGAGAAGTATAGAAAACTAACTTATTGCTTGACATTGTACTAATATGTGGTATATTGGTAGGAGCCCTGGTGGCAGAGTGGTTAGAATGCAGTATTGCAGGTTAACTCTGCCCACTGTCGAATTTGATCCTGACAGGCTCAAGATTGATTCAGCTTTCCATCCTTTCAAGGTCAGTAAAATGAGAACCCAGATTGTTGGGGACAATAATATGCTGATGTAAACAGCTCAGAGAGTCCTGTAAAGACTATGGAGCGGTATATAAGTCTACATCTTGCAGCATGTAAATCTACTGCCCTTACATTTTGATGTACAGTATGCATTAACCATAAAATCATAGGGCTGGAAGGGACTTTGCAGATCTTCTAGTTCAACCCCCTGCCTAAGACAGCAGTCCTTATACTATCCTGGACAAATTGTTGTCCAATTTGTACCCAAAATGAAAAAAAAAATGATGTCAGTTACAAATTGGCAACCACGTATTATGAATTGATGGGCTGGTATAATTGTGGCCATTTTTCCTTCTAGATTCTCTCAGTGGGTGATTGTGCATAACCTCATAGCCCAGAGGTAGAAGATATGATGGCTCCATCGTTGGCTACTATCTTCATCCACAGATAAAGGGAATAGCAGCTTATCAATGGCAGCATCAACTGTTTACTAGTTTCATATTTGTTTGTTCATTTCTACATGAGTAACCATTTTCTTAAAAAGTTATTTCTTCTGTTTCAAAGTACCCAGACTTTTCCCTACATCCCTGGAAATTCCAACCCTTTGTCTGAGACTGTTTAGGTGGATGGGGTAAATCCAGATATTCTAGGCTTTCCAATTTCTTTTTTTAAAGACCAACTCTCTTTGTACTTCCAGCTAAATACTGTACTGAGAATACCAATTCACTTGAAATAGTGACCCCCCCCCTATGGAGAATAAGATTGAGAAAATGTTTTGTTGAATGTTTGCATGACCCATATAAAGCTCCATGACCTTTGAACTCTTGAATCAACAGCTTCATCAAAATACTTCCTTGTGATGGTTGTTGACATTATGCTTTACAAAGAAGGAATGTACGTAGTTATTCAAGAGACAGGATTTGTCGATGAAGATTCTCAGTCATCCAGGTAGAATTGTCTGGGAGTTGAGTCATGGCAACTGGTCTTTTTGACTTTTTGGTTTGAAACGTTTCACTGCTTATCCGAGACTGAAGAAGTTACTTGGATAAGCAATGAAACGTTTCAAGCCAAAAAGAAAAGAAGTCCAGTTGCTGTGATTCAACTTCCAGACAAGAGAGACAGGATTATTCAACCCATCATACAGAGACAATAAATGACGATTTATCTCTGAAAAAAAAAATATCTGTAGCCAGTCACCTGGTTAACTCTGTTAACAAGAATAGCAACAGGAGTCAAAGGAAAAGCCTTGTCAAAATATTTCTTAAAATGGCTACTGCTCCCGTCTCCTGAAGAGTAATTACATTCAGCATGATCATGGTGCGAATCTCTCCAGCAGGTCCTACAACTTGCTAGGCATGTTTTCTATTAAAGACCAGGTGGTGAAATGAAAAGATACAAGTGCATAGAGACTTCTTGTTGCTGTGATTAATTTTCACATTCCTATGGTTCCTGGCATGCGCTGGATCTTCATGTGGCCAATGCTAATCTAAGCAGCCAATCCCCGACTGCCACTGACTGTTATGATATATGTAGTTTTCACTGTGGTGACTCATCTTTCTCCTAATTCTGTAATAATTTTTCCACTTGTGCAATCTCTTGTTATTTAGCATTCATACTAAATTCAATTAATTGTTATCCTCTTATTTTTTTAAAAAAAATACTCAACACGTTCAGGATTTACAAATAGATAATGAACGCATGAATAATACACACTTACTCTTGCTCTGTATCTTTTTGTGTGTGTGTGTCAGTCTCAAAGTCGTTTTTCCTCTTTGATAGTGGTTGAAACATAATATTAGGGGTGTCCTCTAGGACTTTACAAAAAAGAAAGGGCATTTAATTGGGAAGCTTAGCAATTTCAGGACTATAGCTGAGGTTAAATTGTTTTGAGCAAGAAAAATTAATACATTAAAGGTTATATTTCCAACTGTGAGACTGCAAAGCTAGGCTCTTATGCCATGTCAGAATTACATAAGGCAGAAGAAATGGTTCCGAAATGATTGTGGAATCATTAACAAAAGCCGAGGCAGACTACGACATTTCCCAGCAGGAGAGGGTGAAGAAGGATAAAGACATGGAGAGAACTCATTAAGAATGAATTGCAGACCATAAACATTTGAAACCACTAAGTGTAGAGCTCTATCTGTTATCTAATGACTCAGAAATTTTAAAACCAGCAATGTCTTTTAAGGGGAAAAAAAGGGGGTTGACTTTGTAGAAGGTTGTTTGCCTACAGGAATAAAAGTATTTTCTCTTTATGGGGGTCAGAGAAGGCGGCAAGAAGAGGGTATTTTGTGTTTGGGAAAGTTTGAATACCAGTTCAGGCACCTTCACTCATTTTCCTAAGAAATTTTGACTTCTGTAGAATCGCCCACTACTACATGTTCAGTAACCAGGATATTGAAAACAGAAAACGCTGCACAGGATGTGAGTTGAAGGAAAGGCCATGGTTGTTCAGTTCTACCAGCCTGAATTGCTTTTGTTTTGCTTTTTTGTTTTGCTTTTGAAAAGCTCTAGCTAGCTTGAGCTCACCTGTGTCTCCCACCTTTCTCATCTAGCAATATTTATTTCACTTGGATTAAGAACGAGATCTTTTGAAATTGCAGAACAGGATATCTAAGTGTTACATGAGATGCCAAAGAATACAAGCTGCTTAATGAAAACCTGTGTGCACATTTGTGCTAGAAAAGTATTGTATTCTCTCTTTGCATCTACGTCAGGGCAAAGTTCCAATTGTATAAATTTCAGAAGTCAAAGATGGATGAGATTGACAGCAAGGTGCTTATACAAAGAGACGTTTCTAGCAGAGAAATGCTCTTTAAGCAACCTTACAAAAACTGATATACCCTGTGAACAGCAACAGCAACATACTGATGTAGTGTTGTAAAAAAAGAAAAGAAAACAAAACAAACACACATAACACACACACACACACACACACCAAAAAAACAAAGGCAGAGTTGAAAGTATAAATCCCTGAAAGTGTAAATACTTGTCACACAATACGGAGAAGGTAAGTTATCTCCACCATTCACATGGTGAATCAACTAAGTTTGCAATATGTGAAGGAGATCTGTAAGGCACTGCAGAACTTATGCTTGTTTTGAAACTGATAGTTTTTCGAGTGAAAATCAGGACAGTAAGCTATATCTATGTGAGGCTATGAGGCGGGACAATTTTTACTTTTCTTAAAAATATGCTACCATGGGCAAAACCTGTGATTGGATTCTCATTTGAGCAGTATGCAGGCAAAGACAAAGTGACAGAGTTGGTGTATAGACACTGTTTCAGAAAAGGAGAAATCAAGAAAGTCCTTGCTTGCTCAGCTTGAAAATTACAGAGAGTATTCTGTATACCCTCTGGTGTGTATTCCAGATTCTAGTGGGTTCTAGAAAACAAATATTGGAATAGACATGATAGGGAATCATACTAGGGATTAATTTGTCCTTAAAAATGTATGAGATAGGGTCAGTACAGGTTGCAAACCTAGTAGGATTTAGCAGTTCTGCGCCCGTATCACCTAGTTATTTGTCTAAAGGACATTTCTACAAGACTATTGATGTATATAAAGGCCTGCACATGTTAGTCTAGGATGCAGTATTCTTTACCTAGTGATGTATGCTCTGTATGCTCTGTATGACTAAAGGCTTTGAAATGATTGAACTTATTTACTTTTGAAGCAAATAAAGTTTGACAAGTTCTCACTTCACTGGATTCAATATCCTTATTCACAGATGTCACGATAAAATGCACAGGAGTCTGAACAAGCCACGCCAGAATGTCACCATATCAATGATGCAAATTATGGAATTTGTGTCAGGAATTCCAAAATGTGCATCATTTTTGTGATGATATCATGACAGTCAAGATGTCAATTCCTCCCCTGTCCCTCTACATGGATGCCCAATGCCCATGCTAATCAGGGATACTCATGACTGCTTGGATACCAAGGCAGTTTTCTCTGGGCAGAAGGTTTATTTTCATTGTAACAAGCAGCAAATCAGTCACAGAAGCCCATATGCAACCTGAAGTAGCATCTTATAAAAACAGTGTAACACGTTGCCTGCAGCTTGTGAGAACCTTATGGTTTCTCAGACAGTAGGTCAAATATTATCCATGTTTATCCATTCATTATGGATAATAATGTTGTCAGATCTGTTGAAGACAACATAGCACTTTCTAGAGGTGAGACAAAGAAGAGAGGTAACCTATTTCCCATCAATGCACTGAATCATGATAATGTTGATAAAAGTGGTAACTAAATAGACAAGGAACACTGAGCAAAATAAAACAAAGGAGAAATCATTTTGAATTAAACCCTGACCAAAAAAATAGCATGAAAAAGCAAAAGTTACATTTTCATTCCCCTAAATAAGATCTTGATTAAGATCACCATCCAAGCAGTGAAGGAGTAGGGGATCAGAGCAGAAGGAATCTATTCACTAAGATCTACTTTTGTTATTTTTCCTCCCATGGAGTTGACCTACAATTCCAATAACCTTCCCATAGTTTCTGTGTCCCAGGCATTTTGTTGCTGTTGCTTGGATTGGTTTACTTCTGAACTGAAAGTAAAACAGTCAGTCTAGAGGCAATAAATCTGCAGGGGAGCTATCTTACTTTAGACTTCAGGAAAAAAGAGATGATTAACATGTGTCACATTCTTAATCTCTAGGTTTATAACAGAAGGGGATGTTCTGTAAAGACCAATGTTTAATCATGATAGTTGTGCAGTAAGAAGTGCTGTACCTGGCCATTTATTGATTTACAAACATTTGTTTGACATCAGTTCTCATAACACAGGATTAGAGTTCAAGGAGGATTGGTCCAAAAACAAACATAGCTAATAAAAATATTTTTGAATGTACCTAATGAACAAAGGTTTTGCTTATTTTGATCAAAGGATTATAGGATACTTATTGTATTTGATGGGGTTACTCTGTTATTTTCTTGATTTAGAAAAGTTGCCTGGTGAGATGTTTGCACATTCTTAAAGTATTCAAATCCAAAACTTTCAAACAAAACTTTGACTAGAAAGAAGACAATCAAGATGACTCTCCATTACCTTTTCATGAGGGACCAAGCTCCAGTTGAAGATCTACAGCTTGTCATCTTTTCAGATTTTTTTTCCCAGCCAAAAGGTTTATGTCCTTTGTTTCCAAACGCCCTTTACAAAAAAGCTGCATAATATGAATTATGGTAGCATCACACTGTCCCACAGGTGGTCACACTTGTGTGTAGAATAATCTTGGGGACAAATTATTTCAGCACCTTGCTGTTTCTCTGCAGAATTGATGAAGCTTAAAGCAATTGACTTGAAAGCATTGTTACTGGGGGAGCCCTTGTGGCTGTGTAACCAGAGCATGTTGGATATTAAAGCTGCCTGCATGCATCGTCCACAACTAATCAAGCAAGGAAATAAAACCTTGGATTAAATGTGGGTGCAAACTACTCTCAAGGTTGCAGCCTGTTAGTAATCAGTGGTATATTTAGAGCCTTGGGCCATTTATATATGACTTCTAATGTTGTTTGTAAGATAAAATAATGAAGTTTAATAAAGCAGTGTGTGTCACATTTTTATTTGATGTTGAACATAAAAAGAAGTGAATTCTATGACCATTGCTGTTTATATTGCCCAATGACTGGGGTTTTGTTCAAGTCTATTATTACTGAATCAGCTCTGAGCATCTCAACTAGGAAAGATAATGTCCACTATATTTTCTAATGCTCTTGAGTCTTTTCTGGGAAGAGTCCATTGTACTTCCAACTGAACACGTGCTTACTTAATGCCAGATCTCTGTCTTCAAAATTAACACATTTTCCCTCTTCATTGCCTCTATGCATGCTGTGGTACCAAGGCCTAGCTGGCCTCTTTCCTGTCATCAGCAATGGCTGCCTATGGAGAAGTTGAAGAGACCCTGGGCTGACAGCCATACACAGACCTTCTTGACACTGTGTAGACAGCTGTGGGGAAGTGGATCCTGCTAAGATAATTGAGGTATGTTTTTGCAGCACCACGAGCCTAGTTGAAGGAAATATGAATCTGACAGGTACTTACAAGACAAAACTGGAGAAAGGTTCATCCTTTCTGGATAGAGGAGGAAAATGCACAGTACTACAGATGGCTAAGTTTCCAACAGCTTTGTAGAAGTTTAAGGAAGGCAGAAGGGATAGTCAAAGGTTACTCAAGTGACACTTGATGCAAAGTTTCCTCACGAGCATCTGTCACATTGTGTGCAGTGCTAGAAACTATTTTGATAAAGATGTTGTGCTGAAGGCTTAGATGAATAGGCCTAAAAATAATTACTTTTGACACTGTAACTGCCTACTAACTATTCTTGTTGGATAGAACATCTTGCCACCTTAGGCAGAACAACCAAAACAACCACAACAAACCCTAGAGCTATCGATGAAAACAGCAACAACATTATGAACTGGTAGGTAAGTGAGCCTTTGTTTGTCAAAGCATAAATCCTGCTTGCCCAAGACAGAAGTGTCACAAATGTCCATTCTTGTGCCTGTCTAATGAAGCAAGCAGACATAAATGTGGGATATGGAACAGTGTTTCAGGGTGAAATGGGGCTTTGGGTAGGCCTGGCTCAATAATTTCAACCTCCTGTCACTGACTAGCCTTTAGTCATCTTTTCTTCTCTTTTTCTTCTTATACAACAGAGTGTACCAAGGAAGGCTGCAGAATATGCAAAACCTTCCCGCAACTTTTTCCATAAATGAATCTTTAAACTCTAATTGCCTACTTGAAAAAGTTATTATAACATTAGACCTTGATTAATTGGGTTGCCCTAATGGACTTACAAATAGTGTGATTCAATTAATTTAGTACTCGTTCAGTGCAATTTTATACATATATTGTTAGAAGAAATACGTCTTCAAGGAATCCCATACAAGCCTTTTGCTTGCGTTCAGTGGAACTTATTCCCAGGTAAGTACGCCTAATATTTCACTTGTCACGAGAACAGAAAGTTTTATCAGGCTAAAATAAGTGGACAATTATTAGACCTAATGGGACACAAAAAGGTAAATAAAGATGACAACAAATGAACAGGAAATAATATTCTGACAAATGGCTGATACTAAAAGTCCAGAATTTTTTTTTTAAAGTATCAAGGAAAATAGAGAGAGGGAGATTTCTAATGAAATTGCCCATCTGATTTCACTATCAATAACTGCAAATTCTAAACAATTAAGGAATTTTATGGAGCAATAGACAGAATTGAAGTGCACCTATTTAAATAGCTGCCTACATTAATTTGCATAGTTTTAATAGTTTTAATATTTTTCTATTTGTCTTTTTATAATCTGTAAGCCTCCCAGGATTGCCTTATAGGGTAAATAGGTGGCCTAAAACTTTAACAAATAAATAACTAATACCGTGTTTTCCCCAAAATAAGACCCTGTCTTATATTTTTTTGAACCCTGAAATAAGCACTTGGCCTTATTGCCATGTGCTCAAAAGCCTGATTGGGCTTATTATCAGGGGATGACTTATTTTGGGGGAAACAGGGTACATGAGCCTTTTCATTGCAGTCACTGCTGAGATGCCCATCACTCTGTGGCAGAGTAATCACAATTTGCAGAGATCATCACGTATAGGACAGGATTTTTATCAGCATTTACTGACTGTCATGTATTATGAGTTCTACTTATATGTACTTGGAATTATTTGTATATACAGTAGGGCATTTTGGTGTGTTTAATATGCCCTAAATAGAATAAATACAGCTGTTCTTCTACAGTTCTCCTTCCATCCAGTCTTCCATCATTAGATTACGGTTTTGCCAATTCAGTTCTCAATAGAAAGCAAAGTACTAAACTGCTATATGTTCTAGCAAGGATTTCTGTCAATGTGCTAGAACCATAACCATTAGGTCCCACTTAGTTTTCTTTTTGCTTTAGTAACAGTTAGCTGTTAAAGTTTCTCTGCCTAGCTCAGTGATGGAGAACCTTTTTGCCATCGTGTGCCAAAAGTCCGGGTTGCACAGGGAGGTTGCGCGTGTGCGTGCCTACACCCATAATTCTATGCGCCCCGCCCCACCTGCACATGTGTGCACAACCCCTTGCACTCCCCCCACTTTTGGCACATGATGGCACAGTGGGCTCGATAGGCCCATTTTTCGCCCTCCCCAGGCTCCAGAAGCTTTCTAGGACCCTGGGGAGGGCAAAAACGGCCTTCCCCACACATCCCTGAAGGCCCTCTGGAGGCCGGAAATGGCCCATTTGCTGACTTCCATTGGGCGCAGAAGGCCTGAAAATCAGCTGACTCGTGTGCCCACCGATTTGGCTCTGCGTGCAGGTGTGCCATAGATTCGCCAGCACATGCCTAGCTCAATGTTTCTCAAACTTGGCAACTTGAACACGTGTGGACTTCAACTCCCAGGGTTCTCCAACCAGCTGCACAGAATTTCCCATGCTTGACTGGAGAATTCTGGGAGTTGAAGTCTACGCATTTTCAGATTGTCATGGTTCAGAAACATTGTTCTAGATAAACAGAGCTAAGAATTTGCTGGAGAATTCTTAGTAGCATAACATCACTATTTTTATTTATTAAGACACTAAACTGAGTTGCACATTTTCCAACTTGAATAATATTTATTTAAACATTAATTTTGTCATCAAATATCTAACAGTGAGTTAGGAAACTATGAACATTATAGCTTAGAGTTGAACAAACCTGAAATATTTAAACATCAGGATAAGAATTCCACTCGATTAGGAGAAAATACAAATATTTTATGAGATGGAATTAGGCTGAAAAAGAAAAAAAATCTTCCAAAGTTAATTTCAAATGGTAAAATTATAAAAATTATACTTACATATTTATTGTTTGAATATTTAATTGTAATTAAATTTATTTATTTATACCTTACATTTTTTAGTTGAACGTTTTTCATAACTTTGGGTACATTTCCTTTTTATTAATAAAATAATAACACATGTATTGCATTTATTTAACCTAATTTATCAACTTGAAGCCTGATGAAAAGCCTGGAAAACTTCATAATTTTTTGGGTCAATAATTCAAATAGATACTTTATAAATGAATAAGAAGGTGCAATGCCAATTGTAATTTTTGTTCAGCATGCAAACTGGATATTGGATGTACACCATTCAACCATGTTCCATACAAGCTGAACCCATTCAATAAAACTTATGTATAAGCCAAGGAAAAAAGCAAATCCAATTTGATGAAGCAAACAAGAAATCCCCCTCCTTCAAAAGGAATGGTATAGATTTCAAAGTGATAATGTCAGCTTTGGAAGCCATATTAGGCCAGAAGCTTCCATGCTGCCACCTTCTCATGTGTGGGAAAGTAGGAGGGGGTATTTAGTAGAGGGATTGCCTTTAAACATAATAGCATTCTTCCTGTTGGTCAAGGTCAGGCGGATCCTGCATCTGGAGAAGGAGTGGTCAGAGTGCTGTTTCGAGATGGGACGGATGGTGATTGGAGCATGTGATCAACTGAGGAGTGAGGGGATGGTTTGGGGGGTTTTGATTTACTGAGAGAAAACCCAGACTTCTCAGATTCGGGTTTTCCCAAAGATGTGCCAGTTTACCTATTCTAGTAAATAGAACTTTGAAAAATGCTTGCTTCAGAGCTTTTACTTGGAGTTGGGGGGTTTTCTGGAATGCTGACAGATAAGTTGGCCAAAGAGAGCATTTTGTAGTATAAGATCCTTACAGAAGGATCTTGACAGACTGGAACGTTGGGCGCTATCTAGCAAAATAAAATTCAATGGTGAAAAAAGTAAGAAGAAAAACCAAATGCACCAGTATAGTATAGAACCATGATGGCAAACCTATGGCATGCATGCCACAGGTGGCACACGTAGCCATATCACTGGGCATGCCAGCTCAGCTCTGGCACGCATGCGTGCGCCGGCCAGCTGATTTTCGGGCCTTCTGGGCCCACCAGAAGTAGGGAAACAGGCTAAAACATATAAAGAGTGATTGCTGGAATTGGGTATGTCTAGTTTAATGAAAAGAAGGACTAGAGGTGAGATGATAGCAGTATTCCAATATCTCAGGGGCTTCCACAAAGAAGAGGGAGTCAACCCATTCTGCAAAGTACCTGAAAGCAGGATAAGAAGCAATGTGTGGAAACTAATCAAGGAGAGAAGAAACCTAGAACTAAGGAGAAATTTCCTGACAGTTAGAACAATTAATCAGTGGAACAACTTGCCTCCAGAAGTTGTGAATGCTCCAACACTGGAAGTTTTTAAGAAGACATTGGTCAACCATTTGTCTGAAAAGGTATAGGGTTTCCTGCCTTAGCAGGAAGTTGGACTAGAAGACCTCCAAGTTCCCTTCCAACTCTGTTATTCTGTTCTGTCATTCTAAGAATGCCAACACATTACTGGAGGGTAATGGTTGCCTGATTTCCAAGTATGAAGAATAGGTACATGCAATTTATTGAGAATTTAGAAAACATCAAATTCAACATCAAAGATACCTGTCAACCCTGAAGGCCATCTTTAACTTTGGATCTTTAGGGCTGCCACACTTGGTGGATGGGCAAGTGGTTGGAAATGGGAGGGGGGTGGATGGAGACAATGTGGGATGTATAGCCATAACAACTTTTTCCCTGGGAGTCAAGGACGTTCAGCCTGCACCTGGAGAGGCGTGACTCGGAATCAACCACAATTGGGACAGTGACCTGATTGGACCATGTGATGCCCATGTGGGTGCTGGGGAAGGAACTTTGACTTTCCTTTGGGTGGGCAAAACCCGGGGGCTTTTCAATTTGGGTTTTCCCAGATGTGCCAATATGACATCTCTAACAAAACTAAGCTTTGAGGAAAGTGCCTGCCTCGGAGTTTTACTTCTGTTGGGGGTGTTACTTGGAACCCTAACATTACGTCCATGTCATTTAGAGAAGGTGAGGCCAACAGACAAGAAACCTGGAGGTGAAACCAAGCAAGTAAATATCAAAGACACCTCCATGTTTTTGAGGGCCCATGTTTTCTTAATCTTCAGACCTCTGTATTAGTTAGACCATTGTTTCTCAACCTCAGCGACTTTTAAGATGTGTGAATTCCCACTGACTGGAAGTTGAAATCTACACATCTTAAACTGCCAAGTTTGAATAACATTGAGTTAGAATATATTGGGAGAAAATTGAGGGAATTGTTCAAACATACCAACACAGCCACAAATTGGACAAATCTGGGTTAGCATAAGATCAACCATTTGTAGGACCTTGATAGTTAATCTGTATGGTATATCCAAGGTGATTAATTGGGCTTTAAAAATGGAATGGATCTTGGAACATTTGTTTGTTTGTTTGTTTGTATCCTGCCTTTATTATTTTTACAAATAACTCAAGGCAGCAAACATATCCAACATACCTTCTTCCTCCTATTTTCCTTACAGCAGTCCTGTGAGGAGAGTTGGGCTGTGAGAGAATAACTGGCCCAAGATCACCCAGCTGTCTTTCATGGCTAAGGCAGGACTGGAACTAACAGTCTCCTGCTTTCTAGCCTACTGCCTTAGGTCTAGTGGTTGACTAAACTTGCCTAAAGTGCATTTTTTTTCTCCCTTGATAAGGAAAAGCTTCCTAAACTACAATTGTTTTATAGATAAAAATAATAATTTGGGTCCAATATTCTCAGGATTAATGCCTTACCATGGGAGAAAGAAATAGAATAGAATAGAACAGAACAGAACAGAACAGAACAGAACAGAACAGAACAGAACAG
>WNWU01000003.1:13285725-13295944 GCA_012654045.1 Ptyas mucosa | reverse complement strand
AGAACAGAACAGAACAGAACAGAACAGAACAGAACAGAACAGAACAGAACAGAACAGAATAGAATTCTTTATTGGCCAAGTCTGATTGGACACACAAGGAATTTGTCTTAGGTGTATGTGCTCTCAGTGTACGTAAGGAGAATAAAATACATACATCAAGAATAAAAAGATACAACACTTAGTGATAGTCAGCGTTACTAATAAGCTATCAAATCATACTAGGAAACAAATAAAAACAATATAAATTGAAAGATACAAGCAACATGGTTATAGTAATAAGTGGGAAGAGATAGATACTAGTAAGAAAGAGAATAATAATAGTAATACAGTTTTAGTAAATTATTTAACATTGTGGGAATTAGTTGTTAATGATGACATTCGGAAAAAAAACTGTTCTTGTGTCTGTCTAGTTGTTCTGGTGTGCAGTGCTCTATAGTGTCATTTTGAGGGTAGAAGTTGAAACAATTTATGTCCAGGATGTGAGGGGTCTGTAGATATTTTCACAGCCCTCTTTTTGACTTGTGCAGTATTCAGATCCTCAATGGAAGGCAGGTTGGTAGCAATTGTTTTTTCTGCAGTTCTAATTATCCTCTGAAGTCTGTGTCTGTCTTGTTTGGTTGCAGAGCCAAACCAGACACTTATGGAAGTGCAGATGACAGACTCAATAATTCCTCTGTAGAACTGGATCAGCAGCTCTATTGGATAATGGAAAATATTGAAATAGGCAAGGAGAGAATATTATGACAATATTGGAGTAGGGTTAAGCTAGTTAAGCTTAGCCTATCATTTCATGTAACAGAAACGGAATACAAAGATAATCTGGTGATTACATTAATTATTGAATAAGAAATATCTGAATACTTGAGCAGAAAATAAATAGATAATAATTCTGGGGAGTCATATCTCCCCTCCCCTCCCTTGTTGTGTTCTACTTTAAGTTGCCTCTACATCTCTGAATGTAGATGCACTTTAGGCAGCTCTTCCTAAATACTGCAGGACAAAGGTTTATTACATCACAGATCTGCTGCAGGACTGCAACATTCTGCAGTAGTGAGCTGGTATTTTTCAATAGGTTTCGTTGCCCATCATATTTCTGGTGTACTAAGCTGCAGTCAACGAGACATGTAAATAAAGCCAGGCTAAAACCTCTCTGCAGTCATGCACAAAACATCTCTAGTTTCCAACAATGCAAATAAAAGGATCAGCTCCGGCCAGAAATACAAAGAATTATGAGTGCACTGAAATTGGAACTGATAATATGCTCAATTTTTCTAGTGCTCAAACAATGTACAGAGACCTTGGTACACAGCAAGCAGGAAGTTTAGCAAATTCCTGGCATGTTCAGGTCAAGCAATGCATATTTGAAGAGAAATATTTGTCACTAGAAAGCAAAAAATTTAAAATTGAGGAAGAGAGAATATTACAAATACTCAAGGCAGCCATGCAAGGCAAATGAAATACCGGAGTTTAATGATTTGCTGATCTGATAAAACAGAAAGATTAAGTCAATCTGCAGAGAAAAGATATGGCCAAGACCAACACAGCAACTAAAAGAAAACATTTCTTCACAAGCTTTTCTTTAGCTTCTACAAATTAAATCATAATAACATTACAGATATATCAGTTAAGTGCTGAAGGGAATTTGAATGCCTGCGTTATGCGTTTACCCCGTGAGAGAAAGAGCATTTCCAGCTTAACTGGGCTGTGAATTGAGTGCAGAGAGAATGAAAAAGATGACAGCTTTGAATTTAATCAGAAATACCACGAACGCAAAATATAATAGAAACCCAGATGGAAAAATGAGCAAGAAACATAATTAAATGTGTATTTGTGACTATGTAATATATGACATTGTAATTGTATTCAGACATTTATAGTTGCTGGAGAACTATAGCAAGTACAGTTGCTGGCTGGCTGGGGAATTCTGGGAGTTGAAGTCCACATATCTTAAAGTTGCCAGCTTTGAGAAACATTGCTCTGCCTTGATAAGGTAAAGGCATTTTTATTGTTTTTTTTTAATTAATTTTATTAATTATCTTAATAAGGATGCCTTTTCAGCTTCTGGAGGACATCTTCCTTCAACAAATTTAGGCCACTGGAATGTTTTTTCTACTAGACCCAAGAGAATTCACCCTTTGGGGTTGATGTTCAATGTCAGATTTACAGTTTTATTGTTGTATAACAAAAACAAAAGCATTGATTGCAATCAAGGAGACCAAAAATTGAGTTATGAATTAAAAATAATTAAGACTGTTGTTATTATATCTAGTTCAGATGCTAGTTGTTAGAGAAAATTTGTTATTCCTTTATATATAATCTTACACTATGCACACCAATTATATTTTGGCATATATATGTACATACATTATGTTATATATAAAAAAACACACACATTTATTTATTCAAATTTGTATGGCCACCCATCTCATGAAAACGTGACTCTGAGTGGCATACAATAAAACTATAAAACAATTAATGTTTTTTTAAAAAAATATTAAAATAAAAACAAAAACTACAAAGCCTAAGAGAGACCACAGATGTTAACCACAATAGAGCCACTTCAATACCTCACTGGCGTCTCCAGGCCTAACAGCTTAACCAGGTTTTGAAGGCTTCTGGAAAAATCAACAGGGATGGTTTAGGGCAATGATGGCTAACCTTTTTGCCGTCGTGTGCCAAAAGCGGGGGGAGTGGCAGGGGGGCACGGGTGCGTGTGCCCACATCCATAATTCAATGCGCCCTGCCCTCCTGCCCATGTGCATGTGACCCCCCCACTTCCCCCTGGTTTTGGCATGCAATGGCACGGTGGGCCCAGTAGGCCCATTTTTCCCCCTCCCCAGGCTCCAGAGGCTTTCTAGGAGCCTGGGGAGGGCAAAAACAGCCTTCCCCATTCTCCCAGAGGCCTTCCAGAGGCTGGAAACAGCCAGATTCCTGACTTCCAGTGGGACTGGAAGGCCTGAAAATCAGTTGGCTGGTGCGCGCATGCATGCTGGAGCTGAGTTAGGGCAACACTTGCGTGCCCAACAATATGGCTCCGCGTGCCACCTGTGGCACCCATGCCATAGGTTCGCCATCACGGGTTTAGGGTCTCACTTTGGGGTGGGGAAGAATATTCCACTAGGTGGGTGTCACAGCAGAAAAGGCTTGCCTCCTGGGACCCACCTAGTATAGTTGCCTAGCAGACAGGACCAGGGGTGGGCTTCAAAAATTTTAGAAAGGGGTTCTCTGCCCAGTTGCTGGGTGGGCGTGGCCATGGTGGGCATGGCCTAGTTGGCCTCCTACAACACAGTGTGGGGGTTTGCCCTCCCCAGGCTCCGGAGGCTTTCCTTGAGCCTCCGGGAGGGCGAAAACAGCCTCCCCAAGCTCTGGAGGCCCTCTGGAGGCTGGAAACAGGCCCATTTCTGGCTTTCCTGAACTTCTGGTAGGCCCATTTTTTGCTCTCCCTGAGCCTCTGTGTGCACCCTGCACTTACTTGCGCCAAAACGGGTCACATGTAAGGGGAGGGGCAGGATGGGATGGGCAGGGCCAGCCAGGAGTGGGTTTTGGGGGTTCTCCAAACTGCATAGAATCTTAGCTAGAGGTTCTCCTGAACCCCTGCAAACCCCCAGCAGCCCACCTCTGGACAGCACCTGTACCATGCCTCTCTACCTGCCAGATGCAGGACAGACAGATATATTGTAATAAGGGAGAGGTGATATCTCGGACGACCTGACCACATGCCATGGAGGGCTTTAATCATGAAAATTAGCACAATGAATTGGACCTGGAAACAGACTGACAACTTAATTCAAAGCCTTTATTGTCACTGTACATCGTTGTATACAATGAAATTGGTAACCAATACAGCTCATGGACTAGGGGTATTATTTGTGATGTTCTACATGTATACTGTCCACGCTGCTGCATTTTGCACCAGCTGAAACTTTTGGATACTGTTCAAGGGGAGTTCCATATACAGTAGAGCACATTACAGTAGTCCAATCAAGAGGTGACTAGGATATAAGTGACTGTGAGCAGAGCCCTCTGATCTAGAAATGGGCACAACTGGTGCACAATTCAAAGTTGCTCAAGGGGCCATCTAGTCACACTGCCACCTGCTGTTTGAGCAGGTGTCATCAGGCTAGGAGATGCCCCAGGTCTGTTTGGGGCTTCAAGAAGCCAGGATTGCAATAGACCCAAAGAGCAGGTGGCTGAGCTCATAGTACTGAGGATCCTGTCTGCTTCCTCAGACCCAAAGATTGAAACCATTGCCAGATAACTAGATGAGATTCCTCTCAGACATCTCCTCTGGATCTGCATCAAGGCCAGTGTCCAATTGAGAGCAAATTCAAGCAACATTGTCTGAACATTAGTGGAAGGGTGGCAATTGTCATCTGTGACTTACTTATGGCTCTCAGGGAGGTGTATCACAGTTACTGGATTTGAGACCCTGTTCATTAAGATGGGCTCTAGGAATCAGTTGGAATTGTGGTACCAGCCTCCCCGTTACTGAGTAGCTATCTGCAAAATCATAAAAATGATTATTAAGATGGTTAATATAACTAGTTCAGATACTGTTAGCTTTAGAATATTTCTTATTCCTTCATATATAATCTTATACCACACACACCAATTATATTTTTGCATATGTGTGTATAAACACTGCTGTTATATTATATACATAAAACATACATTTATATCCATCTTAGTTAAATATCACTACAAAATTTGTGTGTGTGTGTGTGTGCATATGTTTGTGTGTGTGTGT
The DNA here is from genome assembly GCA_012654045.1 of Ptyas mucosa. NCBI lineage: Eukaryota > Metazoa > Chordata > Lepidosauria > Squamata > Colubridae > Ptyas > Ptyas mucosa. The sequence goes on along the minus strand of WNWU01000003.1, from coordinate 13,291,197 downwards.
GAGTGAAAAATCAAACGCATGAGGAAAAAAGTGAGATGTAATTTGGCCTGGACTTAAAAATCCACTGGATTTTTTTTTTAAAGCAAGGGTTGTTGGATCTATTCATGTCATTCTAGACAAATATAAAAGAAATGCTTTGAAAATCTGAAGTAAAAATTCACAACAATATATCTTTCTCTCCCCCCTCCTTCCCTTCAACCAAGACATCTTTTACCAGGCTTCTTTATCTAGAGCTTTGTATACATATTTTTAATCCTATACAGAAATGATAGGATGTCAAGAAGGATCTATAATAACACTATTTTTTTATTTCACTTCAAAGACTTGGCAATTTCTGATCCATGTGACATTCACACTCCTTCAGGGTCAAACAACATCTTGCAGCCTTCGTAAAATGATTAAATATTTTAAACAGCTCCTGCTTATACCTCCATCGCCCCTCGAGACTGATACTGTTATCGTTTTTGTCAAAGCCATTTTCCATCCGCATTTGTCATTCCAGCTTGCATTTATGAGTTATCAATCGCCACGTCAAAACGCAAAATAACTGATGTTCTTTGGGTGGTATTGGATGGCCTATCTGGGGCTTTTAATCAATGCTTATTTTTATTTTTCATACCCATACATAAATCTTTACCATTCTGGACCACATATAATGTGTTCATACAAAATGCAGTGACAGAAGGAGTAGTTATATTATCAAACATTATGCCTCGAGGCTAACTGAATATCAAGAGCTTTCAAAAGGGAACGCTGGGAATCACTGTGTAGGAGAGATGGAGGCTGGGAAGAATATGAGGGATTAGTTGTTGCTGTTTACAACTCAACATCCTGCAGGTTACACTTTCGACTGAAATGCCATCCAAACGTGTTCGCGGATCACAGGGAAAGTTTCATTCCACCCATTTCCCCACCTCACATTTGACAAAACTGTCATAAGACTTATGAACAAATTACTGTACATATTTCTTGCCTCAGGGAAATGTTCAGAACCTTTGTGGTGTTGCATTTTTCTGCCACTGCAGATTTGCTAGAAATTTTTTTTATTTAATTATTAAATTTATTTGCCACCCATCTCATATTGAAAAGACTCTGGGCAATTTACAGAATTAAAACGTTAAAATCCTAACACATCGGTATTTCTAAAACAATAAGAATGGAAATCACAATCAAAATAAAGTTATAGTTAAAAGATGGATCAGGAGGGAACAGGACATGTGGGGAAGAGGTGGGATTGCCTCTTAAATCATCAGCCATCTCCAGTGTGATGCTCTCCCATTGGACCCCCAAGCCATCTGGAAGAGCCAGGTCTTCAGGCCGTTATGAAGGTCAGAAGGGTAAGAGCCAATCTCACCTTAGGGTATAAGATGTTCCAAAGGCAGGAGCCACAGCAGAGAAGGCGAAGAGAAGGATTCTTCTTTTGAATCTTGCTGGAATTCCTTGACTGATGGAGCCCATAGCATGCCTTCTCTGCCAGTGCAGGTGGGTGGGCCACTCCCAGTTGGGGAGAGGTGGTTCCTCAACTAACCTGGATCCATGCCATGCAGCGCTCACTTATTAATAATAACCGAATTATCATTATCCCATTTGTTCAGATGTCCCATTCTGTGCTTGAGATGTTCTAAGAAAAAGTCCAACTGTCAGGGTTCCAAGTAACACCCCCCAACCTAGGAAGACTCTGAGGCCATCAGTTCCTCAAAGTTCCATTTTGTTAGAGATGTCATATTGGCACATCTGAGAAAATCTGAATCTGAAAGCTTCCAGGTTTTCCCCACCCAAAGGAAATTCAAAGTCCGTTCCCCTGCACCCACATGTCCATCACATGGTCCAATCAATCCACCATCCCAACTGGAGATGTTCCCCAGCCACACCTCTCCAGGTGCAGGCTGAACGTCCTTGAATCCCAGGGAAAAGAATGTTGTTATGGCTATATATCTCCACCAACTCCATGCAATCCCCCCTCCCAGTTTCCCACAGTACTAAGTATGGCAGGCCTGAAGATCCAGAGAAAAAAATGGCTTCCAGAGCTGATGCCAACTTCTTAACTAGAACCATCCTCAGTTCGGTAAATTTATCAGTGGTCCAGTATTTGAGTCAAATCAGGCATCTCCACAACACATGGTCAAAAAAGTCAAGAGGGCAGGTGCAACAATATGACCATAGCTCCTCCTGAATTTATGTGCATTGCAGGTTGACCTTTGATTGACTCATCATAGCTATCACCTTTGACATTTTTGACCATACCCATACAATGACCCAGATACTCCTGTATCAAAAATAACTAAACTCAATACCCAGTGTTGAAAGTGAGCAAGCATGGAGCAAGTATCAAGAAAAATGACTTCCCATTGCAGAAACTACCGTCAATTCCATCGAAGTGAACCTTCATCTCTGAGTCAATTGTAATCTTTTGTGAGAGACTGTAGAACAGATTTATAGGTTTATGAGAAACATGTGGCCCCCTCAACTATCCTGTGAAGTAATGTTGGCACGCTTCTCCATAGGATTAACTAAACTCAATAAGTTTCCTAGGTTATGTTTACATAGCAGCTCCCCTACTCTTCATTGGACTGCTGCAAAGGTGTTTTTTTAACTACAAATACTGTACTCCGATTCAACTGCGTGGCCCAGATATGAGACTGAGGTCAGCTTCCAACACTAAATTATAGTTAAGACAAAGTGGTTTGCTTTATTGGCTGTCATAGGAAGATCATATTTATATTTTTATTTGTGTTTGTCTATACATAAATTGTGGCTCATAATTAGGGATAATAATAGTTCAGGGAGCACCTGTTGTTAGCAGCAACAGCTGAATTAATTGCAGCAGAACCCAACACATCAACATTTATTCATCTGAAATCCAGAACGTTCTTTTCAATACACATTAAGAAGCAAAGTCGTATAAAAAGGCCACTTTTTATATGACTTTGTGCTACTTCACTAAAAACCAGGTAGTCCTTGACTTACAACCATTCATTTAGTGACCATTCAAAGTTACAATGGCATTGAAAGAAGTGACTTATGACCGTTTTTCACACATGCGACCATTGCAGCATCCCCATGATCATCTTACCAGAATTCAGATGCTTGGCAACTGGCATGTATTTATGAAGGTTACAGTGTCCTGGGGTCATGTGATCATCTTTTGCAAACTTCTGACAAGTAAAGTCAACGGGGAAGCCAGATTCCCTTCACAATCACTTGTGATTCACTTGCCAACTGTGGCAAGGAAGGTCATAAAATGGAGCAAGATTCAGTTAACAACTGTCTCGCTTAGCAACAGAAATTTGAATGAGCTCAATTGATTGGGCTCATTCAATCAAGGACCACCTGTAATTGAAGTCCAACTTGTTTTACTTAGCACAAATTGCTACCTGTGTTTCCCTGAAAATAAGACCCAGCCTTATTTTCTTTTGGGCGCCAAAATAAGCAGTAGGGCTTATTTTTGGGGAATGTCTTATTTTTTTGCCCATGTACAGGAGGCCCTCTTTTTCAGTGGGGAGGAGACTGCATGGTGTGCCAGTGCCGCTGCCATAAGGTAGGGGGTGCAGCTGTCCAACGCACCCCGCATTAGCTTACTTCAGGGCCCCTGAAGCCAAGCCACCCCTGCCCTAACACTTGCATTGCCTCATGGTGGTGGCTCTGGCAGCCTTGTACAGCAGGACCCATGGCTATTGCCCACTTCTGCTTGCTCACAGCCACAACAGAGCAGGAAGCCAAGTGACACGCCAGTGCCACAGCCACGAGGCAGTTGTAGGGGCATGGATGGCCTGGCTGTGGGGACCCTGAGGTAAGCCGGTGAAGGGCACATGGGGCAGCTCCACCCCCCTCACCTCACCTCATGTTGGCAGCACCATGAGCAATCAGATGGAATGGGCGGATGGGTGGCTGCACAGGCACTTAAGTAGGGCTTATTTTTCGGATAGGTCTTATTTGGGAGAAATAGAGTACCTGAACTCTGGCAGAGCAGAGAGTGATTTTCACTAGTCATGATAGCATCCTATGTGGGTCTTTTCATTTGGAGTGCATTGCACTTCTACAGTTTGAACAAGGTGAAGTGTAATGTCTGGTTGACTTCTCAAAACACCCATTGCACGTATAAGATGAAAAACAATGGTACAGAAATAATATAACAAGTCCAAGGTACTTTGGGTAGGATGTTTGCATTGTGGAGAGAAACAGGTGGGTGATTGTTTGAGAATTTGTTACATAACACATCCTCTTCTGTACTTGGAGGAGTCATTTCTGTGTATTTAGCTTTAATTCTGTCAAGCTAAACTGTACAGGAATAGAAAAGGGAAGAGAGAGAGAGAGGAGAGAGAGAGAAAGCAGAAAGGAAAGGAAAATCTTTTCTTGCTGACGAGAATGTGGTTGTCAAACATTTAACTAAAGTTGTCCTGCAAAAATTCTTTATTGATTTAGGAGCTTCCTCTTTATTCAGAAGTGGAAGTATTTGAGGTTGTGTTGACAGATGTATTTTGGAATACAGTAATAAGTTGTTGACAACTGGTACATACACTGTTGCAGTGGTTTTTTGGGCAAATAAATGAATATTTATTTATTTATTTATTTATTGGTTCGATTTACATGCCGCCCTTCTCCGGAGACTCAGGGCGGCTTACAATGCGTTAAGCAATAGCCTTCATACTTTTGTATATACCTGCTTAGTAGGGCTATCGGTCCCCCCTAAGCGGTGTTCTTTTTATACAAAGTCAACTTATTATGTGATATGGTAATATGGTAATGTGATGCAGCTATTCAAAAAAGGAGATCGATTCCAGGACAATTTTTTTTTTGCAGCCCATGATACTGTCCAACTAGAGACTATAGTTAACCCATCAAGTTTCTAAGTATATATAATGCTACATTGTCTGTACATTCAACAATATTTGTTTCAAAGTATTCTACCATCCCCCGCTGAGGAATTCCAGTTGCCAATGTTGAGAAACACTGCTTTATATCTAATTTATATTTTAAAAATGGGGAGGGGGATTTTCTTTAACATAAAAAGTGATGAACTGTGTTTGCTAGCAGAAAAACTAAGAAGGTTGATACAAGTAGACCTTGATGACCACAACTGAACCCAAAATTTCTGTTGCTAAGTGAGCTTTGTTCCATTTTAACACCTTTCTTGCCACACTTGTTAAGTGAATTCCTGCAGTTGTTAAGTTAGTAACATGGTTGTTAAGTGAACCTGTCTTCCCCATTAAGTTTGCTTGTGGAGAGGTTATAAAAGGCAGTCACATGACCCCAGGACACTGCAGCCATCATAAATATAAGTCAGTTGTCAAGATTGTAAGTGTGAAAAGTGATTATAAGTCACTTTTTGCAGTGCCATTGTAACTTCAAACGGTCACTAAATGAACAATTGTAACTCTCTCTCTCTCTCTCTCTCTCTCTCTCTCTCTCTCTCTCTCTCTTCTCTCTTCTCCCTTCTCCCTTCTCCCTTCTCCCTTCTCCCTTCTCCCTTCT
>WNWU01000003.1:13233506-13285715 GCA_012654045.1 Ptyas mucosa | reverse complement strand
CTTCTCCCTTCTCCCTTCTCCCTTCTCCCTTCTCCCTTCTCCCTTCTCCCTATTGTCTTCTCCCTTCTCTCTTCTTCCTTCCCCCATTGCTTAATTTGTGCTCTTTTTCTTTATTCTTCCTACAGTCTTAGTTCCAATTTTCCATATTCCATGATTGTCATAGGCTGGCTATATAATTAGTGGATTCTACCAATAATCATGCTTCTGATCAACCAAGGTTTTCACATAAGGCTTTTAAGTAAGATAGGAAAATATTATTAGAGAGCTTGCATATATTCTTCACAGTTGAAAGATGCTTCTAAGTCAGGGGTGGACAATTGTGGTCCTTTTACAACCTGTGGACTTCAACTTCCAGAATTCCTGAGCCAGCTGGGCTGTCTCAGGAATTCTGGGAGTTGAAGTCCACAGGTTGTAAAAGGGCCACAGTTGCCCACCCCTGCTCTAAGTTATATTTGTGAAAAACAACTTGCTTTCCCCCTCTTTAACAAAGTGAAGGAAATTATGGCTTGATCAAACCCTAGGTCCGTGATGGCAAACCTATGGCACGCATGCCACAGGTGGCATGTGTAGCCATATCAGTGGGCACGTGAGCTCAGCTCTGGCATGCATGTGCACGCTGGCCAGCTGATTTACAGGCCTTCTGGGCTCACCAGAAGTAAGGAAACAGGCTGTTTCCTGCCTCCAGAGGGCCTCGGGTGGTAGTGGGGAAGGCCTGTTTTTCTCTCTCACTGGCTCCAGAGCCTTTCTAGGAGTCTGGGGAGGGTGAAAACAGCCTCCCCCCCCAGAGGTCCTCCAGAGGCCAGAAACGGCCCATTTGCCAACTTCCAGTGGGACCGGAAGGCCTGTTTTTTGCTGTCCCCAGCCTCTACAACCTCACTAGGAGTCTGGGGAGGGCGAAAATGGCCTTCCCCACACCCCGGAGGTCCTCCGGAGGCCAAAAATGGCCTGTTTGCCAACTTCCGGTCCCACCCATAGAATTATGGGTGTGGGCACGTGCGTGCTCAAACCCCCTGCCCCCCTCCTGGCACGTGATGGCAAAAAGGTTAGCCATCACTTCTTCCCTAAGTGTTTACAAACTAGGATTTCAAAACCACAACCATGTTCAAATTGGCTGGAGAATTTGCATCCCTCACTATACTAAGTGGGATGGGAGAGGGAAGAAGGTGCTATGATTATATTAGTATTCATTCTCATATAAATATTCTAAGAGAAGCTCTTCAAGTAAGGAAAATGGGTTCTTTTAAAAAGAACCCTTTTCATCTTCTCTTAAGTTTTATGTTTTCATGAATTTGAAAAAGCTCATTTATGACAGCATTTTCTAAAGGAATAACTTTATGATGTTTCGATTCATACTTTGGCATCAGATTGATAGAAACAATGTATTTTTTTTCCTCCCACAAATAGTATTATGACAAGTGAGTAAAATGTGGCAATGAATGGTGAAGTCTGCTATTTAATGTGTGTGCTGATATTAAAACAGACTTGTCTCTGTCAAATGAGTCCCTGTTCTGAGACTAGCACCAACTTTTTTTTTCCATTTGGTTTCCAGAATCAGTAAATTTACATTGGCAGAAAAAAAGCTGTCACATTTGAGAGTATTTTGTTACAGCCATTATCTCATAACTTTCAAAGTCTTTTAACAAAATCAGATTTTTACTGAAAGCCTACATCGTTTCATATCATTTAAAAAGAAAGTGACAGTCTGTTTCCCTTCCTCTTTTTAAAGAAATATTTTAGAACATGACAAGATGGTTGATGGAAAAACACCTCTGTCATTAAAGAATGAAGACCAAAATTGCTGCAGCCTTTTAACAACAGAATAACAGAGTTGGAAGGGACCTTGGAGGTCTTCTAGTCCAACCCCCTGCTCAGGCAGGAAGCCCTATACCGTTTCAGACAAATGGTTGTCCAATCTCTTAAAAACCTCCAGTGTTGGAGCATTTACAACTACTGGAGGCAAGTCATTCTACTGATTAATTGTTCTAACTGTTAGGAAATTTCTCCTTGGTTCTAGGTTGCTTCTCTCCTTGATTAGTTTCCATCCATTAGCCTTCAGGTACTAATGAAATCTCAGAAGCAGTCACTGAGTTTTACTAAGACCTTGAGAAATTTTATTAAATATTAATAGAAATAAGGTATAAGGAATAGACCAAGTATACAATAAGAGCCTTGTTGGCACAGTGGTTAGAGTGCAGTACTGCAGGCTACTTCTACTGACTGCTGGCTGCCATTAATTTTGGCATTTCGAATCTCATCAGGCTCAAGGTTGACTCAGCCTTCCATCCTTCCGAGGTGAGTAAAATGAGGACCCAGATTGTTGGGGGCCAGAGCAGGGGTGGGTTCTACTTACCTTTAGTACCGGTTCGCAACGGGGCCGTACACATGTGCTTGCTTTGCTCGCGCATGCGCTCTTCTGCACATGCACAGAAGCGTTCTGATGACGTTGGGGTTGGTGGGTGGAGCCTTCCGCCAGTTTTACTACTGGTTCTATAGAACTGGTGTGAACTGGGGACAACCCACCACTGGGTCAGAGGCTGACTCTGTAAACTGCTTAAAGAGGGCTATAAAACACTGTGAAACAGTATATAAGTCTGTATGAAAAATTAAACCTATTTGGAAAGAAGAGAGGGCAATGCAGAACAGTGTTTAAAAGTTCCCATGCTTTTTTATTTCTTTTATAGTACTACTGACTCCTTAACATTTGCAAAAGAGCAACAGTTTATTAACATATGCTTCCCCTCTTAATATCTCACAAACTTTCAATACCCTAAGCATTGCTTTCACAATAAAAATTGAAGATAGATTTCTTAGTTTTGCACTGCTTTTTCCAGTATAAATAGTATTAAGAACAATAGTTTTCTGAGTTGCTTCTTGCAATCAACTCAGTATTTTTTAAAATATGAATCAAATAGTGGTGTGCTGTTGTTCATAAAGTGCCAGGTTTTGTGTAGATAATAACTCATGTCTAAAATATCTTTTTTTTTCCTGACCAAGTCAATGCAACGTAAGAATTTTAGCAACAGAAGAACACACATTTAAAATAACTTGATCAACAGTATAAAACCATGTGAATAACTTGAATCACCAAGGCATGTATGTTCTTGGAGAGGGATGTTATTAAGTCTATCTTTTAAGATTTCTGAATTAATCAAATGTTGCTTTACTAATGATATGTTCAATTTAGGTAGTACTAGCGTCAATAACTGTGGATATTTGATCACACCTTGGAGGAATAAGTACTTAGTATCTATTCCCTCTTTGTGCTTTCCATATGATTTGCTCAAAGGAAATGCAGTTATGATTTCACTTCTACCAACTTTTTAAAAAGTTTATTTCTTTATACCTTTCTCCATAGAGAAGTAGGCTTGCTTTAAGATAATTTGGAGCTAGCATCGAGTGGTTGTGATAAATCAGAGAACACCCCCCCCCCCTCAAATGGTCTTGTCCTTTAAAGTTGTGGCATGAAAAAGATCCAACACTCAGAATTTAAGTACTTTCTCTGTGTGGGGGTGACACAAGGACAGGGTAAAGATGTGAGAGAGCAGCAAGCACCCTCCCCACCCTCTCCAAGATAGTGAATAATGCCATCGTTGATTTAATTAGCAAATTCTAGATGTGCTGACAAAGGACATTTTCATGGGAGATGCACTGTGTTGTGTCAGTGGTCTAAATGAATAGGCTGAGCTCAGTTCCTGGTAATAACAGACGAACAACACAACTTGCCAGACCTCAAACAGTGCATAAATCAATTTGCTGGGAATTAACCACTTGCTTTCAAAATTAGGGGTTACTTGACAGGGTTTCAGTGATTAGGTTGTCAAGGACCTGCATTTGGAGCTGGGATTTATCTATCATTGATAGGAGTATATCCTTCTGCAGGCTCTGGATAGCAGTCTTCTACATTAGGCTAGTTAGGGTGGGCTTTATCCTTTTTAAGTGCCAGATGGCATTTGGAGGTGGACAAATGAAGCTACAGCAGGAGTACTTATCAGAAAGAAAATGTGCTGGCCTTGTAAAATACTGACAGTGTTCAGGATATTAGTAATGAATATATGTATGTGTCAAATGTTTCTGAATTGTCAGGTGGCCTTTCTTTTCAATGAAGGGCTTAAACATTTGTGATATGCATTGCCCAAAAAAGAAAGTGCCCATTACTTAGGGAAATTAACAAGAAGCACAAAGTTATTCTAAAGTCATTGTGTTGTGTAGAAGTCAAATATGTTGTGTAACTAAGACGGGATCACTGTTTTCATGATTAAACTTCAAATTCAGATATGACAATGTAAGCAATTGTAACCCAGTGTCTCTCATATCAACCATACAGACTGAGAAAAGTCATCCTAAATAGCATAAACCAGGGGTCCCTAACTCCTGGTCCATTAACCGGCACTGGTTCATGGCATGGGCCGCACAAATAAGTGAAGCCCTATCTGTGGGATGCTGGCAGCATGCAAAACCATGCCCCCTCCAGTCCACAGAAAAACTTTTCTCCATGGAACAGGTCCATGGTGCCCAAATGGTTGGGAGCTACTGGCATGAGCTACTGGCATGAGCTACAGAACTCTAAAATCACTGAGGCTTAGAAGATTGACTGAAGTTCGAATCATTAAGATTAATCCTGTTTAGGATTGCTGTTGTACTAAAGCCTCCCCCAAAGTAATTATTAATTTCTACCCTGTAGTATCAAAAGTTTTAAAATTTGGAGAGAAAGAATAATCAAGGCATTCTCAAAAGCAGTGTTCATGCTGCGATTCTTAATTTTTGTACTTAATACTAAGAATTAAGGCTATGCAATGCTTTGGATTCAGTTTAGAAAGATGATTTTTGGAATGGACGGGACATAAACAAAAACCTGCCTACATCTCTTTAAAGCAACCACATCTTTTCTTGAGATTATGTAACAGTTGCAAAACATTGCTATTCTTGGCTGCTTTTTAGAGTTGCGTTTAATTGCTGCATTCCTATTCTCAGGTATTCAAAAACACCCTGTTGTACTGTCTCATCACACAGGTGTTGTATTTCTGGGGGAGATGTATGAAGGATGCTGGGCGTGTAAGCCATACCCCCCTATATAATCAGCAGAGGGTTACCCAAAGAGTGAAGGTCATCCCAGTTGCCCAGCTGAAGCAGCAGCAATAAAGGAGATGCTAGAGGCAGATGATCAGTTTGCTGACAATGGCAAAGGCGTCATTTCAGACCGTACAGGAGAAAGCAATGGTAAATCACTCCTGTACTTTACCAAGAAAACCACATGGATAGGCAATATAAAGTGATTGATGAGCTACTGCCTGATGATGGGCCCCTCAGGTCAGATGGCAATCAACGTGCTACTTTCAGAGTACTAATAGTGTTTATGATGTGGCTATATTAAAGTCTTCAGGGCGTCTAGTTGCTGAAGTTGCCATGCAGTAAAAGAAAATCTGTAGCTGCACAGACAGAATTAAAGTGAGAACCTGGAACATAATAAGTATGAATATGGGCTCCACACAGTGAAAGAGGAAATATCTTAATAAATTGTGATGTTGTTTTGTTGGTGTATCCTGAAATAATAATGTTAAAGATGTGGCTTCATGTCAGATTTATTTTCTAAAATTGTCCAAGTAACGCTGTGTATTTCTTTTCACTACTTATGAGGGTTTTTTGTTTTAACCTGAACCCCACAAATGGTAAAATATTCCTTTGTTTATTTCCAGCATTTTTTATTATATGATTTGTTTAACTTTGCAGTTTTGGATGGAGTTGTATGCTATCTGTGAAACATTTTGTATCATCTTTCTCTTAAAATGTAACTTGGGTGAATTTCGTTGATTTGCTCCGTAGTTCTTCCCATTGTTGTACAGTATTCTGATTGTTTCTTTGAGGTTTTGCATATATTTTATCATACAATATTTATTGTTCTGTTTCCATGTTATATCTAAGTAATAGTTTATATGTACAGTATATGCCTTATATATAAAGTTGGTTCTGTATGAATGTTTCACATTCTCAAAGAAGAATGAAGTCCTTCCTTGTTTTTGAGTTTTTATTCTTCAAAGAGAAATCCAATGTGGAATTAAGGAGAAATTTCCTGACAGTGAGAACAATTAATCCGTGGAACTGCTTGCCTCCAGAAGTTGTGGGTGCTCTTAAGAGGAGATTGGACAGCCATTTGTCCAGAATAGTATAAGGTTTTCTGGTTGGCTAGGAGCCTGGACTATAAGATCTCCAAGGTTCCTTCCAACTCTGTTATTCTGTATTCTGTAAACAATTTGTAGAGGTATCAATCATGGTATATTGTGACCTTCACCAAGTAATTCTTGTCTTATTCTGCAAGTAATCTTATTCTACACCAAACATAAATGAAGTGTATCTGTATATGTAAATCTTTTCTGCTAATATTTTTGAGGCAATGATAAATAAAAAGGGCAAAACTGGACATCCTTGCTGGGTGCCTTTGCTCACTTGAATTTCTGTAGAAAGTACCGCATTGATTATGATCTTACCCATTTGCTATTCGTATTATACTTTTTATCCAGCCTTGAAACTCTTCTACTTACCCAAAGTTCTTGTGTGCTTGAGTGCCTATGTATCAGTTTCCAGCTTACCAGAAGAAGCCTGGTGTTACTGCTTAGGGCTACTTAGTGATAAAGCCGATTGAGTTGGGAAGTGGCTGATTTTCCTTTCTCGGGAAGCATATAAAGAGGATGACCAGTTTTCTGTGGGAGATGCTGTAGTAGTTAATTTATGTGCTGGGCCATGGGTTGGACAGACAATATTGATGGCTTCCTTTACATTATACCAGTTTGTTATTCTATGATTACTATCAACTCAGGGATAGCTCTTCCTTTTTTACTTTCTTCCACCCTCAAAGAAGAAAGTTGTCAGCAAGAGATTGACATTTTCTAAAAAATGATTAGTAGAATCTCCCAACAGATATTAGGGTAAACAAAGTCTCCCATCACTATGACTCTAGAAATACATGCAATTTTCTTTTGAAAGACAGTGTCCAGATCTTCTCTGGTTGGGTGGGTGATATTGAACCTGGAAAACGATATTGCTTCTATTTTTTTATTTACATATTTAAAGCCAAATGCTTGTTGTAGCATTGCCAAATTGAGTCACTTGGATTTCTGAGGAATTAAAATGGACATTTTAATACATCCATCCTGTATAACTCTTGTATATTAATGTGACATGGTAAAACATTTATCGGGGCATCAGAAACTTCTGAATATGGAACATTGCATGAATCATTTAATAAAGAATATGTAATTTTTGGCAGAAGGACAGAGTGCTAGATTATAAATGGGCGCTAATTTGCTTAGAAACACACAGAAATGGGATAGACAAAATAAAATAAAATAAAAAATCAGGGGCCATATAAGATTAAAATAATTTAAAAGAATCGCATTTCAGGAGGGAAAATATACTAGAGAGCACAGGGCTTTCTGAGTTTTCTTTAGATGATATTAGGATAGATACTCGAGTCCCCTTGTTTTAAGAAGGAAAGCAAAAGGACTGACAATGAAATAATTATATGAAATACTTAAATAAGTTAGCAAATTAAATTAACTAATTAAACATTAAGGTAATTTAATCCAGAGGGTATATTTTATAGGCAGGAATCCTTGAAGTTCTCAAGTGTGAAATTGGTGAACTAACTACCGGCCCCATAAGCCCCTAGCTCTGGGTAGCAGCTAATAAAATAATTTGTAGATTCTGTGATATGAAATGAGTTGTTTTTATCACTTTCTTTCTCTGCTTTGGAAGAAAGATAGAGAGATATTTAAAGAAAAAATTATGTCAAAGGAAGGCTGCACGACCTATGTTAAATTAGGTTCAAGTTAAAAGGTGCAGAGTTCAGTCTAAAGTGTGGCTACTCCATAAGGCACGTTAAAATAGGATTTAGGGCATTTATGATTTGAGCTTCTCTCTTGCCTCAATGGCTTGACTTGGCACATACAACTTCCCAAGTCTCTGTCATGGCTTTCTGATTAGCTAGATGAGGTAATAATTAAAAGATGAGCCAGGAGACACCTCATTCAAACTTATTAAGTCTTGCACACTAGCCTCTCCATTCTCTAATCATTTCTATGAACTTTAAATTCAGGCCATTCTATCCATTCCATGCTTCTTATCTGAACTTCATTTAATCAGCACAGTGTTTCCTTCCTTCCTTCCTTCCTCTCAAATCAATAACTCTGGGTTACTAACAATAATGAAAACATCATGAAGACATAAAACAACAACACTCTTATTCTGGAGTTACAGATAGTAAAAGAAAAGGTAAAGGTTCCCCTGTTCAGTTGTATCTGACTCTAGGAGTCAGATCATTTCTGTTTCTTAGCCAAAGGAGCCAGCATTGTCTGAAGACATTTCCATGGTCATGTGGCCACCATGACTATATGCCGAGGCACATGGAACTGTCTTATCTTCCCACCAAAATGGTACCTATTTATCTACTTGCATTTCGAACTGCTAGGTGCGCAGAAACTGGACAAGTATGGAATCTCACCCTGTCGTGCAGTGCATGGATTTGAACCTGGGCTGTCAGCCTTCCAACCAACAAGCTCAGCATCTTTAATCACTGAGCCACTGTATCCCCTTTACAGATAGTACTGTCACACAATCCTTGCTCAACTAGTAGCTGAGTGCCCAGAGTGCCAACCACTGAATGCTCATACTCTGTTATAAACTTGCCAATCACTTCACTCATCTCAAATCACTCATCTCAAATGATCTAAGTGCCAGAGCTCACTGTAACAGCATTACTAAAAAAGCATTAAGAGTTATTAATCTAATCTTGCGTAGCTTCTTCTTCGGAAATATTGAACTGCAAACTAGGGCATACAAAACTTTTGCCAGACCAATTCTTGAATACAGCTCATCTGTCTGGAACCCGCACTGCATATTGGACATTAATACAATCAAATGCGTCCAGAGATATTTCACAAGAAGAATCCTCCACTCCTCTGCTCACCAGACTCAAAATTTTGGGCTTAGACAATTTAGAACTTTGCGGTCTTTGGTCTGACCAGTACATAAAATCATCTGCTACAATGTCCTACCAGCCAATGAATACTTCAGCTTCAACCAAAACAATACAAGAGCTCACAATAGATACAAACTCATGGTAAACCGATCCAAACTAAACTGCAGAAAATATGACTTCAGTAACAGAGTTATCAATGCCTGGAATGCACTACCTGACTGTGGCTTCTTCCCCAAATTCCCACAACTTTAACCTTAGTCTGTCTACTGTAGACCTCACCCCATTCCTAAGAGGTCTGTAAGGGACGTGCATAAGTGCACCAGCGTGCCTACCATTCCTGTCCTAATGTTTTCTTTTATCCGTATCATTTTCATGTATTTATAATTATGTTTACACTTGTATCTGTCATAAAATACATGCTTGACAAAAATAAATAAATAAAAATAAGCCTCACCAGCAGCCAAACAGGAAATGGAACTTAGAATCTGAATGAAACATGAAATAAGACGTGGTGGTCCTAATTTCCTTCATCATTGGAGTTTGGGAAGATTGAAAAAAAAAGCTGATTTTGTGAGGTTGGTGAAGAACTAGGTAATGTAGGAAGTTTGCAATGGTTCACTGGTGGTTTGTAATTCACATAATGTGATCAAGTATGATTCGTAATACAAGTGGTATAATGTTGTTGTATAGTAGGACTCAGTAAAGCTACCAGAGATCTCAGAATGATGACTCAAGACCTCTTCTGAACATCATCCTAAAAATGCTCCCCTGTGTTGTTTAGTACAACTTCATTTTTTGAAAGACACACAATATTGGATCTGGATAAAGGGCAACATTGCATCTGCCCATAAAAACTTATTAGCATTTAAATGGAGCCATCTAGGAAGAATAAAAAAGTCTACTTTTCACCTCATGGGGTTGTCTAGGTAACAGATAGAAGAATACAGATGGGAAGGACGAGAGGTGCATTTTGCTGACTTCCAAATTGGAACATTATATAACAGAGGTAGTTATGCCAAACCAAGAGAGCTATCACACTTTTTAGCACACTGGGTTTCATGTGTGCATGGGGCATTCTGTTCAGAATGTGTTTGCAAATTAGACAGCAATTGCAACCTCTCTATCAAAATAATTTGCAGAGTATTGTGGAAGTTAGCAGAAGGTTACTGTGACTAGCTAAGAAGTTGGACTTTGTCTTATTAACTAAAGCTAGTAGGCAGGGATCCAAGGTACTGGGATAATTTGCATACTGTAGAGTGGTCTGAGAAATAAGCAGAAGGTGACTGTGAGCAGCAGAGAAGTTGGATTTCAGCTCTTCAGCTCAAACTAGCATTTGTACTAATTGTACATTGCAAAATTTAACAAATCAATTACTACCCTACCCCCTATAATTGGTAGGAAATCAATTATATCCTACCTATGGGTAGGATAACATATATATCTTTTTTTTTCTCCTTCCTTTCCAAACTTTATTGAAAACCCCCAGTGATGGAGCACCTACAGTTTCAGAAGGCAGGCTGTGCCACTGCTTAGCAGCTCTCAGACTCAGGATAGTATTTCCTATTTCCTATTTCAAATTTGGATTTTTCTATGTAAAGTTTTCATCCACCGGTGCTTGTCCTACATTACAGTGTACATACTGAGAATTAATCCAGCCATTGATCTGGAATGGTCTAAGTATTCCAGTTCTGGGCAGGAGTTTGGACTTAAAGACTTCCAAGCTTCCTTTCAACCCTGCAATCATGTCATATTCTGTGACTGAGATGTCCTATTTTCTTCAAGATTACAAATCCAATCTCTTTCAAGAAGTTGTGTGTGAAGAAGATATTTCAATTTGATGTTACCGAATGTCTATTTTATAGACTGGCTCTTCCAATTAAACATATCTTCAGAAGAAAGCCTTTAGAACAGGGGTCTCCAACTTTGGAGAAGACTTTTGGACTTCAACTCCCAGAATTCCTCAGCCAGTTTTACTGGGAATTCTGGGAGTTGAAGTCCACAAGTCTTAAAGTAACTAAGGTTGGAGACCCTTGCTTTAGAAGTTGTCCTTCCTGACACAGGGCAGGCGACTTTCTGATGTACTATGTCAGCCTTAGAGGTAGTCCAGACAAGAAGCACACTTAAAAATTCTAGCTCTACCTTTATTATAAGATTACATTAACAGAATCTTGAAGTACATTTCTCCTTCCTGACTTTTAAAATCCAAGAAATTAGGACAGTAAATTCCTTCTGAGACATTTGGCATGCCCCAATTCCTGTGGTGGCCTCAGTTGTCTCTTTTCTGACCATTACCTAGTCTCTGGCTCTTCCTCCTGTCTTCCATGTTCATTCCCACATCTATTGCCTCTTGTTTAATACATGTGTATGACATCATCATCATCATCATCATCATCATCATCATCATCATCATCATTGTTGTATTTTGTCAGGCATCTTAGATCTTTGCCTCAGCAGAAATATGGTATATAAATGCATAAATAACAAGGAGAAAACCTAACCATGTATTCTGATAAAATCACTGGACTTTTTATGCCTCTGAGAAATATTTCTTACTGCTCCTTGGGGGATGATGAGCTATATATTAATAGCTACCCTTATATCTATGGTTACCATTCTGCAAAAGATCATAATTGCAGTCTTGATCTCAAGTCACATTTGCAAGATAGCCTCTCTTCTTAAACCTCAGTACATTTCATGCATATTGCAACCCCTAGTGACATCTTTGAATTCTATTTTTGGCCATGCTAGCTAATTCTCTTAGAGCCACTCATATTTTACATAATTTTTTTACTGTTCTTCTATTGTAGCTTTTAACAGTGTTTTTCCTGGTCAGATCATCCTGTTTGTTTGGTTTCTCCCATGCTTTCCAGGATGGGAGAAACAATGTAATATGCCATAATAGATTTCAGACGTAAGTCTCCCCTATCACAGATCTATCTGGTGATGCCATGGATGCAAGTTAGGCATTTTTATATTCAAGGCATATACTGTATTTCGGATCTATAGGTCTTCCCTTGAACCTTTAGAATTGGTAGCAAAACGAAATGGCTAAATGTTTCACAAGACTTGCTTAGTATGGTGCATCTATTGCTTACTATATAGTATGATAAAGAAAGCTAGTATTCTTTATCTAGTGGAAAACAAAGGATATAAACTCAAGGTCTTGTGTTACAGTATACTCTGTCTATCAAAGATAACCCACAATTACAAAAACACTACTGTTGTTCTTGATACTTGCACATGTTAAACCACGTTGTTGACAAGATGCTTTAAAAAATAAAGAAGTGAATGAAATAATTTGTTTTTTTAAAGTGACAAAATGCTGACTGTTGGCTCATTTTTCTGGCACTTAAGAATGCAGAAATACGACTGCCAAAATTAATCTGGTTACTCACAGGTACAAATGAAATCAAATGCCATTACATGCTAATTATTCAGATAATGCAGCGTGACTCTAAATTAATCACAAGGCTTGTTACTAAGCTGCATCATATGTTGTGAGTTCAAGGTTTGCTCAAGAAATAACACTTTATTTTTTCATTCTGTTGGAAGCCCATTTCCTTTCACAGGTGGCCTTAGGCAATAAAGTCATGTTTCTGAAGCTTGGCAACTTTAAGAGCATGGCTGACTGGGGAATCCTGGGAGTTGAAATTCTTAAAGCCACCATGCTTAGAAACCCTGCGCTGAAAAGTAACTTATTCCTGGGGGATAAGTTTGTTTGAATAAGTTTAGCAGATTGTGCTATTCGTTTTTATAGCTATATTTCAGAAGCAAGAGTTTAAGAAGAAACTATTTCTACCTAAAATATCTCTGCCTGACATAGTAACATTTCATTTGCGGCCGTTTTTTAAAAAAATGTGACAACATTCAAATTGTTCTGTAGTCTGAAATCTTTGAGACAGAACTATGTTTTGTTCTCCTTTTTTTTGTGTTTAAGCACTTTGTCTCCTGTAGAATTAGTTTCCTGCTGGAAAGCATGGGAGTTACAGTCTAACATATTTGAGAGCATCAAATTGGTTAAGCCTGTTGTAGAGAGATTGAAGCAGTATCTCTGCTCGTGGAATCATGGATTCACTTTCTCAGAGAGTATTGTAACCTTGTCGTCAGTTATGGATATTCTCTGCCACATAATTCTGTCACAAGAGTAGCTTATCCCTGAACGTCAGTTCCTGAGCTGCTGTCTTTCCGTTTCCATCAAATATTCCCTATTCTTGTGACAAAGTGATGTAACAGGAACAGCAATGGCTCCAAATGAAGCCATTCTTCTGACGAAGATAGAGAGACCGTAATGAGAACAGAAAATGGCACAAAATCAATTCACACTCATGACAACTTTAAGATTGTAATGAGGACAAGAAAAACAGTCTGAAATTTATCAATTCTTATGACAACCTTGTGACAGTAATGAAAGCAGCAAATGGAATGAAATTGGTCCACTCTTGGGACTGACACTGAAACAAAACCAAAAAAATAGCATTATGCTTATCTGTCCTTCTCACAACCCTGAGAGTGCCACAAGAACAGATGAGGTTAGGGAAATTAATCCATTCCAGTTATAAACAATCAGCATGTAGTTAAAAGTCACACGTTGTGTTAAAAAGCAGTGAAACTGAGGATTTGCTCCTAACTAACCCCTAAGAACAATTAAACCAGTGGAAACGATTTTGGGATTGTCAATACAGTTACAGCATACATTCAGTATTAAAAAGCAACAGCCTGGCGGGAAATGGAGAAGCAAAGAATATTTTTGCTCATTCCTCAGATAAACGGGTCTTGTATTTAGACTGACTACAAATGGAACTGATATGTTAATGCATAGTTCCTGTGTGCGTATGTGTCTATACATACACACTTGTCAGGAAAAGCAAAGGTACAGTATCCAAGGTTAATACAGTGCTTCAGTGACTTCTCCAATATGAAGTGCAGAAGAGAAGAGAAGTGCAGATGTAGGGCTGCAGTTTTTCATAGTTTTCAGAATGCATGACTGGGCAGGCTTGCTCCACTCTCCCTAACCAAAAATGAAACCCACAAAGTGTGCATAAGTCAATTAAGTTGTCATAATTGTTTGGAGAAAGCTTGTACTTAACTTACAACCTCAACACAGGTCTATCCTATTAAAGCTGGGGAATGGCTCTTTAAGAATTCTAAAGCAACACTTGGAAGGAGACAGAAGGGAAAGGTCACAGGCACTAATAAAAAACAGGGACAGAGGTCACTGTCCTTTGAAGGCAGTTATTTCAAGCTATTCGCTATCAAAAATCAATAGTACTATTCTGATAGTATGTGACCGGAAAATTGGAACTGCTAAAAGGATCTGGTTTTGGGATCACAGTTCAGCAGAGAACACATCCTTTGAATGTAGATGTTCCCTTTGTTTTTAGCCGAAGTCATCTCTAGATATTGCGATGAAATATAGTCATCATTCAGGATAGACCAGTGAGTTATGACCCTAAGACTTGATATAAGCTATAAGATATTTATACACTTAACTTCCTTTGGAAAATAATATACTGCTGATGTCTAATACTGATTCCCTTCTTGCTAAGCATCTTGCTAAGTTATGATTAGTTCAATTGTGGTGTGTTGAAAAAGAACCCAATTGTTTGACTTTACAGCCTATCAACCTGGCCAGGAATTTTCATTGAAATTCAGGACAGAGTAGGAAGGGACAGTGGATCTCGCACTGATGATTTGTCCGTTATGTGGTCCTCCAACTCCAAGGTTAAACCACAGTACAACCCTAGGGACAGGGCAGGACGAATCTCTTTCGAACATCCTGGAAAATTATACTTAAGAATAATGAAAGTGCTAAGTTGTTTGGCACTTGGTTCAACCATATGATGCTAACTGCCAAGGAAGTATATCAACAAGCTTGCGTGATTGTGTGTGAAACACAAATACTCTGAAATTAATATTTGTTTTGTTGGTAATATGTCTTATTGTATTTCAAAATATGGTCAGCCGTTCTCATTTCATTTGAGTGGATCTTCCTATTCAATCTGAATTAAACCCTGGACTTAAATTCTTACTCTGATGGCACAACTGCAACCACACAACTGCAACTTAGAAAGTTTTCCATGAGCATGGCTTCAGGGGGAGGGAAATATTTTATATTGCTTTTATTTGTTTAGTTGCGTTTGCTTAATGTTTCCTTTGCCATCAAAAAGAGAAGGGTGGAACTCAGTACCTTATAATTTGCAAGTATGTAGATATATTAATAGGAACTTAGATCATCAATTTAGTTTTCAGGCTGCATTCCTAGGAATTAAAGTGCTATCAAAAACATACTTGGAAAGTTTTTGCAAAAATACACATTGTGTTGTCTTCCTCCTTGCTCTGAATACACAGAAATTCTCTTCTGACTTGAGCTGGGCTGTTGGTGGCTTCATAGACATGGACATGGAATAATCTTGGCAATAGTATGGAAGTCATCTTCTGTTGTCTTCTTCCGGGATATTTTTGTGGCTTCCTAATCTGTCCTACTGACCTGGGCTTTCCTGCTGCCTAGTAATATTGTGTTTCAAAGGTTAGCCAGAAAATTATTAGGCCCACTCACCGTGATAGGAGGCATCCCAAATAAAGTAAAGACAATATTTGGAAACCACCTAATTTCTTGCAATCCTTGAGGTTCTTTAACAGACATGCACGGGGTGTTTTGTTTTTGAAAACAAATTTATATGGAAGCTAGTAACTCAAAAATAGAAAAATGATCCTAGATCTAGACTAAGAATTATTAATTTATGTAGTGTCACAATATTTTTGAGGAAGGAATAGAATACATGCGGGGTGGGTAAATGGGTAGGCCTTCTTTAATTTTTAATTTTTATTTTGGACCTGCTACTTTTCATAAAATTTTTCTAAAGAAATGTTAGGTCAAATCAGTGGGGGAAGTATTGGAAAGAAAGAAAGAAAGAAAGAAAGAAAGAAAGAAAGAAAGAAAGAAAGAGGTTCAATGTTACCATGATTGTTTCCCCAGTGCCAGCTTTATGCCTTCCCTTAATGTGCTCTTCCAGGAACAGTTTTCAAATGAGAAGTTACGGCTGCTTTTCTGATTGAAACAAACTAGTGTTGATTGCTGATCAGCCATCTGTAAAGGAGGGCATCTCAGGAAGGATATGAGCTAATGAAAAAATGGGCCTGATTTGAAAGTGTGACGTGCTTCATGCCACAGGCCAGTCTGAGTGGCATGAGATTATATCTGTGCAAGTGAGAGGTAGATTGAGAATAAGTAACTTCTGTCTTAAAGATTAAATGGCAAATTTGCTATTAAATGTGAAAGACATAAAATGGAATTAACGCTTTGAGGTTGTTAGCTGTGGTTATATACACTCTGGAAATGGCACTTCCACCCTGTCACTTACACTGTCAAATGGCACCATCTTCTCATTGTGGCTCAATTAATACTCATTTAGGAGTATCAATTAAAGAAATGAGAAATGAAATCCTGACCCTCTGCAGCTGCCCTCATATTGCCCACTCTGGAAGGTGCATTTCCCGTGGCATTAGTTCTCCCTGTGACCTTTGGAACTGGTAAAATATTATTGATGAAATCATTAGGTTTCTTGGTAACCAATTGATAATTCTCCTCCAGGTTGCTTGGTGCTGATGATATTACCCTGCTGTAACTAGGAGACAAATGCTTGCATGGAAGGATATGGGGTTTGCTAAGCGATATTGCTGTTGTGTCCGGCATTTTTATAAATGCTCAAGGCACAATTCAATTTGTAGTGACTGCAAATTGAAGGTAAAAAAATAAATCACTTCCAAAGGCACCGTACACGTGATATTTAATCCTGTCTTTCATCAAGTCAGGTCTGTTTGTTGGGTTGATGCTATGTAAAACTAACCTGAGATGCAAAATCTAGAAAGTTCATTCCTAACCATATATCCTCAAGAAAACATTATGGTGGCTTTCAGCCAAATATATTCAGGGCTTCAGCTGATCTGGGATGGAAGCTTTGCTTTATTCCAGTGTTTCTCAAACTTGGCAATTCTGAAGATGCGTGGATTCCAGCTCTCAGAATTCTCCAGCTGACTGGGGAATTTTGAGAGTCGAAGCTCACACCTCTTAAGGTTTCTAACTTTGATAAAGTTATTTATATCTTGAAAAAAAGCTTCACTTTCTGGACTGGCAAAAGGGAGAAAGTTCATTGGTCCCTTTCCTGTTGCAAACGTGGTGCACTGGACTATACACCAAGGGCTTGGCTTCGGAGCAGACACTGATCTTGAAGGTGAAATCATGCGTGGGTTTCTATGGGTATTGTTTGCAGAAAACAGAAAGGAAAAAGAAATGTGTGCCTAGGTTTATCTGATTTATTGCCCCACCTTCCCAAACTGGAACTTCAGTCTCATAAAAGATGGAAATATATATACTCACTAAGCAAATATGCAGTTCAAAGCTCCTCTTTAAAGCTCCATTGTACTGCTGGGGGTGAGGGGTTCAGGCCAACCTTTCCCTGTCCCAGTTCCCTTTCCTTTCATTTTTTTGGCATCTTCAGATGGACCACCTCAACATCTTGAGTTCTTAGAAGTCCATAGAGCTCAGATGCTAATAATATTTCTTCATAATGTTTGGGGTCCATGAACAATGCAGCGCAGAACTCACTCCTGTATTTTTAAAAGTTGTAGGAGTTAACTGCAACAAAGTGTGCATCCCTGATTATACAGTGATAATCTAACCCCAGAAAAAGAGTAACGTGGAATTATATGAAAGTGAAAAAGAACTGATATAGAGAGGGTCACAATATGTTAGCCTGTTGATAGATTTTCTTTTTTCTTTTTTAAAAATAAAATATTATTCCTTTGGATCTCAAACTTTGCCATCTTTCAGCTTTGCAAAAGCATTGTTTTTTATCAAAATGATGCCATAACGCTCTTGAACTAAATAAACTGAGTACAATAAACTTAGCAAATTATTCTGGATATTTTAAGTCAACATCTAATCTTTCCCAGGCCTTAGACCTGGAAAAAATAAACTGGAGAAAATTCCAAACTACAGTGAGCTTAATGGATCAGGCATTGTGGTATGATGATATAGTCTGAGTTTTTAATATTATTTTAAATCTATTTTTAAAAATAAATGCTGGGTTTTGTTCCACAATCTGAAGTGCTACCCTCTTTGCCTTTCAAAGTGGTGGTGTGGGTTTTATTTCTTTAAATGACTGGCATTCAGGGCTGTAAAAAGGAATTACAACCACCACACCATTTCACGAGCAACCTGAATTTTGGCTGAGCAGGCAACTGATTGGTCCCAAAGAGGAGACCATGTCTTCTGGTGTCTTTTTATTAGAGAGGATATGCAAGCCAACCTGAATTCAGCCTGGCTATGTGAGTATTGAACCTTGCTAAGTGTGCAGTCTTGGAATTGCCTGTGGTTTTGCAGCCCATTTGCCAGACCACCCAGGTTGATGTTTTGAGCAAATACACAGGTTCAAGCAAGGCCTGTCAAAAGCAGCAAAGCCCCATGCTCTTGAGAGGGAGAAGCCATTGGCTGTAGGGCTGTGCGTAATCTCATGTGCACATTAT
Source organism: Ptyas mucosa (assembly GCA_012654045.1). Taxonomy (NCBI): domain Eukaryota; kingdom Metazoa; phylum Chordata; class Lepidosauria; order Squamata; family Colubridae; genus Ptyas; species Ptyas mucosa. The sequence continues at coordinate 13,267,219 of WNWU01000003.1, read as the reverse complement.
AGCTGTAAAATGCGTAGGCAACGTTTGGTGGAGGTTGTCAGCATTAGTGGGAAAAGTAACTGTTAAAAGGGGAGACAGAAATAGTTTGTAATTGTAGGAACAAAGTTGGTAAGGCTTATTTATGGTTGGCTCCTCGTGGAAACGTGACTGCTTTGTTGCTAATGGCCACCTTTGAGTGGAAATATGAAAATAATTGGCTAAGTATCACAGTTGCCATCCCTTTCATTTCTCATAGTAACTTTTGCAAGAAGAGAAGCATAAAAAGATATCAAGGTGAAACTTAAAAATGTATATGAATGTTCTTTGATCAGACAGAGAGACAGCTAATGAACCAAAAGAAACACAGTATTTCCTTTGCTGGCATTCAATCAGGCTTATAATGACACTTCTTAGAATAAGGGAGTCACAGTGAAATCTCTTGCTTAACTCTCCTCATTACTTATCATTTAGAAAATGAAAAGTTTTCTTTTTCTTGCCAATCCTATGTCTATGTGCAGAACTCGGTGCTATGTTACATGTCTTTCCTTGGACTGTAATTTTTTTGGGGTACTGCTATTGTGGGGGATTGTGATATAATGCTCATCGTCCCAACAAAGATTGGGTGAGCAGCAAAGGAGTGAACCTCTAAACCAGGGCTGTCAAACTCCTAGCCTGTGGACTGGATGCATCACATGTTGGTCACGCTCACACCCAGTTTAACGAAGGGGAAAAAAGTCAAGATATGTTACGTGATGTATGTGATTTTGACACCCCTGCTCTAAACCAATGCTTAGATCTAAAGAGCTGAGGTGGTGCAGTGGTTAGAGTGCAGTACTGCAGCTCCTTCGCTGACTGCTAGTTCAGCAGATCAGCAGATCAAATCTCACCGGCTCAAGGTTGACTCAGCCTTCCATCCTTCTGAGGTGGATAAAATGAGGACCCAGATTGTTGGGGGCAATATGCTATTTAGTATACTGTCTTTGGTGTAAGCCGCCCAGAGTCCTCGGAGAGTGGGCAGCATAGAAATATGACTAATAAAAATAAATAAATAAATAAATAAATAAATAAAGGGAAAGTGGCACAGTGTATTGATTGTTTGGCAAATGGCAATATTAATTGTATTATTACATTTACTTCCCAATGAACAGACATCCTCAGATATTCTTTTCTTTACAAACACAACATCCCCAATGAGAACCAACGAAACAATAAAATTGATATAAGTAACAATAGACATCTCCACCCACCCACCCCAGAATATCTATAATGGACAGTATTTAGCCTGACAGCTAGAAATGTGCAGTGTAGAATCCAACAACTGTGCTTAATGAGAACATGGACAGGGTGTACTTTTGTGGACAGCTGAATTAGGACCACAGCTTTCCAAGATGGTCCTAATTCATGGAATTTGTACTATAGAAAGGTGTGGTGGAATGTAGTCTGGATTCCCAGGAGGGAGGTGCTGCATTCCAGAGGGCAAAGAAATAGCGAACTTTAGATAGTTTGCTTAGGAGGAAGAGAATTAAAAAGGTTCTTCCCTAACAATTCTCAGATTGTATCTATAGTGATGCAAATAGTTGCTTCGGTTTGGCAAGATTTCTGTCTATGGGTGAGGAACAATAAATAAAACCGCTCAGAAGTAAATCCATGTGCCTTTCTTGGTTCTTGGGACCTGACAACAGTCAAGTAAGCAAACACATGAACCATTAAATGAATTAACACAGAGTTCTCACTGAAGGCACAAATGATCAGGCTCAAATGATCCTACTTTAAACACATTATGTGAAGACTTAAAACTCTGGAGAAGGCTCCAGTGTTGGAAAGATGGAAAGAAAGAGAAGAGGAGCAAAGTGGATAGACTCAGTTACAGCAACTGGAAAACCTGAAAGACCCAGTTAAAGACAGATCATTATAGAAAAAAAAAATACCTATGTGGTAAGGTCAACATTGATCTTTATGGTACTAGCAATGTGAAAAGGTGCACTTTCAAACAGTCTAGTTTTTAGATTTTAAAAGTCAACACCTGCATTTTATACAAGATGGTATGTACATTGTTCAATAGTAATAGAAAAGTAAAGCCAGTCAAACTCAACTTTATGGACATCTTGATATAGTTTCTGTGAAACAGGATAGAAGTTGTTTGACACATCTACTATGGAGGATGTTTTTCAAGTTTTCCAATATAGCTTACAATCATAGGATTTTTTAGCACTCTGGCCCAATCTGACTCAGGTTCAAAGTCAAGATAAGGACTATCAACTACTTAGGTAGCGGTGGTAGTGGGCTGGTAGTGATGAAGATGGCGATGATAATGCAAATTTATCCTAAAAATATTACTCATACAGAATGAATATTAACAATTGAAGAATAAGTGAAACTCTTATGAAAAAATGAGTAGGCTTTAGTTGTGCATAGTTAGGAATTTACATTCAGGGTTAGGATAAAACCACAGTTTCTGTTTGTTTAGTTTATCTATAACATCAACAAGTTTACCTTATGGAAAATAATAGCCAGCTATTTATATCTCAGCTTAGTCTCTCTCTTTGAGTAAAATCTGATCTGATCTGATCTGATCCAAATGTTCTATGTGAATACCTTCCAGGAAAACAGGTGTATAAAATTCATGTATTATCAAACTTGCTTACATAATTTTCAAATTACTCTTATGCCAACCTGCGGCTCTCCCAAACTGTCCTGCTAGCGTGGTTAAAGACCATACCGTCAGTTGAAACCTTAAAATTGAAGTCCAACTAATCTAAAGAATACTTGATGGATGAAGGTTCTCTTAGCACTCTTTATGAAAGAGATCTTTGTGTAATGGGCTGAGAGAATAACCTTAAGAGACAGGGGGAAAACCCATATCCCGGGCAACTGTTGGGCAAGAGATATTCCAGTCCACTGAAGGAATGGGGATGGCAAAAACATTTTAGAAGTGATCCTCCCTAATTGTCTGGAAAGTAAAGACAAGAGAGAGGAGAAGTACTTTCAGATTTGCAAGATTCTGTGACTGTAACCTTAACAATAAAAGAACCATGGTGGCACAGTGATTAGAGTGCGGTACTGCAGGCTACTTCTGTTGCCTGCCAGCTGCCTGCAATGTGGCAGATAGAATCTCACCAGGCTCAAGGTTGACTCAGCCTTCCATCCTTCCGAGGTGGATAAAATGACGATTCAAATTGTTGGGGGCAATATGCTGACTCTGTAAACCGCTTAGAGAAGGGTGTAAAACACTGTGAAGCGGTATATAAATCTAAGTGTTATTGCTATTGTTAGGCATCATAGCATTGGATTCCTGTTTGTATACCACAAACGGCTGACACTTTCTGAAATGTATATCCAGATGTTTTTATTGATACCGGCACATATGATCACAGTCACACAAGTCATAAATAATTATGATTGGCAACTTTAAACAATTAGAAACTATGAAAGAAACAATTTCATTGTTACTTCATGATTTCCACAGGTCAGGGTTGGATGTTGACATTTTGCTTTGCATTTTGTTTTATATCATACTAATTTATTAATCATTATTTTTAACCTCAAGAAATCATTTTTAAAAATTATATATATATATATATATATATATATATATATATATATATATATATGGTATAATTTTCAATTATGAAAAAATAATCACCTCAGACATTAGATCTGACTAAATACTAAGGGAAGAGTCTGCAAACATATTTGTATATTCCTGCAGGTACCTCCCAGTCAATTTAGTTCTGGAAAGCACCAGTTGTAATATTAATACAAATAGCAGATAGTTTTAAAATCATAAATGCAGTTGGATTCCACAGTGGTTCTGATAAATAGGAAATTAAAATAATTCTGTTTTATTTCTAATCTCATTAGATATTGCACTTTAAAAGCTAAATATACCTTGTATAAACAAATCATGTTAAAAGAAAATACCATTAAGGAATTTTATTCTGTAATAATTTAGAGGAAAAATAAATTAAATAAAGTTGTAAGATGTCTATAGATAATTTATAAAGAAAATAAGGGGTGTTTATCAAATTATTAGTTGCAAATAACTAGTCATTGCTGTGAGTGTTGATGGAAGTAAATTCAAGCTGCAACACTAGCTGAATAATTAAAATATAAAAATGGCTCAGATGTAATCCTTGGTCACATTGTATTTCTGTAACTCATTGTAGAAATGTCATATTTACTCATGACTCATTAAGAAGAAATGGGGAAATGACATTATTAGAAATATAGGTTCAACTGAATCACTGAGCAGAATTTACAGCAACGTTAACAATTCTTAGTATTAAAAATGCTTTATATTTCTGGGAAGATTATATATTGACTATTACACAGTATTTTCATGGGAAAAAGGAAAAAAGTGGCACAATTTCCCAATAAATACCTCCGGTCAGGAACAAATGTCCGACTCTGATAAACTAGAATGCAGTCCAAATACAATTGATGATGATCAAACTCTACAGAAAAACAAGATCACTGTTTGGCATATTGTATCACTGTTTAAAGGTTGCAATTAAATATTCTTACAGAATTTATATTCATCTCTAGAAAGGCTTATTGTTTTTGTAAGAAACGGATAACACAGATGGTTCAGCACCAAAGTCAGTATAAGATTTACTATATGATCTTTGCTTCTTTGCACCAACAGAATACAACCTAAACATAAATGTATGGGTCATGCATTTCATGAAGCAAAATATAGACTTTAGTCCAGTGATGAAATCCAATTTTTTTTACTACTGGTTCTGTGGGCATGGCTTGGTGGGCGTGGCAGGGGAAGGATACTGCAAAATCTCCATTCCCACCCCACTCCAGGGGAAGGATACTGCAAATTCCCAATTCCCTCCCCACTCCTGGGGGAAAAGATATTGCAAAATCTCCATTCCCACCCCACTCTGAGGCCAGCCAGAGGTGGTATTTGCCGGTTCTCCAAACTTTTCAAATGTTCCGCTACCGGTTCTCCAGAACCTGTCAGAACCTGCTGGATTTCACCCCTGCTTTAGTCCTAAAACAAGAAATTACTACCTCTTATGCAGCAATGCCACCTTAGTAGCTTCTATGCCTTTTCACTAATTGAAATAGCAATGTTCTATGGGATAAAAAAGAAAGATATACAGGTAGCCCTTGGTTAACGTCCATTCGTTCAATGATAGTTCAGAGTTATGATAATGCCAAACAAAGGGCACTTATGACCAGTCGTTGAAATTCTGCCTGTCCCAGCACCCACATGTGATTTGATGGTGATCCAGGTGCTTGGCAACCAGCTTGCATTTATGATGGTTACAATGTCCCCCAGTCAGATTTGTGATTTCCCCCTGCCAGCTTCCTACAAGCAAAGTCAATGTAGAAATTGGCAGGGAAGGTCACAAGTCACTCCTGCAAATTGCTCTTGCTCTTGCCATTTCTTCTCTGGACAAGCCCTGGTTACCGGATCTCAAACTCTGTAGCAAGTGCTCATCCATAATATCCCCTCTGTCTGTATTGCCAAGCCATGCTCCTACTGTATCCACTGGCACACCCTCCCGCAATCAGCAGGAGCCACCTCTGCCCAGCCGTGCTCATACCATGCCACAGCAACCTGCCACATTTAGCATCTCCCACATCTTATTTTATTTATTTATTTATTTTATTTTATTAGTCATATTTTATTAGTCATATTTTTATGCCGCCCACTCTCGGAGGACTCTGGGCGGCTTACATCAAAGACAGTATACTAAATAGCATATTGCCCCCAACAATCTGGATCCTCATTTTACCCACCTCAGAAGGATGGAAGGCTGAGTCAACCTTGAGTCGGTGAGATTTAATCCGCTGATCTGCTGAACTAGCAGTCAGCTGAAGTAGCTGCAGTACTGCACTCTAACCACTGCACCACCTCGGCTCTTATTTGTCAAGCATATATAAGATAACAGGTAAAAGTATAAACATAATTTGAATACATGAAAAGAGTAAGAGGAAAGAGGAATATTAGGACAGGGATGGTAGGCACGCTGGTGCACTTTTGCATGCCCCTTACACACACCCTCCCACATTTAGCACATCTAGACACCATCCAGCCTTGCTTGCACTACACTGTGGCAGCCACCAGGGACTGTTTGTTGGAAGATGGCAAGAACTTTCAAGGATGTTCTTGCTTAATGACCAACAATCCTAGCTTAACAACATCAAAGAGGACTGCTTCCATTGTCGTCGCTAAGCAATGCATTTATGTGCTGTCATGTTTTATGACTGCATTGCTTAGTGATGGGAATTCCATTCCCAATTACCTTTGTTAAGTGAGGACTACCTGTAAGAACATACCAGTGTTTTTCTTGTATCTGCATCAGTAATTATTATACATTGTTTTTCCAAGTTCTGTGATCAAAACACTTGCAAACGTCTTTGATTCCCTTTCCCTATTTTCTTTGTCTTTGAATATTATTTTATTTTCAGTCAGAATAGATCTGGCCTTGGAAGTCTTCTATTCCAGCTCCCTGCTGAAGTAGTAGACTTTATACTATTTCACATTTGTGGCTGTCCAGTCTCTTCTTGAAAACGTCCAGTGATGAAGCATCCACAACTTCTGAAAATAGTGATTTTGATTCTATGACCCTGTTTATACAACCAAGGATTTACAAAGCTTTAATGTATAAAACCATGCTAGATTGTATAAATGGGTATTCTCTATGTTGTAGGAATGCTATCCCTCTCACCCACAGACCCTTAAAGATATAATCTCTAAAGGATTCCCATGCCCTTCAGACATTGTATTAGAATCTTCCTGGAAAATAGATGCCAAAAATAAAAGGGGCAGCAATACTCAACTCATGTGGCTGAAGTAACAGATCAGAATATAGCATTGCTTCCAATATCATGGGTTTTTTTTAGTTTCCTACCCCGCTTTCTGAAAATTCTTTGCCTCTGAATTTTCTATCAAGGGTGAATTTTTAAACTCGGCTCTCTCAAATGCTTTATCCGTTTTAGAAACAGAAGTTTGTAATGCCTGCTGCAGACAATGCAGCAGAAGTGTTTATAGCAGCAGTCCCTACTACCTGTTTTCCTATTCCTGCTTGAGGGAGGAATCAATGCAATATGGATTTAACTTTATGTTTGAAATACAATGTGGCTCATTCAAAAGCATAGTTAGCTTCGTACTATGAGTTTTAAGGAATCAGAAGCTAACAGTTTGAGTCAAAGTCTCTGGTTTGACAGGTTAGTTATGGAGTTAGTTGCCATGATGTTAAAAAGATGTTGAAACTTTCGAAAGAGTGAAGAGAAGACCAAGAAAGATGATTAGTGGACTGTAGGCTAAAACATATAAAGAATGGTTGCTGGAATTAGGTATGTCTAGTTTAATGAAAAGAAAGACCAGGGGTGACATGATAGCAGTGTTCCAATATCTCAGGGATTGCCACAAATAAGAGAGAGTCAACCTATTCTAAGCAATGGTCACCAATTGGTGGTCCGTGGACCACTGGTGGTCCACGAGAAAATTTTGGTGGTCCGCAGAAAAATCTTTGCATTTTTGCATTTTTTATATTGCACTAAGTCAGGGATCCTCAAACTATGGCCCCTGGGCCGGATACAGCCTGCCAAAGCAATTAATCCCACTCACTGATGGGATGGGGTCCTTCAGGCATTTAGTTTGGCTGCCTGTTTAGTGGCTCCAGCCCCTCCCTCCCTCCTTGGGAGTCCAGGTGCTTCAGTGAGCAGTGTACAAAACTTCAGCTGGGCTCCTTGAGAGACAGAGTTTGCAAGGGGGGGGGGCATCTAGCACCCGGGCTGGCTACAAGACAAATGTTCATTCTTGGTTGTATTTGAGATTCCTAGCTGCAATGGACAGCATTGCACTTCTCTTTGCTACACTAAGTGCCTGAAGGACCCCATCTCGTCACTAATTCATATTAATGGTCCGCGGGATTGAAAGTTATGACTTTAGTGGTCCCTGAGGTCCAAAAGGTTGGTGACCCCTGCTCCAAAGCACCTGAAGGCAGGACAAGAAGCAATGGAACTAATCAAGAAGAGAACCAGTCCAGAACTGAGGAAAAATTTCCTGATAGTTAGACCAATTAATCAGTAGAATGGTTAGCCGCCAGATGTTTAATACTGGAAGTTTTAAAGAAGAGATTGGACAAGCATTTGTCTGAAATGGCAAAATGTTTCCTGCCTGAGCAGGGGGTTAACCAGAACACCTTCAAGGTCCCTTCCAACTCTTTTTATTCTGTTAGGGGACTAAACACCAGAGGTGAAGAACTATTGGAACCCATCTGAGTCAGAAAGACCACTGTTTTTTTTTTTTTTTTTTAGAAAAAGTCTCACTTAAACAGGAAGTGAGGGATATTTCATGGACCACAAATATACACCAGTCTACTACCCTGGTAGCTCTTCAAATGATGGAGTAGTAAAAATGACGGATTTCTCGGGCAACTTCCAACATTTGCTGATCACATCCATCAACGCACATTGCATAGAGAGAAGCTGTTGGAGCTGTATTGTGGGACTGCAGATGATTCCTACAACTTGGCATATCCTGCTACCACAACTAGGTAGAACAAACAAAGTCAGAGCTGGAAGGAGGGTTTCAAATCCAGATGGTCATTTTTTTAAAGTAAGAATGACTCTTTTTCTTCTGACAGCTGGTTTCCATTTAAAAGTTACTTTCTAAACCCTCTTTCACTCTTGAAAACCAGTTTGGTTTTTTTGTTTTTTTTACTTTTGAAAAATATCCGGAAATTACAATTGGTGCAAAATATGGCTGCAAGGCTGTTAATCACTGTAAGTCACTCTTAGTGCTTAACTCTCTGTGAAAGAAAGTAGATCTGGCCTTGGATTGAAAACGGAGCCACAAATCATTAAGGGAGGATAAATATCATCTCATTCCTGGGAAAGTGGAAAATGTGAGGGGGAAAAAAACCTCAAAAAGAAGCCCGCTTTTATTTTGGTTGGTATAAAATAGAGGAAGAGGCAAATTCTGACAGATTTCCAAGATTCTCTTATCCTATTCCACAACAATAGAATGCATTCTTGGAATCCTTGGCAGCTGTGTTTCTTGACTTGCCTTCTTTGAAGGGCTGACGCTATCTGAGAAATTCCTGCCTGATTATTTAGTTAAGCAGATCTTTGGTGCTCATTCTGCCAAAGGCTTGCTGTAGTATTTGGAGAGGACCTTTGGATGGATTGTGTTCTTAGGGAAGGTGTATTTGGTTTCTGCTCTCTCCCACTTTCATTAAAATGACAAAAAAATTATCCTCTCTTTAAGAAACCCAAACATTGTACTTCGATAAATATCTTTTATAGATCTTTGGAAAAATATTTGCCTGCCATTCAGAGGCACTGCAGAAAAACAAAGTTTAGACTCAACTATTGATTTTTGGTCTGATTTGTGAATACGACCCTTGCTTTTATAGTTGGTGTAGATTAGTACCTAGCAGGTAAAAAGATCTCCAGACCCTTTAAGTTATGGGTGGTATCTTCTTTTGTTTTAAATAACTTCATATTGAATAATTTTGGGATAGTTATTGACTTGCTCAAACTCAATCAAATGATAATAAACAGTCCTGTTTTCTGGGATGACTTGCAACTTTTGAGTTCTGATAATTTATGCAGCTGCTTTGATAACACAAAGGATGGCTTCCTTTTACAGAAGACACAACAATAGTAGCTTCACGTGCTGGCAAATCTATGGTATTTATTGGAAAACAAGTTCTTTTTCATCTATCCAAAAATGTCATATAAACTGAACTGAATATAAACTGAACTCCATTCCAGAAACTAAAACAACTATCAATCTCTGAACTAGAAAACATATTCATTTCATAAAACTATTTTCCTAACCTCAATTCTTTCCATGCATGTAAAGTCAGGTATTATAACTATAGCTATACCCATACATTGGAGATACTGTGGAAAAGCAAAGGGCGAGGCCTTGGAAACTTTGATTTCAGAAGAGTCAATTCAGTCCAGATGTAAGAGAAAGCATTTCAAAGACATTTCCTTGAATGTCTACAACTATGGCTAGGAATCTACTTTTACAATTTTAAAGCTGTGCTACAACTTCAAAGTAGCGTTAAAGATACCTTACTAAAATCCATGTCATTCTTGCTTCCTTGCTTTTGCCAGCTAGGTAAAGGTAAAGATTCCCCTTGCGAATACGTGCTAGTTGTTCCCGACTCTAGGGCGTGGTGATCATCTCCATTTCTAAGCCAAAGAACCAGCGCTGTCTGATGACAATTCCGTGGTCATGTGGCCGGCATGACTAAATGTTGAAGGTGCACAGAATACTGTTACCTTCCCACCAAGGTGGTCCCTATTTTTCTACTTGCATTTTTACATGCTTTCAAACTGCTAGATTGGCAGAAACTGGGGCAAGTAACGGGAGCTCACTCCGTTACAGTGATTTAAACTGCCAAACTGCCAAACTTTCTGATTGACAAACTCAGCGTCTTAACCACTGAGCTACCGCATCCCCCTAGTTGCCAGCTATGAGATTTCATAATATCTAAGCATTCGATGTTTGATTCCTACACTTCTTTATCCTGAATGAAAAAAGAAATTGCAGAAATGTAGCATCATTTAATGTTCTACGTAACATCGTGTTTAGGAGGGAGCCTTGTTCATTTAAAAGCCAGTGAATGCACTTGAAGGCTTCAAGGTGACATATCTTGCAACAAAATCAGGTTTCTACTATCAAATATTTGGATTGATATTGATAATCGTTGGTTTTTTCTAGATTAGGGGGTCTCCAAACTTTTCAGTTTGCAGGTCACATTGAACATCTTGCAAACTTACCGGGGCTGGGGGAAATATTTTATAAATTTTATAAATGAGCAAATAAAATTTAATTAAACAAATGTATTTTATTTTGCTCAGTGTGAGATGATTCACAATAACAGTAAAAAATTGAATCGGGAATAACTCCATGCATGTTTGGTCTCATAACGCCGATTCAAATTGTGGTCCTTCAAAATGGCAACTGTTTCCTTTGATATGAAGCACAAGGCTTTGTCATCTGCTTGTACAAAAAAATACTTCACACCCCATTCTTCATTAAACTGGTGACACTCGTTGTCTACTTTTCTTCTCTTTCTTCTTGCCACAACGGAATATCTGCAGTAAGTGAAGAGCAATGGGTCTCATGAATTCTTATGTCTGGGGCACGAAATGTAAAAGCAGAGGGAAGCTATGCTGGATCAGACCAGGGCCCAACCAGTCCAGATCACTCCTTTGCCCCCCCCCCCTTTTGCAGGCAAAGGAAGTGAACCTTTACCTGGCTTCCTGTTTCTCATCTGGCCAATCCTGAACCACATTTGAACAGGTGTGTGTGTTGTGTGTGGGGAGGAGGTGATCCAAAAAAAAAACCCCCTTGGAATCCGCTCCCCCAGCAAAGGAAGTAACACCCACTCCACAGCCAGCTCAAAGCCAGCACAAATTTTAAAGGAGAAGATGCTTCCCCTTTCTCATCCAGCAGCCCTCCAGCTGGCCTGCAACCCATCTCATTGGAGAAATCGAAGGAATTGTACCTTCCTTTCCAAACAATGTTGAATACAACCCTGCTTTCTCTCCTTGTTCTATTTGGAAAGCATCAGAGCACAGCACATAGGGGCAGAATGAACCTTCCAGAGGACTGTAGTGGTGGGATTCAGCAAGTTTGGGCTGGTTAGGGCAAATCGATAATTAAATTGCTGGCTGGCTCAGCTCCTCCCCTCCCCGCCCCTTCCAGGAGTCCCCACGCACCCTATTTTGGCTCTCAGGTAAGAGCAGGGAGCCCTACTAGGCCCAAAATGGGGCATGGGGAGGGTGCGTCCCCCCACGGCCTGTTTTTGCTCTCAGGGGGGGTGCAGGCCTGACATACCCCCCGGCGATGTCCACCATGGCCTGCCCACCCAGCCGATCATTAGGGCAGAGAACCGGTTGTTAAATTATTTGAATCCTACCACTGACTGGATGTAACCCACAGGCTGTAGTTTGGAGACCCTTGTTCTAGATCATGATAACAGCTAATAATACAGTTTTTTCCTCCCTCCTGTGGTTGGGGATGTTGTTCATTGTTTGGGAGTTATGCAATTATCAGGTAAGTCTGGAAGTCTCGAGCATTTTTGTAGCTTTTTTAAAATAAAATGATGAAAGATTTTTTCTTCAGGGTATTTGAAACAACTTTTGTAAGTAGTATAAGAAAGATACCATGGGAATTGTCTTGCTTTATTTTCAGTATCTGTATATTCTTTGTATTATTTTCTTTCTGCTGTTGTGTGTGTTAGACAGACTAATCTGATGATTTTTGATCCCTTTCAGTTTCTTATGCATTCATAAGTCTATTCTGCCCTGTGTCTGCATTAATCTTTAATTTAAGAAATACAGCTGGAAAGTCACATTAAAACCTATCATGAAAAACCTACGGGAAAGGCAAAATGTGTGTTTGGTCTGGAAAAGGATATGTTCTCTGTTGTTAAGAAGTACATTGCATTCCTAAAAGAGCAAAAATCAGAGTAAAATTGGATTCCACTACATATCTTTGTTTGGGAGCTACAGACCGGTTCACTTGTTATCAGAATTTGAACAACAAATTGCTCAAGCACCCTAATTAAGCAGAAAAAGCTGTGGAGGCAGTGCTATATTGGAGCCAATGTTGGTGTAACCTAGCCATGATCTTGTGGTCAACCTAAAATGAAGGCAAAAGTAGCAGCAGTCATAGAATCAGAGTTGGAAAAGGCTTCCCAGGCCATGCTTGCTCAGTGCAGCAATCCAAATTAAATCATTCCAGACAGATGGCTGTCTAGTCTCAGCCAGAACATTTCCAATAAATGGGAGCCTTCTGCTTTTCTGGATAATTGGTTGCACTGTCAAACGGCTCTTATGTTAGGAAATATCCCCTCCTAACACTTAATTGAAAGCCTCCTTCTTGCTACTACTTAAATCCATATTCTAGGATGTGCACTTTTGAATGACAGAGAATAGGTTTTGATACCCTTCTGTGTGACCTTCTCTCAGGTGTTTAAGGAATGCTGTCACATTCCTCCTCAGTTCTCTCTTCCCAAGGTTAAACCTGCCAAGTTCTCTGAATAAACTCTTCAAAGGACTTAGCTCCTAGTTTCCTAAAGTTCACTTTTGACCTCCTCTGAACCTGTTCCAATTTCATGGAATTTTTGTTAATGGACATGAGGCTTGACCAAAAGAATTACTTCCATTGGTATAGCCTAAAATAGCATTTGTCTTTCTTTCTTTTTTTTTTTTGCTGCCACAGCTCACATTTTACAATCAATTACTTTAAAAAGTTGGCTTTGTAAAGCAGCTACATCTTTTGGGTGGCTCTATAAAAGTTTGAAAAGAGATGAAGCTGTTTTACAGAGGGGTTGTTCCCACTCATTCATAAACATCTCTTTTGAAACATCTCTTTTAAATCATTTTCTATTATTTATACTTGTTGGGAACAACTTGAATCTTGATCGATAGTAGCAATAAGGCAGTTTCTGTTAATAATATAATGCTTTAATCTATTTGTTTATTGAGCTATTAGATATTTCCCCCTCAAACTTATTTGTGTAATTCCCATAACATTTACTTCAATTATTTTACCGTTATAGAGGCTGTCCAAAGCAAATCAATGCTAGGATTAGATTAATCCATTGGTTCAAATACCGGTAGAAAAATGAAAAGATATTCTAAAGAATCTGTATGCCTGATTTTCAGACGGCCTTCATAGAATTGATCACTTGATAGGCCTGACGTCCAGTTTTCATAGGGTCTTTAGCTTCTGATTTGTGCCTTGATGGTGTTTTTTAAAATTAATTCTGTGTTTTCATGCAGTGATATAAAAATCTAGTCAGTAAGAAGATCATATATACTGTAATGTAACTTCTTCTAGAAATTGCTGTAATGACAGTAGCAAAGGGACCAAGCAAGTGGGGAAGACCATATCCCAACCATGTCTCTTGCGCTGATCTCACAGCAGAGTTAAGAGTGTCTATCCCAGGCCTTGAGCCACATTTTCTTCTCATTCTTGACCCACTGGCCTCAGCATCTGGATGAACCCAACCAACTTGTACATCTCCATCAGATGTTTAGTGCACAGCTGCATTCAGTGAAGAACTGTCATGCCTGGAAAAGCTCAGCAGTTCTGCCTTATTTATGATGGTCTTTGTGTTATTGTGTGAGCAGTAAGTGAAGCAGTTTCTATTGTTCTGAGCAGTCTTCATTCCTTTTTCTTCTTTTCTCAACTTTGTCAGTCTGTCTATGTATTTATCCCATATCTGTTGGACCTGCTGAAATGAACCAGTTTTCTGGGGTAGAATTTAAACACAATAACTAGAATAACAGACTTGGAAGGGACCTTAGAGGTCTTCTAGTCCAACCCCCTGCTTAGGCGGGAAACCCTATACCACTTCAGACAAACGCTTGAGCAATTTCTTCTTAAAAACTTCCAGTGTTGGAGCATTCACAACTCCTGGAGGCAAGTTGTTCCACTGATTAATTGTTCTAACTGTCAGGAAATTTCTCCTTAGTTCAAAGTTGCTTCTCTGCTTGATTAGTTTCCACCCATTGCTTCTTGTCCTACCCTCAGGTGCTTTGGAAAATAGCTTGACTCCCTCTTCTTTGTGGCAGCCCCTGAGATACTGGAACATTGCTATCATCTCACCCCTGGTCCTTCTTTTCATTAAACTAGACATACCCAATTCCAGCAACCATTCTTTATATGTTTTAGGCTCTAAAACCCTAATCATCTTTGTTGATCTTCTTTCTACTCTTTCTAGAGTCTCAACATCTTTTTTACATCGTGGCGACCAATTTGCCAGCCAAGAGATGGATGCCCTCCAGGTTTACTCTTTTCTCTAAATACTGTTGCAGTTTAAGAAGATTATTTGGAAAGCATGGCCTATGCTACATGAACTGCAGGAATTCTGTGCTTCAGGTACAGGATACAAATTTAAACTTAAAAAAAACAGGATACTGTGGAGCTGGGGGTCATTTATATAGTGCAAACATGAGCCAACTGTACACAAAGTGAAACTAAGCTGTTGAAGAGAGTAAGGAAAATGACTTTGATAAAGATAGACCGAATACCAAATGATGAGGAGAAAAGCATAGCTAAACCCAGAAGTAGCAGAAAGTATGAATAAATGATTCAAATAGATAGCTCCTTGATTTATGGGGAAAAGGGGAGACTTGTAAGATTCTGTTATTATAGCCCACTCGATAAAAGTAGTCTTAATCTTCCTGTGAAGTTTATTTGTGGTTTGGTCTTCATGGTAGGGCAAACAGAAGCTCATTAAATCACCTCCAGTTTCTTTGGTCACTCCCACCATTGCTAATGGGGACTGAACAGTTCTTTCAGGATCAAAACTCTCTCTTGCCAAACCAGTGTTTTTTGAATGACGTCCAAAGTCTTTGCCGTTTCAACCAATTGTAAATGACTTTTCTCCCATCAGTCATAAAAACCCTAGGAGTAGCCCCTCTTTAGCTTCCACTAACTTTTCAGAAACTCTCTGAAAAGACAGGTACTTGTTTAATATCTGCAATGTTGGAATAAATTAATTGTTGCTAGCGATTCTGCCGATCATACTTTAAATTTTTTAAAAAATTAAATAATAAAATAAATAATTTAAATGAAATATACCAATAATAATTACATTAAAAAGAAAACAAAAAAACTCAAAGAGCAGAGTCGATGGACCACTAGGTCTTTTACTGCCATCAGTTTTCTATGTTTCTATGTTAAATATCCTCTATTGTTAGTATTAACTGATGCTTAATTACAATGGGATTTTTCCAGACGTGCACATGGCAGTCATACAAATGCAGCTAATACATTAATGATGAAGGTGATCTCTGTGAATACTCAATGATTTCTTAATGACTGGGAAGGTAGCATATCATCAAAAGTATTGCTTCTTATTTTACATGCTTATCATGGAATGAAAACTAATTCTTAACCACCCACTGGGAATTGTAACAGCACTTGGGGTCTTTTGCTGAAGTCTTATGGGGAGCTTTCCTGTTTCTTAAACTGGGATCTGACATAGTGCTAACATTAAACAGTTGGTGTTTTTAACCTCTCCTTTCAGAATGAACGGACATCATTACCAGCTATCTCTTCTCCTTTTTCCATGTCCCTAAATGGAGACGATGTATGTGACTCTACACCACTGAGTTATGTGAATCCATACCGTCCGACCCACGAAAGATCAATAAAAAATAACGAATTGTTGAAGTGTTTTAGTTTAGAGACAGGAAGAACTGCAGGTTAGGGCTTGTTTTCAGATAGTGTCAGTTAGCTCTGTGCAAACTCTGTTGGGTGACGTGGAGCTTTCTTGTTGATCTTTCACCTGAGGACAGACAGAGGAATGTCTTTTTTCTGGTGGCCGGAGGAAAATAAAAGGTTTCAGAGCCATAGAGGCATGTGGCTAGAATGCCCTTCTTCAGCCCAGTGCTTTGTACAATAAAGTGAATGACACGGATAACCACCCCCTGTCTCTCCCTTGGACAGAGCGACTGTGCATTTTAAACCAGGCCTATAGTTTGTTAATTCTGGCAAAGGGGCTGTTGTACAAATTAATAGATAAATTACAACTGGTGTTTATCTTAAGTGGTGCTAATACCTAGTTCAGCCGAAGAAGCAGAATTCTCCATTTCAGCCTTATGAACACAACTGCTAATTTAAAAGGCAGAAAAATTTGAAGCAAATGATACATTCATTCTATCTCTCCTTTTAATATCACTGGCAGCTTCCTTCTCTCCCCCCCCCTCCAAACTGATTTCTAAGTAAGATAAAAGGGACACCCTCTGTCAGGCATAGAATATGCTTACTGTAGTTTCTTCCCTTTAGGTTTGTTTGGACTTTATTGTCTTTACTAATTTATTTAATTACTGCCATACATATAATATTCAAAACTCTGAGGAAGAGCTGAAGAAGCTTCTTGGATGAGAAGCGAAATGGCTTCAAAGAAAAACCAGAAAGTCCAGTTGCCTCTTGAAAATACACCTTTGGGTTAAGCAAGGATAGATATTCCTGGCCCATCAGTCTCTCTGCCTATCTCTTTTGAAACTGGAAGCCAAAGTGGGTCAGCTATACTATGCATCTTCCTCAAAATAAAATAAAATAAAATATTTAACCTATTCACAATCTAAAGGCGCATTCTAAATGGTCTAAAACAAACAGCCAATGACTTATGTGATAGATTTTCCCCCCCTGCTATGGTTTTTATTGTATCTATCTGCAAGTGACAGCAGCTGAGATCAGAACCAGAAATAAAATTATTGCCGTTTTTTATATTAAGTGTAGATTTAAAATTTATATTCTTGGTATTGATAAAACATGCAGATATTTTGTCATCCTTTCTGATCAGCTCTGCATACTGTCACTGAGCTGTTCGGAATAAAATGGAATCAATTTCCTGTGATTTGCTAGTCTCAAAGATGATTTGTAGCTTGGTATTGAGAGCATAAATAAAGTACCAGCTCTTTGACATTCCGTGATTTATTTCATTGTGTAAAATAGTACTGGACATGTTGTTCAGTACAGAAGACCTAATGAGAAATATGTCATGAGCCAGAAGGCCACCATTAATTTGTGTGTGTTTAAATACATGGAGTTTTCATTATTTTCTTGACTATGTCAGGTGACAAGTTTCGGTTAATGAGCACATTGTTATCATGCTATAGCATTCTTATTTAAGAAGATCTTCAGTTCAAGTGTAGAAGAAATGTAACCAGAACATTAAGAATAGTTGTTTAAGAATTACTTATTTCAATTGCCCTGCTT
Organism: Ptyas mucosa; assembly: GCA_012654045.1. Lineage (NCBI taxonomy): Eukaryota > Metazoa > Chordata > Lepidosauria > Squamata > Colubridae > Ptyas > Ptyas mucosa. The sequence goes on along the minus strand of WNWU01000003.1, from coordinate 13,249,509 downwards.
TGAAATTACTGGAAGTTAAAGAGTCATTTTTAATTTTTCTTTGTTGCAACAGTGAGGGCTAGAAATGAATTCTCTATGATAACGGTGTTCTCAGACTTCTAACAAGATCAACCAGTTGTTTACAAATGGCCCAGGAGGTAAGTGTGACCAGTGGAACACATATTGCCTATGTCTGCTCAATTAATTAATTAATACATGTGCTTAATAGCTTCTTAGAAAAGATACAAGGCACCGAAGATGGATTGGTTGTCTGTAAAAGAACATGTGAGGCTTAGTTTAAAGAGCTGTGCATATGCTTCATGTTGAAGATTTTTTGCACAGTCATGTATCTTAACACCTGATGTATCCAGGGAGAAAAGCTAAATTATGAGTGTGTGAGCTTTCCTGCAGTGCAGTCTTCAATTGCACAGCTCCTATGTGGAGGTGAGCTTAAGAAATAAGATAAAGAGGAACATGACTATTATCTAGTATGGGAAAAGTGGTATACTTGGTTGAAAAATAGAAAAAGGAAAAAAGAATAAAGAACAATTGGAGTTACAGAAACAGGAACATAAATCACTAGCATAAGTTAATAGTAATTAAAGTAAATAATAAAAATAGATATATGAATAAGATCAAACAAACAAGAGTCAAAACACAAATAAGAACATACATTACTGTTGTGATATAGTTGACAAAATGTATATTTGAACTCTTTGTTTTCATGTTTGGTTTGTATGTTTTATTATCACTAGTTTTGTTTTGTGTGTACTTTTAAACAAATAAAAATTTATTTAAAATTAAAAAAAAAAAAAGAAATTCCTTTCAGAATTCAGCCCCTTCCTTAGCTTTCGTCTGGACTGATTTCAGCTGGTCATTTCCCCTGTTGTTGTTTTTAACTCCTTCGGCTCATTCTGGAAAATCAAACTTCAATCTTTCTTTGAGACTTTGATACCATGTACTTTCTGTTGACCTTTTCTGTGAATCTCTCTCTGTGGACACCTTCCTGGACTTAATGCTGGCTGGTTAAAAGCCCCTTTACTATTTTTCCTGTTGTTTGGGCTAGAAAAGGGAAACTGGCAGAGTTCTCATCATTTTCACCTGGTGAAAAAGCAAGCCGAAATGGTACCAGTTCACCTTTTGATATGTGGCTTGTTGAAAAGAGAAAAGGAAAGAAAGCACACAGCGCTACCATTTTTCCTGTCACCTGGAGTGGGAGAAGAAACCAGCAGAACTTTTGTTAATTTTTCTTGGTTTAAAACAGGATTGTCAAACTCAATTTCATTGAGGGCCGCATCAGGGTTGTGTTTAACCTTGGGGGGCCAGGGTGGGCATGGCCAGTTTGACGTCACTGATGTTGGGAGCACCTGTGGTGGGCCTAGCACTCTGCCAGCAAAAACGGGCTCCCGAGCTCTGTTTTTGGCTACAATGGCTTCCTGCAACCCTATGCAAGAAAAAACAGAGCTGCGGCCCTCCCAAACTCAGTTTTCACTGCAGAGGCTGCCATGGGCTGGTCTTTTGCTGTTTCCAGGACAGCCCCGTGGGCGAGATCTAAGCACCCCATGCTTGGATTCAGCCCCCTGGCCTTGAGTTTGACACCCCTGCTCTAAACCATTAAGATTAAAATCCTTATATATTTAGTAGGGAGAAAAATCAGCTTGTATTGGATTGCACTGCAAGTTGTTATAAACTCTTTACACTTCTAATACAGGTAGTCCTCGACTTATGACTACAATTGAGCCCCAAATTTCTGTTAAGTGAAACATTTGTTAAGTGAGTTTTGTCCCATTTTTGCAACTTTTCTTGCCACAGTTGTTAAGTGACTCACTGCAGTTGATAAGTTAGTAACATGGTTGTTGAGTGAATCCGGCTTCGCCACTGACTTTGCTTGTCAGAAGGTTGCAAAAAATGTTTGCATGACTTTGGGATACAGCAACGGTCATAAGTATGAACCAGTTGCCAAGCATCTGAATTTTGATCATGTGATCATGGGGATGCTACAAAAAGCTGTGAGAAATGGTCATAAGTCACTTTTACCAGTGCTGTTGTAACTTTGAAGGGTCACTAAATGAACTGTTGTAAGTGGAGGACTACCTGTGTGCTATTTTCATGTATTTTCACGTTTTTCATTTTTATGATGGAATGGCTCTGCTGCTCCATATATTATTTTTAGTTCAATAAAATGCTTTAAAAGAAATTAAAAACTGTCTTCCCTTTCTTGAGTCACCCAGTCAATTCACTTGGCAACATATATGTCATTCATCCTACTACAAAAATGTAGTCAAGGACACAGTCTGCCTTAACTTTGGATCTCCTTGTCTTTTTGTCAGGAGATGTCTCATTCTTAAACATACATCTTATGTAGGGTGTTAATTATTTCCCTTTCATGTCTCAATAGCACAATGCCTCAGCACCTTAAGTTGTTCAATTTGATCTTTGTGCTCAGGAACAAGGTAATTAAGCAAGCTACAATTTAAGGAAACGTGTGCTATGCCTTGGCATGAGCCTTCAGACAGCTCTCCATCCTAAATCATTTGATAATGTGGGAAGAAGCTCTGTGCCCGTCTCCATTTGACTGAGGTTTAGTTCAACAGGTCACAAATCAGTAATTGATTCGCGGTGTGCCTCTGCTGGTTTTATTACAGTAATGAGGACTATCTTTTTTATCTCCACTAATATGTTACCAAACCATCAACTGCTCAGTTTGGTATCAGGATGACTTTGACAGGTTGTTAGCGGCTTGTATGAGGGAGGAAACTTCAGAGAAATGGCTTCAATAGTTGTTGTCTTGCCTCATCAGTCTTAGATAATGTTTAAATAAGAAAAAAAACACTTGTAAGAGGTTTCGCTCTTGAATAGAAACGTCTCTTGAAGAAATGAAATCTCAACAGAATTATCTGTGCCATATTCAGCTCTCAGAAATGTTTGCAAAAAAAAAAATATCTCAGCTGTAATTCATTACACGGCTTGATAAGATTGGGAAAATTCTTGTAGGAATTGCTAGAAAGTCACTTCCATTCTTCTCCAGTGTATTATCCTCTGGGTCAGGGGTGTCAAATTCACATCGTCATGGTGTCGTTACGTGACGTATTGTGACTTTCCCCCCCTTCGCTAAACCGGGTATGGGCATGGCCAGTGCGCGACATATCCGGTCAGCGGGCCGCGAGTTTGACCTAGAGCGGACTGCTTTAGGTTTTAGGATAACAATTGCCAGGTATCTCAGAAAGCCGAGGATTTTAGACTTAACATTTGAGCAGTTTGGCAAAAGTTGCTGTAGATAAAATGGTTGAATGATCCAGTTTGGCATAAGGGGATTTTTGATGTACTGAATTGAAAGAATGAAAGGATGAAGGAGTATAATTCAGGTGACAACTCAGTTGGTGATGGAGACAATTTTAAGCAATACAGTCTGGCTGAGGTTAATTTTGAAGAGTTTATTTGATACCTTTGCAAAACAGTGGCCATGAAGCATTCATTCAAACTAGAGTTCCTCGGTGGATTTTTTTTAACCTTGAGTAATCAAAATTGGGAAATAAACATAAGTACTCAATGACATAATTTAATTTTAATTTTTTGTTTATGCCACTTTTATTAAAATTTACAAATGAACCAGTGGTGAGTTGCCCCCAGTTCGGACTGGTTCTATAGAACCGGTAGTAAAACTGGCAGGAGGCTCCGCCCACTGATCCTGACATCAGCAGAAGCGATCTGCACATGTGCAGAAGCGATCCCATTGTGAACCGGTAGTAAAGGTAAGTAGAACCCACCCCTGAAATGAATGTATGTAATACTCCCTCTCCTATTTTCCCCACAACAACAACCCTGTGGAGTAAATTGTGCTGAGAGAGAAAATGACTTTTGTGCCTAAAGCCAGACTATAACTCATAGTCTCCTGGTTTCTAGGCAGGCACCTTAACCACTATATGTAATCCTTGACTTATGACCACCATAGAGCCTGCCCATTACAGTCTCAAGTGGTGACAACTGTTAAATGAGACAGCCTTGCTTAATGATCCCTACCCTCTGCATTTCCTGATACCACTGTTAAATGAACGCGGGGGTCATTAAATGAGCATGGGGTACCTCATGAGTGGGAGAGGTGGGCCCTGGAATGCTTGCCACTCAGCTGGGTCCATAAAGGAGACAGACAAGTAGCAAGAAAGTTTTGCAAAGCCAAAGACAGCCCAACAGAAGGGAAGAGCCCAGCTAGATTAGGGCCTAGCACTGTGCTCCCATGCCAGAGTGGCTTCCAAATAAGACTTTGTGCTTGGTCAAGGAAGCTGTGCTTGTGAGCTGGTTTTCTGCCTGATCAGCTGTCAGGAGACTGCAAACATCTCCTAGCTCTTGCTAGCTTTGAGGAAATCAGCCACCTGCATACAAATGTGGCAGCTGCAGGACGAGCTTCCCCAAACCTTTTCCTTGCTTAAGCCCCTCCCTCCACCAGAAGCCCACATTTTTTAAAAAATTTTTTGTAATTCAAGGGATTTTTATTGAAAGGATCAAGTAATATCCAATTGCATCTCATATGTTTGTACCCTACTATCAAACATTCATATATGTTAATTTCTATCCTAACATCTTCATTTAGAAATTCTATACAATGGTTTTAAATTTAACTGTAAACTTAATTTTAAAATATTTTTCTTCATTTTTTTAAGGTTTGTATTTTTTTTAAAAAAAATATTAAACATTTTTTTAAAACAAAAAGAAAGCTTTAACACGTTTTCTGTTTCAACAGTTTCGCATCAGTCAAGAACTTCATCCTTATACATTTTTCCTCCCTTATTTCTACTATATCTTTTATACTTATACTTCTAATATTTATTTACATATACACATAACAATACCCGTGTACCCACTTCTATTTCTACAGTTTTTGTTTCCTCATATTAGCAATTATATTTCAACTCCTATTTCGATCATTATTTAATTTTTCCCTTCCTTTTATCTCTCTCCTCCAACCATTTCTCCCACACTAAGTAATATTCTGTTTCCTCTTTTTCTTGTATCTTCTTGAAGCCCACATTTATTCAATAAAGAAAAGAAAAGAAAACAAAACAAAACAAAAAAAGCGGAAAGGGATAGACTTGTTGATCTTTTTCTCCTGCCCCCCCCCAAAAAAAATTAGGTACTGAAACTGAACTCCCTGCTTCTGCCTCCAATCTCGATCCCTTTTAACCACTTAGTTTGCTAAATGTCATGACTAGAAAGATGGTGATAACATCGGTATAATTTTGATGAGTCACTGCCAGGCTGAAGATAGAGGAAAGGAAGAAAGCAAAGAAAGGGAAATATTTTGGCAGGTTTTTTGGGGGGGTTTTTTGCCATGAGGAACTGAAGAAAAATGTTCAGCTCTAAAGAAAAAGTGGCTACAGCACAAATGGGCACCAAACAGCCATGACAGAAGATGAATCCTAAAGGCAGTCAGACAGGAAGCAAAAAGTTTTCCAGATTTCTGCTACTATAAGTTTGAAACAAGGCCATATATAACATTTTTTTTGGGGGGGGGGGGTCTATTGTAACTTTGAATGGCCATTAAGAGATTGGTCATATCTTGAGGACTACTGGTACACTGGCTCTCTAACAACTGTAGATTTTTTTCAAAAATTCCACAAAAATATAGATATTATTTTTCAATCCCCCAAATCCTCTTTGCTTCTTAGATTTTTTGATAGTCAAGCATAGTTTTCATGCTTAATATTAAGTTTTGGGAAGCTGAACTCCAACTAGTCCAGGGCTATCAAACTCAGAGCCCATGGGTCAGATGTGTCATGCGCTGGCCGTGCCCACCGCATTTTAGTGAAGGGGGAAAAGTCTCAATACATCACGTGACGACAACATGACGACACATATTTGACACCCCTGATCTAGTCTTAAATTGGGCATCTGATGGTATAGAACTGTGATGGCGAACCTATGGCACAGGTGCCACAGGTGGCACGTGGAGCCATGTTGGTGGGCACGCGAGCTCAGCTTCGGCATGCATGCGTGCGCCAATCAGCTGATTTTTGGGCCTTCTGGGCCCACCAGAAATCAGGAAACACACTGTTTCTGGCCTCCGGAGGGCCTCTAGCGGGGTGGGGAAGGCCATTTTCACCATCCCCAGGCTCCTAGAAAGGCTCTAGAGCCTGGGGAGAGCAAAAAACAGGCCTACCGGGCCCACCATGCCATCGCGTGCCTGAAGTGGGGGGAGCATGGGCGGGCCTAGAATTATGGACATGGGCACGCGTGCGTGTGACCGCACCGTGCTCCCCCTGCTTTTGGCACGCGATGGCAAAAAGGTTAGCCATCACTGGTATAGAAGAATTTCACATGTTATATGATTTGATAATTATCTGAGATTTCAATTGGAATTCATTTTTTACATATAATCTGATTGTCTGATTGAGAGAGTAAATAATGGAGAAAGTTAATATACTCTTTTAATTATCCTCTCTCTCTCTCTCTCTCTCTCTCTCTGTGTGTGTGTGTGTGTGTGTGTGTGTGTGTGTGGCAAAGATAGACACAGACTATTTTGTTTTATTTACTTATTAAATTATTATTTATTTTGTTTCTCTAAGCATCTGATGTCACCTAAATGACATTTAGAAGCTTTAGTATAGTTTCAGGTTCTGGTTTTTTTTTTTTTTTTTTGGATGTGCTCACCAAATTCTTAAAGTGAAATTATTGATGAGTTACATTTTTTGGTTGGATTTCATTTTAGCATGATATTGGTTCAGGATGAGAGAAAATGACTGGCCCAGAGTTACCCAGTTAGCTTCCTTGGCTAAAAAAACTACCTTAACCATGCTGGTTTTATATTGTTCCATGAAGTTTTCATGGAAAAAGCTTTTTCACATATATTGATGTATATGGATAGAGTTCTTCCACATAAGAAGGAAACGTGTCTGAGAAGGTTCCTCCTTACTCAAAGAGATATTAATGCCTATGTGACTATATACCAAGAATCCTTTTTTCTGCCATCCAGATTTGTGCTGGAGTTTTTGCTAGAGCTGAAGCTTACAATGAGACAATAGCCCTACAACGGGGCTAGCATTTTATTGAGTTATTCCAGTGCTTAGATAACTTATATGAGCTGTCCAACTTTCTGAATTCTGAATAATAAAAAGAAAAAGGAATATGATTCATATCTGTTATTTCTTTAAAAAATACATCATTTATGTTTTGTTTTTATCAGAACAGTGTGGCACCCATCCAACCTTGATTGATATTGAAAAAGCTAAATTGGAGTTAGACTACTGAATAGTCAAATAAGGAAATTTTATACGTGTCAACTAGACTAGGCAGTTGGAAATTTATTCTAGAAGGGAGCAATGGTGCAGTATTTCTATATTTTTACCAAGAAAACAAAGGGGATCTGTCTAGATAGTCACCATGAGTTGAGTTGACTCAAAAAATTTCTGGGAATTTTGTGGAACAAATAATACTTCTACCTACCATCTCTTTAGCATCCAACACAACGTTATGGTAATCAATTCAGTGCTAGTAAACGTGTAGTTGCTAACTGAAACAGTTTAGAAAGCTTTCAACAGATCTTAATTAAATATATAACTTAATAAATTAAACATATGCTTATAGGGTGAGATGCAGATTCGATAGAGACAGGCCCTAAGATGATGCTATGACATTCACTTAGAGTTTTTTTATATAGCCAGTCTGATCAAGTTAATGAAAACCGGGTATTAAATTTCACACACGTTAGAGCAGCTTAGACAAAACTCTTTTTCTTGCATGTCCTGGCAGAATGGGGGTGGGTGGGTGGGAGCTCAGAATGCAATTGCAGGGATTGGGTTTTGCAGGTGCAGCCACAGCCTTTACAATAGCCCATTTAGGCTTTTTAGATAAGCAGCTTGTTCAGGCAGAACAAGAAAAATGTGAGGTTTTGGCTTCACACTTATTAGCAGTGATGGGTTGCTCCCGGTTCGGTCTGGCTTCATACTTATTAGCAGTGGTGGGTTGCTCCCGGTTCGGTCCGGTTCTATAGAACCGGTAGTAAAACCAGCGGGAGGCTCTGCCCACCTGCCATGACATCATCATGGATGATCTGCGCATGCGCATTAGTGCGCATGCTGCCGCTGTGAACCAGTAATAAAAGTAAGTGGAACCTACCCCTGCTTATTAGGTTAGGTAAATAGGACTTTGAATGAAAAAAATATTATTATATAAACCCACTTTTAAGAAGAACTAAGTTTAGACAGCAGCTGATGCCTATTAACTCAAGTCTTTCAACTGTTTTCATTATATAGCTTTATCAGGAATATTAAGAAATGGAGATAATTAAATAAGAAAATAGAATGTCTGTAAGTGCTGTAGATTTCATTTTCCACATTAAAAAAGATATCAAATTTTTTCTTCTTATGTCTTCAGTTCTTTGAGTAAGAACCCAGGAGGAATTTTTCTAGCCTTTTATTGAGAAATGCCATCAATTTCAAAGGAAATATTCATATAGAAGATTATTTTTTTAAATCAGTTTTACATTTCAAAATTTCCATTTCTGGAAGTTTTAAATTTATGTTTAATTGCATGGTATTATTTAGAGCAGATATTTCTGGCATATACACTTCAGGAAATAATATTTTATGATACTAAGGTGATTGTGGGGGGCAATTATCCTGACTCTGTAAACCACTTAGAGAGGGCTGTAAAACAATGTGAAGAGATATATAAGTCTAAATGCTATTGCTATAAGAAAGGTCAGAATTTGAACTCTCTTTTTGGTGTTGCAATTCAACATGATTGTTATATTTCTTGAAATGATGCAGTCTTTTTGGGGTGATTATTAACTCGTAGTTTCGATGGACCACTAGGTCTTCTTCTGTCATCAGTTTTCTAAATTTCTATGTTTTATAACTCATCCTGATTATTAACTGCTATATTTCTCATTCTAAAGGACAACATGCTGAATTATGGAGTCTGTTGTTGCCCTTTTAAGATAACACCTTTGGATTCATTGTCTTTTCACAGCTTTTGTATTTGAGGGAAGAGCCTTGGTGGCGCAGTGGTTAGAATGCAGTACTCCAAGCTAATTCTGCTGACTGTCGACTGCCAGCAATTTGGCAGTTCAAGCCTCACCAGGTTCAAAGTTGACTCAGCCTTCCATCCTTCCGAGGTCGGTAAAATGAGGACCCAGATAGTTGGGGTCAATATGCTGACTCTGTAAACCACTTAGAGAGAGGGCTATAAAGCACTGTGAAGCAGTATATAAGTCTAAATGGTATTTTTTATTTATTTTTATTTATATTTATATGCCGCCCTTCTCCGGAGACTCAGAGCGGCTTACAATGCGTTAAGCAATAGCCTTCATACTTTTGTATATTTTATACAAAGTCAGCTTATTGCCCCCACAAACCGGGTCCTCATTTTATCCACCTTAGAAAGGATGAAAGGCTGAGTCAACCTTGAGCCTGGTGAGAATTGAACTCGCAGTAATTGCAGGCAGCTGGATGTTAAATGCTGACTTAGTAGGAGGCATTAGCCTCCTCCGCCACTCAGGCTCCTGGGTATTGCTATTGCTATTATCCATACCTTGGTTACATCATAGTTCATTAGTGTTCTGTGTAAAAAAGTTTCAAATGTTGCAAAAAACAGCAACTAGGTGGCTGACTAGTGCACAAAACTGATCATATTTTGCACAGACTGAACACCCTGCACTCTGCCAATTTTTAAGAACTATACAATATTCTAATTTTATACCTCTGAACTAATTTTCTACCCGAAAGTATACAAACTAAGGAATGCCGTGCAAAACTAGAATACAACAAATACTAATTAATGTACACACATCACCTGCTTTTCTTTGAAAAGAAATAGTGCTAAAGTTGCATAAATAAATTCCCATAATAAGCCCAACTTTAGAATAAAGAATCTCTCAATTAATGGGACTTAAATCACTGTGATGAATTGTTGAATTATTGCTGTGGTACTCCCCATAAGAAACATACTCTGACCATATTCTCATAATTATAAGCAATCATTTTGAAATGTAACAAGATAAGAAAACAGCAAAATTGATAGCAATAAAATTTCAAAACAATTTAAAAGATTATATATTATTTTAAATTGATTTTTAAAAATCTGCATGTTTTCCTGTTTTACATTATTGATAAATAACAACAGCAATAGCTCTTAGACTTATATACTGCTTAACCCTGCTTTTATAGCTGTCTCTAAGTGATTTACAGAGCCAGCATATTGCCTCCAACAATCTGGATCCTCATTTTACCCCCCCCCCCCCCAGAAGGATGGAAGGCTGCGTCAACCTTGAGCCTGGTGAGATTTGAACTGCCAAATTGCAGTCAGCCAGCAGTCAGCAAAAGTAGCCTGAAGTACTGCATTCTAATCACTGTGCCACTGCGGCTCATGGGATATAAATTAAAGTATGGGATAGAAATTAATGTAGCGTTTCCTACATTAGTGGGTGTGGCTTGGTGGGCGTGGCAGGGGAAGGATACTGTAAAATCTCTATTCCCTCCCCACTCCAGGGGAAGGTTATTGCAAGAATAGATGGGGCCGGGGCCAGTCAGAGGTGGTATTTACCGGTTCTCTGAACTACTCAAAATTTCCGCTACCAGTTCTCCAGAACTGGTCAGAACCTGCTGAAACCCACCTCTGCCATATCCATACATTTCAGACAACAGCTTGGTGAAGAACTGCATTCTTTTGCTTCCTTTATTTGTCATTCTATAATTTCCCTTCTTAAATAAGAGTGGCAGTCACTACATTTTATTCCTGCATTATTCTTACCAGCAGTAAGGGAAAATATTTTGGGTCTATTAAGAAGTGCAAAAGGGGAAAAATGTATTGAATGATTTATTTACCCATGGTGTTTTTGGTTTTTCTATAAATTAAAGAACGGAAGAAAACTGTCTTACTCTGGAGGACCTATTGAAGAACCAGCTATTTTTTGGTCTTATCAACTGGTTCCTTGCCGTTCTTCCTTGTAACAAGTGCTAATCAACAATCCTTCTTAAAGAATTTCAGGCAGGGTTGTTCAGTGTTCAACACGCAGGTTTTAAAGGGCGATAGAAAACTTCATATTCTCTCGGCTGGAGAAAAGGGACTCATTGTAGGTGTAAATCTCTGGCAGCTGACTGTTGGAGCCCATGAGCCGTACCTTGTAAATAATTCACTTAGGGAAAGAGGGGGAAAAATATGCATATGAGAATGAAATGTCATTTATAACTCATAGAATATTGGCTTGGCTAAGAAAAACTTTCCAGCCCCTTCAACTCATTACATAGCACTAAGAAGGAAAATTGGGAGGAGGGTCCAGGGAGGGTGTAGCATAAAATCTCTACCTGTCACTTTCACCACACTGTTTTTCAAATAAGATCATAAAATGGGGGTTGCTGGAAGTACAAAGATGATTGTACTTGTCACCCCCCACCTTTTTTTTTTTTTTGCTTTGCAAAGACCAGGGAGATTTAGCCAATATAATATAAGCTCCAAACTCGATTGCTGAAAATACGACTTCAGCAACCGAGTGGTCAATGCCTGGAATGCACTGCCTGATTCTGTGGTTACTTCCCCAAACCCTCATAACTTTAACCTTAGACTGTCTACTGTTGACCTCACCCCATTCCTAAGAGGTCTGTAAGGGTCGTGCATAAGCGCACCAACGTGCCTACAGTCCCTGTCCTACTGTCCCCGTTTATTCATATCCTTATCCTTATTCATAATCACGTTCCTACTTATATCTGTTATCCTATGTGTTTGACAAATAATAAATAAAATAAAAATAATTTTAGACTTACTTGTGTTTTGTTATTTTTATATACAGATTTACTGTATTTACCACAAATAAGAATAACGCTGGGTTTTATATGAAGTGATCCCCCCTCCTTCCTTAAATTAAAACACAATCACACTTCTTTCCCTTCCTTTACAGAATTCTCAGGGAATGTAAGAGGACTCTTGGCTTCAAAACTAACTTAATCAGGAACAATACTGTGTTTTCTTTTTATATAAATGAATATAGATGTTGCTAGATGTTTTCATTCTTTACAGCATGGAGGACAATGTTTTTTCTTTTCTTTTCTGGCAATAGCCTCGGGTTTTCCTAAATGATATTTTGAAGGTTTTATGCAAGAAGCAGGCAGGGCTGAAGCCAACAGTGATGAAAGCAAGAGACGTTGGCATTCACAGGAAGGGTAAATGTCTATAAAGATTCTCAGTCATCCAGGTCATGGTTGTCCCAAAGATGCTTTTTCAAAAGGCAACTGGACTTTGTTTTTCCTTGAAGACATTTTACTTCTCAATTCGAGAAGCTTCTTCAGTTCTGACTGAATGGTGGAATTCCTTCCATCCTCCACCACCATTCAGTCAGAACTCCCAGTGATGAAAATGGAAAAGGGATTTCCCTATAGCTCCTGGAATTCTAGTGCTCCTGCCAAGCTACTCCAGAGACCTTCCTGCTTCTCAGAAATGTGGTTTCTTTTTTTTTCCAGGGGTGAAATCCAGCAGGTTCTGACAGGTTTTGGAGAACCGGTAGCGGAAATTTTGAGTAGTCCGGAGAACTGGCAAATACACCTCTAGCTGGCCCAAGAGTGGGGAGGGAATGAGGATTTTGCAATATCCTTCCCCCAGGACTGGGGAGGGAATGGGGATTTTGCAGTATTCTTCCCCTGGAGTGGGGTGGGAATGGAGATTTTGCAATATCCTTCCCGCAAGAGTGGGGAGGGAATGGGGATTTTGCAGTATCCTACCCCTACCACGCCCTCCACACCACACCCACCAAGCCACACCATGCCTACCAAGCCACGCCCACAGAACTGGTAGTAAAAAAATTTGGATTTTACCACTGATTTTTTCTGTGTGAAGGGGACTGCCTCAGAAATAGAGGCAACCTTGCACTCAAGTAACAACTTCTAGGAATGAGGCCTTCAGTCATGAAATCATAGAAACAACTATGTATACCTATACGAGCATGATACATGTGCTGAGAAGAAAAAGACTGAGAAGATGTCATTTCCTATATTAATGCAGTCTGTCCTGATTTGAGCATCTAAATTAATGGATGTCCCTATGAATGGAATTTCCAGTTATGTGCAGAGATCTTAGTATGAGTAAGCTTCTGAATTACTGGAATCCTGCATATAAATGCACAGTTTATATCAGGATCACATTGATCTTGGAGACAAGAAAACCACATGAATTTAAGGTGGAGGAAATAGTATGCTCCTATTGCAATTAGATAGAGAGGGAGAGGGAGAGGGAGAGGGAGAGGGAGAGAGAGAGAGAGAGAGAGAGAGAGAGAGAGAGAGAGAGAGAGGGAGGGGAACAGGGAGGGAGACAGAGAGACAGACAGACAGAAAAGAGAGAGAGGGGGGGTGGGGGAGGCCAAAGGTGAACAGGATTGTTCCTGGATCTGTCTCAGGTAAATAACCTTATACTGAAGATTTATTGTTGCCTTATAATGAATTTTTGAATTATTATTAAAATATTCCCTTGTTTGTGTTAGCATAATAGGTATTCAAAAGCCAACTTTTAAAAATATTCTATTACTTAAAATATATCGAATGCATGCAGAATAGAGTAAATTTACTATATTCTATTCTTATCATTCTAAAAGGTGACATATATAGAACTTGGATTGACAACTAAGCAGTTGTACTTATGCTTTTTTTTCCTTTTCAGATCAACACACCAACAACATTTTAGCGTGGTTAAAGTTCAAATATTGAAATGAAGAATTCTCTTTGCAGAATCTGATGAAGACGTTGATATTTCCTTTGCCATGTACGGTCTGCTAAGCTCCTTCTCGTTTTGATCTTACAAAGGAGAGCAGTGGGTCTCTATTCTCTCTCATGTTGTATTTGCCAGTTCTTGATCCAGCCCTGCTTAATGTCGCCTAGGTTGAGACTGTAGACAGATTATGCGGTATAATTCATTACGAAGCAATTGCCAGGAAGCCTGAGCCACTGGTCCAGGAAAAGGTCCTAACCAGTTGTCTCTTATACTGAAATGATTTTATGCTTTAGAGACAAATAAAAAAATGTGGCTGCAATGCCACAGGCTGAATTTGCTATATTGCTACAATTGCCAGTAAATACAGAAGGTTCATTGCAGTATTTTCAGGTCCAGAGATTCTCTGAATTATCCCGAACTCTTGAAAAGGTAGAACACAACTGCTTTCAAAGGTAAAATCATTAGCCTTGATTGCAATCTGAGGTTCTCGTGTTACATCCCTTAATTAATAAATTAATTATCATTTTACTTCTTTGGGTTTTTTTTAAATACCATCTTTCCATTCAAGTAACAAAATAAAAATTAAAAGCAACAGCATTAAACTTAATTAAAATACACCCATCCTTCAAACATCCTTTTTACAAGGCCTATTTAAAAGGTACATTTTAATTACATTTTTTCAAGCAGAAAGAACAGAGTAAAACCATTTCGGAAGGAAGTGCTTTTCGCAGTTTGGGAATGATAAGAGAATTCTGGACAATGATAAGGGAGCAATAAAAAAAAATCCCAGATATTTCTGACTTTCTTCTACTGGTTGTCCAGATATTTGCAGGTGGCCCTTGTTCTGTAGGACTTACAACTTACAACAAAGCAAAATGACATTACAATATAATGTATATTTACATGAAAAATAGCAGCTTGTGATGGGAAATGGTACAGGGGAGAGATATGACCAATATAATGGTATTATACTTGGGTTCAGGTCTTGATGCACTATTAAAGTGACAAAGACAAAGAAGTGATGGGAATACATCATCTTGTGTTGAATACACATTTTTTTTTCATTATCAAAGGCTATTGATCACTGGTGTGTCAGCACAATTTGCAATAAATGTGGTGAAACTATTATTTTTGTTTTTAGGATCGGACGCGATACAGCTGTTGATGCTGCTACATTGGGATGGCAATGTATAGTCACATTCATTTTGCATAATCAAAGGAAGCAGTCAGAAAAAGCTTTAAAAAGAAAAATAATAGCAAGGACATTAACATTATCTTCTCTCTTTCTGCTGGAAAACATCTTACTGGTGTGACTTTGTATGAATAGCCAGTTCTTTGGAAATAAATTACGATCAAAATCCAAAGACAACCATAAATTAAACGTGGCTTTTTTTCCCCTTCCTACTTTGGTATACATGACTTTCCATTAAGCTAGCCTCATATAATATACCTCGGATGTGTTCAATAAAGGCCTGTAAATTATAGTAAGTATTTAAAATGGTAAATAGACGTAGAAAAAGGCCACATTAGGATTAATGAATGAAAGGGTTGATACTGAAAATGCACTTGTAAATAAATAACGAGGAAAGTAAAATGACATACTCTTAGGTTAGAGTTGCAAGTAGAAAATGATGATAAATTGTGGGGCTTTTTGCCCGGGCATCTCATTTTGGGTAACTGTCTCTTGAAGACCTTGTAAAGAAGGCTTCCCTGTTCCTCATTGCAGGCTTTGGACAAGCTCAGACTGAGTTCTGTAGCTCAGCAAGGCCAGATGGTAAAGAGAAGGAGGTCCTGCCATTTTATAACAATTGTGTTTAAGTGGGAATTTGGGAAGATAGCACTTTATAATCAGAAGACATCTGACAAAATGACCTCTTTCACATAACCATTTAAACTACAGTATCATTCTCCTCCTTTATGTCTGGCCTCCCTATGTTCTGTCATCTTGCGTCTGGTCAGTGATTACAGAAATAAAAGAAGCAGCGATTTCCAAAATATTGGGGGGGGGTGTGTGTGCTTTATTTATTATTTATTATTATTTTCATTAATTGTATTTGTATGCTAATTGATCAAGGCATTTCAATATATCTTCTTTATGTCAATCATTCCTTAAATTTTAAAAAGTGGTGTGCCACGTATTTCTCTTTCTTAAGTGGAAGAGTAGTTGTCTTCTTTTTCAATACCGCATGAGTACAATAACCAAATAGCCTATTTGGTTAAATGTACATTTTTAGCAAATGATCTAACTGTAGATATTCCTGCATATGACTGACCACATTTTTCAGATATATACATATACATATACATATACATATACATATACATATACATATACATA
>WNWU01000003.1:13212126-13233496 GCA_012654045.1 Ptyas mucosa | reverse complement strand
ACATATACATATACATATACATATACATATACATATACATATACATACACACACACACACACACACACACACACACACACACACAAGGTTATTTAGTATCTTTAAATGTTGATTATTATTTACTTTATTTCTAAACCTCTGTTCTTCCCAAAGGAACCCATATTAGCTTATTTACTCATTTACTAATATTTCTATGCCACTCTACTCCCAATGATTCAGTGTATAATATCTTAAAATGATCAAAAATAACATCTGAAAGGCAGTAGAGTTACAGAAAATTAAAATGTCTTATTTAAAGAAAAGGCCTTTCTCTTTTTGAAAAGTGGTATGACTAAATGTGTCACAGTAGTCACTCTTATTTTCTTCCTCTTGTATCTTCTGCTTTCAAAAATGTTTTGATCAAAATTCCAAGAGATTGGCTGTCAGTTGATGTGGAAGAGGAACTTATGGTTGAAAAGAATTTATGTTTGAGTATTCCAGGGTTGTTGTATAGGGTCTCTGTTTACTTTCATTTTGTGATAATTGTTCCAGACCAATATTTCCCAACTTTGGCAACTTTAAGATGTGTGGACTTCAACTCACAATTCTCCAGTCAGCATGAGTTGAAATCCACCCATCTTAAATAACAATTTCCCCCACAATTTAGGGATGGAATCCTTTTCTCAATAATATAAAGCATTCTCATGGAGCTTCCACATTAGTCCAAGGAAAAAAATCATGTTAAAAACCTTGAAGAGCTGCTGATTGGCAGGATAATAATGATTAATTAAATGGAGCAGGCATTAACATCCAGATGTAGGAGACATATTTCTGTAGTTCAAAAGATGCTTTGGAATCCCCTTTAACATACGCCCAACTATCTTTTCTTTAACTATTGACTTCAGTATTGGATTTTCTTCCAATATGGAGGTATTAGAGAAAAATGACAAAGATGTACAAGTCAGTGTTGACTCATGGTGATTGTCTGGACAAATCCCTGCAGTAGTTTTGGCAAGATTTCAGAAGTGGTTTTCCATTGCCTGCTTCCTAGGTTTGAGAGAAAGTGACTGGGCTAAGGTCACCAAGTTGGTTTTGTGTGTAAGGGGGAGACTACGACTCATGGTTTCCTGATTTCAAGCCTGATGCCTTAACCACTGCACCAGATTGGCTCCCTAGGGAAGGATAGAGAAGTATAGTCTATTTTTAAAAAATAAATCCATAACCAGAAATCATCTTTCTGTTATTTGTGTGTGCTTTCTTAGTCCACTGGTGGCGCAGTGGACTAAGTGCTGTTAAAGTAGCACTTAAATTGCCAGCTGCCTGCAAGTTGGCAAGTTCTGCAAGTTCAAATCCCACCAGGCTCAAGGTTGACTCAGCCTTCCATCCTTTCTAAGGTAGGTAAAATGAGGACTCAGATTGTGGGGGCAATAAGCTGACTGTGTATAAATATACAAAAGTATGAAGGCTATTGCTTAATGCATTGTAAGCTGCCCTGAGTCTCCAGAGAAGGGCGGCATATAAATCAAGTTTAAAAAATAATTAAAAAATAATAATAATAAAAAAATTTGTGTGTGGGCTTTACTATTTATACTTTCTGACCTCTAATCTTAGACAACACAAATGAATGCAGGTCAGGTGTGCGTGTTTGTGTAATCATGTGCTTAATGACAGAATGAACACACACACAGAACTATGTGGAAGTTGGACTGCAATGACAGATTCTAGAGTATAAGTATTATCACGGTTATCTAATACTTCTTTTCAGGAGAATTCTAAGTTAATTTTCTTGTTTCTCTATAGCGGTATATTCATAACTACAGTAGTGGCCAAAATTGTGGAAACCTTTTGGGAAAAGTGTATTTTCTAAAACTAGCTAATAACATCACTTTTTTTTAGAGTAGTACCATAAAATTATATATCAATGGAAATTTAATCAAGAATGTAGTGCAATAACTTTTATGAAGGATTTGCTATTAGAATAGCAGTTACAGTATAAAGAAGAAAAGTGAAACATTGAAAAAAAAGAGATATACAAAAATTATCACCATAGAAAAAAAGAGATATACAAAAATTATCACCATAGAAAAAAAGAGATATACAAAAATTATCACGTCAGTTAATACTTAGTTGGATAACCTTTAGCTTGAATTACGGCCTTACAATATCTTCCCATGGAGTGAATCAAGTCTTTTAGTTCTGCAGCAGTTCTAATGTGAAACCAAGATTGAATGATTGCTTCTATTAACTGGGTTTTATTGCTGGGTCACTTCTGACTAACAAGTTTCTTTAGTTGGCTCCATAGATTTTCAATTGGGTTAAGGTCTGGGCTATTCCCAGGCCATCCCAGCAGTGGAATATGATTATCTTGAAACTCCAAAAAAAAAGTGGTATTATTAGCCATCAAACCTCAAAAATACATTTTCCCCAAAACGTTTCCACAATTTTAGCCACTACTGTATAAAATTCACCAGCGCTTGAACTTATAAATAACATAATACTTTGTATGCCTATGGAATAATTAGGTTAGTATATTATATTATAGATAAACTGAATGCAGATGAAGCAAAATTGCAAACAGTTATAACAGACAAAATCTTCATCTACTTTAGGAAATAGACTTATCTATAATAGCCGTGTCCTTTATAGGGAACGCCATCATCCTGTACATCTTATTTCATTAGGGTACAAATTCATGCATCTGCCACCCTGCCAAATAGATGGCCAACAGTGTTGATGTTGACCTCCTTTCATTGTACGCAGAGCAGATGGAGAATGCTACCTGGGTGACAATGTTGAGCATTTGTTTGGTCTGTTTACACCCTGACCTGATCCATCAGACATTTCTGGATAAACACGTTCTAGTACTCCACAGCACCCATAACAGAAAATACTCTTTTTGATTCAGAACAAATGCTTTTGGGATAGAGATGTTAATATGATATTAATGAAATGCAAGCTATATGATTAAGACTAAAGAATAGAATAGATTTTTTATTGGCCAAGTGTGACCAGACACACAAGGAATTTGTCTTGGTGTACATAAAAGAAAAAATACATTCATCAAGAATCATAAGGTACAACACTTAATGATAGTCATATCAAATAAGCAAATAAGCAATCAGGAAACAATATCAATATCAATATAAATCATAAGGATACAAGTAACAAAGTTACAGTCATACACTCATAAGTGAGTGTATTGATGAGAAGATTAATAGTAGTGCAGACTTAGTAAATAGTTCGACACTGTTGAGGGAATTATTTGTTTAGCAGATTGATGGCGTTCGGGAAAAAACTGTTCTAGTGTTTAGTTGTTCTGGTGTGCAGTGCTCTATATAGAGTCGTTTTGAGGGTAGGAGCTGAAACAGTTTATGTCCAGGATGTGAGGGATCTGTAAATATTTTCACAGCCCTCTTTTTGACTCGTGCAGTATACAGGTCCTCAAAGGAAGGCAGGTTGGTAGCAATTGTTCAATTCAATCAATAAACATTGATCTTATATAGGTATTGACTACATGAAATGTGAGACTGAAGTTGTTCTCTCTGGCTGAGTCAGGACAGTGAACAAACTATTGGAGTAAACCATTGCAAACTTGCTCTCACACTTCCAAAGCTCTGTTCTTGTAGTTGGGCTGGGATGTTGCTATTAACATTTCCCCTAGGTCTGGGGTGAAAAAAAAACCAATGAGACCAAAAAACAGGTCCCAAGTATGAATGTATGTATTCAAGAAAGTTCCAGGACTACTGCTTCTCTTTATGTTTTCAGAAATAAAACTTGTAGTGACACCATCACCAAACTGGCTGCAGTTTGATGCTATTGTATGAAAAAGTCCGTTTATAAAAACAAGTTGTTCATTTATTCATACACAAGAAAAGTCAAGTATATATGTTTAAATAAACAGTTTTAGTTTAGTTATTTACTGTATCAGCCACTTTAATAACCCGTTCTGCAGAAAATAAAATATAAAAAGAAAAAGATAGAAAATGTGTTATTGTAGAAAAGCTGCTCTTAACAATAACTTTTTCAGACTTGCTTAAAAGTTGATACTAACAGGACCAAGTAGAAAATGATGGAAGGGAGGTATGAGCTATAAGCTCACCACAAATCTGTCATGAGACTAGGATATGTTGCTAATGGAAAAGGCCTTTTTATTTACTCGTTATGCTTTGTTTTTGGTCAACATCAGATGTTTTTTTATACCTTGACTACAGGTAAAAGGAAAAAAAATAATGGAATGGAGAAGCCCAAAAAATATTTTTTTAAAAAAATCTCGAATAATGTACTTCATTAGGTGATCCAGTTTTATATAATGCATAGTATTTATGCATGTGAAATTCAGGAGACCAAATTATGATTCTCCAAATAGCAAACACAATTGAGCAGAATGTGGGTACCTTTCTGGAGATTTCTGGGAGTGAGTCTGCTAGAAGGAAGAAGACATTAATCTCATCTGACCTGTGTGGGCATTAAATACCAAAAATGCTATTAAATAAATGTGCCAGAGTAGATAGAATAGACAGTGGAATAAAACATGTGTCTGACTCGCGCTCCCCAGCTGGGCAAGGACAAAGGTGAGTTTGAATTGGGGAGCTAATGTATTCCCTTATATTAGCACAGATGGTAAAGTATTGAACCTGACTATTGTACTTTGAATTAGGACAAACTTTTTATTCACTGACTGGGAAAGACAACCTTCTTATCTAAACCGCTTCCAAGAGCTCAGATGGGATTTGGTCACAATGTGTCAGTTACACACGTAGCTGAGAGGACTGAATAGTATTTCACCACTTGCTTACATAACATGCTTTGTTGATGAGAAAAAGAAAGTATCGGAGTATTGACATTCTCAAGTTAGAGTGATTCTCACAATCTGATTGCAGAAGGGTTGTTACAATCACAGCTTTGGAAGAGATCTTGGGATAAAAATCTTAAATCCAATTATTTGCTGTACAATTGTTTGCTGTAGCTTTTTTTTTTATTTCTAAACATTTGTTACTAAAGCTTTATTACTTCTATAATGTCATTTTGTGAGCTGCCTGCTAGCTTGCCTTCCTTACATACTATTCACTTTTAGCAGGTACTCATCCCCTCAAATTAATTCCACTATATTGGGGAAACAGCAGAATTATTTCTTACCATTGAAAAGATGTCTGTTGGGTGTTAAAAGAAGTCAAGATCGCAGCCAATCCTGACTTGTGATCTTTGATTGGCCCATTGCAGCTGTCTTGATTTTTTTTTTTTTTACTATATTGTGCAGACACCCCTGTAAGCATTGTCCTCATGTGTTCTGCAAAATTCCTTAACCTGTCTGTCTGAAATTCACATGACAGGAATGATTTTCCCTAAAAATGTGATACTACTACCTCTCAGAAATAAAATAAATCCTTTAATGGCATCTTCTTTTTGTTTTTAAAACAGGTTTTTAAAACTATGGATGGAAGGATTCAGCACCAATATCTAACCACATTTATTTAACTTCTTATAATAATAATTTAGCATGCATGTCACATCCTACATTTAGCATGTAGGATGTGACATCACATCCTAATTAAAAACAAAAATGACATGGACTTTTTAATAAACTACATTTTAAACAAGTCTAGTTTAAAAAAATGTATGCCAACTTTGATTAAACTTAGTGTGCTTTTTCTCATAACGGCCTAATAATCTGGCCAATTTAATCTTGTGTTGATAGCAAAGGTAAAAGATAATTGGACCATACAGGAAGAATGGACTTTTCCTAGAATATTAGATCCAATCCTTGGATGTTTTTGAAATTGGATATCTTATTTTGAAGTACTTAAATGGAATATGGAACATGTTCAGACATATCTATTGTTGGGTCACTGTAGCCCTTCAGAGTAACAGTTGCAAGTGACTCAATTAATGCAAAAGATAAGTAGTATGTTCCAAAATGTGCATCCTTAATGCATCCACTTTGTTTTATGTATTTAGGGACATTGGCAGTATATTTGAATGATCAAAGAAACTATCAGTTGTACCACTTCCTGTGCTGACTCAGAATCTGTACATTTCTTAAATAATTCTTGAAATAATTTCATTGTGCTATTTTGTGAAATTGATCAATAATAGATAAATCCATTAGACTGATTATATCAGGTGGTTAAATGTTCAGGTAGGTGTAGATAGACCTATTTTGTTGCCAGCAACGTATAGTCACTCCCGACTTAGAACTACTACATTTAAAAAGGCTATTTGGGGATGCATTATGGCAATTTGAAAAACGATTCCTTGATTTTAGGAAAAGTTTATATGTTGCACCTTGTGTGCTCTTTCTTTTTCCCGATTGGTGGATTATATTCCAAGTGATTTATTTTATGTTTATGGAATACGGCAAACTATCTGACAGAATATATTGTCTGGGATTATTTAGATTAACTTCATTCATTTAGTGTATTTAAATTCCCTTCATTTATCTATATGACTTTTGTAAATTTTCTGATGTCCTGAATCTATAAAACAATATGCAAGGGAAACACAGTTTTATAATCATTAAAACAAAGTTTCCCTACATGACATTTTTAATCTGCATGAGTCCAAAGAGAGAGACAAATTCTTGGTAATGAATTTGTAGCCTCTTAAAGAAATATGAAAGAAAACTTTTTTTAAAGGCCTGAAGCATTTTTAATATGTCTGAATGGGTACAAATATTTTCTGAGGAAAAATAAATCTACATACTATGTTGAATGAAGGGCATAATTACAGTCAGAGCCATTTAATTGTTCTCTAGACTCCAGAGGGTGATGGAAGTTCAGGTTTCTATTTGAATAAATTATGTGAAAAATACAGTTGGTAAAAATATGGATATAATAACTTTCTCCAGAATGTTAGATACAATCCTTGAAGCAAACTGGATGCTCTTGACACTGGACACCTTATTTTGCTGCTTAAATGGAATATGGGATTGAAATAAATTGATAGAAGTCCTCATGCTTTTACAATAATGTACAGACGCATATACATATAAAATTATATATATATATATATATATATATATATATATATATATATATATATCCCTATTGTTCATTATTAAATGCGGCAGATCAATGGCCAATGCAAAAATGGGAAAAATAATTTACATTGTTTTACGATTCCTAATGCTTTTTGAAATAGACAAATCTCCAGTCATTTGTTAGAAAACCAACAGAAAGGCAAATAGGTCTCTTGAAGAATTCTGCAAGCTGGGAGCATATATGTGTGTGTGTGTGTGTGTGTGTGTGGTCTTCTCATGTAAAGGTGCCCTTCCATTTTCATGAGGATATGGAACAGATCTACTGCTGATAAATAAGTGATCAGCAGAAAGTGATTGGGGGAATAAAATATTCTTGCTTTAGCTGTTCAGGAATTTAATGGTTAGTTAATCTAGAACCACTGGAAATCAATAAAAATGATCATATACTAATGATATGTTCTGTGCTTTAGATCACAATACAAACAATTTCTTATAATATTTTATCTGAAAATAACCATAGTTATTATGACTGTGATAAAAGTGGGTTTTTCACTGGGATTTCCGTATATCAACCAAAAGTCAATTTTTGACATCACAATCTCCTAAAAGTTTAATAGCAACTCAATATTTAGAATATAGTTCAATGCCCCTCACTTCAAGTTGTAAAAATTATTGCTAGAAAACATTAGATGTAATTTAAATAAAAACATTCCTTGCTTTTTAATTAATTGATGAACTTTTGCAGGTTAAAAAAAATTATCTATTATGTTACTTATCCAGGGATAAATTATTTTAGGAAGTTAAGCTCTTTGTAAGTATTCCATGTCCAAGTTCTTTGGACTCTCTGTAGAAAAAGACATGCCAAACTGGGAATGCTTTAATAGTTTTCAAAAGGTTGCAGCATTGATAAGTTATTTAAAATATAAATATATAGCAATTTACCAAAATGCAATCAAATTAAGAATATTCACTAGAAAATCATTCATATATAATCTATATATAATCAATATAATATATATATTGAACTGGGAATAAGCACCACCAAAATACCACAAAATTTACTTTGAAGTAGAAAAGCAAGAAGTGCTGTATTATTTTGTAGTAGAACGATGCTTATATATTAACTTTTATTTCAAGGGTACTCAACATGCAGGGCTCCATTTGTTGCTGAGCCAAGCAAGTTCTAGTCAGCATGGCCAATAATAAAGATTGTTGCAAATATGACATGCTTATTTGATGAAATTTTGATCACCTATTTTATAGGATGCAATCCAAAAAGGAATTGTATGACTTGCTCAGTTAGCAAGAAATTTGCAGTATAAACAATTCTTGTGCATTGCAATTTTAAATATGTTCTCGAAATCTCCAGCTGGTATAAATACGCAGACCTTTTATGTATCAAATTCATTTCAGATTTAAGAACTAAAACAGTTTTTAGCTTATTTGATGGCTAAAAGGCATAAGCAGAAAAATTTGCTGTTTGGGTATACGAATTGTTTAGGCAACATGACTTTAGCGTTTGTTCCTAATGTATCTATCCCAAAACAGCAACCCCTTCACCTGTTTCAGAATTTTATATAGAGATGTTACATGAAATAAAATGTATAATAGCTTCATCTGATCCTGTAGAAGATGACCAGGCCAAGCTTGAGGGACGGGTCAAAAGCATCATAAATCACAAGACCCTATGCACCCACAAAGATCTAAATATAGCCCACCTTGAATGTCTCTCTTATCTCCTGCTCATTTCCTTTGACTGCTAGTGGGTCAGATTCTTGTAGAGAATTTAAGCTTGCAATAAATATTTATACTCGTTTGAACTGCCTGAATCTCCTGATTTTCCCAACACCTGACAGAGCCCTCAAAATAGTATCTTTTTCTCATTTTCTTAGTTAATGTTGAGGCAATAACAACTGTAAAAAAAAATTCCTATTGCTAAAAACTTCTGTACGACATAGGCAGTGAAGTATCTGATTTAGGCTGTAGATATCAACACCTGCCTGTCTAAATCCAGCAGGGAATCTGACTATGTGCCTCCTTGATTAAAAACTGCCATTTTCAGAAGTCATGGAAGAATGCTTTGCTGCAATGGTGAAATCCAAATATTTTTACTACCGGTTCTGTGGGTGTGGCTTGGTGGGCGTGGCTTAGTGAGCATGGCAGGGGAAGGATACTGCAAATCTCCATTCCCACCCCACTCCAGGAGAAGGATACTGCAAAATCCCCATTCCCTCCCCACTCCTGAAGGAAGGATATTGCAAAATCTCCATTCCCACCCCAGTCTGGGGCCAGCGAGAGGTGGTGTTTGCCAGTTCTCCAAACTATTCAAATTTTCCGCTACCAGGTCTCCGAACTGCTCAAAATTTCCGCTGCCGGTTCTCCAGAATCTGTCAGAATCTGCTGGATTTCACCCCTGCTTTGCTGTCTGCCTTCTTTAGAATTTTCTATATCCAGGTATTTAGAAAACTGGCAAAAACCTGGTTATTTTACCAAGCCAATAAAGTTGAATTGTTATTCCTCTGGATGACAGATAGGTTTTAATATTGTTGTTGTTGTTGTTGTTATTATTATTAATCATAAATCCTGGTTCTATAGTATTGTAACATATAATGTTGCTTTCAATTTGATTTATATTGCTTTGTTTAATCCCAATTATGTGTTGATGAGGTGTACGCCTCTCAGAATTGGCTAATGGGAACAGCTGATACTGTAAACCCAAGCAGATATTCAAGAACATGCAATGCAGATTTATGCTTTTTACCAGATTAGAATATGGTAACCATCAGTTATAACTAATGATGTGTAAAATGCCGTATCATTTTAAAATTGAGCTTTACAATTAGAGAAGGCATCTCTGATGTTTTTCATGTATGGGTCTTTATCAGTACAAATGTAGGGCCTTTTTCAAAAATGTCATAAAATACTTAGCTATATTGTATTGCAAAACCCTTCAAAAATTCAGACTTATAATCGCAATTGAACTTTCAGCAAGAATGTAACAATGACAGAGACACAGGATAATGATTTTGGCCTTAAAATTAGCTATCTTGATCATAATGGTATCCAAGCTCACCTATCCTTGTGGATTTTTGACCCACTGGGCATAAGAAAAAACATTTCTTAGGAAGAGTTATTTGATTTAGATCACAATATATGGTTTGCTTGCCACTTTGAGAAATGACTTATGAATCAAGTTGTACTGCAGCTATGCCATAAAAAGGCTCACAGACCTAACTGCCAGATGTTCACTTTTTCTTCAATACAATTCATTAATTTTTTTTAAAGAAGAAAAATAAAATCTAACAAGAAGTAATAATCTGAAGATGAAACTGAAATACTTAATGAGAAGGAAGGACTCACTGGAGAACAGCCTAATGCTGGGAATGATTGAGGGCAAAAGAAGAAGGGGACGGCAGAGAATGAGGTGGCTGGTTGGAGTCACTGAAGCAGTAGGTGTGAGCTTAAATGGTCTCCAGGGGATGGTAGAGGATAGGAAGGCCTGGAGGAACGTTGTCCATGGGATCGCGATGGATTGCACACAACTTCACAACTAATAACAACTAATAATCAAAATGAGAAAAAGGAAGTAAAAAAAAGAAAGAATAAAGCCAAAAGTGCAGAATGAAAAGAAAGGTATAAAGAAATAACTTTTGATTTTCCTTTTCAACAGTTATAGGTATACATTTAAATGGTTTTGTAATGGTTTATAGGAAAGACCTTAGGAGATGAAGAGATGTTACCTAGGGAACAGTCAGATAAGAAAAGCAAGACCCACAGCTGGATAGAGGGTGGGGAAAGTGGCTCAGAAGCAGGGGTGAAATCCAGCAGGTTCTGGAGAACTGTTAGCAGAAATTTTGAGCAGTTCAGAGAACCAGCAGCGGAAATTTTGAGTAGTTCAGAGAACCTGCAAATACCACCTTTGGCTGGCCCCAGAGTGGGGTGGGAATGGAGATTTTGCAATATCCTTCACCTGAAGTGGGGTGGGAATGGAGATTTTGCATCCTTCCCATGTCATGCCCACCAAGCCACACCATGCCCACCAAGCCATGCCCACAGAACTTGCAGTAAAAATATTTGGATTTCACCATTGCTCAGAAGGGACCTTCCCTATTTTCTCACACTGTAAAGGACATGGCGGGAAAATTGTACTTTCAGACTTTAAGGATTCTTTACTATGAAGTAGAATTAGCTGATGTGGTCATGACTCTTGTCTGGTCTATCTGGTGAGGCAGACAACCTACTGATAAAAATAGCTAACCCTGGGTCTCCCAACTAGGTTATTTCAGAATTAATTTATTCCAAAAAGGTGGGTTTTATTGTTTGGAAAAAGCTCTTGAAAAAAAAAATATTATCTTGGCTATCATTTGACAGTTTTTATTTTTTCTCTCTCTTTCCCATAGCCCCTGAAATTCAATATGATGTGGTAGGAGGCAGAACTAGCAAAAGCATATCTGTTTAGTAATTTCAAAAGAATGGGTTGAAGAAACATTATTTAACCCTTCCTGGCAATGTGAGGGTGGAGATTTATTGTCAGTTCTGAAATAAGACATATATAAACTGGGACCAGTACAAAGGAAAGTCCTTTATTTTAGGTTGTGCACATATTCCAGGGTGCTTCAAAGTTAGCCTAGCAATTCTTTTTCCAGGCCATAACCAGTATTAAAGCTTTAAGGCTAACATGAACTGAACTCAGAAAGCAACTGGCTGAACTCAGAAAGCAACTGGCTGCTATTATAGAGCTTTCAGTATTGGAGCAATATTTATGCTTTCATACATCAACTGAGCTGTCACCTTTTGTACTAAATGAAGTTTCTAAACATTGTTCAAGGTGGTCTCATATGCCGCAATAATTTAGATGCACTATAGCCAGCAAATAGATAACTGTTGTAAGAACTAGTTGAAAGAAAGGCTCACGAACAGGTGCGGTTGTGCAAATATATCACTTGTTCTGTCTCCAGTAAAGATTCTGCAACAGATTTTTTTTAAAAAAAGGTTCTAGAAAAAGTCTTGCTTCTGATGGTGCAAAGTCATTATTAAACACACTTTTACAGCCACATTGTGTAAAATAACATAGATATGTGTGATTTGTATCCAATTCAGGTACATAATATGCTTCTTGGAATATATTCTTCTTATATTCTTACTTTCATTATAATTTATGAAACATTTCAGCTTAATCCTGTCTTTTAAAATACTTCTATGGACATTCCATTTGTAAAATTAACTATTCCTTAGAGAGATTAATCAAGGTTTACAAACCGGGGGTGAAATGCTCCCGGTTTGGACCGGATCGCCTGATCCGGTAGCGATGGAGGCAGATGGTTCGGAAAACCGGTAGCAAAAATCCCTACCCCCCCATTGTCCAGCTGAGCTGTGCAATCATCAGAGGCTTTTTTTTAATTTTTAAAAGCATTTTTTCTACAATCTCTTTGGCTGAAAAAATGCTTTTAAAAGAAAAAAAAGCCTCTGATGATCGTGCGGCTCAGCTGGGATCATCAGAGGCTTTTAAAAGCATTTTTTCGGCCAAAGAGGTTATAGAAAAAATGTTTTTGAAGGAAAAAAAGCCTCTGCCGATCAGGCAAGTCAGCTGGGATCATCAGAGGCTTTAAAAGCATTTTTTTACAATCTCTTCAGCTGAAGAGGTTGTAGAAAAAATGGTTTTAAAAGTAAAAAAAAAAAAGTTGGCCACACCCACTCAGTCACGCCCCCCACCAAGCCACACCCACAGAACTGGTAGTAACAAATTTTACATTTCACCCTGTTCCAAACTATATTAATTGCATATACTGACTTCATGCACCACTGTCTAGCAAAAATCTCTTTTTCTTTTCACATTCAGAATTCAGAAAGTTCATGGCCTTTGTTTGCTAACATACAGTAAATACTATTTCTCTGTACCTGTTTTTGCAACTCTTATGCAGACTTGGTTTTGTTTTTTAGGACATTTGATCTCATTGCTTCTGTGTTGTGTAGGTCTCAGTTCTATAGCCTTTTAATGCATTCTCTTTTAATATATCCCTTTCTCTTTTAGTAATCACCAACTACACTTCTTCCTTTTATCTTCTTCAGATAATTGCCTTCAGTTGCATGGTTCAAATGATGCTGATAATTGCCTCCAGTTTGGCAATTACTCTCTCAAGGGAAATTTCATTATGAAGTTTGATAACTCTTGGTAAAAGTATTTTTTAGCGTTTTCTGAATAGACAGATATTTTGAATCAAGTTCCATTCAACATCCAATCTCTGATAATTTTAGAGGTATAAAATTTTTGAACATTAAAAATTATTGTTTTAGTGACTGTGTTCCAATATCTCAGGGGCTGCCACAAAGAAGAGGAAGTCAAACTATTCTCCAATGCACCTGAGGGCAGGACAAGAAGCAATGAGTGGAAACTAATCAAGAAGAGAAGCAATGTAGAACTAAGGAGAAATTTCCTGACAGTTAGAACAATTAATCAGTGGAACAACTTGCCTCCAGAAGTTGTGAATGCTCCAAAACTGGAAATGTTTAAGAAGATGTTGGATAACCATTTGTCTGAAGTGGTGTAGGGTTTCCTGCCTAAGCAGGGGGTTGGACCAGAAGACCTCCAAGGTGCCTTCTAACTCTGTTATTCTATTCTATTTTAGTGCACATGCCTGTCTTAGCATATTTCATATCTCCTTTCTTAAAGCACAGTTTTGAATTGACTTCTACTAAGTCAAGTTCAACTTTAGAATTATTTCAGACTTAAGTAATCAGTCCTTTTTCATCTTGGCTTGGGCTTCTTCTGGACATGGCAACTTCAAAAATTTCTGAGGGTCCAATTTTTCGAAGAGTACCTGTCCAATCCATAGTTTTCCCATGAGAGATTCTTTGATCCTGATGTCACTGCCATTTCTAAAACTTTAAGCTAGCTTTGAAGGCATGAAAAAACACACTCCTCAATTAGAACATTTAAAATCCTAATGAGTATCCACAATGTGTAGACTCTGAGTGGCATATGGTTGACCAAGCATTTGGAAATAAATTGGGATGATTTGGGTGCTCCCCCACCCCCTAGACTTTTTGCTGAAAAATTACTGTAATTTCCCATTTAATTTGCATCTGGCACACTCTCAAACAATTCCTAGATTCCAATCAAAGCAAGGATACATGCAGCACTGCTAGCAAAAAAAAAAAAAAAAGCTTGCTGTTTATTTATTAAATACCAGCAAACATCAAAACAGTTACCTGGCAAAACAGGAAAACACAGGAAGGCTGTCTGTCTGTCTGTCTGTCTACTCTATCTATCTATCTATCTATCTATCTATCTATCTATCTATCTATCTATCTATCTATCCCTATCATCTATCTGAGAGCTGTTTTTGAATAGTAGTTAAAGCTAGAAACCAGAAAAATATGAGTTTTATCCCCATTGTAAGGTGGATTTAATAATGGCAGCTGGACTGACCTTTGGCCAGTTTCTCTCTCTTTTTCAGCTCGAAGAAGGAGGCAATGGCAAACTAATCCCCCTCCCCCCAAAACCCTTCAGACATGTGTCCAGGGCTATCACCAGGATCAACACTGACTAAAAGGCATTCCCCATTACCATCTCCCTTTCCCTTCCTCCCTCCCTCCCCCACCTCTCCTGTCTTTAAGAAGAGATTGGACAACCATTTGTCTGAAATGGGTTAGATTGCTACAACCACAGAGAATCAGCATAGCACACAAGCCAACTAAAGCCTTTCAAAGCATCCAAAGCAAACCAAAAGACCCAACAACTGTACAAGAGAACACAGGAGTCATCTACAACATACAATGTAAGAACTGCAATAACCACTGTATAGGACAAAAAGGCAGAAGACTGACAGAATGCATCCACAAACAGCAATTAGCAGTCAGAAGGCATGATGAAAATTCTTTAATTTCACAATATATAGACAGATTTAACCATAGTTAAATATGGATTGGATAAATATGATCACCCTAGACCAAGCCAAGTCCAAAAATGTAAGGGAATTTCTAGAAGTCTGGTACTCAATAAACACATAGACCTTAACAACAACTATAGACTATGCAAAAGAGATTGTCACCCAGCCCCAAAAGAAACAAAAAGACCCAAGCACCTCTTCACCAGGAATCAGCATCCAGATTAGCATAGATCAACTGTAAGATTAACATCAGACCAACAATCAAGTAAACAATACCCCAATCAAGAAGCGAACAGCAAACCGTTAATTTAATTTAATTTAATTTAATTTCCAATTTCTATACCGCCCTTCTCCCTGAGGACTCAGGGCGGTGTACAGCCAAAATTAAGAACATACAATACAAATATTAAAAAACAGGTAAAAATATATTAAATTTGGTCCCCCAAAATTTAAAAAATCACAAACCAATTAAAACTTGTTAAAATACCTTCTTAAGCCAGCCTGGCCTGTTGGAAAAAATGGGTTTTAAGGGCACGGCGGAAGGCACTGAGGTCTTGAATTCTCCTTATCTCTGGGGGCAGCTGATTCCAGAGGGTAGGTGCTCCCACAGAGAAGGCTCTCCCCCTGGGGGTCACCAGCCTACATGGTTTGAGTAATGAAATGTCTGCAAGAGAACCAACAAGCTCAGAGAGTACCAAGGACCCCTCAGAAACCATATATGGATAGGGATAATGTATCCAACATAGAATGACATGCCATTTTGTTATTTGAAATTAGGTAGCATCTATTCTGTCAGTCCACCTCAATAAAGATGCATAAAATACAACAAGAACCATGTAAATAGCTAATGATTTGCTGTTGTTTCAGGATACCTCAAATCTGAGCCTTATTCAGTGTAATGGCAAAGTGACCATTAAGCCCTGAAGTAATGAATTACTATTACATGGTCCGCCCTCACACTCACCTTCCTGAACAATATTTCCAATCATCTAAAGACTATTATTTTTTAGTTGCCAAAACTCTGTTAGGAAGACCACACAGAAAACCAGCTTGTCCTATGTATATATCTCTTGTGTTGAAGGGAGAGCAGTGGTGTGAATTTTGATTTACTGATAGCACTAAAAAAGAGGAGGCCACCACCTAAGAAATGGATGACAGCATCTGAAAGTGGTTCCAGCTTTTCAAAAGCAATTACAAAGATAGATTTATGTACCAGACCTGTTCTGTATATTTGCTAAAAAGCTGTGGATCTAATCGCTCGAAAAACAGCCGCACCATCATAAATGCCATAAATGGCAACAGGAGATTCCAATGCTTGCATAAGCCTTGGTTTGTGTGTTGTGTGTTATGCAGGTGTGTGTGTGTGGGGGGGGCAGAGTAAGTGTACATACATACACACTAAAGAAAGAATGTAAAAAGTGAACATAACTATGATACAAGGCTTCCTGTATCAAAGAAAACAAAGCAGGAATATGTGAGAATTTCTTCAGAAATACAGAGGGAATGGCGAAGTAGTAATGCATTCTTCACACCAGTGGAAATTAATGGAGCATGCATTCTTCATTCGCAGTCTGTTTGAGTCTGTAGCAGGGGACATCACATCTGGCACAACTACTTTGAGCCATGTTATTCCACTTATAACATCATCTGGACTTTAGGAAACAACCCCCCCCCCCCAAAAAAAGGGATACTGTACAACTGACTTGTTGAGAGGCACAGATGACTTGGAGAGTCTAAGAAACTCAGGGCCTCAATTTGGACACCTGTATGGGCAGGGAATATCTGTATACTTTGATACAGCAAATTATGGGCTCCTACAATTTTTGAACTGCCTTTCCTGCCATTAAGTGCTAGTCTTTGAGCAAAGAACAGGGTGCACCTTCACTCCAGTTCTAACTTGGAAAAAATCGGCTTAGGAGAGCAAAATAGACTGAATAAACTATTAAGTGAGACTTTGGAAAGCAGACTTAACTGTTTTCATTGTCGTACTATACACAAACACATTATCACTGAACAATGTACGGGATGTCGGCCATATTTTATTTTCACTGAGATCGGACTTTCACTGCTGATATTTTATAAACCATCTGCTTTCTCATAGAAAGACATGAACATGTGTTTTTCTAATCAAAGTAACATTCTTTTAAAGAATATTATTATTGAATGTTGAATATATCATATTTATAAACTTTTCCTGAATTCAGTAATGCTTCAATAATAAGGTAGCTTACAAATGAAGCATTCTGTGGCTTGACTGAAGATTCCATGTAAAGTTTGCAACTAAATTACCTGTTCTGGCATACCGATAAGACTGCCAAAAGCAATACATGTGTATTTAGTTTCCTTTCTTTCCATTATATCCAACAGATCCTTTTATGTTATAATATCAGAATATTCTGCTTTTCTATGATCCCATTTGACACATTGCACATTAGTAACAAGAAACAGGAAAAAGTGGAATCTTTCAACCTCATAAATATAATATTATTGTTACATATTGTAAGGCAGAGGAAGCTGCCAAGTTGGCGATTGGAGGCGGGGGCTGCCTAAATATTAAAATAACATTTAATTTTATTCCTAAAACATTTAAATGTTACAAATGGATCATATCAGGGTTGGTTTATTTCCTCCAGAGTTGTTACTTAGAGCATTTATTTTCTAGTGTGATTTGGAATTGGTTTAATATTCTTTTCTGTTCTGCATATGGGAGCTGAATTTCAGTTCAATTCAATAATAAGGGAATGTGGTGATTGAATGAACGGACAAATTGTTCATATATCTATAGATGTATTTATTTTAAAAGAAAGTAGAGCATGTAAACACAATATACTATCTTGGTTTTGCCTGCATTTTGGTTTTCAAAATACCTAATTCTCCGGTTTGTGATGAAGTATTGATATAATGATATGTTAAACATTACCAGGGAAAAAAATGGAAGAGCAAAATGATGCCTCCGGATTTTCCTGATCTTTGAAAACTTGGCAAAATTTCTTAAATTCTTCTGAGGTAAAAGATTATATATGTGAGCCAGTAGAGGTTACAATTATTTTTTATCAAGTATTAAGTGTTGCTGGATTGTTGAAGGAGCTACAACATCACACCATTCTTTTTTGCGATTGCCTGAATGGGAGGGTTAATATGTTCTTAAATAATTTCGTTCTCAAAGTCATTATTGAACTGAAAGAGGTGAAAGTGCTTCTTCTTCTCCTTCTCCTTCTCCTTCTCCTCCTCCTCCTTTTCTTTCTCGTCTTCCTCCTCGTCCTCCTCATCCTCCTCGTCCTCCTCGTCCTCCTCGTCCTCCTCATCCTCCTCGTCCTCCTCATCCTCCTCCTCGTCCTCCTCCTCCTACTATTACTACTATTCCAACTCTACAAGCCATCTGCCCTTATATCTATCAGATAAGCTCTTCATGAAAAAAAAACCCTACCTAAAAATGATGCTGCCCTTCAGAAAAATGTCATTTTCAACCAAGCCCTAATAGATACTCTTTTGTTTGAAGACTTTGGCCACTCTGGTTGACTAACTGATGCCCTCACTCACAAAAAAATAAATAAAATAAAAAATTGTGAAAACCTATGCTGTAAGTGCAGGGTGTCCCCTCCCCCCCATGCTCAGTTTTTTCCAGAGCTAGTTATAAATGTCCCTAGTGTCTCATACTGCACCTGTGATTATAAAAAAAATTTAAAGGCAAAGATAAGATATACGGCTAACTAGAAGCCCCTTTTGATTTATGTTACATAGGCTATGAACACACATTTGAAGGCAAGGTTTTTGGCTGACAGCGGCATCACACTTGCCATCTTCCACCAATATATTACAGTGATGATCCCTTGAAATTATCAGAATTTAATACAAGGCTGCAATATAATATTTCTTAACAAACAACAAGGAACCTCCCATACATAAGCAGAGACAACATAAATAGTCATGTTACTATTTATGAGCCATCAAATCATATTAGTAGTGATTTTATCACATAAAATACTAAAATGGGTTTTCTGAAATATGGAAATAAAAGAAAAATGTTCATATAGGGACAATATATTAAAGAATAGCAACAAATGGGCAACAATATTATGGCTGTAGGATAGAAATAAGATGGGCGAAATGTCTTTGGAAGCATTTGTGAATTTGTATTATTTAAATGAATGTTTCTGGTGGCTTATGTTTTCATGCATATTTATTTATTTATAAAATGTATTGGCTGCCCGTCTTACCATAGGGGTAACTCTGGGCGGCTTACAGTTACATAAAATTTAAAATATAAAAACTTAAAAACAAACATTAAAAACAAAAACACATGGGGAGGGTATGGGTGGAGTTGGGATCTGATATTAACCAACTATCTCCATTGCGCTGTTCCCCAACCCAACTGGCCCTTACAAAAAGATAGGAAGGTTGGGGCCACATTGGAGAGCAAGATGTTCCAAAAGGCAGGAGTAACAGCAGAGAAGGCCCCCCTCCCGGACCCCGCCAGCCAGAGTAATCGAGCTGACCGGATCCCTCAACATGCCTCTTCTGCTGGCACAAGTAGTACAGGCCAATCCCAATGAAGTGAGACAGTCCCTCGAGTAACCTAGACCCATGCCATGAAGGGCTTTAAAGGTGATAACCAACACATTGAATTGCACCTGGAAGCAGATTAGTAACCAGTGCAGCAGAGCAGTGGTGTCACAGGGGCCATTCTTGCCCCCCCCCCAAACTACCTGCATTCTGCTGTAGCTTCCGAATGCTCTTCAAGGGTAGCCCCATGTAGAGCACATTACAGTAGTCCACTCATGAGATGTCTAGGGACTGAGTGACTGAGAACACATGATATATCCCATCCTAATTGGACATGTATTGCATTAAATCTATAGGCTGAAAGGGAACTGATACGCAGATTGAATTCTACCTTATTATTGATTTGAAACTTTGAATATGTTTCTCACATAACTGGCTTGAATTTTTGTAAGAATGAAACTTGTATTTTTTCCACAAATGGCATGAATTTGGCCCAGGCATGAATTTCACGTTGGGAATATGTGTGACATAACTGCAGGAAGTACAGATTACTGGCTGCTTTATAATGCACTGTCTGGATTATGTTTTTATCATTAAAATTCTACCTAGCTGAATTTAAAAGGTGTGAAAAGGAATGTAATAGAACCATTTTTTCCTGAAGCAGTGCATCTTATCCTAAACCTTTAAAGATGCTTAAGGCTGATTCACTGAGCAAAGTTATTAACCTTCCATTATTCTGCAACCCAACTGAGAAACCATCTTCTCAATAAGATGCTGCTGTCTGTTTAAAAGGCTAGGTATTGTATAGCAATCCTGTGTTCAAATGATGTTAAGACCACAGAAAATCACATGAAAAAATTAAAAACTCAATTAAAAACTAATTTCAAAACTAAAAGTAGCTGAGGAATTCTGGGAGTTGAAGTCCACATATCTTAAAGTTGCCTGATTGAAAAACACTGCTTTAGAGCAAGCCAGCAGTTCATCTGATCCACCTTATGTGGGCTTAATGATTAAGCAGGATCAGACTTGGTTAGTACGTGGGTAGGACACTTACTGGGCTGTAGGGCTAGACTTGGAAGTCAAAAAAGGCCAGTGGCAAACAAGATGAGATGAGAGAGGTGGAGAGGAGAGGAGAGGAGAGGAGAGGAGAGGAGAGGAGAGGAGAGGAGAGGAAAATCTTTATTGTCATTTTTTACTGTGAGCTCACTGGCACACATTAAAAATGATATTCTGTTGCCTACTCTCAAAAGAAAGTATATATCAACCCATAGACATGCATAATACACACACACATACATACATAACAATTCCCTATT
This sequence comes from Ptyas mucosa, assembly GCA_012654045.1. NCBI lineage: Eukaryota > Metazoa > Chordata > Lepidosauria > Squamata > Colubridae > Ptyas > Ptyas mucosa. Next base: position 13,212,833 of record WNWU01000003.1, on the reverse strand, counting down.
GGTAGGAACTTTTCTCTTTCTCTTTAGCAGCCCTGTTGGCAAGGGTGGGATTTAGCCGGTTCAGAGTGGTTCAGGCGAACCGGTAGTTGTAACCTGCAGGTCGGCCCACCCACCACCCCGGTGCTATGCCATCCTATTTAGCTGCATTTTTAAGCTGCAAATATGCGTCCAAGCACGTGCATGAGCAAAGTGCATGCACAGAAGGCTGCACGCATGTGTGGAAGGAACATGTGTGCTCACATTTTTGGTGCTGGGGTGAACTGGTTGTTAAAATTATGTGAAGCCCACCTCTACCTGTTGGGACATTGAGAGACCAAAGCATTTCATAAAGTATTCATGAAGTTCATAAAGGAACTTCATTATCTGAATCTCTTGTGTGTTATGTATAAAATAGAGGAAAGGAAGAGGCAAATTAGACTTAGTGAAATGTACACAATTGAAAGTAACCAAGGAAAATGTTAGGTGCAAAATTGTTTTCAAGATAGCTAGCAGTTCTTTGACTCGTCTGGAGTTTCTCGATTAAATCTTGATTAAGCATGTTAAGCCTTTTTTCTTTCATATATATATATATATATATATGTAGGTCTTTGGTTATTCGGGTTTTCTCCCGCGTAAAATTGGAAGTGTCTTGGCGACGTTTCGACGAAGTCTCATTCGTCATCTTCAGGCTGGTGTTCTCGGCTTCGTGCTTCCAGGAGCAATGTGTG
>WNWU01000003.1:13166654-13211726 GCA_012654045.1 Ptyas mucosa | reverse complement strand
TATAATCAATTTTAGAATTTCTATTATTGAGGTTTTAGTTCTAGGACAAAGCTGCTTTCTGGATTCGTAGTTTACAGTGCCCAAATGCCAAGTTTGCATTGCTAAAATGCAAGGATGTGAGGATTGCACTTTTTACTGGATACTGTGATCATAATATTTTTTGCTTAGTTTCAGAAGTGATTGCAGATCATACTTTAATATATTTATATAAATTCATTATCTAGAGCCAATCGGAATGAATGTTAGCACAGAACAAGAATTATTCCTAAATGCAAGTCAATGGCTCAGGTCTTTCCTCCAGAACAGAGAAAATGCATTTACTAGGATTTGTGGTCTCTCCTGAAAATTTTGTTTGTTATTTAATAAAATGTTCTGAAGCACCTGAAAGCTTATATGCTATTATTTGACCCTGAGCTGACATTATTGTCCTAACATGGATTTTTAAAAGATTTATGATCCTCTAGGTGACATGGTTTCTAACTCTAATTCAGCATGCCTTGTGCATAGAAATATAATTCTTGGAGATAGTAGATTATTTTGGCAGGATCTTCAGGCTCTGTCTGTCTGTCTGTCTGTCTATCTATGTCTATCTGCCCAAAATAAATACATGTCTATTTTTTTTCTTCTCACTTGCTCATATATACCAAAGCACACCACAGCTCGCTATAATGCACTGTCCTACTATATACAAATCTGAAACATAACAAAATGAAACAGAAAGAATTAAAGAATCTAAAAAATACTAAGCATTTTCATGTTTTTCTGTAAATTACCTTTGGGATTGACATATTTATTAGATTTATATTCAGATTTTCTTCCAGGACTACAATGTAGTATATATAGTAAGTTTCCATTTTTATTAATTCTGTAGTAAGATTGAGTTAGTGTGTTCATCCTGTGTACTTCCTTAATTGAAACCTTTCCTATGTCTTCCCATTCTTCATCAGTTTCTCCAACCATGAGGCTGGAGCAGCAGGCTAACTAGGAAAGCCGTTTATTATTAAAAATGCACAGGTGGGCCTTCCTGTACAAAATGGGATAGAAGCAGGGGTGAAATGCTCCCGGTTCGGCCTGGTTCAGCTGAACTGGTACCGATGATGGCCTGTGGTTTGGAGAACTGGTAGTGATGGCAATGCGAGGCTCCACCCACCCGCCTGGTTTTAACCAGGAAGTAACCTTTTTTTTTACCCTCTGTGCATGCACAAAAGGTTTTGCGTATGTGCAGAGGGTATGTGCACGCACGTGATGTGGCGCATGCACTTCCGAATCGGTTGGGAAGGTAAATAGATTTCACCCCTGGATAGAAGTTGTAAATATTTTTTTTTAAAAAAATATAAGTGCAATTCCAAATAACAAAGAGGAACTTCATTAGAAAAAGAGAAGAAGAAGGGAATCAGATTTAAATGAAAACTGCATTATTACTTTATCTGTATCCTTACAGATTGATTATCAAGTAAAGTGTAATCAGTCATAGTAGATAGCAGCAGTTGTTTTGGGGTTGATGACCTCAAAATAGGGACACCCCCCCCCAGGGAACGCCATGGCCAGAGACGGAATGGGGAATTAGAGAAATCAACCTGGAAAAAAGGCAGTGGCAAAACCCTTCGGTATTACTTACAAAACCCTTCACCAAGGATATGTCACCGGAGTCACAGGAGTCAAGAATAATTTCAGAAAGAATTATTTTAACCCACTTGGTATAATTACAAACTTGAACTTCAAAACTTCTACTGATGTCACTTCATATCAAAGATCAATTATGCAAAGGCAGGTAGAAAGCGTAGATGGTGTTCGTGTATTCTATATTTTGGTATTATCTGCTGCTGCTAATGTGAGCGCTTTGAAAATATAATAAACCAATTATGAAGGAGACAGGACTTCCACCGTTGCTCAGATTGCAAAACCAATGTCAGATTGGTGAAAATGCCACTCTGCAAAGAAAAGGTTTTCCCAATGCACCTTACAAAGCATTTTAAGATCATTATATAAAAATATAAGATGTTCTATACTAGAACATTAAGCTACCACACAAACTCTGATATTTTCTCTAAAAAAAAATAGAAATGTTAATTTAAAAAGCTAAGTTAAAATATCATTAAAATTATGGGAGGATAAAAATGTCTTTGCCTGAAAAGATTATAGTAGGACAGGGTATGCCTTGTTTGAGAGTCACTTCAGAAGCAGGTGATGTCATCATTTAGACACCTGCCGTATCGTATCCATGAGAAACGTCTCATATTTGAAGGGAAAAAGTTAGCTATGCTTTGTTGAGTGTTCTCCACTTCATTCTCCAAGAATCGCATTTAGCAAAAGATATATGGGTGAGTAGAAGCAAACTCTTTAGAAATGTCTAGACAGAGAGAGACTTACGTTCCAGAAGGGAAATCAAAGTTTATTGAGGAAGTTGTATGCTCTAACAGAAAGCCTGCATCTCTGTATTTGGGGAAAGAGGAAAGAGGAACTATGATGTTCTGCATAAAGCAGGCAAAATGGGAGTGTTTAAGAATCTTCTAGTCTAGGAAAACAGAACTGATACCAATCCCCCCTCCCTTCCCCCATACACACACTTTCCTCACTGATAAATTGAGGTGCTCGCTACCCATCCTTAAGTTGGCAGAAAACTATACTGGCATGAAATTTGCTGTCCCTTTGCCGATCCGTATCCTGTCTCTATTGCCTCAGTTTCAAGTCACCGCATTCATGAGACTTCACTCCAAGGTAATGGTGACAAAGCCGAACAAATGTTATATACTTTGAAGCTGCCCTTGGATGGCATTATAAGAGGACAGAAAGTTAAATGCTACTTTAACACTGTTACAGCTAAGGATGACTAAAACCTGTTTCACTCTGGGCTGGGGATGAGGGAAAGGTAATGTCATGGGCTTGGGGCAGAAAAGAGAAATCACCAAGGCATGTTTGTGCCTTGGTTAGGTATGATTTGGGAAGGGCACCAAGAAAGGTGTATTGTTATCTCTTTTTCTAATGCCGCTGGTAGTCAATAGGTAAAAGGTGTTAAAAACAATGTTTAGTTCTAACAACAACAAGAAAGACCAGGAGTAGCAGGACCTCTAAAGATAATTTTAGGATTCATGAAGGGTCCTGGATGAGGAATTCCTTCAGGGTTGTTTTGAAGGCAGGCTTTTATCTGTTACTTGGTGTTCCAAGATAAAAGATGGGATAAATCTAAGAAATAGAGAACAAGCTTTTTTGTTGCTTGGAGATGGTAGAAGCCTTAATGAGTTAGGGTGGATAGTTTATTATGAACTTCTCAGTAAACACTCACATCCTAGTTCTTTCCACACAACATTCTTCGCTGTTGACACAGCCTACAGTTGATTTTTGCTTATGATGCAACTCAAACAAAGAATTTCCAGTAGTGCAAATATGGGAAACTGGATTTCCCTTAGGCTTGTATGTCCAATGTGGAATATCCTGAAGAATATCAGGGAAATGTAGCAAGTTGCCTTGTTTAGAATCATTGGTCTATCTACCTATACATTCTCTACAGAGTCGTGTAGAGATATTCTAGAGTTGCAAATAGCACCATCTCTATTTGATGGTACTGAGAACTGAACTCCAAACTGCAGGATACAGTCTGGGTCAGTCACTGGGAACAGATGTTAGTCTTCCAATCCTCTAGAGAGAGGTTCCCAGAGGATGGGCTCCAGTATGAGTCCAAAAGCTAGGAAGACTAAAGCTTTGTTCCTGGTGACTGACCCAGACTGGATCCTCCAACATTATCCTGGGACGCATATATTCACCTTAGTTTCCCAAAACTTTCTGAATGGAAAGCATCTGCTTGATCAATGACTCTTCCTTTAAGGTAGTTTACAAAGGACAGATCATGCATGTGATTCAGTCATTTGCCTTTTTTGAATAGTTGAATGCCAACACGTCTGGATACCAGGGATGATTAAAATAAAATCCACCTGACTAAGGAAATACTTTCTTTCCTTTACCTCTACATATTTTAATTACCTGTCACAATTTGAAAGCATACATTTCCCTTACTTTCAAAAATGATTGCATTGTTTTTTACTATGTTCTGTTGTTATAGATTTGCAATAAAGTATTGGAAAAATGGGTTCTAAGTACAAATTGCTTTTGATAAAGAATTAGTTAGAATAGAATAACAGAGTTGGAAGGGACCTTGGAGGTCTTCTAGTCCAACCCCCTGCCCAGGCAGGAAACCCTACAGCATTTCAGACAAATGGTTATCCAACATCTTCTTAAAAATTTCCAGTGTTGGAGCATTCACAACTTCTGCAGGCAAGTTGTTCCACTGATTAATTGTTCTAACTGCCAGGAAATTTCTCCTTAGTTCTAAGTTGTTTTTCTCCTTGATTAGTTTCCACCCATTGCTTCTTGTTCTACTCTCAGGTGCTTTGGAGAATAGTTTGACTCCCTCTTCTCTATGGCAACCACTGCTCTCATGTCTCCCCTACTCCTTCTTTTCATGAAACTAGACAGTTCCTGCAATCATTCTTCATAGTTATTTGATAAGATGAGGCAAATATTGGTATATAACTTTCAGAATCAAGGTGTCCTGCTTATATACACCCACAAATTTAGATAAGACTTTCCTAATTGGTTCCCCTTAGGTTTGTTAGCTAACTTTGTTATATGGTAGAAAGTTGAGGAAATCTGAGTTACTATGCAGCTAGGATCACATGTGCAATAGTGCTTTTGACTTATGGATACATCCAATAAAGTTTTCTACATTAGAACAGACAGCATTCATGAGTTCATAACTGTAATATTTATTACATACTCAGATTTTTTGTGTTATTTTAAGCCTTGGTTATCTTACAACTAAATTATGCTAAAATGCGTTATCATTTTACAGCTAGACTAAACATTCATCTGTAGGTTCAGTTTAGGCCAGGGAACCTTTTAAAAACAAATATTGTTAATCTTTAAAAAAAACTGAAAACATATATGGAGATCACTTGGGATATAGATTTTCATGCTGAACTCATGTCATCTTTAATTTTTGAAGGCTGAATTCACCTTTAATTTTACTTTTAAGTTACCAGAATAATTTTGCAACAGGTCCTAGAGGTTATGGGCTGAATCTGATTATAGCAGTATCTTTGGAAGTTTGGCTCCTATAAGGAGGGCCTCTAAACCCTTCACCCACACTGTCTTGCACCGTCCATAAGGTCCTTACGAGAACCTATTTAGAAACTACCTTATTTCCGAGAAAGTCCCTCTCTAAGTAAGGGGAATGGCAAAACCCTGCATTTTTGTCTGGTCAGTTAGGACTAAATGCTGCATTCCCTATCAGAATGTGAATTCTGATTCACTAAGAAATGCAAGTTTTTGACTTACATAAAAAACATGTGGAACTATAAGAACTTAAAACTAAAAGAAAATAAAAATGGATGTCTGAAAGTTTGCTCACATAGACAGAAATATACACGGAGAAAGATAAATTTGATAGAGAGTGAGAGCGAGAGCGAGAGAGAGTGAGAGAGAAAGCTTTTCAGTGGAACAGTGTTAGTCATTAGGATTCTTGCAACCATGGAAGGAAAAAGTGGATTTTGATCTCACCTGATGAAATGTTGAGTGTAATTAGTAAGAATTCAGACTCAAAATGACAGTGTGTATGAGTTATGTTGTAATCTTTAGCATGCTTAGTGGTTTTTATAATTGATTAGTTTTATTTATTTACAATAATTATAACTTGTGAATGGCATCTCAGGGCTTTTAGTACAACTGATAATTTAACACATAATAGTATTAACACATAATACTTCAAGTTACATGCACAATATGCTTGTGTTGGCTATTCATTTTTACACTGCAATAGAAAATATGTATTCCTAAAAGAGTTTAAGATAATGTTTCTGAAGGGAGAAAAAATTGTAATTGTATTGACTGACAGGGTATGAGGCCGTTTCCATTTCCAGGGCCTTGTGGGAAAGCTAGATTAAAAGAGGGGAATACTTTGCATAAAAATGATTTTCACAGAATAATGAAGAAAATGATAATATGCAGCCCATAAGTGAGAGATTCATAAACTGATTTGTTTTCTTCCTTTGGGATGTACACATTCATGTACTTACTCCATATCCCAAGAATTGATGGGACTCTTAATCTGCATGTAAAGAAGCACCTGAGAGATGTTAAAATGCCAATTTCATGATGACTTCCTAACCTTCACCTGGTTTTTTTTTTCTCCCTTGCATATGCTATCTCTCTAAACTCTCTTTGTTGTATCACATAAAGAAAACTATGCATAAAATATAGCAAATGGGGACAGGGATACATGAACTGTGTGCGTCCAGACAGTGGACCAGCTATTAAACAAATGATAGGGATAAAGAGACAACACTTTACCCAAACAATTTATGATCTTCACAATCAATTTGTTGTAAATTGTTTGAAGAACTGAACAAGTTGGACATGGTTTGTGCATCTTGGTGATCTTGTCAGTTAGGTCTAATGGTTAAGGCACCCGGTTAGAAACCAGGAGACTGTGAGTAATAGTTCCGCCTTAGGCATGATAGTTAGCTGGGTGACTTTGGGACAGTCACTCCCTCTCAACCCAACTCATGTCAGAAGGTTGTTGGTGGGAAAATAGAAGGAGGAGTATTAGGGATGTTAGCTGTCTTCAAACTAATAAAAGTGGTAAATAAATAAATGGAGAAATCTTTGGTCTTGTGAAGTAAAGATACTATTAATTGGCATTAATCAGTATTAATAGAATTGTGCATGTATAAGAAGAACAATATCAGAACCAGAGGTGGTATTCAGCAGGTTCTCACTAGTTCTGGAGAGCCGGTATTGGAAATTTTGAGTAGTTTGGAGAACCGGTAAATACCACCTCTGACTGGCCCTGTCCCATCTATTCTCTGTCTCCGGAGTCCCAGCTGATCAAGAGGAAATGGGGATTTTGCAGTAACCTTTCCCTGGAGTGGGGTGGAAATGGAGATTTTATAGTATCCTTCCCCTGGAGTGGGGTGGGAATGGAGATTTTACAGTATCCTTCCCCTGCCACGCTCACCAAGCCACGCTCACAGAACTGATAGTAACATTTTTTGAATCCCACCACTGATCAGAACAGTAATTTCAGAGCCCCAATGAATTATACAAGATGGAACCTGAAATAATATATTGCATTTGTCTGAGTCTTAATTTTTAGCAGAATCCAACTCCATCTGTATTTGTTTTATATATACATATGCCTTTCTACATATGTACCTATCTAGACCTTGAAATCTCATCTAGAGATCCTTACCCATTATCCTCAACTCCAGGTAAGGTGTAACAGATGGTTACTAATGGAAAGACCTTTCTACAGAGGCAGAGCAGCTGTAAAATCCATCCCCTGGAGTAAGGATTGCCTGGTACCTAAGTTATGTTTGAAAGCAAGATAAAACCTCTTTTAGTTTTTCTGTATCGTTGTCAAATAAGAACTTTAAATATTGTTCCCGAGCCTTCTAAATCTATTTTAGCCTATTTATTCTATCTTTCCCTTATTGTCTTTATTTTATTTTTGAAGTTTATGCTGTATCATTTTCTGTTTTTACAGACTGATTCTGTTTTATATAATGTTGCAAGTTGTTTTGAGAACTTTCTGTCATAGAACATTCTACATCTTTGCTTTAAAAAAAAAAAGTATATCTGCAAATTTACGTTCCTAGAAGAATGTACAAGCAATAGATCTTACACTGACCCATATCTTGTGTCACTCTTTATGGCCTCCAATTGCCTATCCTTACCTCTTCCAAAATATAAGGCAGACCTGGAGATACCATCTTTTTCCTCTTCAGCAACTATCAAAACAGTATAGCAACTTAGTCAAAAACCTTGAGAGCCTTTTGACAGCAGCAATTAAGCACCTTAATTAACGGGTGAGTAAAAATGATAATATTTACTGAACAGGAACATCCTGTTTTGCATTTCTATTCCAAATGTGCACCTGAAGAACATCAGTGACTACAGTGGGCTGTGATCCTTCTACACTACTGTTGCTAGGTGTTGGTAGATAAAACATTCATAAAAGTACTCAGTTCAAATTATATGCTAAGGAACTATAGGCAGATATCCTGGCTGTGCTTCTTTTAAAACAAACACCGATATCCAGTTCATCCCTGATGGACAGTTTCCACAGTTTATATGCAACACTGAATTTTATATCTAAAGTGAGTGATTAATTCCTGATAAAAGGTCTAATGGAACATGAATGCATCTTGTAATTAAAGAGCGTTTGAATGACAAGTCCCCTAACCTACACATGGCTAACATGCAATCAACAGATGCTTTTCTTTCCCTGTCATCTTTATTTGGCTGCTAATCTTAGTGATGCTCTCAATGAATTACCCCCCCCTTTTTTAAAGGTTGCATACATATATTCTCAATGAAACGTATAATCCATCTAGGGTGCAAGTAAAGCCCCATACATAATTATTTCAGAATGACAGACAGTGAATTTCTTAGCTATTATTTTTGACAACCCTGTCATGGATGCCAAGTATATATTGTGGTTAGACCCTGAGAAACTTGGGGGAAAATCCATGTGGGGAGCAAATTCCTTTTTTCTTTACGGAAAAGTTCCTCAAATGACAGGCCCACGATCCTGGCTAAGCTTTAATGAAAAGTCAAAAGAGAGAAACCGTAGTGCTAGAAATTAATTATTGAATTTGGGACTCTTCAGCTCTTCTCTCTACTTCTACTCACTTGAGGGATAAAATCTATTAAAAAGCAGCTTATTAGGTAGCCTGGGTTTCTTTGATTGTCCATTTTAAGGTTCTATGGCTGATATTCTCAAACTACTAATTTTAGACTAAACAGTTGTTCTTTTCCAGAGTTAACTGAAATACTCTTAAATTTGTTTAATCTAACAAGATTGGTAATTAAAGAATGGTGCTACTTCCCCTGAGGTATTCTGTATGATCTACTGTAGCATATAAATTATCACAAATAATCTTGCTGTTGTTATCTCTTTTTCAGGAGAACCTATTTAAGGGATATACCCAAAGTCCCAATTCAGATTGAAGCTAGAACTGGAAAACACATGTTTTTTTTATAACAAAGAGCCCAGTTCATTTTGTTTTGTTTATTCAATCACTGAGATTTAAGCAAGAATGATACATGTCACTCACCTTCCATGATTCTTTACTAATATATAACTCTGACCTAATCAGGACTGTCTGGGACTTCTGTTTTTAGTAAAGAGAAAACCAAATCAAATTCTCAGTGTTTGCTTAGAGAAAAAAAAAATAGATCACTGCAGATGGAATAATGAAAGCCCAGTGGAGACTTTTTCTTAAAGGGAACTTTAAAAAGTGCTTATTGGTACGCATGTGATTTTTTTTTTCCTAAACCAGTTTGGTGGAAGATTAGATTGTCCCATAACACAGTGGCTCTAATTTCAATATTTCTTTGTCCAGAGGAATGGAATTCAGAAACAACTCTCCTGTTAATTAGTACCACTTTCACTTGATTATCAAATTCAAGAATGCTAAGGAAAATTTGAAGTAAAAAACCCTCTAAATGTACACCGATGGGAAGACTGAGTGGATAGAGGTAGTCCTCGACTTACAACAGTTTATTTAGTGACTGTTTGAAGTTACAATGGAACTGAAAAGAGTGACTTATGATCAATTTTCACACTGTAGCATTCCCATGGTCACATGATCAAAATGGCAGCTGGCATTTGACTCTTGGCAACTGACTCATATTTATGATGGTTGCAGTTTCCCAGAGCAATGTGATCACCTTTTGTGGCCTTCTGACAAGCAAAGTCAACGAGAAAGCCAGATTCACTTAACAACTGGATTACTAACTTAACAACCACAATGATTCCCTTATCAACTGTGGCAAGAAAAACCGTACAATGGGACAAAATTCACTTAGCAACTGTCTTGCTTAGTAACAGAAACCCTGGATTCATTTGTTGCATTCGTTCATTTTGTATGACGTTTGTTCTGTTAGTTTACAAAGAATCCAGAAGGACACTGCTAGTAGATGATGGCAGTAAAAATGAGAATAAGTGAAGAAGAACATAGAGCTTCTCTAATCTTATGCATGCACTTGTTGGAACCTATGATGATGCTGTTGGTATAGATGTCAGGGCAAAATAAGTATCTGAGTTTGTTCTACAATCTGGTTCTCACATTAGCATTAGTGTCTTGTCGTTTTTTTCTTTTTGTTGCTGATGAGAATCTGTTTTAAATTGGGTGCTTATCATTATGCCATTCAATGGCATTCAGTCCCTGAGAAACTGCAATGTCATTGCCCAGTATGGATTTTAATGTTTTAATAATCTGATGATTAATTCCTCCTTGAGAGAAGGGGTGGTTCCATTGTCACTGAAGGAAGCAATGGTTCACATTCTCCTCAAGAAGCCATCTCTGGATGCTGTGATACTGGACAATTTTCATTCAATTTTCAATCTTCCCTTTTAGGGAGGGTTCTTCTTTACCTCTCAGCAGCTTTTGATACCATTAATTATAATATCCTTCTGAATTGTCTTCAGGGATTGAGGTGGGTGGCTCTGTACAGTGCTAGTTCACATCCCTTCTCCAGGCTGGTTCTGGTCAGTGTTGAGGGGATGATAGGTCCAGACCATGGCCTACGTGGTCTGGATCTTTGAGAGGTGCCATAGGGTGCATATATTCAGTTACAGTATATGTCTTGGCCTGGGCCATCTAAGCGATGCTGTGGATGTCCTGTCTTAGTGGGTGTTTGGATAGGGAATACAGGTTTCAATTAACCCCAGGAAGACCAAGTGGCTTTGGGATTTTGGACCTCCTGGTTCAGGGAAATCTTCTATCACTTATATTGCCCCAGAGACAGGTTATGAACAATCCATGGTCCTCCGGACTCATGGCTTCTGCTTGAAGAGCAACTGGCAGCCTTGATTGGATAGCCTTCACATCTTTGCATTGTGTACCAGTTGTATCTGATCCCAGACTGAGAGGCCTGCTCACAGTTTTTCATCCCTTAGTCATCTCCTGATTGGATTACCATAATCATTGCCCTTGAAAAATATTTGGAAACTTCATCTGGTGCAAAATAAAATCATATACAAAAGTATGAAGGCTATTGCTTAACGCATTGTAAGCCGCCCTGAGTCTCTGGAGAAGGGCGGCATATAAATAAAAAATAAATAAATATAAAAAGAATATAAAAAAAAATAAAAATGTGGGAAGTTATGGCATTTCTGCTTTGTGAGCTGCATTGGGTTCCAGTATGTTTCCAGGTGTAATTCAAGGATTGATGGTGACCTTCAAAGTCCTCATGACTGGGGAGGTGGGTTATTTATGGAATAATTGTCTCTCTCTAATTGTGTCTATCTATCCAGCAGGAGAAACATGCTCCGTGTCCCATCTGCTGAAAAAATCCATCTGGCAGGACCTAGGAGCAGAGCCTTTTCTGCTGTGGCACCTCCCCTCTAGAGATTATCCCCCTGAGATCAGACTTGCCTTGACTCTCCTGTCCTTATACAAGGCATTAAAAACCTGGCTTTATCACCTAGCCTTAGCACTGGCAGAATAGATAAGCTCATTTTATGGTTGGTTGCAATGTAAGAGGTGAATTTTCTTGGGAACTATTCTATGCTATTGATGTTTTTGTTAAATGTGGTTGTTTTATCCTCTCCCCACCCCCAAATTTGCTTAGTAAATTATAGAATTTGTTAATTATATAATTAATCCGATTTGTAGTTTTTAGTTGTTCACTGACCAGAATCAGGTATATGAGATGGACATCCCTTTACATTTTCTAGACAAATAAAGGCACTTGAGTAGCTTGAGTTGGAGGCTATAAAGGTGCTTGATTGGTCTGTGAATTAAAAGAGAATGATTATTTATACAGTATGGTTTTGTAGATGGCAATTGAAAAATGCTAATAATATATTATTATTTTTCACAATAAAAATGTGAATGAGTACACTTAATCAGGCATTTCTGATTTGGCGCTTTCCACATGTTGTACTACCATTTCCAACCTCTTATTTGCAGAGCTATCACTCCTTTAAATAAATTTTAGCTACTTAATTGTGTGAGTTTGGTTGATTAATCACTTAATTAAGCAAGTAAATTTGCATGCATTTATGTATGAACAAAATAATAGTTCTGGGAAAAACAAGTTTCTTTGAGATTAGATAATGCTTGTATGTGCTCTTTTAATATACATTATTTTAGGAATGACATTATCTCTTCTATGAGAGAAACTACAGTTCTCAGTAGGTCTTATGAAAAAAATTGTAACATGACATTAAGAAGGATGCAAGTCTCTTTTAGGATAGTGCTTGGTGTGTATTGTTTTTATTATTACTTTTCATGAATAATAGATATTTTAATATTTATTGCCTTTTTTGGTTTTTTTCCAGCAAAATGTTTTGAATTGAATTATTCAGAAAGAAATGATCTTCCTAGCAATTGGGTTTAAGAACTGGAGAAAAGGCTTCACAACACCAATTTTCACTTAGCTTATTTTCTAGCACTATTGCATGTCTAATAATCTCCAAACAGCTATTTAGCAGTTGCTGGAGAACACAACTGTGCACAATCTTCTCCATCAGTTTCGATAGCATGCAGGATGGAGGCAATAGCATGGGTACCTGTCTTGAGCCTCTTGAGAGGTTACTGAAACCTGAAAGCAGCACAGACATAAACATGTGGCTTTCTAGATGCTTGTAAACTACAACTCCCGCTAATCCAGGTTCACAAGGCAAACAGTGAGAATTACAATTGCAATTCATCAACATGTGGACGGTCATATTTCCCTCATATTAGGGGATTTATATCACGCCACCCTATTCTATATTTAAAACTGCATGCTGTCAGAATTCTTTGAGTAGAATAATCCTGTAGAACAAAATATTTTAATAACGATAAATTTATAATAGGTTAAAGAATGTAGCCTCATCATTTATTCTTGAGCTATCATCCTCCTTCCCTCCTACATGTACTTCCCATGTATCATGTACTGATGGAATTCAACTACCAGTTTTGGCAGGATTACAGAAATGGATTTATATTAGAATCCTATCTCACCTATGTTGAAACACCCCTTTTAGTTCCTTATTCAGTTTGAGTGGATCTACAATTTAAAACAATTATGGGTATTCAATATAGTTCTCTACAGCTTTGAAAAAAATGATTGAAGAAATATATTTGCTTTGTCAACCTTTTTCTATTCTCAAGAAAGCTGTTAACTTTCCTCCTCAGTGTATCCTCCCGTTTAAAAAAGCTCTGGTTTCGGCCATCTTGACTGAGAAGTAAAGCAACCACAATAACAATATCCTGATAGAGAGCAAGGGCAGCCCATTTCTGTAGCACTGCCAAGAAAACTGCATGGATGTAGTCACCATGAATCAAGCTCAAGGTCATCTTTACCTGTTTCACTGATGAATCAGGAATGTGCATTTTTAGGCATTTTGCTCCCTTTGAAGAATTTTCTACCTGGAAGACTGGCCTGGCTTTCATATTGCTATGGTTGTGGCATAGCAATTTGATTTGGTTTAAAACTGATAGTCATGTTTTTCTTCCTTTCCAGGCTTTAAATATTATTTTATATAGAGATTGTGCTGCTTCATATGCTGTTTTATGACTGGCTTTGTATGATTTGTTTTGCTCCAATAATGGTATGGTCTTGGAGACCAAACTGGTAACAGAAGATGGAGAATTTCCTCCCCAAAATGGTGGGTGGATACAATACTAAAACGAACAGTATTAAGACATGTAAAGACTCCGATTATGAATAAATAGCAGATATAGATTTGCAATGACTGATTCAAAGTGCCCATGGAACCTTTCCTGCAATTCGAAGAATTCCTTTGAACAGCTGCTTCTACTTCTCAGGTACCTTTTCTTTCCACATACATTACAAGCCCCCATGTATGTTAATACCATACACATATGTTTAGGTTGTTACTAACATTAGCATATTTTATTTACACATCCAATCCAAGTTAAAAAATTGCATACCAGATGAGATTTGCTTTAATTACACTGTATTACTTTCGCATAAAGCTTCAAAGGCTTAAGCTACAAGTTTGTATTAAAAACAAATGCCTAACTCTGATCTAAAATGCCAATGTTGCAACTATTCTTCATGTTACTCTTTGAATGTTGTTTCCAATGCTGGTTCCAGGGGTGGGATTCAGCCGGTTAAGACCAGTTCAGGTGAACCGGTAGCTCCGACGATCAGCTGAGAGCGAACCAGTTCGCTCCGATGATCAGCTGGGCCTGCCTGCCCCTGCGCTATACTGACCTATATTTCCTTTGTTTAAAGCCCAGCTGATAGGCATGGCAGAGTGGATTGCCATGCCTCACCTGTTTTATTCACCAGGGCTGCAGTAGAAGGTAAGCTTTAGAGCTGTTTTCAAACACATCATGTGCGTGGAGCGCGTGTTTGCCGCATGTGTGAGTGAAGCGCGTGCTCAATGAACCGGTTGTTGCACCGGTTGAATCCCACCACTGTACTCATATTTAAGTCTATCACTAGCTATTCTGCAGGCCCCCTCCCAGTGTGTTTCTCAGAGCAAAGTCTCTTCAAATCCTTTCAGATATTATTGTTTCATCTGGTCCCTGATACCATCTGTCATTCAATTTCTCCCCCCCCACCTGAAACAAGGATGAAATGGACACTAAAGGGTTAAGTGTGGTGTTTCTATGAGTTGGGATGTTGTGAAGTCTACGCTCATTAACTTTTCTGGGTGGCCATCAGGAATTTAATTAATATCTCTGACATGGGCTGCTGTAAATGATATCTTGCTTTCCAGATGCCTATTGCTGAGGGAGACACAGATTGTTCTTGTGAAGAATGACAGCTTTCAGGAGAACGGCTGGTCTTTGCACTCTGTCTCGCAAGAAGAAAGACAGCTCTGGTTGCCACCTTCTTCCTGTGGGAAAAAGTAAGGGGGAGGGGAGAGGGGAAAAAAAAAAGATCCTGCAGTCCTTTCCTTAGGTAGGCTCGTTCCTGACAGTAACATCACGTCTGTTTCTGCCCTTGTCAACACATCTCACTGTCCACAATCGCTCATCATCTGCAGACAGACAGGACTGGAGGAGATCATCAATTGCCAATGCAATTCAGCAGATACACTTCATAAATTTTAATTACATTCCCACCGAAAATGAATGGTCAGAAAATATAAAACATCTGCCATCCAGATCATTTACATTTTTCATACAATAAATCATCAACAACATCCAAAACAATGGATTAAATCATGTGCAGTGTGGTAGGTCAAGAAGAAAAAAAGAAAATCATCCATTGTGCGATAACTGTTTGGGGCTGAGCCATTACACAGTCTACAGGACGAAGAAAATACGTATAAAAAATAGTTACCATTTGTACTTGCATTCATAAATAAAAGAGCCTTGGCCCTTGGTAAACCATATTAATGGATCTATTATACTATCTCAATAATAAAATGAGAGCTTGTTTAAGGAAAAGAAAATTTAGCTAATTATGATGGGAAACTGGAACATTTATCATTCAACTGGCTGGCCCATGTATTAGTGAATATAAATACAGTAAAGCATTAGAAAAAGCAATTAGCCTTCCTCCCTCCCTCCCTCCCTCCCTCCCTCCCTCCCTCCCTCCCTCCCTCCCTTCCTTCCTTCCTTCCTGTTCAAAAATGTTTTAATATCCATACAACATTCACTTCTTAGAATGAGGCTTTTCTTTTCTTCAGCATATTAAAGTTTTTTTTTTTAAAAAAACCAAGAACATTCACTCACTCATCTTTCAGGTGATTTGCTAAGAAGATAGTCAGCTGGCGACTCAGCATTTTCTGATCCAATCAGTATTCTCAAATACGTTTTACAGCTTCTTGAGTTGTAACAGGGATATACAGTATGCTGCACCATTCACAAGATCAGTTCTGTAGGTATAACTCCATATTTTGCAACCTGCAAAATATGACAGCATAAATTGATCTTAAAGTTTAATAACACAATGGACAGTCCAAACTTGAATTAAGACTGCTAACATATTAAGACTAAGATGATATTCACAGTTCCATAAGAAGAAAGCAGTTTGTAAGAATAAGAAACAAGCTTGCTGATTTATTATATTCCGTCTATACAATAATGTTAAGATTGTAGGAGATGGCCAGACTAAATCCGAGGTAGGGGTTAAATGCATCATAAGTCATGAGACCCTGTGTGCCCTCAAGAGTTCTAAATCCTGCCCTTGAATGCCTTCCTATTCCCGCTCATTTTCCTTGACCATTAGTAGCTCAGATTTTTGTAGAAAGCTTAAACTAGCAATAAATCTTTATACTCATTTGAACTGCCTGAATCTCCTGATTTCCCCTGTGCTTGACAAAGATAGCTGGTTGGAAATGTTATCATCACAGCACATCCATTTAAATTACATTATTCTTTTCTCCCCTTACTCTTTAAATAACTTAACTGTCCAAATATGGTTCTTTTAACTTAGGTGACACCTGACTGGGAGGAACAATTCAGATGGGGTGATTTTTTTTCCCTGATGTTATCTGAATAATATTTTGTGAAAGACATGCATTCTTTCCTAAACTGAGTTAGGCATTCTGTTCGTTTTACTGAGGTGGATTAGAGCATCCTAATCCAAAATTTGCCAGAGGAAGGAATATACTAGTGCTATCATATCCAACATCAATTTGATGGCATATAATGAATGAAAGAATGGGGGGATAAATGAATGAATGAATGAATCAATCAATCAATCAATCAATCACTCAATCAATCACTCAATTAATCAAATCTGAACTAGAAAATCCCCAAGGTTCACTAAATGGTAGCAAAATACTTTCAGTACCAATTACTACTTTGCAGCCCGGTTATGGTAGTCCTACATAAATTTAAATGGTAAATTTGATACTCATTTATTTTCTCTATGTGACCAAACCATCATAATGTATTTCCTTCATACCACTTGCTCACTTTGAATTCAGGGTACATGAGTTCAGTACCAGGGGTGGGTTCTGCTTACCTTTACTACCGGTTCACAGCAGGGCCGCGCGCACGCACTCTTCTGTTCATGCGCGAAGCGTTTTGATGACATTGGGGTCGGTGGCGGAGCCTCCTGCCGATTTTACTACTGGTTCTATAGAACCGGTGTGAACCGGGGGCAACTCACCACTGTTCAGTACCCATTCTCTTGTGACATGTCTTCCTGTTTTGACTATACACACTTCTTAAATAGTCCATCCCATTTATTTATTTTTTACTTTTTTCCATTTTCATAGAACAAAGTAGGTAGAAGTAGACTGTTAGACAGAGTCATGCGTGCTTCTTTCAAATCTTATTCATGCCTTGCAACAGTCTAGATATTACCTTCCTATCTAAATTTATAATGTTATCGCATATTTTCCCATTTTTAAATAACCATTCTAACAGGATACACATATTTATCTACTTGCTCTATATTTTTTTCCACATCGTGTACAACTTATAATCTTCAGTCCATTTCTCCTGTCAAACCGAATTACCTTTGATACATTAATTTTTAGATCCATACTTCTTATTCGACCATCCGATTTTTCATTTGCTACAGCTCACTCATAGTCTCATAAAACAACATGGCATTTTCTGCATAATAAATATGTGTATATTAGATATACATTACTGTTCCCAAACAAGACACCTCTCATGTCACCATAATTTCTTATATATTTATCTATAAATTCATTAAACCAAATGAGACATTATACACCCTTGTTTAATCCCTGCTCAATGTTAAGCCGTTGTGTTCTGTTTATTCTCATGCAAGCTTAATTTTCATCAAAAACCTCTCTTAACTGTATTCAGCAAGTAACCTTCAATGTGATATTCAGACCAAATATTCCAAAATTCCAGTCTATCCACTTGTTACATTCTTTCCCTAGATTAACATGTGGAAAATAAACTTTATTAAATTATATTGCCTATACAGTGTCTTCAAGTTTGTAGGATGAAGGCAACAGTATTTTGGCTGGCAAGATAATTTCTAGACTACAAATCCTATCTTGTGTAGAAAAGCACAAACACGCTAGGGTTAAAAATGAGTCTTGGTTGCATATTATGCCAAAAAAATTAGTAATGTCTTTGCTGTTAGCAGAGAATGGTGTACAGATATGACTAAGCCTGATAACTAAGCCCCCACTATTTCTATATGACTAAAAAAAGCAGAATATAATGATTTTAACACTTTACCATTAATAATATAATTTGATCTGTCACTACAAGATGGTGAAATATTTGTGGATTGGATTATGCAAGGATTAACATTAATTTGCAAACATAATTTTCTTTTATGTTAAGTGAAAGTGATCCTTGCTGATGAAGTTATATTTTGAATGGAAAGCTGGCATGGGAAATAAAAAAGATGGATACTTCAAGCAGGCTGATACCTGTTCTTTTGAAAATATGTAAATAGATAGCATAGACACTTATTTTTTATTCTTTTCATGTCCTTCTGTTGCAGTTAAGCTTTTATTTATTACTTTAAAAATAATTCATTTGGCTGCAACAATAAGACTCTGTCTACCAAGTGAACACACTTCATTCGTATCATGGCTTGTATTCCAAAGGAAATTGTAAAATCCTCACAACATGTGAGTGCACAGCACGGTGGAGAGAAAAATGTTCAAGGTGTTCAGTATGGATTTTATGCCTGGAGAAGATGTGATAGTTTAAATCTTTAGGTGTCTGAATTTTTCAAATTATAAGATCTGAGGAAACCAGGTAGATTTCCACCCCCTCTAGAGATAGTCTACTGCTATTATCTTCCCAAGTATTAGCATTTACTGCAAAATGATAATGAAAGCAACCTGTTTCATAGTGCTATTTTTATATTTATATGTCAATGTAGAATAGCCGAGATAAAAAAAGGGGGGGGATTTAGTCCACTCTTCACAATATGCTATTTTTCCTTCTCCATTAATTTCCAGGGTGCCTCTAGGCATAGCAAAGTACCTGGTCATTTTGTGTAAATATAGTCTTGCTCACAGAAATGATAAAATAAAAACCCGTAATGGTAAATAATGTGATGTGGAGGAAAGATAGCTAAGTGCACGATCTGCTGCATGCTTTCCTTTTACATATATTCAGAGTTTTGTTATAAATCCCTTCTAGGATTTGGGGTCTGAGTTTCAGACTCCATTTTTGTAAGCTGGAGTTGGCCTTGATGTGGCACTTTATGCTGCAGAAGCCATACTATTTATCTCCCCGAGGCACAGAGGAAATATTCTTTGGCTGATTGAAGTGCTTTGTGTCGTTCTGATTGCCTCGTCTGACACATCCAGTAGGTGGAAGAGTTACGGCTGCCCATGTGCAGAAGCCTCTCCCAGCACTACACATATCGGAGAAGCTCGGCTTCCCTCTTCAGAAGTGGCATCTTACTCTTCATAAAACATTTTCAATGGGATGCTTGCTCAAAGCAAAATTGAAGGAAGCGTTCAGCTGTACAGGCCTTATTTTCTTTTGTTTCTGCTGGGCATAAGAGGATCGGTGCCAAGACTTGTGGACCTGTTTCTGAAGAGGAATCGAATGTACTACACAACAGACCCCTTTTTCCCTACTCTTAAATCAATATTGGCATTTTCACGATAGTGGTTGAAATGCCATGCTGAAGTTTTGCTCACATTCTTTGCATTTAATTCAAGCTTACGGTTATATGCTAATATACTTCTTAAGGCTGGTAACTTGGTTATATTTCTCTTGCTTTTATGTTCTCCTATCCTCGTTATTTTACTAGCAAAAAGTAGTTTTGTTTATGCCCTTGTTCTAAAAAGAAAGTAAGCATATCTGTCTCTTTTCATTTTATATTAAATTACCCAGTCTTAATTTAGATATCTATGGCCAGGGGGAGAGGTCTGATATCTGTGTAACCTTTCCATCTGCTTTCTTAATTTTGCTGCCCTCTTATTATGAAGTGGAGACATTTTTTAAACAAATTCCTCTCCTTGTAATTAATGAAGATACTTAACTATTCCAGCCACAGGGCTAGCATAAAATCTTGCTCTTTCTATAGCCATGTTATTTTCATGGACGTGATGGAGATTCAGATATGTCTGCCAAAGTCATGCTCCTGATATAACCTGTTCCCCTTCAGTCTATTATTGCAACCCTAAGTAACTTCTTTTACCACAACTATCATTCCAATAAAATACTTTTGCCTTTACCAGCAAGTTACATTGACAGCTGGCCTGGTTCTTTTTGTTTCTAGATTCACAATCTAGCAGTAAAAAAAAAAAGGAAATCTTTTAATGCTTTATTAAATAGGGATTCATATCTCTATGACAGGGATATTTCTGATTTAGAAAGATAACTCCAAATCCAAACGAATTAACTGTCGTTGTGAAGGATATCTGATTGTTAAGTTTCTAGAAATGAAATGAAAAGAAAAGAAAGGGGGATGATTTTGCAAATGGATTTTGACTCATTTATTTATGCCACATTATTGTGCCATCTTTCTTATTTTGTGTAATAATATATTGGAACTTATAACCAAAACTGGGAAGAAAGGAAAATCTTGAGTTCAACTCTTTGGCCATGTTTGAAACATAAAAAGAAATATAAAAGTGAGTAACTGGCAATTGTGTTATATTTTTGGACTAAAATTCAGGGGCCCTTGTTCAAATCTGTTCTTCAAAGAGCTGGTTGCTGCTGTCACTATCTCTCTATATCATCACTCCTTAATCTTAATGATTAGCCAACCATGAATCTCACTTACATTTGATATTAATATCCATTGAATTTAGTTTGGGATTGTAGTCTAAACCTATCTTTTAAACAAATGGCAATAATTAATGAATTAATAGAATGTTTTTGAATTCAGACAGTTTTATACAAAGAATAAGACAGACAGAATTTATACAAAGAGCTGAAAGACTGAAGCTCTTTAGATTGTTTTATATGTATGGGTTTCAAAATACCCATTTGAGTACACAGACTAGTTTTGATCCAGAATTATAATGACTGCCTTTAGACTCTGAGATTTCAAAGAACCTACTTAAATTATGATTACAACTGGATCCCATCCTCTGTTGGGTTGGAAATTAAAGACATTGGTGTGCTCCTTGCCTCAGGACTTTTCACAAATAATCTTTATAGAAGATACAGCAACTGTTCCTTAAATATATGAGGTGATGCTAGATTCATTTATGAAGGGGAAGCTTCACTAGATCTCTTGTAAGAGTGAGTTTCAAGTATACAGTCAGAAAAAGAATCAGGAATATGAATGCCATAACTACACCCAAAATAAAGTTCAGCCAGATTCTCATTGAAGCCTGGTAAACAGAAAAATGAGATCTCTATAATGAGCACAGATTCTGATGTCGTTCTTACTTATGTCTCAATTACTGACAACTGCTTGTAAGGTTTTAATTAGATGAGCACACCATTTATTTTATTTTATTTATTTAGTTTGTCAAACATGTACGAGATAACAGGTATACAGTAAGTATAAACATGGATATGAATACAGGAATTGGGTATGAATAAATGGGGACAGTAGGACAGGGATGGTAGGCATGCTGGTGCGCTTATGCACGCCCCTTACAGACCTCTTAGGAATGGGGTGAGATCAGCAATAGACAATTTAAGGGTAAAGTTATGGGGGTTTGAGGATGTAACAACAGAGTCAGGTAGTGCATTCCAGGCATTGACCACTCTGTTGCTGAAGTTGTATTTTCTGCAAGCAAGTTTGGAGTGGTTTACTTTGAGTTTGTATCTATGTGTGCTCGTGTATTATTGCGGTTGAAGCTGAAGTAGTCATTGACAGGTAGGACATTGTAATAGATAATTTTGTGTACTACGCTTAGGTCAGACCGAAGGCGGTGTAGTTCTAGGTTGTCCAAGCCCAAAATTTCAAGCCATATTATTCTTTTTTTTGTCTGTAAGCCTCCTGTTTTTTTATAATGCTTTTGCTTTAGAATTTATTTCCTGTTTCTTGCCACATAATTTATTTGAAACCTCTCCTTGAACTTTTAGGTCCCAGATTATGGTTCTCCCTCCCTCCCTCCATCCCCCCCCCTCTCTATATATATATATGCAAATGAAATACATCTAATTGTAGTTATTTTGAGCAGCTTTGCTAATCTCTAACCTTTTTTGTTTGTTTTTGGGTTATAGTCATATCAGTTACAATTGCAGATTTTTAAAAAATATTGAATATACCAAGAAAACCAGTCACAAATATAAAATATTTAAAAGAATATTGATATATTCAGAATTTTGATCTATGTTCAAAATGTTTAAATTGAATAACTATGTATTACTTCCAACCTTCATTCTTTGAAAATAGGTACCTGGCACTCAATTATAAAAAAGGCGATATCAATCTGTACTTAATTTTAATGAGATCAGTTTAAATGAGAATTGTAAACACACAACAGAATCCCTTATTGTCTACTTTAAAAATTACACTATGGGGTAGAAGGAACAGACGAAAGGCAAAAAGCTATTGCAACGTTTTATTTACTAACATCATAATATATCCTGTCGAAGAAAGTTTCATTTTAAAAAGTAAATCATTTGATAATAATTTGTTAAATTTAAATGCTCCCTGACTCTATTTGCATTCAGTTAACTATAGTGACAACATCTGCTAGATATTTATATTACACTTATTTATCCATTTGTTTTATTGCATAGATGGCTATTCCACAGTTTCAAGCTCTTCTTTACTTCTTAACTCTGGTATGCTAGTATTTAAACTGTCTTTTTAACTGCAACAGATTTGGATTCGATAAACAGGATTTTTGTTGATAGAACTGTAATTATCCAATCTGTAGTTTAGTACATACAGTATACCCATTGTTGGATCCAATATTCTATCTAAGGGCCTGATGTCTCTTTTGGCAACTTCACTAACCCGTTGCTTCTGTATTTCACTTTCAAATGGTAAAATTAAGACATTTTCAGATAATTATGTCACTCAGTAGTGCACAAGTGAAGTAGGGATACAAAATAGAGTATCAATAAGTCAGGGCTAGTTCATGTTGGCAAAAGAAATTATGGACAGGTTTGTTCTCAGAAACCAATAAGAAAAATGGAACACATACAATATGCATCAGTAAATTTTTCCTGGAAAACACTGATCATTTTTATAAAATCAAAACAATTGGCATTTTTTGTTGCACTGTTTGCTTTTTCTTTGTGAAATTTGTAGAATTATTTTGCTGTTAATTTGTTGTGCCATTGAAAATGAAATTGAGGCAAGTGTATCCAAATAGTTATTACCACTTCTGTCACCACTTTGGCTGGAATAACCAATAAAACATCTTTCCATATTACAGCATCCTCTTTCCTGAAGGAGGCATCAAGTAATTTGAGAATCCCAATGTTTCAAAGGTATAGTAGCTCTGAACCATGGAATTGAAATATTTTCTACTCCAATTATCAGCAATTCCACATGTATGTTTATGGTGCTTTTTTCTATTTATTACTGCTAGGCTAGGTTGTAAAAGTCTGGATGACCATTAGATGGCAGGTAAGTTATACAGTCCTCTGTATCTCTTTCTTGCTGTCAGACCTGTTAATCCTAATCATCATCTCTCTCTTCTCCCTTCCCTCCTCCCCTCCCCTCCTTCTCCCTCTCCCTCTCCTTCTCCTCCTTCCCCTCCTCCTTCCCCTTCCCTTTCCATATATGTAAAGAGGTGGAAAGGGAAGAGGAAAAGAGGTGGGGCTTACATCAAAATGCTTAATCCACCTTCTTGCTGTTAGTCAGTCAGTTGACAGTCAACTTTTGATGGTTCAACGTTTCTATTTTCCCTTTTCTTTTTCAGCATAATGTCTATTTTAAAGTTGGAATGCCAGTCTAAGAATAGAATAGAATTGAATTTTTTTATTGGCCAAGTGTGATTGGACACACAGTCCTTTAGGTAAATAACATTTTCAATCTGATGATACTTCTCTGGCATCCCTTCCGGTAGAAATTTGTTTTGTATAAAGTTTAAAGCATGATGCTCTAATGTCTTGTGGGAAATTGCACCTACTATATTTAACCGTGAGATATTTGACTGGTGAATTGACCCACTGTAAGTTACACACACACATATTTGTACACTACCTATTTGCTTTGGATTACAAGAATTACTAGACTCCTGTTTTATTTTGCTGCAGTGACACTAAAGTTAGCCATGAGTGAGAATTGAATCCAGTCATGCCTGGCTATGCCAGTGGAAATTATCTTTAAAAAAAATGTGGCTGAATAAATGCCAAAAGAATCCTTTACTGAAATCCAAAGAAAAACAATTATTGTATTTTTCCTCTCAGAGTAGATTAAAGTCTTATTTTGGGAGGGGAAGAATCATTGTTTGAGAAGCAAATAATTGCATTCTTTTCAAAGTTTTTCCTTGTATTCTTTCTGGAAGGAACTGTTGGTATCTGATCCAAATGTGGAGGTTTTCTGCTAAAAGCTGCCAAAGCCTAATATAAATTAAAGAGTCCTAGAAATTGTAATGTATTTCCATACCAGGCTTTCTCTGGCCCCCAACATGAAACTCTAAAGATCAATCAGTACCACATGAAGAGGTATGACCTTATTCTCACTTGAAATAACTCTTGTCTCACTACATAACATGACCCGGGGTGTGATCTTCATAATTAGGGCTTGTAGGTCTAGCAACAATGAGCCCTGGATGGTCCCAAGGTGCGAAAGGAAAGCTTAATTCCTCTTGCTTAGAGGCAGGGATCTCTTTCTGCCAATTACCCTTTTGACATGACTGCTTAAGCTTCCTTTTACAAACATTGACCTCATAAACTCTACACATACTGCAGTGGTAAAGAGGGAGAGAGGATGGAGAAGGGTTTGGGCCAAAAAAATAAATATCCCCAAACTAAATGAAATAATCCTCCTACCAAAACACACAGGCTTTGTTAGACTATACTCCTTAAGGACAACATTTTCAACTTCGTTGTTTGTTACTATTGGAAAATGTGCTTCGCCTATCAGCTTTTCATCCATTTGGTCTAACAACTTGACTTTAGAAATTGAATGTTTAATTGAAAACTTCCAATCCAAGCTTAGTTCTGTACTCACCAAAGTAGAAATTGACATATAGGCTTCTCATGCCTTGGTGAATGTTTTTCCTCTTGAAAAATAACACAGTTATATCTGTTGATAAATTAGGTTTAGAAATAGAAACTATTGACATAAAATGAGCTTCTGAACAAAAGGACAGCCAAATAAATAACCACCGATCAAGCATACGCTGCCCATAGAATCATCCCAAACATCAGCAAAGCAGGTCAAACAGAAAGATATACACCTCCTGTAATGCTATCAGCTTCACTTCTCCAAAAGTTCTGCACTGAGAATGTGAGCAGCAACCCAAGGCCAAAACATGGAGTTCACCAACAATGCAGCACATTTAAATATCTCATCTATCTATCCTGTGGAGTTCAAAGTGATGTAATGCTGACAGCAAAAGAAAAAAAAATACTAATAAGTGGATGTGGGGCTTAAAGAACAGGACCAGGTTTCATAGAAGAAATGTAAATTAAAGGGCAGTGGACAGACATAAATTAGGCCTTGAAGAAAAGCTAGGATTAGAAGAAAACAGGCACATGCAGAATAAAATCAACCCACAAAACCACCAACCATCAAAATAATCTTTGGTTATTCCTGGTATCTAGCAATATGTGGGCACTAGATTCCTTCCTGAGGCTTGGAAGTTTGCACCAAACAACTGATGGATTTTTGCTGTCCAAGAGAGGTTCAAAAAAACAAAAGCCTTCACCATTCTTTCCCTTTGCTATTAAAATGCATGCACAATAGGATTGTGTTTTACAGAGGGATTTAGCCAACTGGCCCTCTTAGGCTTATTTAACCAGAGATAGAAGAGATTAGTCTACAGATCAGTTCTACATGTGTGAGTTTTCATCAAGGGGGAATCTTTAGAAGTTTGGATAGCTAGAGATGCCCATTACAATGATAGTTGCTTCATTCTGCTTCTATGTTCTTCCTGAAAAAAAGAGCACCTGAAAAATCAAGGCAACCAATTCTACGTGTGTTCTTTGGCTTCACTGCTTTATTTCTGGGAAATCAAATAAAGCCATTTAATCAAAAAGGAAGTAGGGAACAATATAAAAATACTGTGTAGTTTCTGTACAAATAAAGAATAAATGAAATAGAAGCACATTTATCAAACTAAAAGTCAATACTGAAATAACGTTGGCCTTCTCTGATATATACCATATGAGGTAAGAAAGAAACAAGCAGGAGAAAAACAATGAAATTCTAGAAATGAAAGGTATTTTTTTATGAAATAACTGTGTTTCAAAATAGTAAAACAGTAATAGATTCTACTCATAAATGTTACTAAGAGAGGTAAAATATTAGTATCAAGTGCCTACGTTTTTTATTCTCTGTTGTTAAAATTATTTCTGCTAAAGCATACACTTGGGAGCCATGAGAACTAAAGGTGGATTCTAAGACCACCGTGCATGTTTTGAAAACATTCTTTCAATATCCAACACTATTTGTAGGACTATCAGGCCTAGCAGCAAAAACCCAGGAAAGTGATGTCCCTGCACAACCCTGTTTGAAACTTTAGCATATATACCTGTAAGAGAGATCCTTTTGGAGGGGAAAAAATTGTGGCATTCCAAAGTATACAGATGTACATTTATTTTTTAATCATAAAATTGAAACACCATTGTCCAATGAGAGAGCATGTGCTCTGTGGGCCGAAGGTCTTAGGTTCAATCTCCACAGACCATAGGCAGAAGCTCTCCTCTGAAACTTCACAGAGTCCCATCCCAGTAGACCAGGGGTGTCAAACTCAATTTCATTGAGGGCTGCATCAGGGTTGTGTTCGGCCTCTGGAGGCCAGGGTGGGTGTGGCCAGCTCGATGTCACTTGTGTCGGGGGGTTCCTGTGGTGGCCCGAGTGCTCTGCCAGCTGCAATGGCTTCCTGCAACCCTCTGCCAGCAAAAACAGAGCTCGGGAAGGCTGCAAGCTCCATTTTAGCTGGCAGAGGCACTGTGGGCCGGTCCTTCACTGTTTCTAAGGCGGCCCCGTGGCCAGATATAAGCACCCTGTGGCAGTGGTGAAATCCAAATTTTTTTACTACCGGTTCTGTGGGTGTGGCTTGGTGGGCATGGCAGGGAAAGGATACTGCAAACTCTCCATTCCCACCCCACTCCAGGGGAAGGGTACTACAAACTCTCCATTCCCACCCCACTCTGGAGCCAGCCAGAGATGGCATTTGCCGGTTCTCCGAACTGCTCAAAATTTCCTCTATTAGATAGGAATATATTGGATTTGAATAGAGACGAAGGGAATATGTATGTAATTGAAGTGAGACTGAATGTACAAAAAGTACATATGGAATATGCATGATATTATATTGTAATATACGCGAAAGAAAAAGTGTTAGAAAAGTATGTATCAGACAAGTCGCACCAAGTCTTATGTTTTTAAACTGTATACTTAATACAATTTATTAAAAGAAAAGAATAATAATTTCCGCTACCGGTTCTCCAGAACCTGTCAGAACCTGCTGGATTTCACCCCTGCCCTGCAGGCCAGATCCGGCCGACAGGCCTTCAGTTTGACACCCCTGCAGTAGACAGTATTGAGCAACACTAATGATCTGATATAAAGATGCTCGCTAGGATCATAAAAACTAAATTTCTCTCTATATATATTCTTTCTTGTATGCATAGTAGCTGCCCATAAATTATTTTCAGTTTTAATAGCTCTCCAAAGCTCTATACTCTATCCTGTTTAGGTCTTGTAATTGTGCTTCATCACCTGTGGCAAAAGTAAAGAGAGGATGCAATTTTGTGTGGGAGGTCCCATGCACAGTTTCATGTCATGAACATATTGTTATCCTTATGCTATAGCGGAACTCTAAACAATAATTTATCCATTGCTGAATATGTTCGGGGTTCTTTTACATTTTCTGTTTATATCACTGAAACATAGTGACAGGTGGAACACTGAAGGATGTGGATTGAATTTAATTGCCTTGCATCCCACATACCGCTATTTGCACCTGTACAAATCAAGATAGAACGATTCCCAATACAATTTCCCCCCCTTTTTACTATGCCTCCAAAAATGTATCAGTTTTCTGTTTGCCTCTGCAAATTTTCTCAGAAAGCATTTCTCACAATTATTATTGTAAATTGCTTTGAGAGGTTACTTATTCTGGATATAAGTGTGTATGTGGGTGTGTGCGTCTGTACTCACACATAAAACTTTCAACTACAGTACAAGGCTCCATCTAATAGGGGCTTGATGATTGAGCTGATATTTATTTATTTATTTATTTATTGGTTCGATTTATATGCCGCCGTTCTCCGGAGACTCAGGGCGGCTTACAATGCATTAAGCAATAGCCTTCATACTTTTGTATATACCTACTTAGTAGGGCTTTCGACTCCCCCTAAGGGGTGTTCTTTTTTATACAAAGTCAGCTTATTGCCCCCACAATCCGGGTCCTCATTTTACCTACCTCGAAAGGATGGAAGGCTGAGTCAACCTTGAGCCTGGTGAGATTCGAACTTGCAGTAATTGCAGGCAGCTGGTGCTACTTAACAGCACTTTAGTCTGCTGTGCCACCAAGGCTCTGATGATGTATAATACATACATACACGCACACAAATTTATAACAGACCCATGTGAGAGTATATATAATATATTCATAATTAATGAATATATAAAATTATGCATCAGTTTTAATTACCAGACTGTGATTTCCAGAAACGTTCGCCGGTTTCTGGCAAAAAAAAAAAAAAAAAGTACAGTAGAAATGGTCATAAAATCAGGTTGAGTCACATGGGTGCCTTGACTTACGACATCACAACTTACAGTACAACTGAAATTCCGGTCACAGTTGTGGCTGATTTATGACCACAATTGAGACCAAAATTTCTGCTGCTAAGTGAGTTTTGCTTCATTTTATGACTTTTCTTGCCACACTTGTTAAGTGAATCACTGCAGTTGTTAAGAGAGTAATACGGCTGTTAAGTGAATCTGGGTCTGACTTTGCTGGTCGGAAGGTTTCAAAAGGTGATCGCATGACCCCAGGACACTGCAAGCATCATAAATACGAGTCAGTTGTCAAGTGGCTAAATTTTAATCATGTGACCTGGGAATGCTGCAACAGTCATAAGTGTGGAAAATGGTCATAACTCACTTTTTTTTCAGTGCCATTATAACTTTGAATGATCACTAAACAGTTGTAAGTCAAGGACCACCTGTATCTCTATGTATGTATGTGGGCTTCTATGCCGTTCTGATCGATGCCACCTCTAAATAGATTACATATCTAGCCTTAAATATCTAAAATATCTAAACAATCAGAACAACACAAGTTAAGGAATTAAATTATATTAGAGTCTACTGCTAATTCCATTTCATGTACCTCTTATAAAGCCATCTTGCACCTGATAACAAGTTAAGGTGGACAATTCAGAATTCTGCTTTTTCTCAACACATTCCCTTCAATAAGGGAGAATATTTGTAGCTCAGGGGTGAAATCAACCAGCCCAAAAGAGAACAAAAAGACTCCAGCACCTCTCCACCAGTAATTACCACCCAGATCAACATAGATTAACTTCAAGGTTAACTTCAGACCAACAATCAAGTAAACAATACCCCAATCAAGGAACTGCAAAAGAGCCATCAGTAAACACCTCTAAGACAGTGGTTCCTGACCATTTTTTGTCCATGCGCCACCTAAGCATCTCTAAAATCCTGATGCCACCCCCTCCCTCATGACATATAATTCTTACTATTCAAAAAGTAACTCCTACTCAAATGGAGGAAGGAGCTAAAAGGCCATTAACCTGGTTTAAACAAGGTTCCAATGGCCCCCATTAAAAATCAAATTGCCCCCCTGTGGGGCCTGGGCCCCACATTGCGAACCACTGCTCTAAGACCACCCACACAGACAAACAAGTCACCAGAATATGAACTGACAGCAAACAGCACACCTTACTAGTAGTACTGATGATGTTACCTAGTTAGGGTAATAAATATCTGAAAGAAAACAAACAAGCCCAAAGAGCACCTAGGAGCCCACATTCCCTTCAGTTTTCTAATAGTATCCCATAACTCACGTATGTTTCCTTTTAGTATAGACATTATACTAAAGTGGGGTGTGTGTGTTGTAGTTTAGCACACTGTGTGTCTGACGACGGCATTCGTTTTGTAACCTTACTTTGCAGCGTGGCCCCATAATGGAAGCTGTCTAGTCTTCTGGGACACACTATTATGTCAAGTCAGTGAACTATGCAAAAATAGCCTTCTCTGCACCTGGTTTATCACCAAAAGAGACAGAGGCTTGTACCAGAGATATTGCTGATCAGGTGGGAGACTAGATTTAGGATTCCAGAAAGGACAAAGAAATCGAATAATAAACCAATGTCAGGATGTGCAAAAGTGATAAATAGCTGCATAAACATACCTACAAAACGCAGCAGGAAAAATGTTGCACCTGGTGCATGATATGATTCTCTTTATCTCTTGTCGTTTAATCCACAGTGGAAAAATGTACTTCGTGCCTTACTTTCTTCTTTGGTGTTTAGTAAAGAAAGACAATATTGGCTTCAAAAGCAGCCTAACAGTCATCTGCAAAGCATCATGCATTGCATTAATTCCATGTGAAAGGTAAGTCGAGAAACTGCACGTTCCCAAGCCCTGTTTGCTTGTTCAGTATATGAACTGGAGCTACAGACCTCTAAAATACAGCAACTGTTTCAGTTAATTAACTTTAAGACAATAGAGGGATCAAAAAAGCAATATTAGCTGTTCTGTTTCCTTTACTAATTCACCTAGAGCAGTGTTTTTCAAGGATCCAATCTAGGTCGGTATCTTCTGAGCATTTGGACTCATGCTGGAGCCCATCTTCAGGGCTTGAAATATGTTTGAATATTAGCATCTCAAGTTGGTAGATGGTTTGAGCTCCAAGCTTGGCAATTTGACTGCAAACATTTAGTCAACATTCAAGAAGACATTGTCAGTGCATTTTGAATTGTGCTCGTCTGTCAGAACACAGGTCTTTAAATACCTTTTTATGAGATGCAAATTAGTCTGAATGTTGTTTGTTCGGATATTTCTAAGTCATGGTCTGATTTCGGACCCTGTTTGATTGGCTGGCTGTTGTTGTTGGGCTATAGAATGTGTGCTGTTCTGTGTGTAGTATTTATAGTGCCTGTTGTATGTGGCTTTTTAGATGTTGATTGGGGTGTATTGATGGCTGGCTTTTATGATATTGGCTGTTGTTTAAGCCAATAACTTAAAAGCTAGCCATCAACACACCCCAATCAACATCTAAAAAGCCACATACAACTGTTCTAACCTAGGCTTCCTTAGAACTTAAACAGCACAAACTTAATCCCGGCAAATCTCTTTAATTCATATGCCTGTAAATTACTTTCATTTATAGTCTACAAGGCTTGCATAAACAGTCTTTCAGAGGAAGGTTATCAACACCCACCTATCTCATGTGGAACACTGCCAAAGAGCTAATTTCCAGACACAGGGCAAGGCCAAACTTTGCACAGAGTCACAAACAGAAGTTTCAAATCTTGAATCGGCCAGATGAACTAATTGCTTCCTGCAAAAACTCACATCCTGTTTGCTTCTCTTTTATGTCTTATGGGAGGGGCCAATCATCTCCAAGCCTTACTCCCAAGTCGACCCTGTTTCCTTAATTGTTCCTGTCTCCTGGCAGCTCTACGCATGCACACACTGGGAACAGGCTCATGCTGTTCTTCTGCCTCACTGATGTCAGACTCTGGAGACTCTGGAGGCAGCAAAGAACTACCAGGTGGCCTTGGCCCCATCTCTGCTTCCGACTCAGAGCCATTGTCCAAGCCTTCCCCAGACTCCAGGACTGGCCCATGTTCCTCCCCAACCTCCTCACTGTCCAAATCTGATGCCAGCTCTGCGGGCTGCTGGTGGGTCACAACAACAACAGGCACTATAAATACCACACACAGAACAGCACACATTCTGCTAGAGAGAATTTCTCTGAAGATGAGCTCCAGCATGAGTCCGAACACTCAGAAAACAAAACATCTGGTCCCAGTGACCGACCCAGATTGGATCCTGCAATATTATCTTGGGACACGTATTCACCTTCATTTGTGAGTATTTTTCAAACCTGAAAACTTTAAGATATGAGAACTTTATTTCCCAGAATTCCCCAACCAGAATTTGGCTAGGGAATTCTGGGAACTGAAGTCCCCATATCTTAAAGTTTTCAGATTTGAAGAACACTGACATAGAGTATGAAAATATGGCATACTTAGCATATCTTCAGGCTCAAGGTGACATTGATATGATGTTTGAAATTACTTTTATTTCTTTTTGCAGATACTGTTCATTTGCTACAAAACTGTGTGTTTAGCAGTGGGCTGTATGGCATTGTTATACTAGAAACTTTGCACATACAAAAAGAACCCCACTGTGAAAGTGTTATTCCCCAGGACCAAATTTAAAGTCTCCATTGCTTGTCTAGGAAGGAATATAAAAGCAATCTTGGAATAGAGCAGGGATCTCCAAACTTGGCAACTTTAAGACTTGTGAACTGGCTGAGGAATTCTGGGAGTTGAAGTTCACAAGCCTTAAAGTTGCCAAGTTTGGAGACCCCTGGAATAGAGTCCACATGCAGGGATCCAATCTAGTAGTAAAACGCAATGAAGAGCTTTGGAGAAAATACCTTTTATAACAATGTTTTGATATAGCAAGAATAATCTTGTTAAAAATTGATTTCTTTTTGAAATAAGAAAATGCAGACAAATCCCAATTCATCCTTCCTACTTCCAGATCAAATGATGTGAGAAAATAGAAAATGATATTTGAAGATGTGCTAGAAGAAAATAGAAGAAACAAGGCAGATTATGCAGAAATTCAAATTTTAGCATATTCAGGCTCGATTCTGAATCATGTTGTAGTCTAACTCCTGATATTTAATTGTAGTTTCAAGACTGACAGAAGTGCCAAGTAATGTAATATGCCATAAACTTTTTTTATAATGTTTTTCTTTCCCTCTTCTCTTTTAATTTCAGACCTTGAGGGGTGAGGTTCTTTAAAAAAATATTTTAATTAATAATGAATACAATCTATATTCAAAAAAATTCCATGCCAAACAATTATTTGGAAATGTTGGAAAATCAACATGAATTTGATTTTTTTAATCTGTTATCCATGAAAATCTTTTAGGATGTCAGGAAGTATTCAGAAAAAATAATTTAGGCAATGGAGATGCAGAAATGGAATTATTCATGTGTATTTTATACACAAAGTCGAATATATTCGTCTGATAAAACTAGAAAATAAGTTGGCAATTGTTCTCCTGCTACCTTTCTTTAATTCATGGAAAGGCTTTTTAATGCCTAAATACTACAATATGGGTTTTATGTTGATTTATGTTAATTGGTAGTATAGATGGTGTCATATTATACCATTAAGTTATAACATTGAAATAATTGTTTTGCTTTTAATGTCAACTGATTATTAGTGTTTGAATGAAATAATAGCGTACCTTCTTAGCTGTTTTGAGATATTGTTTTGATGTTTTGTATTGCTATAACACACACACACACACACACACACACTTTCAATATCTAGAATCGGATGGTGGTGGGCTAAATATATATAATTAAGGATAGGTCACAGGCTAAATTTTCATTTACCTTAATCTAATGGAACAAAGACATTATATTATTATGTACACAGTATTATGAGCATATACTATTAGAGCAACCCAAATTTAATATCAGGAGAAATTCTAAAGCCATATTTCAAAGTAAGCATGACTACAAATGAGCATATTCATGCAATCAAGATTGAAGAAGCAATTTGATCTAGTTGTGAAGGCACCAGGTTAGGAACCAGGAGACTCTGAGTCCTAGTTACACCTTAGGCATGACAGCTGGTTGGGTGACTTTGGCCGGTTACTCTTGCTCAGCCAATGAGATTGGACTTCATTGACAATTCCTATTGCAATCAGTGGACCAACACCAGTTGATCTGGAAAAAGAAGTGGACTCTACACTCGTGGGAAAAAAAGAAGAGAATCTTAGCTAGCCTGGAAGGGTTACCTTCTTTTGGCCAAAGTTTAGGAGTCTGCTAAATTAATTTAATACAAGTAATGTAATTACTTCACATGCATCTAATATTTTTATTTTTTGCCATTCTAAAAAGTACAATTTAGCAGTAAATTCTTCAGGGATTAGAGTCACATCCTAAGCTCTTTTGAGGGAGGATGGGGTATTATGCATGCAGGGACAGCTTCAAATAATGCACCCCTGAATTAATAAAGAAACAGGAAATTATTGATCCATATTATTTTCCCTATTTTTTTTTTAAAACTCAAGATTAAAAGGCAATCACATAGTATGACTGAAAGATTTGTGGAGATGCATGTTTTCTTGCCTCTCAGTTCTCTTTGGTATCATCCTAAATGCAATTTCTTTCTTTCTTTCCTTCTTTCTTTCTCTTCCTTTCTTTCTTCTCTCTCTCTCTCTCCCTTCTTCCCTCCCTCCCTCCCTCCCTCCCTCCCTCCCTCCCTCCCTCCCTCCTTTCTTTCTTTCTTTCTTTCTTTCTTTCTTTCTTTCTTTCTCATATTTCTAAACCAGCCATCTCCCTCCCTTTTTCTTTTTTAATCTCCCTTGAGTACCAATCCACTGGTGAGAATGGCAAAGAAGAGATAGTTTAGCAGATAAGGAGGAATCACTGGCTATAGAAGTTATCCACTTTCCATAGCATATCCATTATTTCAGCAAATGCAAGCTTGGAGGCACAAAAGATAGTTCTGATATATCTTTTCTTTTCCTCTCTCCCTTTTATATTCTGTGTGATTTTGAATTCCATTTTATTGTTCTAAAGTGCCTAGTGGCATAATGCAAATAAAT
The DNA here is from genome assembly GCA_012654045.1 of Ptyas mucosa. Classification (NCBI taxonomy): domain Eukaryota; kingdom Metazoa; phylum Chordata; class Lepidosauria; order Squamata; family Colubridae; genus Ptyas; species Ptyas mucosa. The sequence continues at coordinate 13,176,916 of WNWU01000003.1, read as the reverse complement.
AAATAATAAGTAATTGTGTACTTTTCTAGTGTGTTGTTGTTGTGTGTGTGTGTGTGGGGGGGGTACATAGAGTTTTATATAATATGATCTGCCCTCTTCCAATGAGTTGGGAAATTTTACCTCCAAGGCTGGATTTACGCTGTATCATTTCTCATCAAAAGCTACTGTAGATTTATTATCTAAACACAGACAGAACTCGCTTCCCTCCTTCTGATCACTATATTAATTTAACTGAAGAGCCTCTAAAACAAAAGCAACATTGACAGAACGGAAATGGAGGATATAGTGATACAAGTCCTCCTTGAGAAAGAAAGTTGCCCTGAAGAAGTAGCAATAGATCAAACATTGTTCCTCTCCAGGCACGTCTATGATAATAGAAGTTAGCATCCGTCCATTCTTCTCATTGACACGTTGTTTGTTTAAAGAGAAAACTCAATTTGACACATGGGCTGTAATGATCATTTGCAACAGAGGGTGGAGAGGGGAAACATTTTTAATAAGAAATTTGTTTTGGGTACTGAGTGACAGCTCACATCGGAGGTATGAAAAATTAGAGTTTCAGTTTAAATAAAATGTTCACAGTGTAGCAGAAGTAATCTAGCTCTTAAGCCATTCAGAAAAGATCACCAGCTCCACTGAAACTGGAAGAAGGCAAGGAGAATGCTGGCATGGACATTTTTGTGTCTCTGAGTGATATGTTGTCATTTTCCTTTTCTGGAGAAAAAGACAAAGGTCCTGAATATATTGTAGGCAATAGCAATAGCACTTAGACTTATATACCGCTCCATTGCAATTTACAGCACTCTCTAAGTGGTTTACAGTGTCAGCATATTTTCCCCAACAGTCTGGGTCCTCATTTTACTGACCTCAGAAGGATAGAAGGCTGAGCCAACCTTGAACTGGTGAGGATCGAACTGCTGGCAGTTGGTAGAACGAGCCTACAATACTGCATTCTAACCACTGCAGTACCATGGCTCTGTAGATTGTGCCCCTCAAGACTGTGGACTTGTAGTTCACTAGAAGAGTAAATGCCTTGACTGAATCCATGGTGTAGGTACTTTGTTGGCAAGAGACTGCAACTCTTACTTTATCCCAGTGAGAAGCTTAAGCAGACTTTCTAAAGAGCTACACCTTCTGTTCCACAAATCAGTTGACTCATGTCAAAAGCCCGCAGGCTTAGTAAAAACACTGCTTCAAATCTGTACTGCCACTATAGGCCTGAACTCTAAAAGTAGCTTTTTCTAGTTTTGTAAAGTGGAAAGATACAAACCAGTCATGGAAATTGTAGAGTTTTCTGCGTTCAAATATTTTTTGAGCAGAGTCTTGGTGATGCAGTGGTTACAATGCAATATTACAAATAAACTCTGCCCACAGCCTGGAGTTCGATCCTGATGGGCCTTAAGGTTGACTCAGCTTTCCATCCTTCTGAGGTTAATAAAATGAAAACCCAGATGATTAGGGGCAATATGCCGACATTGTAAAATCCCAGAGAGTGCAGTAATGCACTATAGGACGGTATATAGGTCTAGATACTATTGCTGTAAGACTGGCTAACCTCGGGCACAGCTGGATGGCTACATTCAAGTATTGTGTTGGAAGAAGAGAGAAAACACTATTTTAAAACTGGAGCAGCTAAAGATGAATTTAAGCTATCTTAGTCTGATCTGGGATGAGGCAATGATAATAACATGGAGCATATTTGTGCCATGCTTAATGGAATATTGTTGCTTTACATATTATCCGAAATTTCAATCCATATTGTATCATCTTTAGACCGGATTGTTCAATATACTTTTCTAGGTGCATTAAAGCATAAAATCAAACCATCACAGATTATTGTGCTGTAAGTAGCTTTAAACACATTTAAATTTTAACAAAATTCTTGTTACAGTATGCAGACAGACTGCCAACGCTTCTATATAATGTTCTGGATTCTTTTTTCTATATCTTGACAAGCATCAAATTCCAGTTTGATGGTTGTTTACCATCAGTGGAACATCAATTTTTTTTAATTAAATAAACACATTCAATAAAAATAGCATATTTGTTCCTGTTTCTGAGACTACGTGACTGACTAAATTGAATAAAATAAGTCGATTGCTGTTGGTGTATGGAAAGCAAATGCGTTCTACTTAGTAGTTAAATTAGGTGAGTAATTAAACTGACAAACTCTCCCCCCCCCAGTAAAATAAGGACATTCTCTTTTATATTTTAAGCTGTCATTTTTTTCTATTACTTTGACTTTTTCTGCTTTCATCTATGTATTGTATTTGTCTTTTTTTTTTTAAAAAAAAGAGAGAGCTTGGCTGATTGTTTTGATGATAATTTGCCTGCAATACCTGAGGGATTAATTATGAAATGGCACACTTCATTCTGCCACCTGTATAATCCAGAGTTTACCAATGAACAATAAAGGATATATTGTCAACAACAGATCATTTGAGGATGCATCAAGTACACCCAAATCTCACATATGGGAAGCTTGGTAACAAGAGAGGGAGATGAGTAAGATAACAAGAAGTCCTTTGGGAGAAATAAGTACTGTAAAAAGCAAAGTAGAGATATTACAAGGCAGTTGAGACGTGAACAGAAGAGTGACACTATTAGATTTGCATGTATTGTGGTATGAAACATATTTAAATATGAAAATTAAATCTTTTTCTGTTAAACCTGATGGAGTGATATGACATTAGCAGGCTATGGAGAACCATTGACTTTAGTATTTTTTTAAAGTATTCTTTTATATATGGCAATTGACTTTCTTTCTTTCATTATCCTCATGGAAATGCAGGATTGGCCAGAACATAGGCTAACTCTAACCTTGAACTTTGACATTTTGAATTTCGTGTACATTTAGAATTGTACACTAGGGCTACAACCTGTAAGTGCTATTTTATATTAATCTGGGAACAGCACTTTGTTCTATAATGTAAAAATTTAGTCCTTGCATCTAAACATTGGAATAGGGTTCATGAACTTAACATATAGGTGAAAGATGATAGATTCATATGGGAAATATATGATAAATCCAACTGCAAAATATGCAGTTAATACAATGCAAAATATGAAGGCCATGTTAATACAGTTAAACATCTCATAATAATCTACAGTGCGTTAAAAATCCACAAATACATCAGATGCTGTGCAACACATAAATGAAATTTAGAGTATGAAGTGAGAATAATTTTTTGGCAAATTAGTGGCATTTGCTCTGTTTTGGCAGGTTGAGGATGAGGAGTATAAGTTACGTGATATATCAAACTGGGAGGCTGAAGAGGGACCTTAGCATGCCTGATGTGGTGAATTATGATTTAACGTGTTCATTCCTGATTAAATGCCACTGTTCAATACAACTAACATCCTGTTTGGAACTATAGCACTAGGACATTTCTAGCCCCCGAATTAAATCCTTTGTCCAATGTCCATTTCCATCTCTATATCAAATGGAAATGGAAAAAAGTGATAGTGTTGAAATTAAATAACACATTTTTATGGCTACTGCCAATAAATCTGCTTAAAGATGCATTACTACTTTTCTTGAGGAATAATTTAGACTATGTATCAAAAGAAAAAAAATCAATAGTTTTTTCTATTACAAATAATTGCCTGTTTGACTCCTTTCCACTTTTCTCCTTTATTTATTTTAGTCTTCAAAATACTTCCACCAAGAGGGTCTTGTGTTTCGAGTGAGTAGCAGTAATAGCTTCTTGAAAGGCAAAAAGAAAAAAAGGATGAAAGAAGTCTGTATACTTAAGAAAATATGCCCAATGTTCCTCCAGCAGGAAATATATTTTATAGTGAAAAAAGAAATGGAAAGCTGTAGACAGCAATCTTGAGAGACTGAAGAAGTTCTCTATTTCCTGTTACTTTTATAACTTATGGGAGATCTGTGGATGCTGTAGATTTACTGCCTCTCTCATCATGCTACCTTTTTCTTCTCTTTCCAGTTTGAAGAAATTGATTAGCCCATATTTTAAGTTTAGGAGAACGATCCTGTCAAGCATCTCATCATATAAGCAACTCCATCTTCATAGACCCTGTAGTAGAGCCTTCTCAATGGTGACACCCTTTCTGTGGAAATAACTTGATCTCATATAGATGGACATCTTCACTCATGAACTTCCATTCTGAAGGTAAGACTTGGCTCTGGGAGGGAGCATTTGGTGGATCTGTTTCTGTCAAATGGTGTCTGTATTGTTGTTCTATTGTTTTAATTCTTATTTCTACTATGAGGGGGCATCTCATAGATTTGGTAGTGAATTTGTATAGGGAGGGAGGTACCTTTCACCATCACAATGTTCCTCAGAGCCAATGGGTAAAATGGCATAGAAATGTCATCAATCAATCAATCAATCAAGAACATTTATAGAGACTTCTGTAGAAGCTGGGGAAAGGCTTCCAAAATCTCCCCTTCTGATGGCAGAGCTTCTTCTTAGAAGGACATACAATAATTCCTATGGTGCCTTAAATATCTGCATGGCACATAACCAAATCAAATGTTTAAAATGTTATTTTAAATCAGGCTATCAGACTGTAAAAATCCACAAAGCCACAAGGCAGCTTTCTTTAGCTCTTTGTTGTCACTGGGTGGCTTTCTTGATTTTTGCAGCCAGATTGCATGAATTTGTTCCTAGGTAATATGAAATAACAGCAAAATAACAAATAAGTTTTAATAGAACTGATGCAATAAGCTAGAGTTTCCCAAAGTGCTCAAGATCCCCTAATTTGCCTAGTCACTTTTTTTTACTAGTGGCCAGTAGTTCCAAAGAGTGTGCCACAGTCTCTGGTATGCTGCATTGCACAGTTTAAACCAGAATTCTCCAAACCTGGCCACTTTAAGACTTGGGAACTTCATTGTTCAATTCAATTCATTGAATTGAAGTCCACAAATCTTAAAGTGGCCAAGTTTAAACCATGGGTTTAACAGAAACAGTGAACTCATGGAAGTGCTGCAGGTTTTTTAATTTTTTGAAGGAACCACAACAATATTTGCACCATGTCCAACAGATGTCAAGTATTGCTATATTTCCCACAAACATTTAAAATATCCTGGGGTCCCCCTCCCCCTTGTGAGTTTGTAGTGGCGCCCTAGGATGCTTTAGTGCACAATTTGGCAGTTACAATGCTAGGCAAAGCAATTGTTTTTTCTGGGTCATTTTGAAGAGCAGTAGCTAGTGTAATTTATTTGGCTACCACAATGCTTAATTATTTTATGTCGTTGGCTATATGAATAGATCCGCATACTATTTTTTGCTTAGACTTTGAAATTGTGCATTGTTTTCCATTATATAAGGATTCTGAAGACTTTATTTGTATTTAGCAAAATACAAATCAAGTTAGGCTCTTGGTGACTGTATGGACAAGTATTTGCCATCATTACCTGTATCTAGAAATAACTCATAGCATTTCTAAGGACATTCCGATAAACTCTTTCCTCCCATCCATCAACATTATGTCTTGTCCTGTCTTTTCCTTTTGTTAGATCCCTATAGTAAGCTGGATTTTGACTGAAGCTTCCCAGTGCATGACATGGGTCAGTTTGAACTGGGCCTTTATAATAGTATGCGAAATGAAGCTATGCTGCTACAAATGATTGTAGCAGTTAAGGCCACTACTTATCATAGGCTCTAACTCTTGCTTTTCCTCCCATGTCTTTTATGGCTTCCCACACTCAATGCTATGTGGTAGTTGCCTATATTGAAATTCTCCACATTCTTGCCCTGGGAAACTTTAGCTCCTATCATGTCCCCAACTGTGCCAAGTAAAATAACTTTCTCTAGCCCTTCATCTACTCAAATCAAATGCCCACATTATGTGAATTTCTGCTTGATGATCATTGCCTTGAGGGAGCAGTTAGCTTTTCCTGGCTCCAGGATTGATTGGTTGGTTCTTCATGCAATTTATGACCTTCTAGAAACCATCTCCAAACCATAATTCAAAGGTGTGTATCTTTTTTCAATCTCAGTGTCCAATGCTCACAATTATATATTACCACATGTTCTTCCTTTTTATGCTCTTGACTAAGTTTGTCATTGCTTCTTTTTTCCTAAGATTAATTTGCTTTTTCTTTCTCTAGCATATTATTCACATCTTTATTCATGGGCCCCCAAAGAACAAAATTGCCTACTTCTTTCACTTCTTCACTATTCATAGTAAATTCACCAATTGTAAAGATTCTTCACAAGAATAGTCAAGTATTACGATACTTATGGTTTTCTGCATGCTACACTTTCTTCTCAAAATCATACTGTCAATGAAAGATAAGCCTCTTCTATACGATCTTGTAAGGATGCGGTGGCTCAGTGGCTAAGATGCTGAGCTTGCCGATTGAAAGGTTGGCAGTTCAGCAGTTCGAATCCCTAGTACCGTGTAATGGGGTGAGCTCCCATTACTTGTCACAGTTTCTGCCAACCTAGCAGTTCGAAAGCACATAAAAAATGCAAGTAGAAAAATAGGGACCACCTTTGGTGGGAAGGTAACAGTGTTCCTGTTACGGAGACGTCTTCAGACAGCACTGGCTCTTTGGCTTTGAAATGGAGATGACCACCACCCCCAGAGTCGGGAACGGCTAGCACATATATGCGAGGGGAACCTTTACCTTTACCTATAGTATCTTGCTCTTTATATTATATTTCTTAGATGAGTTATTTGTCCTTCTACTTTTTCTGAATCCAATTAATCTGGTATTTTTCTTGATATTATATAGCAGTAATATGCTTCGTAAGGCATTTAAAAAGCCTTTATATGCATGAAAACTGTAGCTCAATAGTTTTTGCATTGATAATTTTGGTACAGGTCTTATTGTTCTGTGAATCCTCCCAAAGAGGTGCATGTGAATAAAGACTCTCTTTTTGAGGAGTTTGATCGTTTTCTGGAGTCATGTGGTTGTTTCAGAAATGGTCCCTTATTGGTTTCTCATACATATAAAGTTGCTTTGTAATATCACAGTGCATGTGCAGACATGCAGAGATACTGAGGATAATATTCTTATAAGCGTTATGAGCCTGACAAAGGAGGTGGCTGCTTTAACTATCCAAAAAGAGGGGGGGAGGTTATTTGCTGTTAGGCACTGCAAAACACCTCTTCTGAAAGATTTGCACAGCCTTGATAGATACAACATAATATTTTCCTAATAAAGGAGAATATTTGCAGCTCAGGGTTGACATGAGAGGTCCTTGGTGCTCCCTGATCTTGCTTGTTTTCTTGCAGACGTTTCATTACCCAAACTAGGTAACACTATCAGTGCTGATGATGTTACCTAGTTAAGGTAATGAAACACCTGCAAGAAAACAAGCAAGCTCAGAGAGCACCAAGGACCCCTCATAATCTTTTCTATCTCTAGGCCGGATAGCGTTCCATATTTGTTGTCACTGAGCTGCTAATACTTTAGCTGCTTCTTTTGCAGCTGCTTTAAACAATTCAGTACACCTGGTGCTTTTTTATTTTTTTATTTGACAGCAGTTTGTTGCCTGTCATGCTTCATTTTATAATGGAGCTATTTTTTTTTAATAGATGCTCCTGGCCCACTTTGAAAGGATAGTCTTTCCATCTTCCTTTAACCTCATTTGCCTTTATCATATTCTTTCCTTTATTATTGCCAAGTACTTCTCTTATAGCTGTACATTTTCCTGGGACTTCTTGACCTGCTTGAAAATATTTCTCAGGCTTTTTTTTTCTGTTCGCAATTAATTCTTCCATTTGTGGATAGTCTCGATTAAGATATCTTTCCTTCTCTTATCTTCTTAATATTGTAAGTTTATATGGTTAAACATCACATACCTTTGTTGCTCAAAGCTTTCATCTCACATTTTTTCCTCAGCTGTCTTTTTTTATATATATATAAAGTTTTTATTTTTCAGTTTCAAGAATATAAACATTCCATCTTTCCTTAAGCGGTGTGTCATCTGGGTAAAAGCATCATCTGTGCAACATCTTTCACCATTTGCAACATCATTCACATTCACATTATTTCTCTAAACTTAAAGTTATAATATATTAAACAATTAAACATGTCAATCTCTACATGTCCACTGTCAGCTGTCTGGATAGCTTCTTCGGCAATCTATTTGGATCTTTTCAAACTTTTGTGGGTTTTTTTTCACAGTTCAGTTTTACAGGATCTTATCTCTTCGTCATGTTTTCTTTATAGTAATTTAGTCATATTGGGATCAGGGGTGAAATCTAAAATTTGTTACTAACGGTTCTGTGGGCGTGGCTTGGTGAGGGGGTAATGTGACTGGGTGGGCATGGCCAATTTTTTTCTACTTTTAAAACAATTTTTTACATGTAAAACCATGTAAAATGCTTTCAAAAGGCTCTGACCATCCCAGCTGAGTTGCCTGATTGGCAGGCAACTCAGCTGGGATCGTCAGAGCTTGGATTGTCAGAGCTTGGCTCGTCAGAGCCATTTAAAAGAAAAAAAAAGCTCTGATGATCACACGGCTCAGCTGGGCATAGGGGACGGGGACAGGGATTTTTGCTACCGGTTCTCCAAATTGCCCACCGCCATCGCTACCTACTTGCCCGAGCCGGTCCAAACCGGGAGCATTTCACCCCTGATTGGGATGCTTTTTTTTTAAAACATGGGTTTTACATTCTGTGTTCCCCCAATTATTGTTGGAACAGTAACTCTCTTTAATTTTCCAGTTTAACTTTTATATTGATAGAAATAAGTCATAATCTGTTCCATGATCTGCCCTAGCTGACTGGAATTTCCCTCCTCTGTTTCTTGTTACCTATAATCCCCAAGAGAGAGGGGGGAGGAGAGGGAGATAGAGAGATAATAGAATTGTTAAAAATCTTGATTATATATTATAGATGCTAATAATAATAATAATAATAATAATAGTAGTAGTAGTAGTAGTAGTAATACTACTACTACTAGTAGTAGTATCTTGGAACACTTGGAACACAACACGCCAGTTATCACAGTTATCGAAAACCAAATCATACAATTTATTGACATTGTGGTACCAGGAGATGCCAGAGTCAAAGAAAAAGAACTGGAAAAAATCATGAAATATCACGACCTGGCCATCAAAACTACACCGCTATGGATGAAACACGTAACAGTGATACCCATTGTCATCTGGGCACTTGGTACCATGTCCAAGAATTTTATAACATACATCAGCAAATTGCAGCTTCCTGCAATAACACCAGCGGAACTGCAAAAAACTGCGCTACTTGGAACATCATACATCTTAAGAAGGTACTTGGTTGATACCTAGGACGCTGGCAGCAACCCCGTATCAACTATTAGCACCAGTCAGTGGTATTTGTGATGCATTTTTGAATGTTCAGTTGACTGAGTTTCATATTTAATGAATAAAGATAATAGTATCTAATAGATTAATATACACAATATTAATCTATTAGATACAACTGGAGGCAAAAGCAAAGATTTCTAATCAAAGCTTGTATTCAGTAAAGAATTTTGAAAGACTCTGAAATAGTCACAATGGAAGTATGGTTGGTAAAAATGACAAAATAACACTAAGCACTAACACTTAGGCATATATACTGCCTCATAGTATACATCCCTCTCTAAGCAGTTTATAGAGTCAGCATATTGCCTTCAATAATCCGGGTCCTCATTTTACCAACCTAGGAAGGATGGAATCAACCTTGAGTCGGTTAGGATTGAACTGTTTGCAGTCGGCAGTATTAGTCTGCAATACTACATTCTAACCACTGCATCACCATGGCTCTTCCAGAATTTGCAGAGATGGCGAAATTGACTTGTTTGATTAGGGAAAACAAAATAATTACATTTCTCAGTGACTTGAAGCTCATTATGGACTTTTTGCTGAAAACCCCCCCCCCCCAAATTTCTAATGTGGATTTGATGATTAGAAAGAATAGAATATGGAAAGAAAGATTCTACAATATAACTATATGTAGAGAAGTTACAATAAAAATGCATTTATAATTGCTGTAAAAAAATCAAAAACCTCTTCTTTATATCTTTTCCCCCTATCTTTTTCCTTTTTCTCTTTCCTTTTTCTCTTTCTTTTATTTATCAGTTTCTTTTATTTGTCTTCCTTAAAGTTCTATTGTTTTTTAATCTGTAAAAAATTGTTCGATTAAAAAAAATACACACACAGAAAGAAGCTGTTATTCTCTGAAGTTTGAAGGAGGTATCTAAAGCTTTTTTAGTAATCCTTAATGAAAACTGATTTTAATAGTATGGGTGGCCTTCCTTCCTTCCTTCCTTCCTTCCTTCCTTCCTTCCTTCCTTCCTTCCTTCCTTCCTTCCTTCC
>WNWU01000003.1:13144281-13166644 GCA_012654045.1 Ptyas mucosa | reverse complement strand
TCCTTCCTTCCTTCCTTCCTTCCTTCCTTCCTTCCTTCCTTCCTTCCACGGCAGGGACCAGCTAAGGCTGTAATAGTCAAAACATTAATATTTGATTCTCAAAAAGTGCATATTTTGGAGCACATAGAGCTATACCAGCAGCATTTTGAAACAACTGTGTTTGTAAACAGCTGCTGGTTGAAGCCAGGAAAAGTCTCAGCTGCTTTAAAGAGTTGTAGAATGATAATAAGTCCATACCTCAATCTGTTATAAAGCACCTTTGGGGAACGTATCTGAAACACAGCATGGCCTATAAACTACTGGTAGCCACATTTCAGACAGGTCTACAGGTCAATGGTGGTAAGAAAAAAACTAAAATTGAGAAGCAGTTTATGACTGGTTTCTCAGCACACACTTAATGATTCAATGCCGGAATGTGTGAAAAGCATTGTATCTGGGATAGTTTGAGGTGATTTAAAAGTTCTCCTCTGTTGTGATGACTAATTCACATGTGCAATCTATCACTCAGTGCAGTCTTGTGCCATGCATGGCTGAACCAGCATTCAGGATATATTTCGAAATCTAGTGGTAAACACACAGTCCCACTTAGGACAGGAGATAACTGGTTTAATCTTTGTCACAATGAACATAATAGCAAGAAACCCTCAAGGATTTTCTCTTAACTGCAGCACCATTACTGTCTCCTCTGTTGCAAATAGTTTCTGTCAGAATAAATATCTTATTCTTCTGAACATTCTACATTTCCAAGTGCTACGGAGGCTCCTCCTAACACTAAGGTGGTTGTTTTGTTTCTGTTAAAATATCGAAGATTTAATAGTGCAAGAAAGCAAGGGCAAAATTTAGGCTTTTCAATGTCACATCCCATATAGGTTTGTATTTAGAACTCCCCAAAGATAAATAATTTTCCAACTCTGGTATTTTTCCCCCTTTCCTTATTTGTGGAGAAAAGCATAATGGCAAGGTAGAGGATCCTGCACATGTCAAGAAGTCTGTTTGCAGATATTCATGAGTCAAGAGCAGGCCTATTACAGTAACATCTTAGCCTATTTGCCTCCTTTGAGACAGTGTGCATGATAACAGATATGTCACGATGCTATTGGTATTGAATGGGAGAAGATACAGTAGTATGATTAAAAAAAAATTAAGACAATACAAAAATACTACCAGAAGAGCTGACAGGGTCTTCTGTTCTCTCCTGACCTTTCAGATAAGTGTCAGATTTAAAATGGTTCAAGAAATACGAAAACACATAGAATATGCCTTACTTCTTCCTCTACCCCCTCGCACCTATTGCTTTCAACATCAGGCAAGAAAACAATTTAACTTGTTACTAAGGAAAGGAGATTATGGTGATTGTGTGAGAAAGGAGGGACCAGTTCTTATTTACTTGCAAAAGAGCTTACTTGGGAACTTTATCCACTGGCACATTTCTAGTTTTTCAAAAGCACATTATATTCTTGGTGAACTTTTGTAATAGAAGAGGGGGATTGTCTTGTTAGTTATTCAGTCGGAAACCTAAAGAGATTTCAGGTTTAAAATAATAAAAACTAGAATCTTCTTATAGCCAAACAATGGTTTTCTTCTCTACACAATGTCAAATAAAAGAGCCATCCAAACAAACAATTCTGTTAAGTAAGTTCAATTTATTCAGTGGAACGCGAGTGTCGCAGCGCTAAGTGAGTATTGCCCCCCCTCCAAAAAAACCCAGGGCATATGGAAGCAACATTTTACTTTGTTTCATCAAAGGATTCAGGAATTTTTACCATATTGATAAGAAGGAGGGAGGCACTGACGCACCTTCCAGCCTATAGGAAACAATACACTGAATTCTTCTGCACTCTTTTTAAAACTTCCAACAGATTAACATTTTGACCTTGCTCCATTTGCAACTCCCCACATTTATTTCTTAGAAATTAGTCAAATAAATCTAGACAAGACTGGGAAAGATGAAAAATAAGTAAAATCAAACTGATTTTAGTGGTATGGGTGATCTTCCTTCCTTCCTTCCTTCCTTCCTTCCTTCCTTCCTTCCTTCCTTCCTTCCTTCCTTCCCTCCCTCCCTCCCTCCCTCCCTCCCTCCCTCCCTCCCTCCCTCCTGCAGCAGGGAGCAGCTAAGGCTTGCAGTGTCAAAACATTAATATCACCAAGTGAATGAACAGCGATTTCAGATATTTGGGGAATAGGATTATGTGGAAAAGAGCCACATTTTCAGATATATTAAATGTAAATAAAGGTCTATATTTTCTGTTCCTTCCCACTGCAAACAGGAAATTGCACACTTGCTTCTTGATAATTTACAGCTATAATTTGGCAATTTGCAGTGGTGACAACAATAAAGAATTCAGAGACTCACTTTATCACAGAGCTTAGCATTCTTTCTACTGATTGTGGTCAGGAAGTTAATAGATTTTCATCAGGTAGAACCTGATGAATAATATCCATTTTCAATCGCTGATCTCCAGTACCTGGTAATCCAAATTAAAGACAGACAAAGTTTTCAATATCTGATTTAGAACAGAGAAACTTCAACTGAATTTATTTAAAGGATATTTGTGTAGAGGACTCATTCAAGACTAACTGTTAAGACTCTTTCAAGTCACCTCTCCTTTTCCCCCGCCTGGAATTTATTTACACTGAAGGAATGATACATTCCAGGTTCTAATGCCTGAGATTTTGCTATAATGATCACAGAAACACCCCCCCCCCCAAATCTCAGATGGAGAACTTTTGTTATTGGATGGTGTATAAATCAGATGGCTAAATGGATGGCTGAATGGGTCCATTTCGGTAATAATTCTATAGGGTGTTGGCTTCATCTCAAAATGTATCTGAAGGTATAATTTTGGAAATCCAATAGCCAGTACTCCCTTTTTTGGATTTTAACTTATTTCAAGACCCAAGAAAGTGTGCAAAGTGGTGGAGTTAACACTTTATATGGTAATCTAATTATTTTAAATTCTTTACCGGTGGCTATTACTTAACTTTGGCAGCACTTCCTTTCCCCCAGGAGCTTCTCAATCCTCACTTCATATTGCTCAGGGATGCTTTCCAGAAATGTTTTGAGAGGCTCAGATGGTTCTTGTGGGGAGAAAATAAAAACTTTTCTCCTCCATAAGACTGCAGCCCTAATCATCTGTGGGATAGCATTCCACAAGTTATGTAACATACTACATTTGCCTTTGAAAGAGGTTTTCAACCTCAGTAATGTAATATTTGGTCCACCTTTCTACAATATATAGCAGCCTCCAAGATGAACTATTCAAAATTCTGAAAACTTTTCAGTGGGAAATAGAGAGGAAAAGACCAAATAAAGGGCAACCTACAACATAATCAAATTTTCTTAATCGACATGTAATTTTTTCAGAGATGTTTGGTGCAGACGAAAGCCAGTTGCTGATGTTCTCTAGTTACTGGACAGCAGATTTTCTTAGCAATCGCATCAATCTTTCCCCTTTTGCTAAGTTTTCTGAAAATAGCGGTAACCAATAGGCACTTTTTGAACAATCATCAATGCTTTCTGCAAAGGTTTGGATAGTCCTTTGACAATTCTCTCAGGCACCTGACTGCCAGCAATGAAATTCGTGAACTGAACAAGATCAGGGTATAAGGTGGGTATACATGTCAGACTTTAAACTATTTGCCAGAGATGTGGAATGGAATGATTTGACTCTGATTGACAAATTTAGAGAAGAACCTGCTGATGAACTGAGAGATAAATTGCTAAGATAAGACACCACAGATAATTTGGAAGAGCAGTTGCAAAGTTGCATTGTAACAAATAGCTGATTGGAAATGTTGAGATAGGAGAGAAATGTCAAGAGGAAGAGATTTTACAGTCTTTCTTCACTTATGACCTCTGCTGATGGTTTCTTTGGAATCTAGTGCCAGAGAACCCATGCATGTTGGAGCCATCAAAAGATCTTTGTTGTCAGGGAAGAAACAGAGAATCAGATAATTACATTTATTTGTTTTATTTTACTTATTTTTGTTTAGATAATTTATATGGCTACTTGAAATAAATGTCCAAATTCTGGAGATGAGGCAATATCCCTTGTCTATTTAAGAGTTAGTCATCATAAAAGAATTTCTGGGTAAAAATGTGAATAAAGGTTTATTTGCCCTTCCATATCGCCAATATCTGCACCCACAATATTCATCTATAAGAGGGATGAGATTCTGTCAGGACCATTCATGGTTATAGACTTCCAAGCTAGGAGGGACTTCTTGAAAGGTGCTGTCCACTCAATACATTTGCACATAGACGACAACAATTTAGTTCTGCGGAAAGTGTGGTCCCTCACTCCTTGACCGTTCAGTTGGGCACATTTCCCCCCATTTTATCATATTATCCTGGCTTACAGAACAAGCTTCCAGATGCTCCGTCATGTAAACCTGAATACAATAGTCTTTGCTCATCTTCCTGGCCTCAACTGAACAAGAAGTCCTAATCAGGCAGAAAACGCACATCTCTATGTTATAAAGTACCATTTCTATTTCATATTTTTAAGCATGTATGTCACACCAAAAATTTATAAAGTGATTTTGTAAACTAAATTGACTGCTTATAGTAGTCTTCAATATGACAGTTTCCCAGTCCCAATAGAGAAGGTATAACAGCAACTTACTTTGATTAGTCTGAAAAATGAAGAATTGGATGGATGTTTTTTTCCCCCTACTGTGTTTATTATTTATGTAATATGAAATAGGCTTCATCACTAATCTCCTGGTTTGGATAAATTTAATCAAGTTTATTCAGCTATGTACAATGCCTTATTTCCCATCAATCTATAGATAAATCAACATCCTTTGAATATTTTTATGCCTTCTTTCTACAGAACCAGTGATAATTCAGTTTGTATCTCTGCTATAGGAACTAAAACAACTTTAAAAAAATCTAATATGAATTCACATCTCAAAATTTTTTTTACAGGAAATATTCCGTGTGAATTAGGAGACCTTTATGTACTAAATTACATTATTTAGGAAGAATAATGCA
This sequence comes from Ptyas mucosa, assembly GCA_012654045.1. Lineage (NCBI taxonomy): Eukaryota > Metazoa > Chordata > Lepidosauria > Squamata > Colubridae > Ptyas > Ptyas mucosa. Next base: position 13,161,648 of record WNWU01000003.1, on the reverse strand, counting down.
TTTTTAAAAAAGTACATTAATGAAAAGTGCATGCAAAAGCATTTATAGCTAGGAGAAATATGCCAAAAAGGTGTATAGATTTTCTTGTATGTTGCTTGAATTCACAGACTGAAGCAGAAACAGCTGAAGTGCTACAGTCCAGAAAATGAGAAAGTGAATGATACTGAAATTGACAGATTTGTCTATCTCTAAGGATAAGATGCAATGCTGGTGTGATAAATTCCACATCATATCTCCTTTTGTGCTTTGTGTCAGACCACAACTGCTTTGAGAACACATCTGTGAACATCTAACTTTATGGTTGGAAGAGATACTTTAATTCAGGGGTGTCCAACCTTGGCAACTTTAAGACTTCTGGATTTCAACTCCCAAATTCCCCACTGGGAATTTTCCACTGAATTACCTGCTGAAGAGTTCTGGGAGTTGAAGTCCACAAGTTGTCAAGGTTGGACTTTCCTGCTTTAAATGCAAAACACTGAGTCATGTGGCATTCACTAAAGTATGCTAAATAAAGTTTTTCTACATCAGTGAGGATTGAAGGAGAAAAAGAAAAAAATTGATTTTCTTGAAGTAGAAGGTCTCTATTTTAATCTCTTCTAATCTCCCAGGTGGTTAGAGTCTCATGGGCTGAGAGCAAAGTTGAACATGTTAGTTCTGCTGTTTTATCTCTGTCACACTGCCTTCCCGTGAGCGTGAGCAAATATCTGAGTAGAGATTCTGTATATGTCATGATTCCAGGTCATACAGGAAAATTACCAAGAAAAAAAGAGAGATTGCTTAACGACAGGCGATGGGAATATTCATGAAGAGAAGGAGGTGGCAATAGAACTGGAACACTTGTTTCTAAGAATAAAATTCTCAACTTGTGTGTGATCATGTCTGTCTGTGTGTAGTATATGTGTGAATGTGTGCGGTGGGGAAGATCAGAACTACTGACTATAATCTGCAGCTTAAATGTTTCTCTTATTCCGTAATTCACAACACCTGAAACAAAAATCCAGCTAAAGATATGCTGGCTCTAGAAACAGAAATCAGTTCTTAGTCTAGTTTCAATAACAGTGTTTCGAGCTTAACCTAGACTTTTTTTTTATTACCTAAAGTATCACTGAAGACTCTTATCCAAGGATATTTTGTTTGAGATATTTATTCTTGCCCTCAATATTTCAGATAGGTCTAGCTAGATGTGAAAAAAATAAATAAATTAGAAATCATGTTACCATCACAAATGTTATGGGTTATTTTAATGGACATATTGCTTTCAACGGAGTTTTCACCATCTGTTCTACTCTTAATTTTGAATGCAGAATGAGTATATTTCATAATTACATCTGTATATAATTAGATAGGCATTTTAAATACACATATATGTTCTCATAGTGCAGCAAGCATCTGGGATTTTTCCTCTCCCATACATTTCAAGCAGAAAATGAAAGGAGTCCCATGAAAGCCTCTGCTTTTATAAGGCAAATTTCTCTGCATTCCAGCAAGCATTTTCTAAGCAAACAAGAGCTTCCAACAAATTCACTTTCGTATACCTAGGAGGAGTTCAAGCTTAGCTCAGTAAACGATATCAGAAAGTCATTTTTACTGTCTTTTCCTTGTCTTCATCCCAATTCTCCCCTAGCTTGAATGGCAGTTTGGCAAATGCAAGGTATTTGGACAGATTTATTTTCAATTCGATAGATAAGCTGCATAGGACAAGCTGCATTATTTTCTTCTTAGTTTATTGCTATCTACTTATATTGTTTGTTAATTTGTTGCTTTCTCTAATTCTATTTGGGTGTACCTGACCCCAACCCACTCGGTTATTGTCCTAAGCCAACAGTGTCCAAGCTTGGCAAACTTTAAGACTTGTACACTTCAACTCCCAGAATTCCTCAGCCAGTATGGCAGGCCACAAGTCTTAAAGTTGCCAAGTTTGGAGACCCCTGTCCTAAGCGATTCTGCTTTAAAAGTAGTCTTCTCCTACACCAGGGATGTCAAACTGGATTTCATTGAGGGCTGCATCAGGATTGTATTTGATTTCGGGGGGCCAGGTCAACATCACTCGTGTTGGGGGCACCTTTGGTGGCCCGAGTGCTCTGCCAGTGAAAACAGGCTCCCAAGCTCTGTTTTCAGCTTCCTGCAACCCTCTGCCAGCAAAAACAGAGTTTGGGAGGGCCATGTGAGCTCCATTTTCAGCTGCAACAGTCTCCTGCTACCCTTTGCCAGTGAAAATGGAGGTGAGGGAGCCACCGCTCTCCCTGGCCATTCTGGAACATCCTGGATGGCTGGCCAGGAAGAGTGGTCCTGTAAAGGCTGACTGGCAGTAAAGGTTGATTGGCAGTGAAGAAAGAGGAAGACTAGTCCTCCTTAAAAACTTACTGGCAGCAGAGGAGGAGGAAAAAGAAGGCTGAACTTAAGGCGGATGCTGGCTTCTTCACATGTATGAAGCCAGGGTCACGGGGGAGGGACCTGCACACGTGAGTGGGTGGATGGTGCTTATAGTTTAAAAGGTGGTGGGGAGCACGGGTGGTTAGCCTTAACAAGAAGTTCCTTCTGCAATTGTCAGTGAGTGCCAAAAAAAGAAGTAAAGCAGGCAGCAACAAACCAGGTTTGTGTTTGGCTGTGTTTCTTTCTTTTTCTTTTTTCTTTTTGGAACCTGACACTTCGCTGTTTCCAGGGCAGCCCCATGGGCCAGATCTAAGCACCCCGCAGGCCAGATCCAGCCCCTTGGCCTTGAGTTTGACACCCCTGTCCTACACCAATCATAGAAGATATCAGATGTACTCCTATAAAAACTGTAGCCTCTTGCCTGCTAATCAGTTCCCCATGTGATCTGGCCAGCATTGTTGAATTAGAGTTAGTAATATTTGAATACTTTACCAAACTGGCATTGAGTAATATAGAATTGTACTTACTTAACAATTAAGCACTTCTTGCAATTCTTGCTGCCTTGAATAATTACAGTTTGGTACTCCAGTTCTTACCAGTTTTGCTTCTTCTTTCTCCCTACTTCTGAGTAAATTGCATCCTTATGTTCTGCCCCAGCTACAGACCCTAAAGAACTCAGCACACACAAACTCTATACAAAGCTTATTTTACTCAAATAACTCAGTCTTTATCAACCAAAGGCTGTTAATAAACTGTCTTAACAGCCTACCAGAATTCAAAAATAAGGTAATCACAGTCTTACTAGAGTTGGCAGAAAGCCCAGAAGCAATTTTGCAGAGAAGCCAGACACGAAGGAGAGTGAACTTGAGAGAGTAAATTTGTTCCCTACAGTTTGCTGCAAGCAGTGTTCCTCCTTAAATAGGCTAAGGGAGTGGCCAATTAGCCCCAAGCCTTACTCTCGAGGAGACTTCCTCCTGCCTTTTGGCAGCTCTGCGCAGCCATGCATTGAGAAGAGACTCCTCCTCTTCGTCCTCCACTTAAAGGAGATTCTGGAGGTTTTGAAGGCCCTTGCTGAATCCCTGCCTCTGGCACCACATCTTCTCCAGCCTCCTCACTGTTCGACTCAAGTGCCAGCTGCACAGGCTGCTGGTGCAGCACCACACCAGCCTCCTTGTTGTCGGAATCAGCTACAATCTGCACAGGCCGCTGACGGGCCACAACACCTTACTTGATCCCTCTGCCCCCATCATCCACAATATTGTTGCTGAATTGTACCTATAGCTGGTCATTGATTGTGATAGAATTTCAAATTGAGTTGAAATTTGAACATAGTTGCACTACAGGGATTCTAGGGAGCTAGGGAGTTGAAACTAAGGAGAAGTGAGCCATTGCTTTAGTTTTCATTTTAATATAAGTCTACTTGATTTGCATTTCTTGAAACTGTTCAGGAATTGGAACCAGATCTAGGTAAAAATCTGTAGTGTGCTTAAATTAGGACATAATAATGTAACATTAAGGATGAATATTAAATATATACTAATAGGTGTGTAAAGGGAAGATGCTCAAACCATGATATTAATGAAATTTTGCACAAAATGGGAATGTTATCTAATTGCATACAAAAATCTCTAACAATAAATATACGTGAACATATAACAAATATATGTCAGGATTTAGAAAAATTATAAAAATGAATAAAAAATCTTGAAGAAATATGGTAAATTAGAAATTGATTGAAACCAACCTGATATTAATAATATTGATTTCCCTCTCTCCCTCCCTCCCTCCCTCCCTCCTTCCTTCCTTCCTTCCTTCCTTCCTTCCTTCCTTCTGCAGCAGGGAGCAGCTAAGGCTGCAGTGGTCAAAACATTAATATCACCAAGTGAATGAACAGAGATTCCAGATATTTGGGGAACAGGATTATGTGGAAAAGAGCCACATTTTCAGATATATTAAATGTAAATAAAGGTCTATATTTTCTGTTCCTTCCCACTGCAAACAGGAAATTGCACACTTGCTTCTTGATAATTTACAGCTATAATTTGGCAATTTGCAGTGGTGACAACAATAAAGAATTCAGAGACTCACTTTATCACAGAGCTTAGCATTCTTTCTACTGATTGTGGTCAGGAAGTTAATAGATTTTCATCAGGTAGAACCTGATGAATAATATCCATTTTCAATTGTTGATCTTCAGTACCTGGTAATCCAAATTAAAGACAAAGTTTTCAATATCTGATTTAGATCAGATAAACCTCAACTGAATTAATTTAAAGGATATTTGTGTAGAGGACTCATTCAGGACTAACTGTTAAGACTCTTTCAAGTCACCTCTCCTTTTCCCCCGCCTGGAATTTATTTACACTGAAGGAATGATACATTCCAGGTTCTAATGCCTGAGATTTTGCTATAATGTTCACAGGAACTCCCCCAAATCTCAGATGGAGAACTTTTGTTATTGGATGGTATATAAATCAGACGGCTAAATGGATGGCTGAATGGATCCGTTTCGGTAATAATTCTATAGGGTGTTGGCTTTATCTCAAAATGTATCAGAAGGGATAATTTTGGAAATCCAATAGCCAGTACTCCCTTTTTGGATTTTAACTTATTTCAAGACCCAAGAAAGTGTGCAAAGTGGTGGAGTTAACACTTTATATGGTAATCTAATTATTTTAAATTCTTTACCAGTGGCTATTACTTAACTTTGGCAGCACTTCCTTTCCCCCAGGAGCTTCTCAATCCTCACTTCATATTGCTCAGGGATGCTTTCCAGAAATGTTTTGAGAGGCTCAGATGGCTCTTGTGGAGAAGAAATAAGAACTTTTCTCCTCTACAAGGCTGCAGCCCTAATCATCTGTGGGATAGCATTCCACAAGTCATGTAATGTGTTATATGTCTATGGAGATTCTCAGTCATCCAGGTCATGGTTGTCCCAAAGGTGCTTTTTCAAGAGGCCATGGAACTTTCTGGTTTTTCTTTGAAGACATTTCACTTCTCATCCAAGAACCTTCTTCATTTGAAAAAACACCTTTGAGGTAATGTACAATATTTGCCGTTGAAAGAGGATTTCAACTTCTTTGTGGAAAATTTAATATTTGGTCCATCTTTCTACAAGATAACAGAATAACAGAGTTGAAAGGGATCTTGAAGGTCTTCTAGTCCAACTCCCTTCTCCGAGACCAACTGTTGAAAATCTGGATACTTTTATATAGGAATGCTAAGAAATGATCTATTAGAGGTTGAGTAGAGTGGGAGGATTTGGGGCCCAAAGAACTCAGATCAAGATAATATTTAGACTATTGTAATAGTATATAAATATAGGGGAGCAGGCTAATATAAAGTGATGGCTCAATTATACATTTCTCTCTTCTCTAAGTTCAGAATCCCAGACTGTAACAAACAGATAGTATAATAATACAGAGGATTTCCCTACTTAAAGTTTAAATTCGTTTATATGACAGGTAGTCCTTGCTTAATAGCCATTTGTTCAAGCTATGGCAGCACTGAACAAATGCTACTTATGCCCAGTCCCTGAAATTATATCCATTTCAGTGTCACCATAATCACCTGATCAAATTTAGGCACTTGTCATTTCTTCCCTTTTGGCTGCCCTGTAAAGCAGTACATCTCAGTGATGGCACTACTAGAATTAAAGTATAGGCCTAGGGCCTTTAGCAGACTCAGTTGGCCGCCATTATCTGGGTGTCTACATCAGCCCCAGTGCAACAATAACTGAGGATTGCCACCTCAACCCCTGTGCTATGACCAGCCACCCCTATGTCACAGTGTAAAGCCCCAGCTGCCCCTGCCATTCTATGCTTCACAGGTCTTGCTGTGCCAAGCTGACCTTTGCTATTTTCTATTGCTGACAGGGTGCACCCAGCCTGGCACTATGCAAGGCAGCTGCTGCTCATGCCAGACCTTCTTTCTGAGGCTGCTCACACCATTCTCCAAATAGCACTTGCCCTCCAAATAATGTATGCCATCCTCACAATGCCTTGCAAAGTCTTTGGAATGTTTCTGAAGTCTTCTGAAACCTCATGAGAAAGCCACACCCACAGTTATCCAAATCATGTGTACAGGGAATGGCTAGTCTAGTGAAGAGAAGGACCAGGGGAGAGATTGTAGCAGTGTTCCAATATTTGAGGGGCTGTCACTGAGAGGAGGGGATTAAGCTATTTTCCAAAGCATCTGAAGGCCAGGCAAGGAATAATGGATGGAAACAGAACAAGAAGAGGTTCAATCTGGAAATAAGGAGAATTTTTCTGATAGTGAGAACAATCAACCAAGGGAACAGATTGCCTTCAAAAGTTGTGAGCTTCATCACTGGAACTTTCAAGAAGAAACTGCCACCCATCAGAAATAGTGTAGGGTCTCCTGCTTCGGTTGGGGGTTGGACTAGATGACTTACAAGATCCCTTCCAACTTTATTATTCAGTAAATTCTATTCTTGTTGTGGTGCTTTGGAAAGCCACTGCTGAGGAGTGCCACTGTGTACGGCAGTCAAAAGGGCAGACATGGAAGTAGCGGAGATAAGCTGGGTTGAGGAGTTGAAGAGGAGTTGAAGAGTTCCCTTATCATACTAAGGCTCTGGGCTGGGATGAACTAAGCTGGAGTTGGCTAGAGTGGGTACTCACCTAACAACCAGTGGAATTTGATTAACAAAGATAACAGGTACTACCAAGATTGTCATTGCTAAGCAGTGCAGTCATGTGACATCATACTTATGACTGCATTGGAATCCACTTAGTAATGGAAATTTCAATACCAATTAGGGTCATAAATTGAGGATTACTATAAAGCCCAAGTCTTTATGTTTCATCGTTCTCATATATTTTAATGACAAAGGACTTTGTTGAGTAAACAATTTTGTAAAGAAAACAGTACATATAACTAGAACAGATTCTTAGATTTGAAAATGCACATTATGTTTGTAAAAATGTGTATCAAAAATACCTAAAATCGTTACTCTTCTTTGAACCAAATAATTGTTAATTTGTTCTAACTGATTCGGTGTAACAGACACCAGACAAAAATGGTTAAAAACATTCTTGCTTATATATTTTTTCCATTAAATAAATGTAAAAGGTAAAGACAGACGGGGCAGCTTTAGGAAAGTCTGAAGCCATATGGACAATTGTATATTGATATTTTCCTTAGGGAACAATCTATTTTGAAATAAGTTCTGCTTAACAAATTATTCTATCTGTGCCATGTTGCAAATGGGGGAATGGTTTAGCATCTCATCAAACATGTACAACAGCCAGTCAAAATATAACTGTCTGGTTGGGTTATGTCACAAAAAGAAATAGCTGAAGGCACAGCAGTTTAGTCTATTTCAACATTCTGTGGGACCAACACAAGAGATCATTGTCAAACCAGTCAAAATGCCAGCAGATATCCTTTCAAAGAAATGTGATATTACCAGCTCTGTTGGCATTGATGCACTAACTGATGGTTAAGAGAGATGCCAGTCATTTGCAAGAGTGGACTGAATGTGCCATCTAAACTACGAGCACCAGCAATTGTGTTGTGCCATAACCAATACACAAGGAAAATCAGGAATGCAAAATTGTGATGTGACACAGAGTTTGGCCCACAATTTACTAACCTCTCCTGAAAGTCACTTAAAGTTGTTGCATCAGATGGAAAGATACCATGTGTTAATTAGAAGTTTGCAATTGTTTTTTTAAAATTAAAATTAGTAAAAAGAAAACCCTATTAAACATTTATAAACAAGTAAAGTACAGTGGTCTAAAAGAAAGATGGAGAATGTAAGAGAGACATGAACAAAGAAAAACATGGAAAGTTTCAAAATTTATGGTCAAAAGGATTCTTCTTACATTTCTAGGTCTGATCTTTCAAGCTTCAAATCTTGGAATAGCTATGAAATAACTTGAGTAAAATATAAACGTTATAGTTAAGAATGGCTTTATTATAGTAGGTTTAAAGTGAATGGTAAGGGAAGCCACTGACTTTCCAGGTGGTGCCTGTGTCCACTTAAGAACACATCTTTCTCATTCTCAAAAGAACATATGAGTCTGATATAGAACAGCGCAACAATTGTTTTTTGTTGTTGTTCCAAAAGGGACAACTTCAGAAGTGACATCTGGTTTGTTGGTTTGCACCCATGAAGTTCATTGGTCAATCTAATTCCAGTTGCTGACATTGTGTGAGCAGCACAGTCAAGAACAGCTCAGTGCATGCTCTGTGCATTAACCCATTAATGGCTATGGCTCAGCATTAAAAATAAATATTTGGATAGGACAAGGATCTATCAGTGGTGTGTTGGCCTGATTGCTTCTTGTAGTCAGAAAAAGAATAGAAGCAGGAACTCAGCCAGACCCTAAATCCTGCTTGTCAGGAAAGCAATGCAATAGAAATGATCTCCCAGTGGTAGGGCACTGCACCACACAGTAGATGATGTTACTCTGAAGAGCAACCAACTTCGCCTACAGATTCTGCAGCTCAATGTTTGTAAGCCAATGAAGACAGAGTATTTCAAGGCAGCGATGAATTACTCTTCAGAGGGAAGAGAACAGCTGTACTCCTTAGTGGGAAACCTTCTGGCATATTTCCCATACCTATTTTCTGGGCTGCATCTAAGCTGGCATTAGCTTTCTTGGTAAGAGAAAGGGAATATAATAATGACATCCATTAAAAAAAATTCAGGAGAGGGAGAGGTCAAAGGAATTAAAAATGGAAAAGAAATTGCACTCAAAAGAAATTGTAATTACAAATAAAAAAATATAGAGAAAAGACAGTAGACAGGCAATTGGCAATGATACCTGGTGCAGTGCAAAATAATCTGTGCCATATGCAAGTTTACTGCTGAATTGGGAGTCACAATCAGGACTGCAAGAGTCTGGAGTAATTGCCTTAGTTTACTAATTAAACAGACATTCTGAGCATCTAATATAAGTATGTCATGCTACAACAGAAAGGAAAAAGAAATTGTCAGGGCAAATCCATTGCTCAGCGAGACTGACACAGAAAGTAGATAGTCAAATAGACAGATATTATTCTGTTTATAAAAACCAAAACCAAAAACAGCAGTATGAGTATTTTGACACTGGATCCAAATGGTGGTGCACCTTCATTGGAGGTATTCATGCAAGGGCTCGATAGCCTAGTATACTTTCAGTTGTTTCCTGAATTTAGTAAGGGTTGGACATGATGGCTTTAGTGCCCTTTAACTACATGGCTCTATTTATATACTGGTGATCAAAATTCCCATGTAAACCTTTTTGAGTTCCTGGAGGAAAAAAATATAAATTACATTTTAAAAATTAAATAAAATAATATATGTAAAACATCACATTTTATAACTGGAATATTTCTTTAGTTTCCCTCCAATAGTTATTGCAAATGTACTTTAAGATAAGGAGGCACAATGGCTCAGTGGTTAAAAATGCTGGAAAGCTGACAGCGTAGGTTCAAGACCTGAGCACTGTGTGACAGGGTGAGTTCCTGTGTCCCAGCTCCTACTTATCTAGCAGTTCAAAAGCATGCAAATGCAAGTAGATAAATAGGTACCACTTCAGGGGGAAGGTAACAGTGTTCCATGTGCCTTTGGTGTGTAGTATGCTGGCCCATGACCACAGAAGTGTCTTCAGAAAATGCTGGCTCCCTCAGATATGAATGGAGTTGGTTGGTTAAAGTCTTGGTTGGTTAAGGTCTCTGGAGAGATAGCACATGTTTGGATCCAAGCAGGGATAAATCCATCCTTAAATGGCAGCTGTCCTTGCTTAAGGAGGTGATGGTCCATTCCCTTTCCCAAAAAAACATTTCTGGTTCAATGTATGGGACAATTTTACCCTGTCTCCAACTTTCCCTTTTGGGGAAAGGTTGTTTAGGAATAATTTGGACAGCAGTTTCAGGAGGCCCTAAAGAACGTGGACTATATAAATGAAGTTGAGCTTCAGAGTTGGAAATATGATTTAGATGACATTGATTATAATTGTAGATGAGGTCTGGAAGGCAGGTGATGGTGTATTCATCCTTGGCATCCTTAATCTTTCAGCAGCCTTCAATATAATTGATTATGCTATCTTTCTGGAATGGCTTAGGATTTTAGGAGTGGAGGCACCATGGGGCGATTCCTCCAGGACCAATTCTAGACAGTGCTGGTAGAAAGGTGAAAGTCTAACATCAAGGCCCTGTTTTATGAGGTTCCTCCTTCCCCACTCTTAATAATATCCACATGAAGTCATTGAAAGGTTATCCACTACTACAGAGTCTGATAGAGGTATGCTGCTATCACCCAATAATATGGTGCTCTCAATGTTCTTTCTCGTCATCTGGAGGCTGGTGGGGAAGAAGATTTGGGTTTAGCCCTAACAAGACTGAATAGCAATTCTCTTGAATGTAAAAGGAAGTGGCAGCTATAGCCAGGAGAGCCTTTGCACAAATTTATCTTGTGGGACACTTTTGTCCATTCCTTATAAAGGAAGCTCTTTTCATACTCACTTACCTTCTGTTTGTAGTATCTGGTATATAGGGTTGTAACTAGTCCAAAATATGGCAGTGAAAGTGGTTATGGAGGCACCATGGTACATCAATGTAACACCACACTGGCACCCAAGTAGGCTTAATTCAAAGTGCTAGTTATCATTTACTCTTGGTGAATTAGGACCAGGCTATTTGTAGGATACTATTATTTCAACCTGTTCCACTGTCTGATAAACCGGGCATGGTTTCTCTCTGATGGAATCCAGGAGAGATGCCTAGTCTTTTGCAGTGCTTGCCTTGTGAAATAGCAGGTCTGGATGATCCTCATTCTGCCAGCCTTTCAAAAGGCATTAAAGACCTGATTCTTTACTCTGGCATTAGGCTGGTAATTTGTTTTGTGATTATTGTATTACTGGAGAATTTATGTTACTATAATTGCATGTTGCTGGTTATAAGCTGCCTTAAGTCAAATGATTGAAGCAGAATAAAACATTCCTAATAAACAAATTTACTATCCAACTGGCTCTTAAAGTCTGAAAATCTTACCACTGAAAAAACCATCTATCTACTGTGAAAATTTGAAGCAAAGTCTTCGGGACTCAGTCTGCTCTACTGAAGAAAATCATAGTCTTAAATAGTTTGTTTTTCAAAATTACCTTTTCCTGCATGATGCATATTTTCTTAGAGAAACTTCTTAACGTGTTATAAGATTTAACTTCCTCACATGGATTCAGACTATTTTCTTTCTTTTTTTAAAAAAATATTTTTATTATACAGTTTTTTTCATTTTACATCACAGTTTCAAACTTTGCAACAGTGATATACCGGTATATATCCACTTCCATTATATATTCTATTAAGTTCCTAATATACAGTATCATATTTGTTTTATTTTACATTTTTATAACATCCTATCTTAATATTATTTACAATAAATATTCTGTCTATCATTATACTTATATTTATTTCTAAGTTCTAGTCCATTGATTGTCTTTCATTGTTCGATTCATTCAGACTATTTTCAAGAGCCCTGCTCCCTGTAGAGTAATAGTAGAGGTATACATTGTGAAAGCTGGTACTGTATCAAAGAACTGTAGTGTTTTACATAATTTTGCCTTTTGAATCCAAACTGCCTGAGCCTTTTTTTTTCCTTTAACTATCTCTCTGGGGAGTAACGGGAAAACTAATTTTGCTCATGCTCTTTGTGATTTTCCAAGGGGAACAATTACTGTCAACTTTAATTTCTTTAGGTGTAAACTTAGGATCATTTCTCCTCGTCACACAAGCAAAGAACTGTTAGATTTCCTTTATCCAACCCAATATTCTGCCTATCAAAGTCACAGGTTTGATGTAGAAAAACTGGAGTGTGCCCATCCTATGACAACTTTCTTAGTAATTTATCAAAAGAGAGTCTCCACAGTTCAGACTCCGCCCCTGGTGACTGCCCTTCAGTGATTGAGATTCATCATTAAAAGGGAACTAAAAGTCTAGATAGATAGATAGATAGAATAGATAGAATTCTTTATCGACCAAGTGTGATTGGACACAGAAGGAATTTGTCTCTGGTGCATAAGCTCTCAGTGTATATACAAGCAATAAGTGATAAATCATGATTATTACAAAACTAGCCCTTCATTTCAAAGCTTTATATGAGGTCATTTATTAAGTCCTATCATCACCAGACAATGCCTTCAACTTTTGGTAGCTTCCCCTTCTGCTTCCGCTTCTTCTAAGATGAAAAAAATGGGATGCAAACAAGGATAGCAGATGCTGGTCAGCAGACGTGGAAAAAAGAACTATAACTTTTTTTAAAAAAAAATAAGGAAACAGAACAGAAAAGGGGTAAATTAAAAAAGGGACAAAGGAACATATAAGAACATATATATTTTCTTGCATTTTCACAAGATAAATGTCAGCTATGTCATGTAATGTTTACTTTTACAATCGGATATTCAAATCTGTACATCCTGAAGAATTAGGGAACAAAAACTATGTCACACTCTTCATGATTATGAAATTCCCACATAACTTAATTTCACCAATTAATCATTTAGATATGTTCTTTTCAGAATTGAAAAGGCTGCATCCATTCCACAGTATTTGATACTAGGCGAGAGTTTAAAATATGTAAAAATTTATCCATGTTAAAAATTAATACTAAAATATTATCTGCCAGTCTCTGATTTTGAGCTGACAGCCATTAGAATTATTTACACCAGTTTTTTCTAATTTAATATTCTCCAGTTATGAGTGAGTATAATTTTCAATAATACAATCAGGCTTACTGCCATTACGTTTAGTTTTTAAATAATCATAATGCAAGAAATATAGTCAACATATATTTCTAGTTTAACCTGAGGCAGAATTCTAAGAGAAAGTAGACAACCTGTGATTTATTAGGTTATCGTTTCAGAGATATCTTTTTTACCTAAACAGAGAAACAGAATGTTTCTCTGTTCTAACTTCCTACCAGCTTGACCATGCTTGACTGCCCACTGGCAGCTGAAGTAAGACCTGGTCTACCACGCCTCTGGAGGGCTAAGTGAGACCTATCTACAGAACCTCTAAGTGGTGGCAACTTTGCTAAATGTCAATCTCATGACAGTCATGGATCCCAAATTTTCAATGGATTCTCTAAATTGGCCCGTTTGAAGTTTCTTGATTCAAAAATTGTTGCCTTATGATGCACTGTTAAAGGTTATAGATACAAAAGTTTTAGTAGTATGCAGATGAACTTAGAAACAAATGGAACCCAGAGACTGGTGTAATTGAATTCAAATTTTAAGAAGAGAAACTTCCATGATTAGGAAACTGTCCCTTGTGATCCAACTTTTGTAATTTAGAAGTGACCACTGGGGGGAAATCATCCTTTCAAATGTCTCTATAAATGAGTTAAAGTTTTAATATCTTAATATTCACATTCTCAACAGAGATTATATGTATTTTAGTCTTATGACTAAATTTTTTGATTTTTTGTGACTGTGGCTAAATGCATTTTAATCTCTGTTCAACTATTTGTGGGTAAGTTTTATAGTGTGTAATTACCAAAACTGTGCTTTTATTAGATTTTGGGGGTTTTAAATTAATGTTCATTGTTCAATCATTTTCTTGAAAGTGTTTTGTTATACAATGACTATAAAAGTACACTAATACATGCATAAACAAATATTATCTATGCCACTCGAAAACTTTTTTAAAAAAATTATTTGCAGTTATAAAATTGTAGAGCAAAATAAGAACATGTAATCTTCTAGCAATTCTTGACCTCCATTTCCCAAAATGCCTCCACTGGAAGTGCTGGTTGGAGTAGTGGAGAATTATTCAGCAGCATCTGGTGTAGGGGAATATAGGTTCTCAAATCTATATATAGAAAAAAAAATATAAACTACCAAATTGTTGAGTCAGATCCTGCTATCCACTATAATTGTAGGAAAATTTATCACAGAATTACACATTGGATATAGAGACAATGTGTGTTTTACTGTAACTGCTATTAAGAAATAAAAGGATATTTGGGATACTCATGGCTTTTCATCATTGAGACTCACTAAGTACAGGTCAGGATGCTGAGTAGTACTTGAAGAATAGCAGTTTAGAAGATTGAGAAACATTAATTCTTCAATTCAGCACATTAAAGATCAAGAAGCTGAAGGACTGAACAACTCAGTAATAAGAGCTGATTAACTGAATGTTTAAACAGTGAATTGCTTTCTTTGCCCTAAGATCCTTTGCCATTACTATTGTCTGAAATCCAAATAAGTGTGCCCCCTTTTTTTTTGCTGAATCACTATCAGAATTGGTTTCTGACTGAATCTTTGTGGTTTGGATCCACCTTTTAAATCAGAAGTGGAGAATGATGGTCCTTTTATGACTTGTGGATTTCAACTCCTGGAATTCCTGAGCCAGCATGGAGTTCAATATGAAATGCTTTCAAATTCCTGCTCCTCTAAATCCAACAAATGACATTTTGATAAGCTGTGATTTATTTAAACTATGGTTTCTGGAACAAACCACAGTCACTAGCTTTCCATTTCATTTCCAGTCATATTGTGCTTTGTTTGGTTCTGGATTGGTGTGATACAACATGTAAGGTTTCAATTAAAGGTGTGTTAAGCCAAAAGCATAAACTTCCATCACTTTATCTTGACTTTGAGAGGAGATTTTGAACTTGGATATATTTTTCTATTTGTTTCTTTGTTTTTTATCCTGTTTTTCCTCTAGTTGCTCAGTGTAGTTTTCCTGGCCAACTCCCTAAATGCATATGGCTACAACATAAACCCCACAAAATAAGTTAGTCTGAATAAAAAATTACTGAATAAAAAATTATTGCCGTAATAGCAATAGCACTTAGACTCATATACCACTTCATAGTGCTTTTACAGCCCTCTCTAAGCGGTTTACAGAGTCAGCATATTGCCCCAACAATCTGGGTCCTCATTTTACCGACCTTGGAAGGATGGAAGGCTGAATCAACCTTGAGTTGGTGAGATTTGAACTGCTGAACTGCAGCTAGCAGCAAGCTGAAGTAGCCTGCAGTGCTGCACTCTAACCACTGTGCCACCTCAGCTCTTGCTGCAACTTTCCATGATGCAACTTTCCATTGTTGTGGATAGATTTCAACTTGGTCTCCCTATTCTAGACCAAGAGCTTAGCCCAAGGGTGTCAAACTCAATGCCATCATGGGCCATATTAGGATTCTGTTTGCCCTTGGGGGGTGGGCATGGGGCGTGGCCCCGTTATCACAGCCAACTGAGTGGGCAGGGCCAGGGTGGGCCAGGGCAGCACAGGCTGATCCCTCATCATCTCTAGGATGGCCCCACGGGACAACTCTGGGCCTATTGCAGGCTGCATCCGGCCCGCAGGCCACTTGTTTGACACCCTTGGCTTAGCACCTCTGGCTTTTAAGCTGTTGCATCATCCTATATTAAACTGAATGCTCATCTACTGCATTTATCTGAGAGAGGGAAACAAACAAATGCCTAGTCAAGCAAGAATTTGTAAAAATTTATCTTCTACTGTGATCTTTAATATCTTTAACAGTGTTGTATGTAGCTAAAGAACTAAGTTAATATAATAGTAGATACAGTATCAGAACTCCCCTCATCTGTAAAGTCTGTGCAAATCTAGTTTGAGCTGGAAACATTTCTGGATCTATTTGAAATAAACAAACTTTTGTCCAATTAATTGCCATGGTGACATTGATTCTGTTTCTATCACCACCATGTTTTCTTATTATTTTTTTTGCTAAAAACAAATCATGATGTCCTCTCTACCTCTTCTGGCAGCTGAGGGATTGAAAAAATGATTGATACTTGACTGACACACTTATTCTGGATTATGTGCTGCTGGAAAACAGAGGTGAGTATATTTAACAGAGTCAACCATATCCTGGGATGTCTGGCTCGCCAATTTGTAAAATGGTAGCATTCTTAAAACCAATGGCCCATTATTATTTGTCTTGAAAGTTATACTTTAAAATTATATTTTTCAGCATTCAACCCAGGTGGACATTTTATGTTTAATGTTAATGTTAGTGATATATTTGCTATTTGTTGTACATTTTATTACTTTTATTTTTTGGATGTTTTGTTGTTTTGTTTGCAGTTAATGTCTTCTTTTTTTTTTCTTTTGTATTTTCATTTTGGAGATAAATTAAAAATTCATTTTAAAAAAAGAAAGAAAATCAAACTTGGCATTATTTCTGCATAGAGAACTTTTTTCCCTAAGAGGATTGCTATGTATGTGAAAAAAATTAATATTTTCTGCATTGCTAGTCAAAAACACAAAACACGGCGGGAAATCCAAAAGTACAGCTTTCTCTCCCCCTTTTCAAATATTGTCTCCAGTTTCAAGTCTTCCATCTATGCATGACTCAGAGATGCTGAAAGAAAAATTGCTCAGTTATGCCAGGAGAACATAAATATTATGTTTCACTTGGTATTATAATTAACTGCATGTTTCAAATATTTCTTGCTTGTTTGCTTTCACAATGTATAGTATAATTTACCAGTAATAGGATTAAAATGTCTGCTTTTGAAAAAGTAAATAGTTCATTGGCTTGAGAATATTTTTTCTTTTTCTTACTGA
Organism: Ptyas mucosa; assembly: GCA_012654045.1. NCBI lineage: Eukaryota > Metazoa > Chordata > Lepidosauria > Squamata > Colubridae > Ptyas > Ptyas mucosa. The sequence goes on along the minus strand of WNWU01000003.1, from coordinate 13,144,734 downwards.
TACCTATTTACTAAACGTCCAACGTATTTAGTATAGTGAATAATGAAAATAATAGCTAACTATAGATAATTTGTAAAGCTCAGAATATAAATTGCTTATTTTTCTCAACTTTTCCTTGCCGGGAATGTCATAACTACCAACTACCGGGAATGTCGTAACACATATGCAAGCAAGAGTGGATTTGAGAGATTGAGATATTTTTAAAAATATATAAAAATTTGGTAATAAACAGAAAGGGACTATCACTTTAAGATAAATCAGACTTAATATTTCGCCATATGCTTATTGCTGTGACACTCAAAGGCGACTGCAGAATGCATCCAACTTCAGCAACTTGTTAAAAATCACTGAACTTGTGAAACAATTTAAGAGACGAGACAGAGAGAGAGAGAGAGGGAGGGAGGGGGAGAGAGAGAGAGAGAGAGAGAGAGAGAGAGAGAGAGAGAGAGAGAG
>WNWU01000003.1:12980086-13144271 GCA_012654045.1 Ptyas mucosa | reverse complement strand
AGAGAGAGAGAGAGAGAGAGAGAGAGAGAGAGAGAGAGAGAGAGAGAATGAATGGGAATACAATGAGAAACTAAAACAAATCCTCATCATCACTGGCCAAAGTTTCACTAACTGCTAGAATGGCAAAGCCCATTAAAAATCAAGCAGATGTATGCAGCGGAGTATTCCTGCTATAGTGCTTCCCAAATGCTGGAGTTGATCTTGTGCCAGATTTTTTTTCTCCCAGATTTGCATCTGGCCTGGCTTTGGGATGGCTCCCTCAGCTACAGCCATATGTTCCCTTCTCTTTCTCATTGATGTCACAAATTTTCTTCTGCTGTAGTAAGAGGAAGATAATAGAACAGGGGTGGTGGCTGTTATTTCCTGCATCCAGACATCCAAATAGAGTTGGATAGGATGTAGGTGTATGTATGCTTTTTTTTAATAATTGCTGGAACCTACTGTTAATAAATCTTGAAGGTATCAAACTGGCCTTAGTAACACTGCCACAAACATTAAATAGGTTTGCTAATTTGGAGGGTGGGTGTTCTTTCTCTTGCATAATTATCTAATGTACCTCTGTAGGGTTTCAGAGAAGATACACTGACCTTGGTGACATTGATTCTGTTCCTATCACCACCATGTTTTTCTTTTCTTTTGTTAAAAATAAATCAGGACAACCTCCCTACTTCTTCTCTTCCGGCAGCTGTATCTGTATCTACAGAAAAGATACACTGGGGAGTCCATTCCTTGCAAGTGACATTTCAGTTCCTCAGGTATGGATAACTAAATCGCTTGAACTGGCAGGACACAGAGCCTGGCCTTCTCAGCTTTTGATCTGGTTCCATTCACGGGGAAATAATTGGGCAAGGACATTATGGGATAAAGGATCAAATTATCCAGCAGATAGGAAGGCCTTGTGCTATAACCAGGTCTTGAAATCTGGCAGTGATGCTTCAAGATACGTTGCTGTCTTCAGAGTAGTGAAAATTTATCCCTCCCATTGAGCTCAACACTTTAACAAGTCCATTCTCCTTGAAGGATTTGCCACAAAGGTCAATCTTGCTGAGACTTTAACCTGTAATATAGAATTGGGTGGGAACTTGCTGGAGGAAGGGTAGGCATGACAGGAAGAAAGGGTGGCAAAACAGATGCAGTGGAGCAGGCCACAATGTCTGGATGTGTTTAAATTGCTAACCACACCATTCAGTTTATTGTATATATTAGAAGGGAAGTCTTCCAATCTTTCTTTTTCCTATTTTTACAATTTGTAGAAAATGTCACAACCATTTACATTTGCTATCATCCATAACATATGGAGATTTTGTACACATCTTCTAATTTACATAACTGTTTGGTCAAATTGCCCAAGAGATTTTTTAAAAATGCAAATGATCTTGCTTTCATTCATTAACATGTAAATGTCAGTGGTGTAGGCTTTTTTAAATGCAATTTTCCTAATGTAAGCTCTTTCTTAAATGTAATTACTACTGTTTGTATGCAACTTTCAATAGTATACTTTTTATATTGAGAAGTCTCTCTCTTTTTTTTCCTCAAACAGATTTTTGGCTGGGAGACAGATTAATGTTGCTGCATTTTGATGCCAGTATGTAGCTTATTCTGGAATTTGAAGTGAGTCAAATACTTTTCCCAAATCTTTCTCCAAAGGAATTCTTCCTAGAATGTTTATAGCTATATCTCCCAGTATAGGAGGAATTACAGTGACTGTTCCAACATGAATTTAGGGGGAAAGATCTATTTTATATTTCTCTATTTTTCCAATGCTGTTGTTGTTTTTTATACTGAGAAGAATAAAATTAATTAACTTTAAATAGTTATGCTACTGGAAGAATGCTTTTGTACTTCTATAACGTAAATGTGTGGCTACCTAAAAGCATACCTTATTGTGTGGGTATCGTTGAAGTTATTTGTTAGTTTCTGAGAGCTGCTTGAAAGCAATGTGGTCTTCTCGCTGCAGCACAAAGAATTTGGCATAAACATTTGGATGTATTCACTTAACTGCTTTTCCATCTACTAAAGTTTCATTAGGGAGCCATGTGCCTTTGCAAGGGATGAATGGTTTCATTAGCACTGAGACTAATAAACTTATAAAAGTTAATAATGTGAATATGTTTGATTTGTAATTATGCACTCAGACATTAAAAACCACAAAAAGTCTCTCTCATAATAACCCGCTTTCTCTAGACTTGTTCAGGTAGGTGAGAGGGCGAATTGCTTGGAGAAATAATAGCTAGCAAAAGGCACCAATTTCTTTGTTTCTCAGTCTATATTTCAGGACTTTTAATGTTCAGAACAGATTTGAAAGCCAGAGATAGTCTATAAACTTTAACCGTTTGCTAACTCACAATGTCACTGAGATTTGAAGTTCAAGCCTTGGAAATATGACTCTCAGGGCTCATAACACTTGATTCAAATAACACATTAGAGTAAGCCTTGTGAAAACTACATTTCCCAGGGGTTGTTTTAGGCTGGTGTGTAACCATGCAGAGTAACGAATCTCACTGGGAAGGTGGGGAGGAGACCTCCCTACCACTTCAACGTCATGTTAGTACCACTAATGTCAGATCATGACACGCATTGGGGTGATCAGAGTAATAATTTTAGAGAAGAGAATAATTGATTTATACCACATCCAGAATTTTTTTTTTTTAGAAATAGCAAGCTTACTTCCAAACTGATCTGAAATTATTATAAGGGCAAAGAGTTTCTGCTGTTGGAGTTTGTTGAACGGCTACTTCACCAATGTGAATAATAAGATAAAATAAGACAAAAAATACGCAAAGGATTACAATCTATATTCATAGTTCCTAGGAAAAATAGTTTATTTATTTAGAGTACTTGTAGGCTGTGTTCCAAAGCAGTTTTCCAAATAATAAATGCCTATTATACATTTAAAAACATTAAACTCAGGAAAAGTATTAACCAGCAGCAATGGAATTGATTCTAGCTATTTCTTTATAAACCACCAAGAATCTTTAGGGATTCAGTAGTATATAAATGTTATTTACAATAATAAAAAAACTATATTCTGTTAAGAGTATAATAATAAAATAATTCACACTAATTCCTCAATTTGAAAAAAAAAGTCCATATTTTATAGAAACTTTTCTTGAGCAAGCTTAAAAGTGATATATTTCTATCTGGAATAGAGTTCTATATCTTTTTGGCTGCTATCAATACAGCTTAATTATTTGTCCAGACGTGCATACACATAGTGAGGAGATATAGATGGAGATTTCTTGCGTAAGAAATACAGAAAAATGTTTAATAAGTAGGATCACATGATTTGACTGCTTATCTTATCCCTTGAGGATAATTCAAGTGGTAATGTTTCCAGGCAGCTCCATTTTTGAATCATGTGGATATCACTAATGCATAGATACCTGTTCCAAGTTACAGGTCTTGATGTTTGGAAGTTGGGTCATGGCAGCTACACTTCTTTTCTTTTTGTTTGAAATGTTTCACTACTTATCCAAGGAGCTTCTTCAGTCTAAGAAGCCTGATGACTAAGAATTTTCATCGACATAATCTCTTGATATGCTTACAGTTGGCATATCAGCTGAAGCTGGTAAGTTATTCCTAACCATTGTTACCAGTTGAGTTTCTTGGTTAGTATTGAATTCCGGAGAGCTGTATATCATCTATCAGAGAGAACAGAGCCTCATCAAAGATTCCTGTTCTCTCTGGTTAAGTTTTAGCTTGTTCATCATCATCATCATCTATCCACAAAGTGCCTCTAGGCACTGTTCCATTGCCTTCCTGGGATAAGTAGATGGGAATCTGAGACACAGCAGGGAACCATCTGCATGATGATTATCATAGTGATTTCATACAGATGTTATAAAGCATGAAGGACAAAACAGAACTTGTTAACAGCTAGATCATTAGTTGCTAGGCTTCTTAAATCATGAAATTGAGCCAATTACTTTTTTAGAGAACTATTTCTGGGATATGTGCTTATTCATCTATGTTTCTCTGGTTCATTTTTGTTCTTCTTAAGATGTTTCACAAATATTTTAGGCAACGGTGGAATGCTGCAGGCTTAACAACCACTTCGGTGAGCATGCACTTTGTGTGTGCAAGGCGCTTGCACTGAAAATGAAGCATTTAGAAGCTCAGTTGCTTACCTTCCAAGTCAGCAACAGTAAGCAGAACAGTGGGGGGGGGGGATTAGCTGTGCCACACAATTGAGATGAGCTACAAAGCAGGAAATAAAGGACAGGATAGAGCAGGGGCGAGTGGGCGGTGCTAACTGATCATTGGCGCTACCGGTTAGCCCGAATTGGTTCGAACTGGTTGAATACAACCTCTGATTTTGGGAGGACATGTCTATCAGCTGGTATGCTCTATTTTCTCACTTGGCTCACTGTCCACAGCTGAGGTTCAAAATAAATGTTTCCAAGCATCTATAAATATGAGCATGTGGGCCTCCATTTATTATCTCCATTGTCCATCACAGCTAAAGGAACCCCATATCTTTCAAGAGAAAAAGCTGCATTAGCTTCCTGAAAATTAGTGTTTTCCAGTCTATTATTTGTCTTCTTTCTTGAAACTGTTTCTCTATAAACAAACGAGAGGGGTATTTCTACCCAACATCAAATTCTCAGCAAAACCAGATATTTTCATCTTCTACCATCTGTTCCCGAATGAGTCATCTTCTGCTAAAAGTATTTCCCAAGCCTCCCATCTCACAAGAATGCCCCTTGCATCCAATGAGATAGTAAAGAGTTTGTCTTCTATAGCTACAGTTTGCATCCATCTTCTGAAAATTTGCTTCCATATTCTCTAAAAAAGGTTATTTATAAGCTGCTTTTTCATAATAATGCATCCTATACTCTATTAAGGTGCTCTAGAAAACTCCCATGGTCAATGATATTGCAAACTGCTGAGAAACACGGGAGAACCAATGGAATTACATTCTCATATTCAGCTCTGGCATAAGTTATCTGCAACAGCTGTTTCTTTTCCTAAACTAGAACTGAAATCAGACTAGTATGTAACAGAAATAAAAATATCATCCAGCATCATCTAAAATTGAGAAGTCTTCACATGCTTCAATATATCACCAGAAAACCATTTCCGCTTCCGGTTCCGCTGGCGACAGACTTTGATCGGGCTAGCTCTGGCCCCAGAGTCTGATCCCCCCCATCTGGAGGCCCTTTGGGCCAAGCGCCCCATTATTGGGGCGTTTGCCGTTTGAGGGCGGCTCGCCAGGGGTCCCCTGCCTCACTTCCAGGGGCCGGGAGGCCGATGCTGGCGCGCCCGAGGCTCCAGAGGGGGCGGGAGGCGATCGGCGGCTTTTTTTCGAGGCCGCCGAGGCGCCACAGCGCCTAAGGGGACCGGTGCTACCTAAGAAAGCACAACGGACTGTACTGACTGATTGCAGAGTGGAGCAGGCATCCTGGAGGCGAGAGGGGGGGGGTTGGAGTTCCCCCCCCCTTGTAGCTGGAAAGGTGCCGTGGCAGAGAACTAGGGGGAAGGAGATGGGGTGAAACCCCTTACCTTTCTGACTTTTCCTTGGAGGATGGCTGTGGCAGAGCTTCTTGGAGAGGTCTGGTGGCCCCTCCCCCCGGCAGACAATGGCGACTGTCTGACTTCCTGCTTCTTTATTTATGATTGAAGACAACATTCTCCTCTGGCTTCCTGTTTGACCTACTCTATACTTCGGACTCGTTGCTCCTGTGAGCGCCCACTGGTGGACAGTTGAAAAATTACTTTGATTGCGAATCCCTCTTTCTTCTCTGGAGGTTTGCCCTTTGATTTCTCATCTTCTACTGATCTAAGATGGCTAAGGGCCACAAATCAGCAGCAACTGACCTGGGGAAAATTTTGGAAAGACTGGCGATATTGGACCAAAAGTTGGACAAGTTAGATGACGTCCAAAAAGGATTATCTGAAATTAAATCTGAAATGACACTTATGAAAAAAGATTTAAATGATGTTCAACAGCTGGCAGAGCAAAACAAGAAGAAGATGGGGGGTCTGGAGGGGGAGGTACGGGCACTCCAGAAGGTGGAGGATGGGAGAGGAAATGCAATGTTAACCTTACAATTGGATAAGATGTCTTATTTTCTCAGGTTCCAAAACGTGGAACAACTTGACCAGGAAAATTTGAGAGAAGTGATGGTTAAAATGTTGGGTGAATTTTTAGAAAGAGATTTGGAGTCTATTGGAAGGGATGTGGACTTGGTGTACAGAGTAAACTCACAATTTGCAATTTTACATAATCTACCAAGAGAGATTCATATTAAATTTGTGAGAAGGGAACTGAGAGATGAGATATTGAGAAAACAAAGACTGGGGGCGCTGGTGTACAGGGGCAAGGAGATCACCATCCTGAAGCAGATTCCCAGACAGGTACGAGAATTAAGAAGAAAATATTATTTTTTATCAAATAAGCTGTACCTCAAGGGAGTAGGTTTTAGGTGGTTGATTCCGGAGGGCTTGATGATTTTTTGGGAGGACAGTAAGAAGAAAATTAATAATGTAACGGAAGCTAAGGCTTTTTTTGACCAACATAAATCCTTCCTAGGTGGAGAAGATACAGGAGCCGAAGAGGGGGAAGTATCAGATGATCAAGGAGCGGAGGCGGACGGAGCTGTTGCGGCCCGGGAGGGGGAGGGAAGCCAGACCATGGTTTTAAGAGCCAGAACTAGGAAATGAAGAAAGGAGGGGAATCTATTGTTTAAGGTTTTTTTAATTGACATTTTTCTTTTCTCTCTCTTCTTTTATTGTATTTTGTATAACACTCCTTTTTTTTTGTTTATATAATTTTTATATAACCTGGTTGTTTGTTTTGATTTAAGATAATAATGTCTGTTGTGTAAGAAATTTAAAAAAAGAAAATAATAATTGAAATATCTTTTCATAAAGATATTGAAAATTCAACATATTGTAAACTATAATATTGTATATTCTTAACCAATAAAAACTTTTTATTTAAAAAAAAAATATATATATCACCAGAAAATGTAAAATATAAGCATTTTATATAATAACTCTTTTCATTATTAAGTCAAATGTGTTAATTTGCTTGGGCCTTTGACCAGGCATTTTAAATTCGGTATATGTTCATTAAGCTTGCCTCCTAATGGCATTATGAATATTGTTTTATATGGTTAGCTTTATTTGTGTTAATTTTATATTGTTCTGGTGTCCCAGATTGATGAGATGAGCCAAGATTTCAATCTGCATCAAAGGGCTTATCCTAAATCCAATTTTTAGAATTAATCTTGCAGTTGAATTAATTTTAAAGAAACAGAGGTAGATATTGGCTTCTGAACAACTGACAGCATATTTCAGAAGTCTCTCACTGGCTCTATCCAGTAAGTTTCTGAAAGGATCTGATTGGGCCCATAGATGACATAAAATGTTGAATTATGTTGGTCATTGATCTAATCCAGCAGGAGTTGTTGACAATTGTTCTCCAGAGACATTTGGGGTGGAATTTTTTAAAAGCTTCAAGCCCTCATTTGCTCTAAAATGGAATGCTTTCAGTTATTTTGTAAGAATAACTTACAACCAAAATTGAGCCCAAAATTTCTGTTGCTAAGTGAGAAATTTTATGACCTTTCTTGCCACAGTTAAGCGAATCCCTGCAGTTGTTAAATTATGAGCCATGGTGGCTCAGTGGTTAGAAAGCAGTACTGCAGGCTACTCCTGCTGACTACTGGCTGCCTACAATTTGCCGTTCAAATCTCAGCAGGGTCAAGGTTGACTCAGCCTTCCATCCTTCCGAGGTGGGTAAAATGAGGACCCAGATTGTTGGGGGCAATATGCTGATTGTTGGGGGCAATATGCTGTAAACTGCTTATAGAGGCCTGTAAAGCGCTATGAAGTGGTATATAAGTCTAAATGCTAGTGCTAGTGCTAGTAACATGCTTTTGAAATGAATCTGGCTTCCCCATTGACTTTGCTTGTCAGAAGATTGTAAAGATGATTGCATGACCCTGTGGCACTGTAACCACCATAAATATGAACCCGTGGTCAGGCATCCAAATGTAAATGACATGAGCGTGAGGATGTTGCAATGGTTATAAAGTATGAAAAATAATCATAAGTCACTTTTTTCAGTGCTGTTGTAATTTGAAACGGTCACTACATGAAATGTTGTAAATCGAGGACTACCTGTAGGTAATTTGTAGTAATGTAGGTATAAATTCACTTTGGGAAGTTTCAAATGAAAAAAAAAAAGAATGCTTCTGCACCAACTAAGTATGTTTAAATGATAATCTCCTACAGATTACTACTTCTACTACCTTTTTCTTCCTTTGTTAGGGATCCAGATTCTCAGATGCCTGCAATGCAGGACAATATATCCCATTGTGATGGGGGGAAAATAGAAATCAGTTGTTTATATTATACACAATTGATCAGATATGCAAACACAAGCACACCTGTGCTAGTGAGAGGCAAGAGCTTGTTACAATTTAGAATGGATCAAATTTCATGGCAGTTCTGCAGCTGCAGAAAATAGGAATACAATTTGTTTCTTTGTTGCTGCAATATCAATTATTTCACATAAATCAGCTTTCATGTACCTGCAATTTCATTGCTAACAATACCAGATAACTAATATGAAGTGTATCTCTTGTAACGAAGGAAAGTATATTAATGGTGTGGAAATATACTTATGGAGTAGTATAGTCTACTACAAGCCTAAGCCTGTTTTATTATACAATTCACTTGACAAAGTATTCTGTGTAATTGCTTATATATCCAAAGCTCTTGAAAAAGTGATGGAGTAATTACTGAAATTTTAAACAGATAAAATAAAACTTATATAATTTACAGTCCAGCAAATTTGGGATGTTAATAGGTAAGAGGACTCAGCAGTAACTGAATTGGAAGTGGGATGACAAGGCTGTGGAATGAAAAGTCAGCATCTTAGTAATAAAAATGGTTTAAACATTGCCTTTTGCTTAGAACTGTATGAGAGAATTTAAGAATACAGGTAGCGCTTGACTTACGACCACACATTTAACAATCATTTGAAATTATGATGGTGCTGATAAAAGTAATTTAAGATGGTCTCGCACTTACAACTGTTGCAGTACCCCAGTGGTCAGTTGATCAAAATTTAGGTGTTTGGCAACTGGCATACTGCCAACAGCTGCAGCATCCTGGGATCCTGGGATCACCATTTGTAATCTTTCCTAGGAGCTTCCCACAAGCAAAGTCAATGAGGGAAGATTTGCCAGATTTGCTTAAGGAACATGGCAAAAAAAAAAAAAGATTGTAAAATCAGGTACAACTCACTTAATGATCACATTGCTTAGCATTGGAAGTTCCAACCCTAGTTAAGTCAAAGACTACCTACAGCATAGTTATAATGTGTGATAGTAGATATTTAAAGTATGGATATACATACGTATGTATAAGGCAGCTTTCCCAAGTTTGTGGGGGGGGGGGAGGAAAGGTAAGAGTTCCTAGAATGAAAACTACATTCAATTTTATTGCAGATAAACATGAATATGAAAATAACTTGTCAGTTGCAAGTAACCAGTGCCACTTATAAATAGCTAAAGCAGGCAACTTTATTGTTCTCTACCTAGATTGGAAGAATCTTCATAGACTACTAGTCTTTAGCTGAGATCACCAGATAAGATTTCATGGATCTTGAGGGAGGTCAAGCTTATGGCTTTTGCAGCTCTGCAATGACTCTAAGCTAAGCACTTGCTTGACTGCCCCCCCCCCCCTTCAGACTACCTGGCAGTTTCCCAACGTAACTGTAATGTATTGGCCAAACCTTTGCTTCTGTCATGGATTTTTAGGTGGTCAAGTAACTAAAGATAGACAACCTGCAATGTTCCTGGGACTTTGTTACGGTGTTACCATAATTTCCTCTGTTCCTTTCTGATCTAATATCTACTATTTTGGAAATGGAATTCTACTGTATCTATAAAACTCACTGAGTTTTTAGTTCGGAAACTAAAACACTTCACAGAAACAAGTGTAGCTCCTCAAAGTTAACAAGTGACAAGGAGAAACTGAAATTATTGAAATGTCTTATATGGTTACTGAGAGTTTCTATAAGCCCAGATATACCATTCAGAATTATATGAATACTTAGGTCTAAACAGGGCTACATTTCTGTTTTAGGAAATACTCATTGATGAGACAATTGCTGTATTTATTTATTTATTTATTTAGTGTTCTCCTTAATTATTTTGATAAATAATTCAAGGCAGTGAACTACTAATATGCTTTCCTCCTATTTGTTTTCTCACAACAACAACAACCCAGTGAGCTGAGAGAGAAGGACTATGGGCCTTAAATGGTTGCTGCAAAGATTAATAAGGCATCATATACAAAATGTTTCAAATCCTAAACATTTGTAAAGTTTATACAAACATATATTTGTAAAGTTTATTGTGATCGTTCTGTATGTCATAACCTTGATATCATCGTGTTAAGTACACAAAATATCCCTTTATATACACAAATATATCGACAAATATATACACAAAATATCCCTTTAAAGGTAGTGATACATTTATAGCAATAGCACTTATATACTGCTCCACAGTGCTTTACAGCCCTCTCTAAGTGGTTTACAGAGTCAGCATATTGCCCCCCAAAAATGTGGGTCCTCATTTTACTGACCTCGGAAGAATGGAAGGCTGAGTCAACCTTGAGCTGTGAGAATCGAACTTCTGAACTGCAGTCAGCAGAAGTAGCCTGCAGTACTGCACTCTAACCACTGTGCCACCAAACTCCTACATTTATCTCTTTCTTCCCAGCACAAATGTTCATCTTCTTGGAATTCCTCATGGTATATAACAGATTCTGATTACCTGTCTTTTCCCCTTAATAGTTAGAAGCAATCACAGAATGGATGTTTAATCCACATCTATCAAACAATAAATAATAATAATAATTATTATCATCATCATCATCATCATCATCATCTAAGAACTGTTTGCCTTCCTCTCACTGACATGATGTAACTGGGGCAGCTAGAAGTAGTCCTAATAGACAATGTCTCTGTAAATCCACTGTAAAAAGCAAGTCAATAATTATTTAAAAAGTTAATCCTTTTATTTTGTCCAGGATACTTTAGCTATCACTGAATTAGCGACTCGTGAGAGAAATATTAATAAGGTGCCAAAGTAGGACATTGATGTCCTAACATTAAGACTGTAATAAATAAGCATAATATAGATGTCTCAGGGAATCAGACTCGCAAAGTTAAATACTCCAATGATTTAGATTTGAATATAAAATGCCAGAAAACAAGAAAATCTGTTTGGTGTACAGTAAAAAAAATATAGGGAACAGCATTGGCATGATTCTGAAAAACAAGTCATCTGTAATAGTCAAATCATAGTAATGTTTACTGTATACCCTTGATGTTCTCATAATGGTTGAGCTGACATTCTGGAAAGACTGGAAATTATTTGCAGAAGAAAGTTAGCTAAACTAAAAATCTGTTTCTCTGGAGCCATGTAGCCAGAAGGGCTTTACAAACTTTGAAAACAATTCAGAATAAGTGCTTTGGATCTCTCATAAATGTGAAGAGATTGCTACTCATTATTTGTTAAAATACCCTGACTTTGCAAGCCTGGGGAAAAAAAATGCTTACTGCTCTAAGGAATTCACTCAAAAACATAACTCCCTGATTGCATTCCAAAATAATAACTGTTTAGGACAGGCTTTATAATTTTGCATGCAGTAAAACACAGTGGAGGAACTTTTGCCTTCTTGCCTTATCTTAATGTGGAAATGATGCAAAATTTAGTCATCTATATATTTTTTTTCCAAAATGATCTCTCCATGTTCAGCAGAAGGTGAGAGTATTCCATAGTGATGTGAATTTTGCTCACATCTCTATGATGTGGAAAAATGTCTCTGTTGATTTCCACGGGGCAAATTTTGAAGAGATGTCCCCGGAAAATTGCTATTTGGGGCTGTAGCCCATACCCATATGGCATCCATAAGTCAAAAAGATCACCTAAACTAGTACAGGTAGTCCTCGACTTACAACCACAATGGAGCCCAACATTTATGTTCTTAAGTGAGACATTTGTTAAATTAATTTTGCTTCACTTTATGATCTCTCTTGCCACAATTGTTAAGTGAATCACTGCAGTTGATTAGTTAATAACTCAGTTGTTAAGTGAATCTTGTTTCCTCATTGACTTTACTTGCCAGAAGGTCACAAAAGGGGATCACATGACCTTGCACACAGCAACGGTCATAAATATGAACCAGTTGCCAAGCATCTGAATGTTGATCATACAATTATGGGGATGCTGCAAAGGTCATAACTGTGAAAAACAGTCATTAGTCACTTTTTTCAGTGCCTTTGCAACTTTGAATGGGCACAAAATGAACTGTTGTAAGTCGAGGACTATCTATAGTGCAAAATTTCTGTTTCTTCATGAGCTTCCTTAGGCTTTTTACTAGGTGGGACATGAATCATTCAGAGGCTCAGTGATTTTAAGGATAAAGTGCTCAAGGCTAAGTTTAAGGCATTCATTTTGCTCCTTAAACTCCCCAAACTTTTTTTTAAAAAAAATCTGCACCCTGAATGTGAAAGCCACAATGGTGTCCAGAGGAGCAGCATGTGCCCCCTTAGCTGCGTTTATTAGACCTCAGACATACTGTGCAATTTTGAATCTTCCCAGTATTCTTTCCAGAAACAAAAACTAGAAGCAAACAAACAACCCCCCAAAAAACAAACACTCTTCCTTTGCTGTATTAATTGCTGAGTTCCCAAATGGAACTCAAAGTGGGTGCTTACATTGCATTTTGTGATTTCCAGCATGCACGCTTGAATTCGCACATGCATGCTCTTTGGGCACTCAGCACCAAAAAGGTTAACCATCACTGCACTACTGGATAGCCCAGCTTCCCCTTCCCCTTCCCCTAAGAAGGATGATTCCTTGGTCAACCCTCTAGCGCATATTTTTATCGAAATGTGTTGCAAACCTAACTCTATCATCCTAGTTCTTTAGCTTTTGAGAACTTGGATCATTGGCTTGCAAGATAGAATATGTTATCCTGATGATATCCTGGCCAGTTTGCATCTCTGCCAGTAGAAGACGATTGCATTCAATGGCTATTTAGCATGCCTGATTCTTAGGAAGACTCAGGAGGAGTGTAGTAGTGATGAGAAAGAGGCAGTTTGGTACTAACAAGATACCAACTCTCACTTTGCTCCCTGGAATGAGCTTGATGCTCAAAGGTTAGCCTACCTGCTAGCAATCACTTGTGTCTCTAAGTTAATTCTGCTCATCAGTTGTTGTTGTCTTTGTTTCCGATTGACACAGAACACTATTGCTGCATCCGTCACTTTGACTTCTCCCCAAGGATATTTACCTGCATCTTTACTGCCTTTTAAATTGCAGCACTTCCTTTTTCTGGGCTACATTTCCATATGTCATTTTCTGTTTCTGCCATTCTGGGAATTGCTGTACCCAGCTCTGTAAAGTATTAGATTTCTGTCCCTGTGAATTCTTTTGTGGCATTCGGCATGAGGGATGGTATATAAAAATCCACTATGTTGCATTGCATCTTCTTGGACTGGCATGTCCTTTACTTGGCTCATTCACATTGACAATATCTGGAGAAAATAATATTTTAGAAAAGCCACAGGAATTTTAAGAACTTGGGATAATGAATACATACAATACATACATATTCATTCATTCCTCAGATGGGGAAACACCAGACATCCTGATGTTCATATTATGTCTTGCACTGATCTAAAAACACTCAATTCATAGTGATTGGCAAAAAATGGGTAAATAGAAAGATTGCTCCCCAACCCATCTCTCTTAACCTCTCCCACTTTTCTGCATTTGGCTTGTAAATGACCACTATCACTCTACTTACAGCAAAGCCCTGTAAAATGCAAGGCAAAAGACAATGTTGTATTACCGTGGAGAAAATGAAACAATCCAAAAGCTTTCATATCCATCTATTTGGCATAGGGGGAAAATGTGAACAGCTTTGTCTTGTAGCAACATCAGGAATAAAATCATTTCTTAGACTGGAAAAGTCAGAACAATCCCAGCAAAGACACACCAGAGGCAAGCTTTGGAGGGCAATGACCTATTAATACAAGGTGTTCAACCAGAGCAAGGGTATATGCAGTTTTGATTAGGATCTGGAAATACTGTGTTTGGGTTCATATGTATTTGGTATTCTTTTGTTGTTCTGCTTTGCTTTTTTACCCCACAAACTGGGGTTGCAAGGAATTTATTGAATTTACGTCTTTACTGTATTTATAAGCCACCTCAATCAACCAGGACTCAATGAACAATGTAACTGAGGTACATAGTTAAAACCATAACATAAATTCCAAACAAAAATTAAATAGGAAAGAAACATCAAGACACATTAAGGACCAAATGCCTGCTGGAATACCACAATTTTTAATTTTCCTTCTAATTATAAAAAAAAGGGGTTGTCCTAATCTCTGGTAGCAAGATGGTCCAAAGACGAAGAACCACTGTTTCAGAGTGAAAAGATTACCTGACAAGAGGATTTCAGTTCTGCATGGAGCTGAAATCCTTCAGCAGGCAGCTCTTTTGTTCCATCCACTTAACAACTCTGGAGATTGCTTAACCACCACAATCCGGAATGCCATGATTGTAGTCGTTGAGTGAGGCAGTAACATGGGCATCTTGCTTAAAACCACTTTGTGCAATGACTGAGATTCCAATCCCAATTGTAATTGTTAAGTGGGTGCTGTGGTGCTGTTGTTTGCTAGCCAAAAAAGTAGATTACCTCTGCTTTAAGTGCCAAACAGAGAAATTCAGCCTTTGGATGAATGACTGCCTGCCAATAAATAGTTAGATTGTATCCAATAATACTTTGAACAACTTGATTCTTCCCTCTGTATTTTATTTTTCACTACAAAGTACGCAGAAAATACAACATCTGATAAAGTTTCTTTAGAAAAAACAAATTTAAGTGAAAAATGATCAGAAGAAATGTTTAAGCAATTTTCCGTCCCCATTTCTCCTGCCATGTAATAAAATCTTTCACTCAGTGGTTGCTAGTTCTGTTCAATTGATTTTTGCAAGAAGCAGGAAAATCTATCAATGGCACCTTGATGGCATCCCAGTGGAACAGGTCCACAGATTTCGATATCTAGGTATCCTCTTTCAATCCAATACCAAGTGGCCTGCGCAGGTTAAGTCTCTCTGTAATAAGGCTAAGATTTCCACCCATGCCCTCCAGCACTTTTTTCATACTGAGGGAGCTCATCACATCCTCTCAGCATTAAAAGTCTACAGGGAAAAGGTGATAGCAGCTATCACCTATGGCGCCTCCCTCTGGGTCCAATCCAACATTTCTTCTCTTGAGTCTGTCCACAACCAGTTCCTACACTGTCTGATGGGAGTCCCCCCCTGTGTAAGTAATGCTGCAATTCGTCTGGAACTGGGTATATCCTCACTTGATACAATCTTGTGGAAACCTGCAATTGGCTACTGGTTGTCCCTGTGGACTAGACTCCCAAGCTATTACCTAGGCCAATGCCTATGGCGGAACCCTTTTCTTAGTCCCTGGGCCTGTAATATCCATACAAAACTTTTGAAGATCGGGATTTCCCCCACTGAAGCTTTTATCTTAGGCCCTGATGCTGCCAAATCATTGATCTTTCAACAGCTGGATGACATTGATAGACAATTAAATCTGGCACACAGATCAGGAACATGCTCACCGTTTTCCCTTGGTATTGTTCCCTTGTCTCACTCCCCACCTTACCTCTCCGCGTTACACTCTATCAAACACAGGCTCGCATTTATGAAGGCACTATTTAATGTGATCCCCTCGAATGTCCTCGACAGTAGGCTCTCGGGATGTGTGTGTGTAAAATCCATCTATTGTATATGTGACGGCTGATCCCCGGAATCCCTGTTCCATATTACATTCGTATGTCCCCACTACCGGGATATAAGATCAAGATTCATTTCTCCTATTTCCCAGAGATTCCCTGGTTCACCTGATATGTTTAGCCTTTATTTCCTACTCCAGGACGCAGACCCCAACATAACTTTAAAGGTGGCAAAAAATTTTGCTGCAGTTGTGGCTGGGAAAAAACGGGGGAAGAGACGGGTAAACCGTACGGCAGAGGATCACTAGTATTGATAGTACAGATTGTATTTGAGGCAGTAGATGGTGCACTGTCACATGATCTATCTATATTTGTAAAATATACTCCCTTTCTATGTGTATTTTAATTTGGTCTCTGACCGCAAAAAAAGCTTACTTACTTACTGTTCAATGCAAAAACATAAATCATCCAGATTTTTGTAGGCCAGATCTTATAGTCTTAATATTAGCTCCCCTTCTTGTTTTGGCCCAAAATTCTTACAAGAATTTCAGTTAAATTCATCTTTTGCTTTACTTGCAATCACAAAATCAAAGGCCTTTTGTCTAGATTACACATATTAAACCACGATAAAGAAAATGACTGGTAAATTCCTTTATGGCAATCAAAGTGGTATCATTCTTAATGGAATATGAGAATTTAACCATTTGCTCTGATTAGAATGGGTGTTTAAGGTATTTAACCTGTTGAACTCCTTATTGCAAATAGTTAAGAATATTGGGGAAATGAAGCTTATGAAGAAAATTGTACATTTAAGAAGAGGAACTATTCATTTTCTCAATGATGGTGAAAATCTGCCTTTCTTGTATATTCCTTCAGCATAATGAAAGTTATATGACTGTCATCACAGTCTTGTTTTATTATCATATCATATGGAGGTCCTCATTCTAAAGCAACAATGAAACTGAATATCTATGTTTAACTTAACCGAAATGTGTGAGTGTGAATCCTCAGTCACGCATCACCTCTATAATTGTTATTGAGTAATTAATCTATAATTCATTGTGCAACTGGCAAGCAAATGGGTTTAACAAAGGGATTTGTAGTAGCTGAGATGAATGTTGAAGAAGCAAGCCTAGAAAATGGTGAATGATTTATTATTTTACGTATAGCAGAAAGTAAATCACCCTAAAGCTGGCAATATGTTGCACAGTTGGAACTTAGTCTTACTTTTAAATGAAAATAAAGGCTCCTATCTTTTCTTTGAAAATGCCTGCTTCAGCTCAGAAGACAAAAACAAGGGAATGTTTGATTTTTAGTCTCTCCTTTTGAGCTCAATGCTTAAGAATCTATTGAGCTGCTGAAATATTTTAATGGGGTATGATTAGCACCAGAGTTTCCAGAATAATTAGTACAGAACAATCAGTGTGGCATTCTGGACATAATAGTGAGATGCGTATGGAAATATCCTTTGGAAATATTGTATTGTTCACTATAGCTTACAAAACATACTTTAGGCCAATCTTAGAATATTGTTCAACTGTTTGCAATCCTTATTACGTATTGGACAGAAGTACTTTACAGGAAAAGTTTTGCATTCTTCTGTCCATAATAGAATAACCTATGCTTGTTGTCGTGTCCGACCCATCATGACCCCATGGTCAATGTTCCTCCAGGCCTTCCTGTCTTCTACCATCCTCTGGAGCCCGTTTAAGCTCATGCCTACTGCTTCAGTGACTCCATCCAGCCACCTCGTTCTCTGTTGTCCCGTTCTTCTTTTGCCCTCAATCTTTCCCAGCATTAGGCTCTTCTCCAGTGAGTTCTTCCTTCTCATTAGGTGGCCAAAGTATTTGAGTTTCATCTTTAGGACCTGGCCTTCTAAAGAGCAGTCAGGGTTGATCTCCTCTAGGACTGACCGGTTTGATCGCCTTGCAGTCCAAGGGACTCACAGGAGTCTTCTCCAGCACCATAGTCCAAGGCCTCAATTCTTTGGCACTCAGCCTTTATTTTTTACCCTGTGCTAAAAATTCTTGGTTTGGATAATTTAAAACTGTGACGTTTCCCGTCACATTTAGGTATTGCATACAAAATTGTATATAGTAACGTTTTACCTGTAAATGACTTTTTTAGTTTTAATTGTAATGTAACATGTGTGAATAACTGTTTGAAACTTAATGTAAAACACTTTAAACTCGATTGTAAAAGAAATCCGTTTTTGTAATCAGTTGTCAAAGTCTGGCATATCTTACCCAATTCAGTTGTCTCAACTACTAACTTTCATAGTTTTAATTCTAACTTAACTTCTGTAGACTTCATCCCATATTTAAAAGATTCCTAAGGGCCCATACCAATGGTGGGTTGCCCCCAATTTGCACCTGTTCTATAGAACCGGTAGTAAAACCGGCGGGAGATTCTGCCCACCGATCCTGATGTGATCAGAACGCTTCTGCACATGCGCAGAAGAGCTCACGCATGTGCGGCCCCATTGAGAACCAGTGTAAAGATAAGTAGAACCCACCCCTGGGCCATACATAAGTGCACTAATGTCCCTAACGTCCCTGTCACAATTATTTTTTTTTCATTTTGTTTATTCAAATTTGTAATTTTTGTTTGATGAAATAAAACTTAAAAGTTCGAAACATCACAAGAAAAATCATATGGTCTGACCTTATCTATGTTTATTTGGAAGATAGTCTCTGAATTCAAGATAGGGCTAATTTACTTTCTAGTAAATCCAGGCAAAACTTTTTCTGTTGCCCATATCGACTGACATAAAATATGCTAGTATTTGGCAGGACTTTGGGAACATCTGGATCTATAGGAGATAGTGGTCTTGGGTCTGCCCTTGGATGAGGTGTAGTTCTTGCCAGATGCCTACTGCTACTAATTTAACACCAAACCTGGTTTTATGTTCACTGCAGGGGGGGTAAGACCTATCCATTCAGTTATTCTTTATAACTGTGAGTATAAATCCTGGTTCCTTGAAGGATATTTCACATTTGATGAATTTTCCCTATAGATTTTCTGGATTTTTCCATGTGATGGGCCACCCAGATTATTGGAGGTATTTTGTGCAAAGGATGCATGGAGAAAATATATGTGTGTGTTTGTCACACTGTTTCTTGCCGGGCTGTATAAGAAATTAATCATAGATGAAGCATGCCTGAAGCTGCAGTAAAAACGAAGAAGGAAAAAGAGTATGAATATTTTTGAAGCAAATTTCCATGGACTTGAAGTACATTTCTATGTTTATTTGTTTGAGATTCTAGCAGCAGAATTGTTCTTTTCTTCTCAGGGCCTTCAGTGGTAGTTTAGCAATGTCAAGGAATATGTTGTTTCTGAGTGGTCCTACCTCCACTTTGCTACTGTCCATCTCAGTTTGCAGGAAGTCATTCAGAGACAGAGAAAAAAAGGACAACCTCATTTTGGGGGCAGATAATCAGGAAGGCAGAATGAGTAGCAGGGCCAAGAGAAGACATCTACAAAGAGATGAAGGGGAAGTTTCAGGTCACCAGTGCTTTAAAACATATAAATCCTGATTTTATGTTCCTATAGATAATATATTTATTTATCTCACAAAATGTGACACTGGCTGTCATACAAAACATAGTAATAAACCCATAAAACGCTCAAACTTAAATGAAGAAAAAAACAGAAAAAATCCAAGATTTGGGGAAAACAATGATCACTTGACCCAAATATGCTTTTTCAAGAGGCATCTGGGCTTTCTTTGTTTTTCCTTGAAGACATTTTGCTTCTCATTCAAGAAGCTTCTTCAGTTCTGAGAAAGTCCAGTTGCCTCTTGAAAAAGCACCTTTTGGACAACCATAATCTGGATGACTGAGAATCTTCATAGATATGCATCACTTGACATCGTGCAGCCACCTTGCAAGCTCATCATGTGATCCTCAAGGTTGTTGGAAAGACCACATTTTGGGGGTGGGATGGGGCCATCAGGGAAATGATGTTCCCAAGAGTGGGCCCCAAAGCAAAAAAAGGATGGAAGTCCTTAGTAGTAGGCCCCAAAGCAGATCCAGATGGAATTCCTTAGTAGATGGGGCTCATAGTGTATCCTCCTGCTTGATCTGATAGGATGAATAGAGGTGATAACTTGTCAAGATAACAAGTTACCTTCAGATAACTTGATCCCATGCTATGCAGGGCTAAACTGGCACCTAATGCAGTAGATGAAATACAGGTGGAACAACATAAATAGAGGTGGAACAACATACTGATGATACCTCACCCTATAGCAATGAAAGATCTCACCTAGTGACTTTATGTAGTTGTTAAATAGCAGTAGAGAGAATACTAAACCCTGCATAACCCCACATAATAATGGTTGATAATGAGACTCTTACTCCCAACAAACTGACTTTGGCATTTGTAATTGCTATAGAGTAGTGAGGGCTACACTACATCATTTCCCCTTCCCCTGTTGACAATGGCTATTACTTTATAACAGAAGATGGGTTTCCAACTAGGGACATCTATAATAGAGAATAGGGCCAGGATGGTGTGTTCAACCACAGTTCAATGCCCCACCATTTTCAGATATTGCATTCTTAATCCTCACTGCAGTCCTTAATAGATTCTGAATCTTAGAACAAAAGAATTGCCAGCATTGTACCACAAATTTCCCATAGTTCTTCATTAATGGTGGGAATTTGAAATTGAAGCTTAAAGAGAACAAAATTAGGATTTCAGCATGTTACCTAAATACCTAAAAGCCATTTCCACCAAAATGTATGGTTCCTTTCTTTCTTTCTTTGACAATTTAAATAATAATTTTATGAATTTAATTTCAAGTGTGCAATCCATAAACAGTATCATCACACCTTTTGAAATACTCAACAAACATTTATGGACAGAATAAATGAGAAATAGTAAAAGCTCCTATGATTCCAGGATTCATGTAACTGAGCTTCAAGGTTCCTTAAAGGAAGAAAATTGGTTCCAGTCAGTTAGTGAGGTGTATAGGTCTTACAACACAGCTATAGAGGCTAGTAATAACTTACCTTCTATTTAATCAGCAGTGTAGCTGCAGAAAGGTACTTAAAATATCTGAAGACAAGTTTTATACTTTCTTTGATTGATTACACATCATCAAGTTAGTGTTGATACTTAGTGACTACATAGCTAGATCTTCTTCAGGATATTTTGTCCTCAGCTTGGCCCTTCAGATCTTCCAACAGTGCACTTACTGCCATTGTAATCAAGTCTATTCTCCTGTTCTTTTTCTTCCTCCTCTTATCTTTCCCAGCATTGTAAAGATCTCCAGATAACTAGGTCTCTGTATAACATGTCCCAAATATAATCATTGGACCCTACTCATTTAGGTTTCAAGTAAACATTTAGATTCAGTTATTCTAAAATTCATTTGTTTCTTTTCTTGTGTATCCGTGGTATTTTCAGGAAACTTTTCCAACACCAGTGTACAAACACATCAATACTTTTTCTATCCTACTTCTTTAAAGTCCAATTTTTGCTCTCATAAAGTGTCAGAGGAGAAATAATCCTCTAATCCACCCTACCTTAATATATTTAGCATTTATTATTTAGTGTGAATAAAGGAGAGATTCTACATTCTTGTTTCACTTCTTTGCTAACCTGGAGTTAGCTTGTTTTATCCCTGTTCCATGGACTGTGGCTTCCTGTTCTGCATATTTTTTCATGAGGACCATTAGAAGCTCTGGGTTTCCCATTGTCTTCATGACATTCCACAGTTCCACCTGACTGACACAGTTGAAGGCCCCTATAACATTATGAAGCACATAATTAACTTCTTTTGGGGAGTTCTTTGACTTTCTTAGTTATCGACTCTGCATTAGCAATAACATCTCTTGTTCCTTGGTCTTTTCTAAACTATTTTAAACATCTGACATCTTCTTTTCATGTAGGTCTATAATCTGCATTTGATGATTCTAAATATTATTTTGTTAGCATATTTGGTTCTTATACAGAGACTGACTTCTTCCAAACAGGTGGCCACTGTATTACTCTTCAGCAGGAGTGAAATCCAGCAGGTTCTAACAGGTTCTGGAGAACCGGTAGCAGAAATTTTGAGTAGTTCAGAGAACTGGCAAATGCCACCTCTGGCTGGCCCCAGAGTGGGGTGGGAATGGAGATTTTGCAATATCCTTCCCCCAGGAGTGGGAAGGGATGGGGATTTTGCAGTATCCTTTCCCTGGAGTGGAGTGGGAATGGAGATTTTGCAATATCCTTCCCCTGCCACGCCCACCAAGCCTCGCCCACAGAACCGGTAGGGAAAAATTTTGGATTTCACCTCTGCTCTTCAGATTTTCTAGCATTGTTTGATTAGATACTTCTTTTGTTGCTTCCCATATTTCTGTAGCCTTTTGACTTGGAAATGACCAGGATGCTAATCTAACTCCATCAACTAGAAGGTCAGGTTTTTGTAAAAAAACAGTTGATCTTATAAATTAACCCAAACGTTGATATATCTACTATGCAGAGTTTTAAGTATACCCCTTCCATCTATGTTTTATTATTGAACCAATTACAATGTACTCCATTGATATCCTTTAGCATACCAATTTGAATCTCTTTTTGAGTTTGGGGGACTTTTGGAAAACTTTGTATTTTTTGGTCTCTTCCCTCCTTGATGCCTTTACAAATGTAAACATACCTTATTTGTGTGTTTGTGTTGAGTTATAATGTATGATTTTTCTGACTGCAAGTGTCCAATTCCAGTTCGTTTCAGTTCACTGCTACACCAAATGTCAGTGTGTAGTTCCGTGATGGTGAACCTATGGCATGGGCATGTGAGCTGTCGCCCCAGTTCAGCTCCGCCGTGCATGCGCATGCACCTCCCGCCGGCCAGCTGGTCTTCAGGTCTCTGCCATGCATGCACAGGAGGCGTGGCACGTACAGGGGGCCCACATAATTAAAATAATTTTAATTAATTAATTATTTTAATTAAAATAAAAATATTACTGTGAGGAACTGGCACTCTTATAAAAAGCCAATCCACAACTCACACAAATTGAAATTCTAAGGACAATTGGCAGGGCAGATGCTAAACACATTTGCTTGAAAATCAATAGGACCTGTGTGAAATTAAATACATTTAAGATCAGTGGAAATCCTGTAATCAATAGCACCTGCTCCCTGAGGGGATGAGGTGGGGCTTGTCTTGCTTTCACCATGTGGCTTGGCTCACTTTCTTGAATAAAGAAGAAATCTGATTGAATAAAAAGATTTAGCGGCGTATTCAATGAATAAGAATAAAACAAGTGAATATATTTCATTTCTGTTATTTTCTCCTAGAATACTTTTTTTCTTTGGAAGAATTTTGTGCAGATATTATGGTGTTGTTGTTGTTGTTGTTGTTTTTACTAAGTAGATGTTTACACTTTGGGAATAAGGAAAGGAAAAAAAATCTATGCAGCACGTTGTATCTGGTGCTTGGCTAGTAATATATGATTTGCTAGGCCACTAATCTGACTCTTTTAGCTATTATTTTTTTTGTCTCATTTTGGCATTAATAAAGCAGTTGGAACAGATGCAGACACTCTTTATACAAGTGGGAAAATCTACATGGCAAGGGAAACTAAACTTTATGCCCAGATGTCATAACATAGGATCATTTAAATTCAAAGTCTATTTGACTGAAGCGCTGAACTGAATTGTCTACTTAAAATCAGATGGCTGATTCAGATCAATTACTGATGTACTTGAATCAATTAAACAATGTGAAAGTCCTTCTCCACATGTGAAAAGGCCTCTTTTTCAAACTGATTGAAAAACTAATTAAAATTGATTCGGCAATCTTACCAGATTGAATTGACAATTAGAACTGAATTGAAATTCAGACCGGATTAGATGTGGCTGCAGAGGGCTGAACCCTGCAAATCTCTAGAGTCCCAATGATGGTATAACATCCTAAATGAGGCACATGCTTGTTATATGCACACATTGACACAAAATGTGTAGTCTCCACTGATGCATTCAAATTCTGCAAAGGAGCCCATGTCCTGCTAGATTCATTCTTTGAGAATGTTAAGTTCAGAAAGCGCTAATGTGGTCTCCTTGTTCCACTGTCTCTTCCTTTGACTAGTCTAAAAACATCCATAGGGATGAATGTCAATCACTGAATTTTCAAGAAAATACTAAGAACAGTCTTAAAATACAAAGGACCAAATGCGATGCAAGTTTATATGACCCGTGTTGAAATCCCAAAAGCTCATGCTAGACCAAGAACAACTGAGCCCTGTGTTTGAAAAATACCTATAATTTAATGTCAAGTATCTCCTTATAAATGAATGAGATTTGGCAGCTTTGGCAGGTACTTGGTAGCGTTGGAACCAATTGTCACCAGGGCAATTCTTTTTCTTGGAAAGCAGAAGAAATATTTGCCCATAAGTGTAAAAGAAGTTCCACAACACACTATTTGTACAACTCTGGAATTGAGAAGGCAGCGAATCTGCCAGAATCTCGTCTCATTAGTGTGTTTTGCAACAACTGTTTGGCTGAAATGATGTCAGCTGAATATAAAATCATGTCTTGAGGTGAAAGACCTGGCATAGAGATGATGCTGGGACAACTTTCTACCAAAATGATGTTGTAGGAATTCCCCAAATGGGGAAAGAAAGGAAGATTTGTCTGCACCCGTGTTTTGATAGCCAGCTTGACAGGAAAGATATTTTCTCTCCAGTGAGATCTTTCTTTCAACTTCATTTTGGATTAGGGCAGAACAGGAACAGAACACTCGCCTGGACCTTGATTGGAAATGGTAATATAGCTAGCCTCCATTTTCTCAGGGGCACAAATTAAAAGTGCAGTGCCAGGGAACGGGTGAGAGTGGGCCCTAGCCAAATATATACTCTGCTGTAACAATTTGGGACAGCATTCTCTCCTTGTTCTTTCAGCCAGTTTCTTCACCCCACCCAAATCTTTAAGACTTGCTCTTTTCTTTATAGACGTGGAAAATTTCATGTGCCATTCTTTGCAGCTAAAGAACGCAGCTCCAGCCTGACTTTTGACGTGTCCTCTCTGATCACATTTATCAGTGCAGTACACTTGAGTATTAAATGAATCTCCCACTATAGGGTCTGTCAGCCCTCTTTCTCCCACCCCTTCTCAAGTTTTAAATTCCCCCTGCTAGTGTAAAACTTAATGAAAGCCCTGGAGTATACAATAGCATTTTTGAAAACAGAAATCTGTAGCTGCTGTGAATCATCACTCACAGCAGGGACCCAGAAATGTGAATTGTGGGAGGAACAAACAGAGAGCCCTTCTCTTTTTTACTGGGAATTTATTACAGGCGTGTCATTATTTACAATGCACCATTCACATCCTCTAAAGAGCCAATAAACTGGCTGCTGAATATGCATTCTGCTCTGTGGTTGAACACAGATGTTTCCAGCTAATATCCATTTCATTTAATTTCTTTTCTTTCCTCCCTTCCCCCTCATTTTTAACATAATATCTATCTTGCTATTTCTGTAGCAGCTGGGTAACTATTCACCAGTCTTCTGTTTCCAAATCACTCTTTATCCTTATTCTGGTTGGTGCAATTCATGTTGTGGTACTTAAAAATCTGTTGGTATTTCCCATTATTTAGTGCTGTTTTTCAGACTTCAAAATTCATCTGGTAAAACACACTTATGCAGAGAGAGAGAAAGAGAGAGAGAGAGGGAGGGAAGGAGAGAGATATATTTGATGAAAATGATTAGCAATGGTTTGTGAATGAATCCACCTTTTTTTTTACTTAGCTATAATTTAAAACATGGTTATATTACATAAATACAGATCAATCAGAAATCACCAATTCCACTCACCATTGCCTATTATATGGAGTGCCATCTAGTTTCATGAAATTCAGTAGAAGTTTTGTAACTGATGGCAGTAGGAGATCAATTGCTCTCAAGAGATGCTAACTTGCTTATTCCGTACAAATTGGAGTTAGGGGAAGCTAGAGTTGTGACCTTCCAGAAGTAATGCTGGTGATTTTATGAATAGTGCTGGGAAACCTCCCCCAGTCTTCTGATAATGAGATCTGGGCAAGCTAAAACAATGATGTCACAACTCTAGTAACTTGAAACTGTGCATCGACTCCATGGGATGGCATATGGCAAAATAGAATGTATTAAAAAATTTCCATCTTCAAATTGTAGAGCTTTAGATAATGGCAGTTACTTGTTTGTAATTTGTGTGAAAGCTATCAGGAGTCCTAGGGAAGCAAAATGGCCAAGATTGATAGCTGAAGTATGCATAGACCAGAATGAAGGGGGGGGGGCAACCTCAAAGTACCTGAAGGAAGGACAAGAAGCAATGAATGGAAACTAACAAGAAGAAAACCAACCCAGAACTAAGAAGAAATTTCCCGACAGTGTGATTAATCAGTGGAATGACTTGCCTCCAGAAGTTGTGGGTGCCCCAACACTGGGGGTTTTAAAAAAGAAATTGGATAGTCAGTTGTCTGAAATGGTATAGGGCATTGATGGCTAACCTTTTTGCCGTCGCGTGCCAAAAGCAGAGGTCACGTGGGGGGGGGTCACGGGTGTGTGTGTCCACATCCATAATTCAATGCGCCCCACCCTCCTGCGTATGTGCATGTGACCCCCCCACACTTCCCCCTGCTTTTGGCACGTGATGGCCCGGTAGGCCCGGTAGGCCTATTTTCCCCCCTCCCCAGGCTCCAGAGGCTTTCTAGGAGCCTGGAGAGGGCAAAAACAGCCTTCCCCATCCCCCAGGAGGCCTTCTGGAGGCTGAAAACAGCCAGTTTCCTGACTTCCAGTGGACCGGAAGGCCTGAAAATCAGTTGGCCAGTGCGTGCATGTGTGCTGGAGCTGAGCTAGGGCAACAGTCGCGTGCCCACCAATATGGCTCTGTGTGCCACCTGTGGCACCCATGCCATAGATTCGCCATCATGGGTATAGGTTTTGTGCTTGAGCAGGGGGTTGGACCAGAGGACCTCCAAGGTCTCTTCCAACACTCTTATTCTGTTATTTACTTACAGGTTTGCCATATCTCAGCTGCAAAAACAAACATTAAAAAAATCGGGATGACAGTTTGGTTGCAGCAAAGAGTTAGAATTTTCAGGATGTCTTTGCTGCCAATTGTGGTTGTATTTTCATTCAATATATGGTAAACCTAGATTGGTGTTTTTCAACCTTGATGACTCTAAGATGTGAGAACTGCCTTTTAACTTTCTTTCTGGATGGGGAATTCTGGGAGTTGAAGTTCACACATTTTAAAGTTGCCCAGGTTGAGAAACCCTGGGCTAGCTGTATGCTTACCAATTCATCTTTACTATTTTAGAATCATGTTATTTGCACATTCACAAAATGACAACTATAAAATACATTGTCTTGCTTCATAATGGTTATCTTCATGGTTGCGGTCAATCAAAACCTACTTATCAGAAAGTGGTATTATTTCATCTCCATTCACTTCCATCCACCTAAGTATGTTTTCTACCATCCTAGAAATCTTTTTTCTGGACAGGTGGGTAGATGGCCAAATAAAGCAGAAAGTTGCTACCATCATCCGTTTTTATTTATTTATTTTATTTTTATTTTCTAAGAATGCCTGTGAGGCCCAGTTGCATTTGTGGAACTAAAGAGAATGCTGATGGTTGGCATTTTCCTTTGCCAGCACTCCATTATTATTGTTTTTTTAATTAAAAGAATCAAAACAAACTGTCAAAGAGCCAGACTGGTCCTAAGGGAGATATTGGGCACATTGACACGTTGGCATCCGTGGGCACCACATTACCTATGCCCACGAAGTATAATTACTACAGAAGAGAAGTGAGTCATTTTTCCATCTGGTATTCTCTGTAATAACAATGTAGTATCCAAATTAACCTTGAGTCCCACTGAAATAAAGGACCTAATTGCCAGGGAAATTTGGTCTGCCTACACTGCATGTACTATATAAGTAAGAACTTTGACTAGCACTCTAGTGACATAGTAAGTGACAAACTTTAACAGGCCGTTCTAACATATTAACGTCCACTGGGTTTTTCAGTGGAACTGCTTAGTTATAGATTTTAATAATGATAAATGACCAGGTATGTGGGGAAATTAAATAGCGCACTTCTAACAATCCCCAAGACGTTATACGCATGATAATAAAAGTTTTAAAAGTCTCTTGGTTCTGATCTTAATATATTGGAACAATGTCTGTACATATGAAGGTCTACCAAGGCAGCATATTGCATATTTGATAGTCTCTGAATTCTTCTTCTAGGCCATTTGTGTGTGTGTGTCTGTGTGCATTTGTGTGTGTTTTCTTCATCCAATATTCCTCCCTCCTTTCTTCTCTTTCTCTAACACAAACAAAAAAGACTTTCTCTTTCTTTATGGAAATACAGATGTCCCAAAAATGAAAAATATAGTGTCTGTGACAGATTCACTCATCCTATAGATAAACTTGTCCCATAATATTTCATACCGGTATATAATTTTTGTTTTTAAAAAAAGTTCTATGAATCAATTTAAACCAATCTATTTAAGGAGGACTTGATGATCTATGTGTTTAAAAAAGTTTTATAAAACAATAGCAATTGTCTGATATAGTTTCTATTTAAATTTTTTTTGAAAAGTCCCTGATGTATGAAATTGCAATATTTATCCAATATATACTGTATATTCAAGACTCGCTGAATGTAATTATCACTACACATTACACATTCAGAGAATGTAATAATTGCTCAAATAGCTTTATTACAAAAGAAGAGCAGACAATGAAAAATCCACTTCGTTGGCAAATGAAGATGGAAGCAAAAATCTTTCATTCTCTCTCTCTCTCTCTCTCTCTCTTTTTTTTTCTTCTTCAGGAAAAGGCCACCTGTCATACCTGGGTTGTTTTTGCAAATATTCATCTTGCCATGGAATGAATTATCCAAACAAGCCATCCAAAAAAAAAAAAAAACTTGTTTACATTCTTATTGAAAAACATCTTCAGGTACACATACAATCAATTCACAAAAAGAATTTCTTCAGAGGTTCAAAAAGCAAAGTATAGTTGTATAAGTGCAGGCTGAATTGCCATTTTGTGTCACCTATATGCAACTTTTCAATACAAGTTCCTCTTTGGGTATTACAAGAAATATGATCAACTCAGCTAACAGATAATGCAGCCAGTAGTTTCTTCATCATTGCTAAAGTGACTTTGCTGTAATAAAATTTTCTGAGTTTTGGTCTTCACCTTTCCTGCTAAGCAACTTTGTGGGAATTTTGGAAATAAAATAAGAGAAATGTACTTCCAAATGCTCGGGCATAACAAAGTAATTTGCGTCAGCTGGAATTGCGTGAGGTGCCGCCTTGAATTTATATTTATTTGGTTTCTTGAAGATCAGAGGTTATTAATGCTTTGGTGTACATACTTGCTGCATTCATGACAAACCACACATAACCTCACATGTAGGGCGAGTGTAAAATCTGCATTTAAATGAGGTGCCTTAGACCCTCATTTAATTGCCTGAATTGGACCCCCTAAAAATGAGAAGCTGTTTGATCATCGCCCCT
Organism: Ptyas mucosa; assembly: GCA_012654045.1. Lineage (NCBI taxonomy): Eukaryota > Metazoa > Chordata > Lepidosauria > Squamata > Colubridae > Ptyas > Ptyas mucosa. The sequence continues at coordinate 13,114,985 of WNWU01000003.1, read as the reverse complement.
ATTATTGCAGAACTTCATCATTTTACATCGGATGATTTTCTTCCATGAACTTAAGAGCGTTAACAACACTTCATGTGAACATGTTTTGTCTCATTCTTTCCTTGAGGCCAATAATGTTGCATAATAAATCCAGAGCTACCACAGTTTAACCGGTATCCTCTAGCCTGGAAATTATATGATAGCTAATAATTTACAGGAGAACAGCAAAGGCCATCAAGGCAAAGGTGGACAGGGAAGAGATTGTCACGACAGCTATAGTTTGTGGCAGAGGGTCTACGCGTAGTGTATATATACACCAAGGTCAGTAGACTGGATGCAGTTATCTGGCTGTCTCTTTGAAGCAGGATTGCCATGCTGAAACCCTAATTAAACCCAGGGTGTGAATCCCCAGGGAGCCATGACAGAAGGCTGTGTTTACTAACCCACTACCACAATCAATGCCATGTGACTATATTCTTCTGGCAGCTGCATACAAAGAGCTGCCTGTGCAATTTTGAGGACTTGGGTTTTCTCTGTCATGGCACTTGTCTTTTAGATGCTAGGTAGGAGTGTCAGAACCTCAGCTAAGTGGAACTTGTGATTATTTGAAGCACTGGCTAATTAACAGAAGCAAAAAGGAAGAGAAATCGCGGTCGATTTGCATGTCGCATCCCTCAATTGAGCCAGGGAGGAAGGAGATCAAGATATTATTTTTCTTTTAATTCATCAACCTATAGGAGGGGGGGGGGAACCAGACATCCCCAGAAGCAGCAGCAAAAAACACAAGAATGGTTTGTGAAAAATCAGTTTTAATAAAGCTCCGGCATAACCATGGATATAAAAGTGTTCACACTGTTGGCTTCCGTATAAGATTATTTGTTAGACTTCCTTGTCTCCTTTTCTCTTAAGATTTAAGGAGGGGGAGGGGGATCCTAAAATTAGACGAAACCAGAGATATAAATGCAGGGAATAGAATAAAGCAAAATAACTCCAGGGTGTTCATCTGCCATAGCAGTCATTTCATATCTCATTTGTTATATGAATGTGATAGCTACTTCCCTTTTTGATAGTATCATTATGTAGACTCTGCAGATTCAATTCCATTTACAAGTCAATGGTGTGAGATTTTATGACAATTCTTTTTACTGAGTTGATTCTGTGTGAACCTCAGCAGTACAAAAAAATTGAACACAAATGAGCAATTTTTTCACCATAAGGCTCTGTTGAAGTGGACCATTGTTTTTTTCTCCATGCCAATTGTATTTTTTTCCTTTTCTAGGTCCAGTATACACACCAGTGGTGGGTTTCAAATTTTTTTATTACTGGTTCTGTGGGCGTGGTTTGGTGGGCATGGCATAGCTTGGTGGGCATGGCAGGGGAAGGATACTATAAAATCTCCCTTCCCTCCCCACTCCAGGGGAAGGTTACTGCAAAATCCCCATTTCCTCCTGATCAGATGGGACTTGGGAGGCAGAGAATAGGCGGGGGCAGCACCAGTCAGAATTTTTACTACCGGTTCTCTGAACTACTCAAAATTTCTGCTACCGGTTCTCCAAAACTGGTCAGAACCTGCTGAAACCCACCTCTGATACACACCCCATTTGAAAACCTACAAATGAGTCAAAAAAAGAGTTCCTTCCAGATAAAAGGGCTGTGTCATTCAATCTATAAAACCTAGGTTGATGAAGGAGGCATTGCTAAAATATTATTTGTCCTGTTCTCCAGAAACTTTGCATGGGTCATGTAAGCAATTAAAGATTTAAGAACAAATTTATTTATTTTTAAAAATCAAACTGTGTTTTTGTATTATATTTATAGAGAGTGATTAACCATTAGCCAAATTTCAAACTACTCGAAGAAGATGCTAGCTGGTGCATCTTCTTTTCTTTTACTTACTGTAAAATAAGTTCAGAAAGCTTAATAAGGAGGGATCTTTGGGAGTTTTCTTCCTACTTTGTTCGCAAAGAGTATATTCTATTTACTATGCTAAAGTGATCCGTTTGTTTCCGTGGATATCTTTCCTATTTTGTCAGAGGATTTAGATTCTGCTTTTTGTTTTTGTTTTTAAAGCATGGTTTGGCTTGAAAGAGAAGGAAGTTAATGGAGAATTAGTGGGATGGCATGCTTTAGGAAACATAAGTAAAGGACATGAACTTATTCAAATCTTTGAAGATGTAAAATGAAGTTTCTGAACGTAATATTTACATATTGGCAATTTTTCTTCCATGCCAAGCAGAACTAAAGGCTTTTAAAATTAATGCTAAAGCCAAAAAGTACAAGGTTATGGTATGGAATTGCACTTCACTAATTCAATTTTCTTAAAGTTCTTAAAGTCTATAACTTCTTTCTAGGTGAAAAAAAAATCTCTTTTGTTTGTGATGTGTTGCTTTGAATTGTTTCTTGCATATCAAACTTTTCAGAGGTCATTCTAATACGGATTGGGTGTTAAGCCATGACATTTTAAGCCATCGGCACTTTTATTTAAATAATGCTTATTTAAAAGATTTCTAATAGAGATTTTGCCTCCTTTAAGTAGATAAACAAATACCAACCATAAAGCCATTTAATAAATGTATTGCTTGTTTGTTTGTTTTTTCAAATCATGTGTCACTCTGATATACAGAACTGGCTACTCTTCCTCCTTTGTGTATATACTGTATAACCATTAGCAGGCCAGTCTTTCTGTTGGCTAGATTTCTGATCTATGCCCAAAGTATTTGGAAACTTGAAGATTTAGGTCTCTGGAACCAAAAGAATATTGTTGACTGGAAGAAACAGATACATTTCTGTTTCTTTGGATTTGCTTATATTTAACACCAGAAATCTCCTCTTTACTCAGTCATTTTGCTCTTTCTCCCTTCTTTATGTCTTCAGGGATTTTACAATATTGCTATCACTAAAGAAGATTCCTATCACTAGAAAAAGGAAAAAGGAAATTATACACTCCTAGCTTAAAATGGAAACATTTCAGTACACATAAACATATCTTGTGTAGCTTTGATGATCACTGGATCTCTTTTCCTGGTCCTTTCTCTGTTTCTCTATAGTGTCCAATTGTGCAAGCTGAAAGGGTTTGGGGCAGAGCCTGGAAATATTTCATAATCTGTGAATAGGAATTCCCCAAAGACCTGTACATTTCCATAGTTACTGCTTGTTCCAAGGTATTCCATAACATGTTGGTGTTTCTGATAATGAAGGTGTCCTAGGCTAGATTTATTAGCTTTCTACTTGTTGCAGAAATGTCTTAACAACTCTGAAAGCAGTGTGTCATAGTGAAGCCCAAGGGTGTGATGCCAATTCCCAGAAATACAGCTGCATTCTGAAGGTTTTTACAGCATTTTTTGGGAGCTACAAGAATGCTATCATTTTGCAGCTTTAGGCCAATTCACTTGTGCGAGAAGATAATTCCCTGAATCTTGTACATGTTGGCATATTTTTTTTCTGTGCGGGAGGTCTCTAAATTCTAAAAAGCTGACAAACTTTGGCCCTGCGCTCTCCTTTGTTTCAATGTTGTTGAACATCCTCAACCTACATCGCCAGGGTCTTTCTGCTAGGGTCAAAGTAAAAATGTAGGATTGAGTCTCCATTCAAGACAAAAGAGAACAGAAGAATTCTTACAATTTCTAAGACTGTCCAAATCAAACATAAGACTTAACCCTGATATCACTCCAAGGAAATCCATATGAGATACAGATTTATTAATAATGTTGTGCATATTTAGCTTGGCAATTTTAGCTTTGGAACTTGGTAGGACTTATTTCTGAAAAGATACACAAGATCTTATTTCTATTATGCCAAATCATGCTGTACACACCTTTTATATGTTATGTTATGTTATGACAAATAAGAACATGTAATAAATAAATAAATAAATTCAACTGCTTTTACTCCCTAGTAAGTGTTATGGAACTGCAGCTATTATTCTTCAGGCAGTATTATTAATTCAGAGGAAGCCCATTTATAGACTTAGCAGTAGCATTTACCACTCTATGGTGCTTTACAGCCCTCTCTAAGCGGTTTACAAAGTCAGCATATTGTCCCCAACAATCTGGGTTCTCATTTTACCAACCTCATTTTACCAAGCTGAGTCAACCTTGAGTCAGTTAGGATTGAACTCCTGACTGTGGGCAGAGTTAGCTTGCAATACTGCATTCTAACCACAGTTCTTTCAGCCTGGGCATACAAACTGCATATAAATCAAATTATTACACAGCCCTTTCCAAAAATAGGTGATTGGTTGTTTTGTTTTTTTAAAAATCACAGTTACATTGATTCCAGTCACTCTACTTTCACATTCAGTCACTTTTCCTCTTATCCTACAAAGTCTTTGGCATTGCTTTATTTTTCTTCTGATGGTTTCTTCTCTGGCTGACTATTTGGAGAGTCAGTTGAAAAAAAGCTTCAACCTCTGTTAGACTGTTGCTTTTCTTCGCTCATTGCCACCTTCCAGGAGAGGTGGGCAGCGTAAAAGTTGAATAAATAAATAAAATTACTTTCCTTAGGGAAAGATTATTTTCTTCTGTCCCTCTTATAGCTGTCTCTGTTTCTCTTCTTTACTCCCCTGCTATTCCTCTTCAAACTTCCATGTTTTCTTCCATGGACTTGAGTCTTCTTCTTTCCCTCCTTCCTTCCTTTTGATGAAATGGTTGTCTCCAGACACAAGTGTTTGTTCCTGCTTCAGTGGCAAATCCCATCATCTGTTATTTCTGTCAGAGCTGTTTCTATGATAAGCTGGCTGCCAGGTGAATGTAGATAGTACAGAGACTCTTGCCACTTCTATAACAATTGTGAATCTACCTGTCAGAGAAGAACTTGCACTTTTCAGAAGCTCTGCGTTAGTTCCTGACCAAAAAAACAACAACAAGCAAACAAATGGAAGGGGAAAAAATTTGTTCTTTCCCAGCTTTTCAAAATCATGGGGGTTTTTTGTGTGGATATAATGGGAAGGAAGAGATTGCAACTTCCACACTTTCTTATGCAACTTCTTTCCATGCTGAGGAACAAAAAGAAGGAAGCTGCCAATCTCTGAGGATTAAACTTTTTTTTTTAACCATCTGTTTACGATGAGGTAGTCAAGGCCTACAGAAGCAAGTGATGTCTCCTTTCAGGTATTATTATATGTCTTCATGTTAATTTATTTCATAACTTTTTACTAATATAATAAAAGGAATACTTGAATCAAGTAAGGGCACACTTGGAATACTGCATTCAGTTTTGGTCACCATGATGTAAAAAAGATGTTGATACTCTAGAAAGAGTGCAGAGAAGAGCAATAAAGATGATTAGGGGACTGGAGGCTAAAACATATGAAGAACGGTTGCAGGAACTGGGTATGTCTAGTTTACTGAAAAGAAGGACTTGGGGTGACATGATAGCAGTGTTCCAATATCTCAGGGGCTGCCACAAAGAAAAGGGAGTCAAGCTATTCTCTAAGGTACCTGAGGGCTGGACAAGAAGCAGTGGGTGGAAACTAATCAAGGAGAGAAGCAATTTAGAACTAAGGAGAAATTTCCTGACAGCTAGAACAATTAATCGGTGGAACAACTTGCCTCCAGAAGTTGTGAATGCTCCAACACTGGAAGTTTTTAAGAAGATGTTGGATAACCATTTGTCTGAAGTGGTATAGGGTTTCCTGCCTGGGCAGGGAGTTGGACTAGAAGACCTCCAAGGTCCCTTCCAACTCTGTTATTCTATTCTATTCTAACTTTCAGGATTTCATTGGATTGTGTTATGTATCCCCTTAAGTTAGTAACAGGTAACAAAGTGGCTGGAAAGAATCCAGATTCTTATTCCTTTTGGCAGTAGTGGTAACTGAATCAAGAAATTGCGTTGTCACTTCCAGTCTGATCTAAATGTGAGGCTATGAAGACAAATATCGTTTCTAGGATAGTACTTGGAAACTTAGAAAGACATCTTGACATCACTTTCAGTTCTTGGTTAGTAAAATTGCTGTAGTAAGACCAGGGGTGGGTTCTAATTTTTTTTACTACTGGTTCTGTGGGTGTGGCTTATTTTGTGGGCATGGCTTGAGGGGGTAATGTGACTGGGTGGGCATGGCCAATTTTTTTAAAAAAAATTTAAAAGCATTTTTTCTACAATCTTAAGAGGTTGCAGAAAAAATTGCTTTTAGAAGCTTCTGATGATCAGGCAAATCTGCTGGGATCGCCAGAGGCTTTTAAAGGGCTTTTAAAGAAGCCTCTGACGATCCCAGCTGAGCCGCGTGATCATCAGAGGCTTTTTAAAAACTTTTAAAAGCATTTTTTTCAGCTGAAGAGGTTGTAGAAAAAAATGCTTTTAAAAGTAAAAAAAAAAGCCTCTGATGATGTGGGAGGGGTAAGTGAGCGGTTCGGGGGTGTGGCCAGCCAATGTTATTATCAGTTCTCCGAACTACTAATTTTTTTTACTACCGGTTCTTGCGAACCGGTGCGAACCAGGAGCAATCCACCACTGAGTAAGCCAAAGAAAATGTTTAATTGAAGAGATTCAAAAATTAAAACTGGTTTGGTTTTGGAGTCTTAAGCTGTTGTGGTCCGCCGGCAGCATATGGAGCTGGCAGCAGAGTTGGACAGTGAGAAGGCTAGGGAGGAACATGGGCCAGTCCTGCAGTCTGAGTAAGGCTCAGATGAGGGCTCTGCGTCAGAGGCAGAGATGGGGCCAAGGCCATCTGGGAGTTATGTGAGGACTCCAGAGCCTCCAAAGTCAGACATCAGAGAGGCAGAGTAACAGGGGGAGCCTGTTCCTAGTACACACATGGACAGAGCTGCCAGAAGGCAAGAACAGTTAAAACAAAAGGGACAACTTGGGAGTAAGGTTTGGAAATGATTGGCCCCTCCGATAAGACATAAAGGAATAGGAAAGGCACATGGGCCTTTGCAGGAAGCAACGTTATGGATGGTGTCGGTTTGTACTTTGAAGCTCCATTTTTGACTCTGTGTTTCCGTGTGGCCTTGCCAAGATAATTGCCAATTAGGTCTTTGGCAGCGTGTCAAAGAAGATAAAGTGGGTGTTTACCAGCCTTATCCAAAGGACTGTGGCAGACTTCTGTTGGACTATTTATAAACTCTTGGTGATTCAGCACATGCTGTGAATGAAAGGAATTCGCAACCGTTAAAATAAAAAAAAGGGGGTTGGGGATTAATTGTGTGCTTTTTACTATATCAGGAAGCCTAGGTCAGAACATAAGCTTGCTTTCTATGGATATGGTTGGGTTAGAGTTGGCATAAATATTACTGCAGAAAATCCTAGTTAAAATCTTAAATTAAATTAGATGATGGGAATCAGTAGAGTGGACCCCAGTAAATCCCACATAAGGAAAAGATACTGTTTAGACTAAATGGAACAAGGTCTGTCCTGGAACAAATGCTTCCTTGTCTTGCTTTGTACTTTAGTTAGAGCACTAATAAGTAGAAGATAACGTGGAACTATAACAAAAAATGCATGGTGTAGAAAATACAGACAAGTGCATTTCTTTCTTATATTCCACAAATTTGGGGTGGTTATCGAAACTCAGTATGAATAAGCGGCACAGTGGCCTAGACGTGGAGCTCTCGCCTCACAATCAGGAGGCTGTGAGTTTGTTCCTAGGTAACGGCACATCTCTCTCTCTCTCTCTGGATGCAATGAGTAATTGTCTGCTGTGAACACTGTGTAGGTGTCAGGAAAGGCATCCAGCCAGTAAATACTCAGCTCCATTCAGTCATCCCAATTCCACCCTGATGCAAAGGATTACACAGTCATTAAAAGAAAAAAAAATGAAACTCAATATGAGGAAATTCAGGAGGGATAAAAAGAAAATGCTTCTTTATAAAGTTCAAAGTTAATCTATGATGTTTGCTGGTATCATGTGTGGTGGTGACTACAAGATGAAATGGCATTATAACTTCACCAAATGATTCATATAGGAACAGAATTACATACTGCCTGAACCACATGCACCTTATCCTAAATACTGTACTGATTGGCTAGATAAGGCCTTGGTCAAATCAAGGTGAGCTCTTCTTAAATTCTTAGGGTTTCAGGACTTGGCCAGTTATGTCCAGTACAAATTGAAAGTATATAACAAGCAAAATATAAGGTAAATTTCAGCAACTTCCTTCTATATTGAACTATTTATAAGAAGCCTTGAAATTATTATTATATTTAAATCAGCATGCAATTTACTGTGTGCTAACTCCAACCTGTTTTATTCGGCACATGATTAATGGAAAATTATATCCTACAGTTTCCAATTGTCTGTAACATACTGCAATATTCATTACTGTTTTGGGTGGAATATGTACATGTGACTATCTTTCTTGGGGTTGTATGTGTGAATTAACATGTATAGAAAAACAGCCATATACTTAGAACAAATTCATTTTCCAAGTTTGGGTCTCTAAATAGATTTTTTTAAAAAATAACATGATTTTATATTGTATTTTCATTAAAAAATTTAGACATTTTTGCAAGATTAAAAACAATGCAAATATTAGAAAAGAAATAAAGTAAGAAAGAATAGTGACCAAGTAAGAAAAAAATAGAAATAGTAACAGAAAAAAAAAGTGTGGTCTTTATATAATTAAATGACACCCTGCCAGCAGATTTGAGGAAATTACAAGTGATGGACAAATGTGAAGTTGAAATAGGAAAAAAAAAATGGTTTGCAGTGGGAAAACATTATGGGAAATAAACTCCAAAAACACCCTAAAAGGCTGGTTGGATGGGAGAGAAAAAACAGAACAAACTCTTCCGGATCAGGATAAAACTGGTTTGTTTGAATTCTGGATAGGAACGTTCACAACTGCAGTGTATTAATTTCTGTTTGTTTCCTTTCTAATAGAATAACTATCTGTACTTAACTGAGAACTAAACAAAAAACAAAACAAAACAAAAACCAGAAACCAGAAACCACTTCCATAACACTGCCAAGAAAACCACATGGATGTTTTTAATCCGACAATATTTTGATTTTACCAAGCTGTACCTTCCCTTGGAAGCTGCCACAAGCTTCTCCTGCCTTTCTTTGTCCCTATCAAGTGAATATTAGAAGTGTTTCTGGGCAGGGAAACAAATTTTACTTAAAAGCAAACAAACGGCAGCCTTCAGATTCTTCATAAATGGTCAAAGAGAACCTATAGCTTGCCTTTCGTGAAGATGATTTCATATGAACAATGCTTATTGTATGCTTTCTCTCTTAAGGCTTGATTGACTAGGCTACATCAATTACAGAAATGAGGGCTTTCAGATTTTGGATAGGACTTTCAAATATATTGGATCTGGGTTTGGTGGTTTTAAAATAATTAAACATTAAGAGAAATTATTTTTTTCAAGCACAGAAACAAATACAGTACAGTGCTTATTTTAATTTAACCAGGGCTGAACAGTTCCACTGAAGTGAATTAGTGCCTCCCAATGTATTATTATTATTATTGGAGCTATTATAAAGGCAAGGGAAATCTGAGCTATACCAGATGTATGGAGTTTCTAACCCTATTCATTCATTAACACCTGGCAGGAACAGCTCATGTGTGCACCGAGAACATGATTCTCCACCAGACCATTGTTGGCTTAGTCACTTGCATACCTGGCTGAATCTCTGTGCATGTTCAAAAAAGAATTGAGGGGGAAGTCAACTCTATTATGTCTTCACACTTGGGAGCAACAGTAAACCAGGCCTCCCAGCTAGTGCAACAACTCACATAAGAAGGTTGAGTTCTTATTTCAGAACTTTCCAGAACATTTAATTCTGTTAGAATCCCCTACTATATTTTAGATCGGCAGATACCCATTTGTGACTTTATCTGTGGCCATCAATAAATATATATAGAAAGTACTCCAGCATGGGATCCAAGGGGGCACTTGCAGCTCTAGCAAGTTTGACTGGCTGAGGATTTTGGGGTCACATGGTTCTGAAGAGCCTCCATTTTGATTCTGGATGGATTGTTTTGCCTCAAACAGAACTGCACGCTTTGGGGATTCTCCTCAGATTCATGGCTTCTGCTAAAAAAACAAGTAGCAGTGTTGGCTAGGGGGAAGCCAAATCAATTTTGTGTGGTCTAGTTGTGCCCATGCATGAATTGAGAGATCCTTCTTATAGGCTTTTGGAATTCTGTTTTATATGGGCTGCTCTTGAAGATTAGCAGGAATAATTAATTATAAGTGCACTTTGATTTGCCAATATATTATAACATGGACTGGTCTAAGTGGGCTTCCAAGTGTTACTCGAGGTGTTGTTGATCACTCTAATAGTCTGTAGAGATTCTCAATCTCAGGTTATGTTTGTTCCAAAGGTGCTTCTTCTGGAGGCAACTGGACTTGCTTTGTTTTTTCTTTGAAGACGTTTCTCTTCTCATCCAAAAAGTTTCTTAAGCTCTGACAGGATAGTGGGGAACATCTTCAAAGAAAAAACAAAGGAAGTCCAGTTGCCTCCCGAAAAAGTACCTTTGGGATGATCACTCTAAAGCTCTTCATGGCACAGGGCCCGATTACCTGAGGACTGCCTGCCCCATGATCTCTGCAGATTTGGCGTGCTCTGAAATAATGTCATCTTATGAACTCAGCAGTCATGCTTTCTTTGTTGTCATGCCTGCTCTTTGACACAAATCCTTTCCACTCCCACCACCAATCTCACAAAGATCTAGGTGGGCTTCATCCTGCCAGCCCTTCAAAATGTCTTGAAGACCTGACTCTTCCCCAGGCACTGGCCCAAGATGTTATGTGATCTCATTTTAATTGTTGGTATGTATATACCATTTTCCAATGTGCTGTGCTTTACTTAAATTAATTTTTGGTTTACTATTTGCTGGTTTAATTTTTTTGTTGTTAACTATGCTGAGGCACATGGTGGATGAGGGGGCCATCTAAAATGAAAAATAAATGAATAATGAAATAAAGTGAGATGGGATAAGCAGGCAGAATCATTTGGCATCTCATTCCCCTGGTGTAAGCAGATTTTCCAGATAATTTCATTCTAACTACCATCTTAGCCAAAGGAGATAGTATTAAGATTAATAGAATGGACAAAATTATCATCATATGTACACCCACCCAACATTTGAAAACTCAGTTTATTACTTCACTTTTGCTTTTTCCACACTCACTAGTGACATACCACCACAGACCAAATGTTCACTGCAGTAAGAATGACAAGAGGATAAGTTATGCTGACCAACCCAGGATCTTTCTCATAGGTTGGTATTTCATGCTTTTGCATGGTTCTTCTATTCTCTGTTAACTAAAAGGCAACTGGACTTCCTTTGTTTTTGCGTGAAGATGTTTTGCTTCTCATCCAAGAAATATCTTCAGTTCTGACTGAATGGTGGAGAATAGAAGAATTTATATTCCTTGCAGATGTGCCATAAATCCTTCCATTCTCCACATTCAGTGAGAACTGAAGAAGCTTCTTGGATGAGAAGCGAAATGTCTTCAAGCAAAAACAAAGGAAGTCCAGTTGTATTTTGAAATAGCACCTTTGCAACAACCATGACCTAGATGATTGAGAATCTCCATGGACATTCTGTTAACCAAAATGTGCTTAAAATACAAGGAAAGGCAACTTTACGCAGTTCCGAAGTCACCTCACATATTTCTAAATGTGTGAGAAGTCCATTTGAATAGCTTTACTTTATTTAACTACTAAATACATGGCAGAGTCTCAAGAACGAATTGCATTCTTACACATTGATCACATTTCTTGCCACACCTATTAATTTGGATGCCATTATCCCTGCTCTGCTTTGATAGCCTTCAAAACATATTCTACAGTAATTTGAACATATAATCTTGCACACCTGCAGAATTATAATAGTCCAGCTACACCTAGATGAAAATAACCAGTTGCTGGCATTTATAAGGAAACCATGATCAAAAGTGGGATTGATGCCATACAACATCTGGGCAGTGGTTTAAAACAGTATATTTAGCCATTTTGCCTTTGCTGTCAACAGGTAATATTCACAGGCTGGGACATCTTCTACATTTTCTTGGCTGAAAGGTAGCCTTGATCTGCATTATCTATATCCTCAGCAATAAGACTGGCATGCTGTTCTCTTTAGGAAAAGAAGTCCATATTTAGAAAATAAAGCCTCCTGTTTAATTAAACCACCATTGCTCACAGATTCCACGGTATAGGAATAATTTTAGTAATATTTGAATTTATGTTTGGCTCTAAATAGCTGAAGGGGCCACTTACTCTGTCTTAAAATGTTCAGGCGAGGTTTAAAATATCCACTATATGTTATATATTAACTGTGGAAACAGCTTTCAATCTGTAGAACTATCCATAGAAAGGTGACTGGTGCCAGCCTTGCATTCAGTCTGTAATCTTAAAGAGAACAAATGGCATAAAGAAAAGTGTTCCTTTGTCACCCAGGACAATAGGCATTGCATGATAGGTGTATTGTGGTATGTATGGGCTATGAATGTTGCACCACAAAGCCAAGGAGAAAGTATTTTGCAATTGTGTAAGAGAAAGGAGACAAAAGTTCTGGATTGTATGTGGAAGTAGGAAATTGCTGTTCTGGATTCCTAATCACAGAGGTTTAATTTAGAATCTTTCTCTGAGTTCTAATTTATCTCTTTGTTACCTACTTTGGTTACAACAGAAAGGAAAATTCTAACAGAGCCTAGTGGTATGGCAGACTAAAGCACTGTTATTAACATCAGCTGCTTGCAATTACTGCAAGTTCAAATCTCACCAGGCTCAAGATTGACTCAGCCTTCCAAACTTTCTAAGGTAGGTAAAATAAGGACCCAGATTGTGGGGGCAATAAGCTGACTTTGTATAAATATACAAAAGTATGAAGGCTATTGCTTAACGCATTGTAAGCCGCCCTGAGTCTCCGGAGAAGGGTGGCATATAAATCAAATTTAAAAAAACAGATTTGTGTCCTGAAATTATTTCTGATGTGCATAAATCTGCTCATATGTGATATGTGTTGCCTACTCTTTGAATATAAAATTATTGGGTGCGCCAAAGTGTGATTTACCCTCAAATCCCCTTATACTTCATTAAAAATAATTTCCAAACTTTACAACTGATCCAGTTTTATAAGTGCATATTATACCTACCATGAGGCATAAAAGCATATCACTCATAAATGAATATGTTAGCAAATGTCTTTCTGCTTTGTGTTTTTCAAGCTTGTCTCGTGTTATTAAGTACTTAACTGATACGATGAAAACCTAATCTATGATAACTGATCTATGATGTCAGTTTTATATGGTGAAATAGCCAAATAATAATATCACCTATCATGGGTGATATATCTATGAAATAATTGTTTCATGGGGGGGGGGGGTCATTTGCTATGCATCTAATTTTGTTTGCATGGTTGTTGGAGGTTCGCCTTCTGTAGCTACAAAAGCCATTTGCAGATGTTGGACTTCACTTTCAAATTAATTTTCTCAATCTGATGCTCTCCAGGTTTTTTTGTGCTACCGTTCCCATCAGCCCTGACCATTTCCATGCTCTTTGGCTACGGATGGATTCGTAGTGATTTAAAGGAAGCAAAGAAGCCAGAAATCTCCAGCAAAATTTTGTGTGTGCTATCAAGCCAGTATAATAATACTTTTGCACCAATTTAACTCTAACGTGCAGGTACGTAGTTAACAAGGGCTTATCAATTCTACAGTAACTTTCTTGAAAGTCCTTAAGAGTAATCTCAAATTGGAATATTACATAGGCAGCTATATTTTTTTCTCCTTGTTCTAATCTATAGAGAAAAGGAAGATTTAAAGCATGGCCCAACTGCCTTTTTTCCCCACTTTGTACCTTATTAATGAAAGATTCCAGATCAGTCGTGAAACTGTGTGTGAATTTGCCCATTGTCCACTCTGGAATTCTCTTTTAGGGCAGCCAAAGTGGTTCTGCATATACTTTTCAGTATATACTGAAGTATACTGCATATACTTTTATGGTGAAGATAAATTGCATTAGTCTCAATGAAGTTGTCATTTCTATGCATTTGCAGTGCTAGGAAAGAAACTGTAGAATGGTTTCTCGGTACGTGTCCGAAAGTAAGAGAAAGGAAGAGCAACTACTGCATCTACAATGGCGAATCAGAAAGTGAATGGTCCAAAATTCATCTTAATGGAATGGCACAGCATCTGGTTTAATTAGCAGTAAATGATGAGAGTGGCTAAGGACTCGCCCCTGACACTATAGGGATATAGCTTCATATTCTGCTTCTGACCATTTTTGCTTTCTTTGGCTGACATGTTGGCTGCTGATAGCCTGGCTAGTTTATACTGTATACTCACTGGCACATTGTGATGCTCAGTGCCAGGCGTTCAGTCCTGACCAGTTCAAGGTTGACTCAACGTGCTATCTTTCCGAAGTTGGTAAAATGAGAACCCAGATTGTTGAGGGGCAATATCTATATACTGCTTAGAGAGTGCTGTAAAGTTTAAGTCTAAGTGCTATTGCTATCAGATGCAAGCACAAAATCTTATGGCATCTGTCCAAGCTTGTAGAGCAAATGGGCCATTGCATTTCTTCACAAAACCTGCTGAGATATATAAGTGATCTTTTAGGCAAAACAGGACAAGAAAGAGGGGGACCCAGATACACAGGGGCTAATAAGCCTTATGAGAAAAGTTCAGAGACTTAGAGGACAAATTGTTTACACATAAGATCCAAGAAGCTATGCTTCCTCAGTCATTGACACACTCTATACTTCCTCTTTACATAATCATCTCCAGGAAGAACTCAGTTTTACACAATAAGCCATTTCTATCTCTCTGCATTAGTTAGGTCTAGGTAATAGAGGTACAGGTCTAGCCCCAGGTCAGGTGTCTGCAACCTTAAACACTCAAAGAGCCATTTGGACCCATTTCCCACAGAAAAGAAAACATCAGGAGCCACAAAACCCTTCCCGTGCCTATTTCTTGAGCAGCCACAAAACTAGCATATGTAGTTGAATTAAATGTTGTTTTCTTCTGAAACTTTTATTTTTTTGGATTTATCCATGGTTGGCCTACTGGAGGTTGAAAAGCTCAAAAAATCGCATGCTGGTGGGTGTCGCACATTGGCAGTTGTGACGCATATTTTGAGTGACAGGGAGCCGCAGCAGAGGGGTGAAAGAGCCACATGCAGCTCCAGAGCTGCAGGTTGCTGACTCTTGCCCTGGGTAATACATAGTAATACATAGATACAGTTTGATGCAATGGTAAAGTATTGGTTTAGAAACCAGGAGACTGTAAGTTCTAATCTTGCCTTACGTATGAAAGCCAGCTGGGTGATTTTGAGCCAACCCACCTCACAGGATTGTCATTGTGGGGAAAATAGGAGATGGAAGGAGAATTATGTAGATTTGATGCCTTGAGTTACTTATAAAATAATACAAGTGAGATAAAAATCTAATATAATAATCATCATCAAGAATAGTAATCCAGAACCTTTCGGCTTAGTGGCCCGGCGTGAGATGGTGATGAGTGGGGGTGGTTCCATGTGAGTGACAGGTGTATGTGCACGAACTTCCACAGCTCCATTTGTGTGAGCATTGCTTCACACATGGCTACAAGCGCCTGCTGCTATTGCCAGTAGTGGGTCATGGCAGGGGGTTGGGGACCTCTGGTCAAGAACATTGGAAAAGGAACCAGGAAGTAGGGACTTTTTCTTTAGGCAGGGTAAAGCAACAGGTCTCAATGTTTCTACTATATGTCCATGCACAGGTTATTGGTAATCAGAGCTGGGTATTTGATCTAGGCCTAATGACCTTTAGCTTTGAGGAGGATAGGGTGTTGAAAGATTATTTAATAGACCAGGCATCAGTTTCTGCAAATGGAATGGGGAGACTGGATGTCCCTGTTCTTTTCTCTTTCCTCTGGTTCCTGAATGTCTCCAGTCTCTAGTGCATCTTGGAATCTGAGATCTTTCATTGCTTCTTTGAAGATTCAGCTAGGAAGACCATTTTGCATTCTTTCTGTTTTCCTACACAAGCTGTTCGTATCTAGACTAGTTTCCAGGATGTGTCTAGCTTGAATTGTTAAATATGCTTGTGAAAGAAAACTGAAAATTAAGTGATACCACATAGTTTGTTTGCATTATGAAGGCTATGTCTTTTTGTTGATTTTACAAAACGTTTTGTAGATGTTTGGAAACACTGATTAAAACAAAGAGCCTTAGTAGAGGGGGGGGGGGAGTGTATAGAAATTGCTTCAATATATGACTAGTAAG
Organism: Ptyas mucosa; assembly: GCA_012654045.1. NCBI lineage: Eukaryota > Metazoa > Chordata > Lepidosauria > Squamata > Colubridae > Ptyas > Ptyas mucosa. Next base: position 13,098,850 of record WNWU01000003.1, on the reverse strand, counting down.
TTTCTTAGGGTTCTGGCCAATGCTGTGGATATAAACAGAAACATTCAACACTGTCCCTTAGAGACAGTAAATGCCGACAATGAAAACAATTCGCCATCAAACAATTTATCTAACCAACCTTTAACAGCCATAATTCAGAAAATTTATTAAGATACCTACCCAGTTGTCCACTTAATCGAACTACTCTAGAAAACACCCAGCCACTGAAGTTGAATGAGAATGAGTGCATTATAACTTACATTACTGCCAGCCTAGAAGATGAAACAAGCTACGATGAAATCAGGACCATTATAATATAGTGATCTTGTTGCAATTTTTTCCCCTCCTATCAGAAAACCACACATAACTTTTGGAGATGCAAATTTGTAAAATGTCGTGCTTTATGTATTTCATTTTTGACATCTACTTTACTTTTTAAGAATGGATGTGGTCTAATTATGCAGTGCAGCTTTGCATGAGGAAAATATACTAAGTGTGCATTAAACAGACAACTTGAAATAATGGCACTTGTACTAAGAAGAGTATTTTCTGGCAAGCAACTAATTTATAATAGCCATAGATATATGCATTAGTGTATGAAATACTTGTCTTTATTTATTGATTTGGAGGCCCAGGGTTGTATTTTTGCATATGTCTTCTTTATTAGGCCTTGTTTCTCTCTCCAACAGGCCTGATTATATTTCACGGTTTAGGAAATTTGCAGTTTCTAAATGATGGTCAGGGAGAATAATTATATTCTACTTCTATAAAACAATAGAAAATGGCATTGTTTTTTTTTTTAAAGTTAAATGAGTAGAACTCTTTAAAGTCCAGCTTTATCTTTTCTTATTCACTTTATTGTGTGAGTTTTGAAAGGTTCCCCTGCCCTCCTCCCTCCCCACCATGCACATTGGAGGTAAAGAGAATTATATGAAGTGACCAAATTTACTGTGTTCCTACTGCGTAAACCACTACATTGGATCTTTCCGAGCCAATTTAATTTTTAGCTTTCTTCTTGGCTTAATGCAATGTTTTACTTCATTGCGCTTTTTGGATGTGCAGAAGCAAAGATAATGTGTTACACTACATTCACTTAATGTTTCATCAGATTTTTCTGGTGTATCTACCTTTTGCTTATTTTAAAATGGTTCATCCTTATCACTTCAGTCATGAAATGTCAATTCGTTAAATTACCATGCTAGGCTAGGCTCGATGCAGAAGCCTCGTTTGAAATGGAGTGCGGATTTATTCGTAAGGACGTATTTTTAAGACAGCTTTTATTTGTATTTATTTATTGCGTTTATAGCCAAACTTTCTGAAGAGAGCTCCAGATGGTTACATGGGGGGGTCTTTCCTCTAATTTTGGCTTTAAGGCTTAAGTTTCTATTCTGAACTTGGATGGAGGCTCTCCAACTATATACACAAAGTGATACATGAATATGTTACTAAACATATCTAGGTTGCTTACTAATAATAACACCAAAAAGAGTTCATTGGAATTTTTTCTAATTAACATTAGTGCAGTTGAATCTAGATCCATGATGGCGAACCTATGGCACGTGTGCCAGAGGTGGCACGTGGAGCCATATCTGTGGGCATGCGAGTGTTGCCCTAGCTCAATTCCAGCATGCATGCGCGTGCTGGCCAGCTGATTTTCGGGCCTCCCGGGCTCACTGGAAGTCAGGAAATGTCCTCGGGGGGGGGGGAGGCCATTTTCACCCTCCCCAGGATCCTAGAAAGTGTCTGGAGCCTAGGGAGGGCGAAAAACAGGCCTACCGGGCCCACTGGGCCATCGTGTGCCAAAAGCGAGGGGAGTCACGTGCGCATGCACATGTGGTGGGTGCATTGAATTATGGGTGTGGGCACAGGCGCACGTGACACCCCCGCACTTCCCCCGCTTTTGGCACGTGACGGCAAAAAGGTTAGCCATCACTGATCTAGATAGTCCTCAACTTATGACCACAACTGAGCCCTAAATTTCTGTTGTTAAGTGAGACCATTAAGTGGGTTTTGATCCGTTTTATGATCTTTCTTGCCTGAGTTGTTAAGCAAATCACTGCAGTCGTTATGTTAGTAACCCGGTTGTTGAGTGAATCTGGCTTCCTCATTGACTTTGCTCGTCAGAAGGTCGCAAAAAGGGAACTCAGCTGGGACTCTGCAACCATAATAAATATGAGCCAGTTGCCAAGCATCCCAATTTTGATCACGTGACCGCAGGGATGCTGCAAAGGTCATACTGTGGAAAACGATCATAAATCACTTTTGTCAGTACCATTGCAACTTTGAACGGTCACTAAATGAACTGTTACAAGTTGAGGACTCCCTGTAATATGTGTAATCTCCTGTTGTGCTGGCCCTTATTTTAGTTCACCTGATGAAGGATTTTCTTCCTCTGCTATTATTAGGAAAGGTAAGCTGATGCATTCTGGTATTTTGAAACCCAGAATCTATCTATTTCTGTCAATATAGCCTGCACAAGGGATTGTGGGAATTGTACCATAAAGTATTTGGAAGGCATAAACTTATTTATGTTCCTTGATAAGTTGCCATGCACATCAATGGCTGTACTAAATTAATAAAGTCATTTATTAGAATGTTTTTCTTTTCTTTAGTCATGATTGTTACATGATTGGAAGTACCCATTTCACTTGTCGATTCAATGAGTGTCTAGGAAGACATGACAGCCAAAATGCCCACTAAAACTATGACCTGTTCTTGCTTAATAAAGTGATTGCTTGTCCCTGTCAGAACAAGAGAGACATATATTATAGTTCTGAACATTGTAAGACGGAGTTTGAAGTAGTATTGTGTACAAATGATGAACGTGTAATTGCCAAAATTTATAAAATTGTATTGACATTTGAAATAGAAGAACAAGTGAAAGAATACATGATGAAGTGAGATAAACATTTTGGTTATAATATATAGATGGGAATGGATGTGGGTTTAAATGATTGAAATTTACACCATGTTATAATCTTAAAGAAAATTTTATAAAATGATGTACCGTTGGAATATGTCTGGATTTTCTCCCTGCTCAGAAAATACAATCAAGCCATGAAAGCAGTGTTAAGACTGAAATGGTTCGAGAAGACAAGGCTTGTATGCTTTTAGCTATTTATTTCGGCATATTACAAAATACAAGAGTCAGTTTGATGTCGTGGCTAAGGCACCAGATTAGAAACCAGGAGACCATGAGTTCTAGTTGCACCTTAGTCACAAAGTCCTACGGGTGACTTTGGATCAATTACTTTTTCTGGGTCTTGGAAGGAGGCAATGGAAAGCCATTTCTGAAAAAAAACTCATCAAGAAAACTGCAAGGACTTGTTCAGGCAGTCTATGAGAATTGGGCAAGATTGAAGATTACTCACAATGTAGATACCACTTGAGCAGCGGTGGATTCCACATATTCTTATTACCAGATCACTGTGCGGGCAGACACCTTCCACGCATGCGCTTTGCTCGCGTGCACACCAGCGGTGGGTTGTCCCCAGTTCGGACCGGTTCGCAAGAACCAGTAGTAAAACCAGCAGGAGGCTTCGCCCACCACCCCGGATGTCATCATCGCTGATCTGTGCATGTGCAGAAGTTTCTGCAGATGCACAGAAGCAAGGCGCATGCACAGAAGCAAGGCATGTGTGCTCCTTTCGCTCGTGCACACACGTGATCCTGTTGCGAACCGGTAGTAAAGGTAAGTAGAACCCACCCCTGGCACACACCTTCCACACATGCATCCGGCCTTGAAAACATGGCTAAATAGGATGGCATTATGTCCTATTTGCCTGAAATGGTACGAACCGGCTGAATACCACCTCTGCACTTGAGGTAACAGATGTCAGCAGTGATGGGTCACTAATTTCAAGGATTTTGATAATTTCCTTCTTTGAGAGGGGTAGAACTGTGTTTGCACCTTAAATGGGCCATTATTCTTACATCTATCATAGTAGTGTTTCTTAAACTGGGCGACTTCTGAAACCAATATGGACATTGATAAACATTCCATCAGGTTATCAAGTTCTGGAAATTGAAATGGCACAAGTCAAAATTGTTCAGGTTGGGAAACGGTGTGTTAGAAAATTCTTTTTGATTTTCAGTAATGAATAAGCTTCAACGGTCAATTCAACTGCTCTCTGTTAGTGCAATTATGTCACCACCGTTAGGTAGAGTAGACCCAATAACTCCACAGGAAGGCTAAAATAATTGTTATTAAGATTGGCTATAATAACAGAATGTTGCTGAACAGATTATACTGTCTCTCCTTCTCCTTCTTACAGTTCAATGAATTACAAATTCAAACCATCCTGAAAAAAGGCCACTGAAAGTAATTGTAATATGGGTCATCTCCAGAGCTTGAGGTCCCTAAAGTTACATGGAGATTAAGCAACATGTCTCAAATATCAATCTGCAAAAGATCTGAGTCAAATATCTTTCATTAACAATTTTGATGGCATCATGAAACATGTTGACTCAAATGTTTGTCCTATTGGAACGGCCCTCCCTTGAATATAGACGACAGGCCTTAAAATTGCTAGGAGCAATTTTCCCAGTTACCAAGATGTGACAAGCCTATCAAATTTGCTAACCAATCTTTTAAACTAACATCTTAAGCTTAGATTTCCTTCTGTATCTTAATCAAAATAAAAAAATTTTTAACTTTGATCAGCAATTTCAAGTTTTGAAAACTTTTTAAAAAACCCACCTTTTTGAAAGAGGTGAGAGCATCTCTGTGTTATGTCATAAGGTGTTCTGTCTCTTGCTTTTGCAGGCATTGGACAGTCTGCAATATTCTGTATTCTTGCAGATACAGACCTAATGAGCAGTGGTGGAATGCTGCTGGTTTAACAACTGGTTCGGTGAGCGCGCATTTTGCGTGCACACACCTAAGGCACTTACGTGTAACACTGAAAATGAAACATTTAGAAGCTCAGCTGCTTATCTTCCAAGTCAGCAACAGTAAGTAGAACAGGGGTGGGGAGGAATCAGCTGTGCCATGTGATTGAGATGAGCTACAAAGCAGGAAATAAAGGACAGGATAGAGCGGGAGTGGGTGGGAGGGGTCAACTGATTGTCGGAGCTACCGGTTAACCTGAACTGGTCCGAACCAGCTGAATACCACCTCTGCTAATGAGTGGGGGAGTGTTAAATTAGAATTGTCTTTGTGTGAAATTGGCTTAGCGCAGAATATAAATCCAGGCACTGTGGTTTGTAAACCATGTTTTATTACCTTTTCATGATGTGTGAACATCATATTAGGAATTCTGTGGCAACTGTGGCATAGTGTGATGTGAAAAAATGGGTCCTGAGGTAAATTATTGGGGTTGCTGATAATTGGGATGTATGCAGGGGTCATGACTGCAGAATCAAAGCCCCTCTGGATATCCGTGTAACATGACTCACAAGCAAAATCAGCAGAGCTCCAGTTGAATGGTTATGATTTCCATTTTTCCCCACCTTATGTAGTATTGCTGATTAATATACAAAGATAATAATCAAGATGGTCTGATTTTAAACATGGTGTGCAACCAAATCATTCTGCCTGGTATAGATATAAGACCCCTGTGGCACAATGCTTAAATTGCAGTATTGCAGGCAAATTCTGCCCTCAGCCTGGAGTTTGATCCTGAAGGTTGACTCAGTCTTCCATGCTTTCAAGGTGGGTAAAATGAAAACCCAGCAGGCAATATGTAGACAATACTGTTACATTGTAAACCACCCAGAGAGTGCTGTAAAGTGCTATGGGTGGTATATATGCCTAATGCTATTGCTATTGCCTAAATGAGACTGAAAGCAGAAAGAATGTTCCTTATTACTGTTGTTCCATAAGCATTCTGTCCTTTGGCTAAAGCTTAGAGATGACTGTGTGTGGTTTATTCCAGTTTGTTAGTATTAATGCAATTTTACCTCATATTGTCTTTCAGTTCTCCAGTCACATACAATTACATGCAAGAAATATGTAGAAAGAAATACAAATGTGGACCCAGAATTTTTTTTATATATAAAAAAAAAGCTATTTAGGGCAGCATTCCCATCAGAATTGTCTACAAAAGCAGTTTAACTGCAGTTAGTAAATGCTTAGTGTAATCTAATAAAAACCATTTTGCAATATTAAGCAAAAAACATCTGGTACCCAGAATTCCCTGATCATTTTTAACGAGATGCAATCTCTCTTCCCCAACCCTTTGTGTGTCTCTTACGGATATGTGAAAAAAGGATCCTTGTGCTAATAAATAAATAAAAAATCAGATGGAAAGCATAGAGGAAGAGTTTTGCAGTCTCCAGCAGCTCATTTGAGGCAGCTTCTCCAAGTTCCACAATAATAATCAGTGCTGGCCCAGTGCCGCTGGATTATTTTGTATATTCATGAAGCCGCTCATCAGCCGTCAGGAGAATGTGCAGTAATCCTTGGATGAAATAAGGCCAATCAGTGGAATAATGAGGAAGGTAATATCTCCCAAGAGGCTTGGAGTGGGTTTTCATCAAACCCTCTGTAGCTCTCCAACTATTTGCTTTACAAATGCAGCCTTTGATCTTTGATTTGGGGAGAAATGGGGGGAGGAGACAGCCCCAGTGAGAAAAGTCCAGCGTGAAAAGATAACAAGCTAGCATGGGGAAGAGGAGGAGAGGGAAGAAGGAGGAGAGAGGAGGAGGAGAAGGAGCCATGGCAAGATTTGGGAAGGAGAGAGGGCTAACAATGGGAGGCACTTGGCCTGTAAGCATCAGTCAGTTCTGGTTAATATCTATATCTATATCTATATCTATATCTATATCTATATCTATATCTATCTATTCACTTAGTCAGCCAGCTGCTAGCCAATTTTTCCAGGTACATATACAGACCAGAACTCTCTTATCAGAAAGCAGGGATTGTACAGTTCACGTCCTTCACCTTGACCCAGTCCTTTTCTTCTCCTTAAATTAATACAGAAATTAAATACACATATGCAGACTATGGAAGCTGCAGCGTATTGAAGTTTCAGCTGCACCCTCTTTTATCTTTAAATTCTCCAGATGCTTTTCTGGATAAAAAAAAGAAACAAAGAAAGAAAAGAAAGGTTACTTATGAGAAGCGTGATGGTATATATAGCCCACCAGCATTTAATGTAATAAATATAATATAATTTCTTTTCGGGATTGTTCTGTGTGTGTGTGTGTGTGTATTTGTATATGCACCTAGCTAATTAGCTATCTAAAATCACACTACAAATAAAATTCAGTATAATGTAATTAGTGCCATAAATTAGAATGGGACAGTCATGCTGTATAATGCTGTACATGAATGCTCTATGAATGAATCCATAGAGCAAAAGGGCACTGGCTTGGAAATTGTGGGAGACAGAAGAAAATGAACTTTTCTCTAATAATCTTTGGATTAGCTTGTCCTCTTTGTCCTTTTATACAATGCCCCGATGCTCCATGTGCGGAACATTGCCAGACATCTAAATATTTTGCGTCTGGTAGTTTGGGAATACCTTATGTCTAATTCTAACTCTCCCAAGTATATATTTCACCTATGCCCATGACAAAATGTTGGTAGCATGGCAAAGTGGTTCACGTAGAAATGTCAGTGAGGTTTCAAAGTGTGATGCCTTGCCAGGCAAATCAGTAATTTCCACTTTTCGGTGCACCATATAGTTGTGCAAAGCATTTGTAGAGGTCCTTCATTCATGGCAACACTGTATACCCAGGGGGTCCCCTTGAAGTATTAAATTGACTGATTCCTTCCAAAGGTTTAGCATGGGAAGAGCCGTGGTGGCGCAGTGGTTGGAGTGCAGTACTGCAGGCTACTTCTGCTGATCACCGGCTGCCAGCAGTTTGGCAGATTGAATCTCACCAGGCTCAAGGTGGATTCAGCCATCCATCCTTCTGAGGTGGGTAAAATGAGGACCCAGATTGTTAGGGGCAAGATTTGGGGGACCACCTTCTGCCACCAATAGCCTTCCACCGGCCAGTATGCTCCCACAGAGAGGGACTCCTCAGGGTGCCGTCAGCCAGGCAGTGTTGGCTGGTGACCCCCAGGGGGAGGGCCTTCTCTGTGGCAGCACCTGCCCTCTGGAACGATTTGCCACCGGAGATACGAAGGATACCAGATCTCTGGGCTTTTCGCCGTGCCCTAAAAACTTTTCTTTTCCAACAAGCAGGGCTTGTGTAAAACCCCCCCCCCTTTTTTTTGAGATATTAGATTTTTAATTGTATAATGGGTTTTAGTTGGAAGGTTTTTAAATTTTCAGCCAAAGTGTATAATTTCTTTTAAATTTTAAATTGGAATGTTTTTACTTGGCCGTGCACTGCCCTAAGTCCAGCAGGAGAAGGGTGGTATACAAATTTAATAAGTAAGTAAGTAAGTAAGTAAGTAAATAAAATAAATAAAATAAACAAACAAACAAACAAACAAACAAACAAACAAATAAGATGCTGACTCTGAAAACCGCTTAGAGAGGGCTATAAAACACTGTGAAGCGGTGTATAAGTCTAAGTGCTATTGCTATTGCTATGGCAGAAATGTCTTCTTTGGATGAAGACTCATGTAGAAATAGCTGGTAAAGCCTTTAAAGCGGTCACATGAAGCTTTTGATGGAATTTTAGCTACCTTAACTTGAATGACTAGCCTGTTCTGATGAACTGCACAGTCATAACAAATAGGCCTTTGTGAACACCCTTGACCTAAATTATTAATTTTATAGGCATTTTTTGGAACCAAGAACGGTATTGCAAATTTTTGGAAAGGGGAGAAGATGAAAAGATAACCATGCAATGATACTCTCAGGCCATGATTTGTTCTATAATAGTGTGTGTTTGAGTGTGTGTGTGTGTGTGTGTGTGTGTGTGTGTTTATGTGAAAGTATTTACAGTATAAAGCAATTGCTTCTTTAATATCAAAAGTTATTGATGGGTAGGATACTTATGAGGAATGCTCATCTTAACAACAACTTTACGGTTGTTGTTTTTTTGACATGTTAATAAAACATGAATAATACTTAAAAGATTTCATTCATTGTGTTGATCTTTTCATGACACCTTTTACGGCTTTGCAGGTCTGTGGCAGCTATAGTCAGTCTCTATATCCTGAAAATTGCCTTCCATTTCACATTGAAAACACAGCTTTATAAATTATGCTGAAAAATTAAAACCTCGCAGGCTAAATTATTTAAATATTTTAAATGAAATAAATTTTCTTCTGTTCTGAGGCGTATCAGAATGAAACTATTTTAGAAATCTGTGAGACTAAAATTTGACATTTGATTTGCCCTCTTGCAGCATTTTAAACTGGGATGTAAATTAGTTAGGAACAAGCCTTTCTTCCATTTTCTCTTTTCAAAATGTAATACAGCTAAATGACAGAGATTAATTACTGAAGTAATTACTGTTGGAAAGAAAAAGGACAGTTGGATGAGACATGATGATCTCTCTCATGATGACCAACTATTTCTTGACAATTGTGCTTTAATTCCCATAATGATTATTCTTTGTGGCAAAACCTATCAGAACATGGACACAATCATATTGACATATTTTTGCTCAATAGGAAACTTTAGCATGAGGTAATTATAACTGGCATATCTATGTCTACGTCTATATATCTGATTTCTTTTCCTTTATAATATTTGTACAGATGTTAATGACCCATAAGTAAATACTCCATTTTGGGGTCACATTAATTAGAGTTGTTGATAGCAATTCTCATTCTGCATTATATAGCATTTCCTCCTCCTTCTTATATTTTATTGTCATTTGCAGAGATGTAGTAGTATTTAAACTGATGTGAACTTTCCAGACATTGGGCCTACTATTGTTTCATGTTGTTAAGTCCAGTTGCAATGAATAGAGGGGGTTTTATGATTGGTCTTACTGATTGCTATAAACTCGAGACACTTTCCTGAAAAGTAAAAAACAACAACAACCAACCCTCATATTAGATTAAGGTTCATTGGATCCATGGTATTCTATCCAATTTTTTTAAAAAATACATACTGATTTATACTGATCAGATTTGTACATTTAATTACATAAGCTTCTCTGTGTACCTTCCTCTGAATGAGTGCTTTCCAGGTATGTTCTATTAAAAATAAATAAATAAATAACTTTATTGTCATTGTACGTGTATACACAGTATACCCATACAACGAAATTCACTTAACACACATAACAGGTCCAACACACATAACAATCCCCAAACACACTCCCACCCACCACAATTCTCCACCCCTCCACCCAAACATCCACACAACAGACCAAGTAATACTGTCCAACAGCTCACTGATGGTGGCCCTTTAGTTCATTGTTGAGTGCAATTATAGCTCTGGGATAAAAACTATTCAGAAAACGTGTGGTCTGAGTTTTAATTGTTCTGTATCTTCTGCCAGAAGGCAACAGTCCAAAAAGATTGTAAGCAGGATGGGAAGAGTCTCTAAAAATGACCGCACGTCCTTCCTGCTTGTCCCATGACTACTAGAAATTAAACTCAGATACATTGAGAATTCATAAAGTTGAGAGATGATATTCTTAATAAGTCTGCAAATATATACAGTATAGGAAAGAAGAGCCAGATATCTATTAATACCCTTTTACTTCACATTCACAGGTCTATCATTTGCAAGGTGGTTCTATATTCTAATTAGTACTCTTTAGTAATTATAAATATATAATCAGCTATTTTTCTTCTAATAATCTAGGATTAAAACTGCTTATTTCTTGTTCAAACGGCTCTTTCTAAAACGGGCTGTTAAGCAGTCAGGAATTTCTAAAAAATTGTTAAATCAGTGGAGAAACAGTGAGATGGGCAGCTTATAAATTAATTAAATAAATAAAATTATTTGTCTTGACTTCATAAAGAAAGAGTGAAATTAAGATATTCAAGTTCTGAATAAATAGGACACAACTGGACAAGATCATAATAAAGAAGATTCAGCCTAGGACATGTCAGTTTCTCTTTCATCATTTTCCTACTTTAATCTACTTAGAGAGAGGTGGACAAATTGGCTTGATTTGCATTTTGATAATTTGCATGTTGGTTGTTTTAGTCTGGGCAGTCTTATTTCATTGTGTTTATGTTTTTCGTTGTTTAATCTAATATTATACTTTGTAACCAGCCCAGAGTTCTCTGGGAAGCTGTATTACATTTAATTATTATTCCTCACAAAAGCTTAATTTTCACGTCTCAAACCTACTTCATATCAAGACAGGCGTACACCCAACCTCAGCATTTTTTTTTAAAAAAAATTAAAAATGCAAAAATACACGTTGAAAAAAAATACATCTAATAAATGGGCACATAAGGGAAAGTACACTGAGTCCACTTATGAAGTCGCGCATTCAATTCATGTCGCAATGCATGTGGGAGAGAGAGAGAGAGCAAACGTGTACCAAATGCATACGTTCAGAGAAATATGTGCAAAAATGCTCATGTGGCTTTGACTGTAAAGCATCCTGCAAAGGCAGCGAAGCAAAACAAATTGAAGATTGCAACAGCGAGACGATGAGTGAAATCAAACTGGACAAACTTATCCACATCCCTTTGGAACTATTTTTTTTTAAAAGCATGTGCTTTTCCTGCCTGTGTGGGCTTCTGTCAGTCATAAAGACCCACAGGCGAAAACAGCCTGCTGCTTTGTAGCCTTGTATTGGCAAATCATTCCACTTCTAATGCTGCTGGCATCGAATCTACCCAGTCTCTTGTCAGGAACATACAGATCCGGGGGTATTCCTTTAGCATTTCTTTACGGAAGCTGGTAAAACTTTCCTCGGGAATTGCTGAAGCACCTGTGTGTATCCCTCTCTCTGTGTGTGTGTGTGTGTCTCTCCCTCTCTCCCTCCCATTCCCCCCCCCCCTCTATCTTCAGGCTCTAGTGCTTCCTTCCAGGTGTCTTCGTCTGCATGATTTCATCTGTGCACCATAATCAACTTCCTTAATGAAATACGTAATTAACATATTATAATTGTGGTAAAGATGATTTTGACAGAAATCATTTTCCATGTCTAATACTATGCTAATTTAATCTGTTTCTCACTTCCCGACATGACCTTTTGTGATTAAGTTTCATGGCAGGTTTGGTGTTTGTTTGTTTTTTTTAAATATTTTGCCCGTGTGATGGATTGATTTATCCACCGTGCTTGAGACCCTTTCTAGACATTTTGCTTTTCTGCCTTTTATATGAAAGAAGAACAAATTGGCAAAAAAAGGGAATATTAACCAACAGTTGAATACAAATAAGAAAAAAAAACCATTTTCAGTCTGATCAGAGGCTGCAAGCTGAAGACATCAGTAGTAGCACTGGCAATAGCACTTAGACTTATATACTGCTTCACAGTGCTTTACAGCCCTCTCTAAGCAGTTTACACAGTCAGCATATTGCCCACAATAATCTGGGCCCTCATTTTACCAACCTTGGAAAGATGAGTCAACCTTGAGCCGATGAGGATTGAACTCTGGCAGTGAACTGAATTAGCCTGCAATACTGCATTCTAACCACTGTGACACCATGGCAACCCACCAATGCTAACTGCTTAATAATGAAATAAGAAGATGATGAAAAATACGATATGGATTTGGTCCAGAGATGGGATTTACTTACCTTCCCTACCGGTTTGCAAATATGAGCACACGCACCGCCTCTGTGCATGCTCATGGCCTTCTGTGCATGCGCAGTGCTTGTGCATTACATCCGGGCGGGTGGGCGGAGCCTCCTGCAGTCGCCACTACCAGTTCGCCTAAACCGGACAAAACCAGCTGAATTCCACCACTCATAAGGTACACATGGGATACCAAAACATGATTTAACAATGGTTTGTTGATTCATAAACACACTGACTAATAAGCCGGAACCATTGTTTACCAACCAAATTGTTGGGTTCGCACATCACACTAAAGTAAAATCAAATAAAACATGTTATGACAGGGGAACATGTGAGCCCAATGGAGTGATGCAGTGGCCTAGAGGTGGAGCTGTTGCCTCAGAATCAGGAGGCTGTGAGTTTGATCCTAGGCAGAGGCAGATATTTCTCTCTCTGGGCAACAAAGCTCTGCACTGGCCTCATGAAGGGTTGACTCAGCCTTCCATCCTTCCGAGGTAGGTAAAATGAGGACCCGGATTGTGGGGGCAATAAGATGACTTTGTATAAAAAAGAACACCGCTTAGGGAGGGCCAAAAGCCCTACTAAGCAGATATATACAAAAATATGAAGGCTATTGCTTAACGCATTGTAAGCCGCCCTGAGTCTCCAGAGAAGGGTGGCATATAAATCAAATCAAGAAATAAATAAATAAATCTGGCCATTAAAACTCTCTGTTAGCTCCATTCAGACTCCACCCCGCATGGGATTATGGGGTCATTAAATGAAGATGAACATGTGAGTCCAGTCTTTAAGACCCCTGATGGATTAGAACAAAAGCCTATTCATGTCCTCCACAATTTATGACCAGACCTAAAAAATGGCACTTATGCCCTGGATTCAAAATGCCAGTGGTTGCCCCTTCCACACAGTCATCTGATTATAGTTTGGATGCTTGGCAACCAGTCCACATTTACAGCTATTTGCAGTGTCCTAAAGTCACACGGCTGCAATTTCTGACATTTTTTTCTGGAAACAAGTGTTAATTTACAGTTTTTGGACAATGGGTTCACTAACACCTGCAGTGTTTGCTTAATGATGATAGTGATTCACTTAACAATTGCTGGAAAAAAAGTCCCTGACCACTCAACCCAATATAGCACAACTAACACAAACTCAAAAAAGGATTACACTGCCATACATCAACAAATCTCAGAAATCACCAACGGATTACTATAACCACATGGAATCAGTATAGCACACAAGCCAACTAAAGATCTTCAAAACATCGGAGGCAGACCAAAAGACCCAACAACCCCAGCAGAAAAAACAGGAGTCATCTACAACATACAATGTAAGGACTCCAAAAACCACTATGTAAGACTGTGATGGTGAACCTATGGCACATGTGTCAAAGGTGGCACCCGTAGCCATATCAGAGGGCACCCGAACTCAGCTCTGGCACGCATGTGCACGCCGGCCAGCTGATTTTCAGGCCTTTTGGGCCCACTGCCTCCGGAGGGCCTCAGGGGCAGTGGTGGGGAAGGCCCGTTTTTCTCTCTCCTCAGGCTCCAGAGCCTTTGTCCAATCAGAAGATGGCAAATGGCTCATTTCCTGCCTCTGGAGGGCCTGCAAGGGGGTGGAGAAGGCTGTTTTTGCCCTCCCCAAGCTCCTAGAAAGGCTCTGGAGCTTGGAAAGAGAGAGAAATGGGCCATCGCATGCCAGGAGCAGGGGGGAGTGGGAGTGGGGGGGGTCACGCGTGCATGTGCAGGGATGGGGTGCATACGCAATCTCCCCCCTGCTCCTGGCACGTGATGATAAAAAGGTTCGCCATCACTGATATAGGACAAACAGGCAGAAGACTGGCAAAAGTAGGGCCGTGAGTAGGGCTGTGAATTACTTGAGTCAGGTCCATGGCCGTCATGGAAGCCATGAACTCCCGAGCTACCTCAGACATCTCACCAATAGATGGCAGGTTAAAATCCCCCATGACCAGAAGTCTGGGGGTATCAACTGCCACTTCGGTTATAATGCTGAGGAGCTCGGGCAGGGTCGTTGCCACGTGGCAGGGAGCCAGGTACATGACCAACAAACCCATCTGTACCTGATGACCCCACTTCACAAAGAGGGACTCACATCCGGCTATCTGAGGTACAGTGACCTCCCTCGGATCGAGACCTTCCTTTATAATGACCACTACCCCCCCGCCCCCGCCCTGAGCCCTCGGCTGATGAAATGCACGGAAGCCTGATGGGCAGATATCCACAAGAGGAACCCCCCCTTCATGGCCCAACCATGTCTCCATAATACCTGCCAGGTCTGCTCCCCCCTCTTGAATAAGATCACAGATGATGGAGGGCCTTATTTACTACGGACCTGGCGTTGCATAGCAACCGCCGAAAACTCGGGCCCTGAGACTCTGAACAACCTGGGGAACGGGATGAGCTCAGGGGGCTGGGGCATACCATTGCTCGGAGATAGCGAGTGCATG
The DNA here is from genome assembly GCA_012654045.1 of Ptyas mucosa. Classification (NCBI taxonomy): domain Eukaryota; kingdom Metazoa; phylum Chordata; class Lepidosauria; order Squamata; family Colubridae; genus Ptyas; species Ptyas mucosa. Next base: position 13,083,834 of record WNWU01000003.1, on the reverse strand, counting down.
CCCCCACCACATGATGTGGCCCCCTGCTCCCACCATATCTTCCCCTCCCACTCAGTGTGTTAATAGCAAAGCCCTCAGCAGAGTGACTTTTGGTACCTCTATTACCCTCAGAATCCAGACCCCCGGTGGCCCAATTAACAGCTGGACGAGACCCTTCTTCCCATGGGTTATCCCGCAAACCCACACAACCCTCCCGCCCCCTAGAACCCCTTAAAAATCCCTCTAAAAGTTTTCCTAAAAAACCCCTCAGTCCCTTTTTTGCAGCATGCCACCTCTCGGGGTTCCAAAACCCGTCATCAGGGTAGGCCCTCGATAAAGTAGAGGGCCACACCTGCAAGAGGGGGGAATCTTGCAGTGCAAGAAGTTCTAGTATGGTGTATATCTCCATATACAATAATCAAGGCAAAGAGCTTAGTCAGGGGTCCATACAATAAAAACCAGATGTCGCATGTAGCCATTTTACAGTGAGAAAGTCCACCGGTATCTCCACTGTTCTCTCATGACAGTGGGAGGGGTCCAAACAGTTGCATCACAGCAAGAGCAATGTCCAACCCGCCCTCACACAGCATGGGGTGTGCCATGGCCCCGTTTAACATCAGGGTCGACCTCGCCACCCCCACCGATGCCACCACTGGCCCCAAGGAGTCGCTGAGGGAGACATCGAGTGGAGCAGATGAATCTGAAGCCGGCCACCTTCCACTCACTCCCATTGTCGTCGCCACCGCCAAACCACCATTTCACCACGTGGCGCAGCGGCGCGGCTCCAGCCCTCTGCAAATCGACCTCGGGTGTTGTCAGAGGCGGGGAAGGTCTCAAATCCCTTGCCTCGAGCTCACCCGACCAGGGCAGGGGTCACTGGGAATCCAGCGCCCCCGCAACAGCCCCCAGAGCTCCAAAACTGCCTCCATCAGAGCGGAGCATTTCGTGGCATAGCCACCATCTTGCGCATGCCCAGAATCATAATCCACCTGGAAGCTTCAGTGAGTGCAGAATGCAGCCGCGCAGGGGATTATGGGAGTGACGGGACGCTCCCACATGACACCTCTCCTGCATGAGCTGCATTGGCTTCCAGTGGACTTCCGGGTGTGTTTCAAGGTGTTGCTGACCACTTTTAAAGAGCTCCATGGCTTAGGGCCAGGGTATCTACGGGACCGCCTTCTGCCACCAATTGCCTCCCACCGGCCAGTCCGCTCCCACAGAGAGGGCCTCCTCAGGGTGCCATCGGCCAGACAATGTCGGCCGGCGACCCCCAGGGGGAGACCCTTCTCTGTGGTGGCCCCTACCCTCTGGAATGACCTCCCCCCAGAGATACGAGTGATCCGAGACCTCCGGACTTTCCGTCGGGCCCTTAAAACCCATCTCCTTCAGTTAGCTGGCCTGGCCTGACCCTATACTGGTTTTAAAGTTCTGATACTGATCTTAAATTTTAAATTTGAAATGTTTTTTGTAATTTTAGGCCAAATTCTATTTAATCATTTTAAATTATTTTAACTTTTGTATATTATGTTTTAGTTGGCTGTTCACCACCCTGAGTCCGAAAGGAGAAGGGTGGTATAAAAATTTAATAAAATAAATAAATAAATAAATAAAATAAAAGGCATCCAAGAACACCAACTAGCAATCAGAAGACATGATTAAAATTCTTTAATTTCACAACATACAGACAGATTTAACCATAGTTTCAATTGGGAAAATGTGACCATCCTAGATCAGGGAATTTCTAGAAGCCTGGCACTCTGACAAATCAGCCATCAATAGACACCTAGACATTAATTTTACCACCAGTTCGCCGCGCACCAAAAATGTGAGTGTGTGCCTTCCATGCATGTGCTTTGCTCGTGCACGCAGCTTGCACATATGCGTGTGGCTTAGAAAACGTGGCTAAATAGGATAGGATAGCATCGGGGCCACCACTATTGGTTCATCACTACCGGTTTGCTCAAACTAGTCCGAACCGGCTCAATACCACCACTGATTAACAACGTCTATAGATTATACAAAAGAGACTATCACCCAGCTCAAAAAAAAAACAAAAAAATCCCAAGCACCTCTTCACCAACAATCAGCACCCAGGTCCGCATAGATTAATTCCAGGATTAACATCAGGCCAACCATCAAGTAAACAATACCCCAATCAAGAAACTGCTGAAGGAGCCAACAGCACACAGCCCAGTCAAAGCACCTCTAAGACTACCCTCATCAACACTAACAGGCAAGCCACTAGTATGTAAACAGAGAGCAAACCCCACTCCTTACTAGCACTGATGATATTACCTAGTTTGAGTAATGAAACATTTGCAAGAAAGCAAGAAAGTTCAGAGAGCACCAAGGTCCTCTCATGTCAACCCCGAGCTTCTCCTTTATTAGAATTTTCTATGTCTCAGTGCCAATTTAGTATTCACTCACATTTCTGCAGCTTACAACTGGTAACTCTAGTTTTTCATATTTCTTTTTGAGATTTGATTTTTGGCTCCCTTCATTTTGTTTCCCTAACAACTCATGTTGAGAGATCATTTTAGGTAATAGTAGTAGTAAAAAACATTTTAACCTGATGAATTTCCTACTTTTAAAGCCATGCTGGATACTAAAGCCAGAGTTTAACGCGGACTTTATAAACCAATATTTTACTTTTCTTGAGCCAGTCATTGTTGATTTTAATATTATGAGAGACAAACAAACAAACCCCCCAAAACCCGGTTTCTACTGTTCATTTTTGCTTATGCCTTTTCTCGTGTCCTATTTTGGGGTAAAATAAATAGGCTAATATATAGGATAACTATTGTTCTAAATCTGTGACCATTTTGCTTGCATTTTTATATATGTTTTCATGTAAATTGTCACTTGGACAGCTATTTTTTATTTTTGCAAAGGCAGCAGCCTGTTTCCTGCTAGGATCATGTGATATGCAACCATTTTGGATCTAGAAATGTTATTAACAACATCACTGCTAGCAGACTAGAATATTATTTAAGCTGTATGGTGGTGCAGAATAAAACTATTTCAATCAAAAGTTTTCGTTGTAGATTTAGACTATACAGACTACAAGCCTATATATTGCTTTTTATATTACTTTTTAATAGTATATATTACGCTGTTTTTTAAATTTTTAATAATGACTTTTTAATAAGTTTATAACCTTGTTATATGCCACCCAGAGTCACTTCTCATGAGGTGGGTGGCCATATAAATTTGATCGATAAATAAATAAATACATAAATAAAGAAGTATGCAATCCTGCAATAAAAGTGAGAAATGCAATAAGTGGACACAACTGATTTTATACAGAAGTTATTGTTTGCATTTGACTTTGTAAAATTTAGCATAAGACACACTGCTTTCTCTTCATATTTCTTTTTCCTGTTGAAAGGAACACTTGAGATTTGTAGAGTATCTTTGATGAGCATGGGCCCTACTAATTTTCTCATGTAAATTATACACTGTGTCACACATTTAACTATTATTTAATACTTGATGAGGATTTACGTAAAAGAACTTCAGTGCCAAGCCTAACATTTGGGTAAATCTTTTAACTAGCTTTTTCTTTAAAAAACCATCTGAGGAGGAAATAATATTCTATAATGAACAACATATTTTCCTCAGGATATTCTGCCAATACTTCTATAACTACAGAGACCAGTGAATCTGAAGTTTTTGAAAATATTGTCTCACGTTAAGAGGAAGTGAATGAAAATAGTCATATTTTTGAAAACCAAAACAATATATATTCTGGTTACATACGTAATACTTTTAATAATGCATGGGAGCAATTGAGTGCTACATTCCTGTTGCTGGGCACAACATAATGACTTGGTTCCTGAAAACAAAATTTAAGGAAGCTTGAAAAACAGTGTCTTGTTAATCCCTCTTGTTATCCTCTGAACCGGCTCCCAAATATTTGCATATTTACATGCCAAAGCAGGATTAGGTTATAGTTCCATGCTCCACTATCCAGCAAAGACATTTTTATTTAAACAAATATTGGGCTTTCAAGCTGACTTCTTGTCTTTTTTTTTATTTTGATGAATTTTGATTGGTAGATTTTGTTCATTTTTTAAAAATTGCTATGCCTTATTTACATACAATTTAAAAGCTTTAGGTGTTTATGTTTTAAGTGAACATACTATATTTTTATCTATATTTTAACAATGCTAGATATCTGCAGAAGTCTTGGTATTTGAAAGAAAGAATATAATTTTAATCAATCAATAAATAGTTTATGAAATACAAGATCATGTTTGAGGATGTGGCCTGTGAGTGGAATGAGGATAGAGAACTACACTCTAAAATTAAAATTCATTTAAATTTAAGTAACTAAATGAAGGTAATATAATTATTCCCTGTTTATTCAATAATAAGTATGCTATAAAGCAATGAATATGAATATACAAGTGTCTTGGGAGCAATTTATTTGTCTAAAACTTGATGAGAGCAATATAAGCGAAAATAACTTTGCCTATGAAAGATTACCCTTTCTGCCAAATTCTGGGTAATACTAGCCTGGTGTCTCACTCATTCTCTCCTCGATAGGTAGATCCAGTGGTGGGATTCAGCTGGTCCAAACTGGTTTAGGTGAATAGGTTGTTAAATTACCCACACCCCCACTATCAAAGTGGATCCTGCGTGCTATGCAACAACGGAGAAACGGGCAACAGAGTGGCCAGTGCGAGGAAAGGAGAAGGCCACTTTTCCTCCTTCTTCTCCCTGCTCCTCCTCCTTCACTCATGCTGGCCTGTCTGTTTTCCATTTCTCCATTGCAGCGCAGCGCCCAGGATCCATTTTGATAGCGGGGGGTGGGGTGTTTAATTTAACAACCGTTTCGCCCAGGGTCAGTTTGGCCATCCTGGAAGGCTCATCCCTCATGTGCAGCGGAACTGGAGGATGGGGATGGGCCATACCTCCCATGACAGCCAACCTGATCCTAGGTGAACCGGTTGTTAAATTATTTTAATCCCGTCATTGGGTAGATTCCACCATCTTAAGGAAAAACTAAACCACTGAATATAGTTCTTATATTATAATTATGCCAATCTGATGTCTGTTCAGAACCAAATATTTATCCTACTCTTTTATACTACTTACTTTGTCTCAGCCCAACACATCCCAAAAGGTTGGTGGGGGAAAATACTGCCCAATTAATAAATAAATGTGTTTATGGTCATGTGTTCATTCTAAGAATTACCAAAGACAGATGTGCATATGACAGCCCTGTAGCTCTGCTGTAACTATGCCATGCTTTTTAAAGGTTAAGCAAAGTGGGAAAATATCTTGTGGTCTGGTAAACTGTTATATGGATTTGGTTTTCAAATCCTTATGAGGAAAAAATGCCAGATTGGGATAGTCCTCTGCCAAAAGTGTGAATTTCCTCCCCCATCCCCTTATCTTAAAACCTAGAAGAGAGGCTGCCATTATAAGCTTTCCTTGTGGGATATTCTTGCTACTAGCAAACTGTAGTTCCATGCTTAATTAACTGAAGTCTCATTAAGGAAACTTTCATGTCTTTCATGATTTGTATCCAAACTACTTGCGTGCCACTAAATCATAACTTAAGACCAATTGATTGATAGTTGTGTTTGGTGGAAGGAGAACAAAGCACATTTCAAATATTCTTCCGTCATTATGGTTACTTCATCTCCTGTCTCACAGATCTAAATGGGAAAGAAGTACAGGGAGTCCTCAACTTACAACAGTTCATGTAGTGACTGTCCAAAGTTACACCGGCACTGAAAAAATGACTGCTTTTCACACTTAAAAACCATTGCAGCATCCCCATGGTCACAAGATCAAAATTCAGATGCTTGCCAACTGACTCCTATTAATGATGGTTGCAATGTCCTGGGGTGGGGGTGTCATCTGATCACCTTCTGTGAAGTTCAGACAAGCAAAGTCAATGGGGAAGGCAAATTCTCTACATGGGGCTCCCCTTGAAGAGCACTTGGAGGCTCCAACTTGTCCAGAATGCGACCACATGGGTGGTTATGGGCGCAACCCCTCCTGCGCGAGCTGCACTGGCTCCTAGTGGTCTTCCGGGTGTGATTCAAGGTGTTGGTCACCACCTTTAAAGTGCTCCATGGCATAGGACCCAGGTACCTTCAAAACCGCCTTCTGCCACCAATAGCCTCCCACTGGCCAGTTCGCTCCCACAGAGAGGGGCTCCTCAGGGTGCCATCAGCCAAGTTATATTGGCTGGTGACACCCAGGGGCAGGGCCTTCTCTGTGGGAGCCCCAGCCCTGTGGAATGAACTGCTCCCGGAAATGCGTAAGATCTCCGACCTCCGGGTGTTTCACTGTGCCCTTAAGACCCTGTTGTTCCATCAGGCTGGGCTATCAACGTAATTTTAATTGGGTGTTTTAAATTTTGGGGTTTTAAAGTGAGCCAAAATTATTTAAAAAATTTAAATTATTTTAATTGATGTCTGTCTTGTGCTTTTAATAGGCTGTACACGGCCCTGAGTCCTTCGGGAGAAGGGTGGTATAGAAATAAAATTATTATTATTAAAAAAAAAATCACTTAACAAAAACATTACTAACTTCACAACTGCAGTGATTCACTCAACAAGTGTGGCAAGAATGGTCATAAAGAGGGGCAAAACTCATTAAACAACAGAAATGTTGGGCTCAATTGTGGTCGTTAGTTGAAGACTACCTATGGGTTTAAAGAATCCCTATATGGCTACAAAGCAACAATTGCCTGTGGCAGTCATACCTTAATGTTATGCCTGAAATGCTAAGCACACTTACATTTGAATGAAACAGTGATCACATAATATGAACTGTTCATTTGGAACTGCTACAGTTCATACACCGTACTTTGGGCCCTTGTGTTTATAGTGGTTGGGATAATCATGGAAAATTGCATTCAGGCTATAAACCATGAAAGTACATGGTGTCTACTGACCCAGAATTTCAGAGTTTCATTTATGCTATATTTAATGTCCATGAAAGTTTGTGTTCTTCTCTATAGTGATAGCTGTCTAAATGAAAAAAAAAAGTTGAAAAGCCGCCTTATTCTCTTTAATTCTAGGATTCTAATAACATCAATCTGATGCCATGCTAGTGTAACCATAAATTAGTAAGTATTGCTATGTGGGCATTTATGTCTGTCATCAACATCACTTTCACCATCTCTAAAGTCATTTGGAAAGATACTACCACAAGGCCAGCATCTGTGGCACTTAGAAATAAATTAAAAGTGTAAACTCGTTCCTTTGTTATTTGCCATAAATATCCCTTTTTCCAATTAGAACAAGGTGTTCTGGATCACATAAATCTTTTTTATGGTTGTATTTGGTTTGATACTTAATCAGGTACTGCTTAACACTGAACTTTTTAACTTTTCTTTCCAGATAAGTGCCATCAATTTGCAAGGTGATTTAGAATGCAAATCATGAACGGTGCTCAATAACGTAAGCTTTAGTCCCTTTATGAATCAGGATCCCATAAACCTTTGTCGATAGCTGTATTAAACACTTATTGACTAAAGTTTTATAGAAGCCTTAGTCACAATGGAATGCTGCTTGGGACATGATTTTAGTGCCCGCGAGATAGCTTGGGAATAAGGAAAGCTGGGGAGAATTTGGAATGACTTATGCTTCTATGCTAAGTGAGCATCACCGCTGCCAGAAAAGGCATGCATAAATAAACAAACAAACAGCTAGGTCGTAAATATAAAAGGTATAAAAAAGGCAACATGCCCATAATTCTAAACAGTTGTAAATACAAGCTTTTTTTCAAGCTTTCTCTCTCTCTCTCTCTTTCTCTCTCTTTTTTTTTAAAAAAGAAGGTTCTTTGGGTTCTTTTAATTCAAATGGTGATGTCCTAAGAGAGAACGTTCAGCCTGCAAAGGCCTGTTAAACTGTAGGCTCCTTCCTGGTGGTGTTCATTTCTTAAGAATAAAAGAATTGAAACACTTGTTGGAAATATAGGATTGGAAGGAGAAATTGGTCTCTTTTTTTCGTTGAATAATACTTCTGAATTGTATTTTTTTTTAAAAAAAAATAATCACAATCATAACATGAACAAAACGTGAAAGAAGAGCAACTAAGATGATTAAGGGTCTGGAGAAAAAAAAACATATGAAGAATGATTGCATGGCCAATTTAGAGAAAAGAAGGACTAGGGGTGACATAATAGCAGTATTCCAGTATTTGAGGGGCTGCCACAAAGAAGAAGGGGTCAACTTATTTTCCAAAGCACCAGAAGGCAAGACAAGAAACAATGGATGGAAACTAATCAAGGAGAGAAGCAACCGGGAATGAAAGAGAAACTTCCTAACAGTGAGGACATTGACCAGTGGAAAAGCTTGCCTTCAGAAGTTGTAGGTGTAACCTTCATCACTGGAAGTTTTTAAGACAAGACTAGACAGCTACCTGTCTGAAATGGTGTAGGGCAGTGATGGCTAACCTTTTTGCCGTTATGTGCCAAAAGCATGGGGGGCACGTGTGTGCGCGTGCCCACACCCATAATTCAATGTGCCCCACCCCCCGTGCATGTGCATGTAAACCCCCTCTCACTCCCCCCACTTTTGGCACGCGATGGCACAGTGGGCCTGGTAGGCCCATTTTTCGCCCTCCCCGGGCTCCAGAAGCTTTCTTGGAGCCTGGGGAGGGCGAAAACAGCTTTCCCCATGCCCCAGAGGGCCTCCGGAGGCCAGAAATGGCCCATTTCCCAACTTCCGGGGGGCCCAGAAGGCCCAAAAATCAGCTGGTCAGTGCATGCATGCATGCTAGAGCTGAGCTAGGGCAACACTCGCATGCCCACAAATATGGCTCCGTGTGTCACCTGTGGCACGCATGCCATAGGTTCGCCATCACGGGTATAGGGTTTCCTGCTTGAGCAGGAGGTTAGACTAGAAGATCTCCAAGGTCCCTTCTAGCTCTATTCTGATTGATTGATGTCTAACATAAATTTCGTGTTTCCTGATGTGAGGATGGATAATTCAAAGTTCACTAATAGCCATTGCAAGTGGGAACATTTGCATTGATTCTCTTTTAAAAATTACTAGAAAGTTTTGTGTTAGTTTCTGGTGGAACTTGTGATGGAAAATCACATTTAAGGGACAGTTAAAACTGAGCATTACTTGGGTAAAACAGGAAACAAATGACACAGAATAGCCTTTTTCCTACACCTAAATCCTTCCTTGATAAATCAAGCATTCACTCTCATTTGTAATGGCTCCAATAAGACATTGCCATTGACTTTTTGAAAAGAGGTTCTTTCAAGTTGATATGATTCTAATGGAAGTGCCCTATAAAACCTCTTTAGGAAATCATGTAAATACCAGCTAGTAGTTTAATTTCTCTTTGGGGGACAATAATTTTTCAAAATTGTTGTAATGACTGTTGTATTTGCTGGAGAGAAGAAACACTTGGCTTATATTTGAAGGTTTTTAAACGTGAAGCATAAATGATCAGTCCACATCATACGATCACTTTTTCATTCAAATATAAGTATGCTTACCATTTTAAGCATTCCATCAGGTAACTGGTTTTTTTTAGCAGGCATAAGATTCAGGGGTGGGTTCTACTTACCTTTACTACTGGTTTGCAGTGGGGCTGCACACACATCCATTTTGATGATGTCGAAGTCAGTGGGTGGAGCCTCCTGCTGGTTTTACTACCGGTTCTATAGAACCGGTGCGAAAGCGAGGGCAACCCACCACTGATAAGATTGTTGTTTCCTTGCAACCCTATAAGAAAATGGAAAACTGTTCCTCCCTACCCCCCATTTAGGGCTATTAGGTAGGAGGTGAAATATCCATTATGGTAATATGTTTGAAATGGTCTTTGCTGCTTCTTCGTTGAACATCGCTGTCAGACAAACCGGATTTACATTACAATTTAATTGTATGTTGGAAATTTAAATAAAAAACCACAAAAGACGAAACTTCCTTATTCTCATTTCAGTGGACTTAATATGAGCCTGCTCTGTTCCAGTTCTGGGATGCTCAATATTCTCTTTTAAATATCTTTTTCTAGAATGCTGGCATATTGAATAAGACGCTAGTACAGCAGTAGTGGGTTTCACTTACCTTTGCTACTGGTTCGGAACTGTGAGCACGCATGCGCGCTTGCTTCGCTCGCTCGCGGTGCTTCTGCACATGTGCAGAACCTTCTGCACATGCACAGAGCATCTGTGATGACATCTGGGCAGGTAGGCGGAGCCTTCCGCCACCACCGCTATCAGTTCGCGCGAACTGGGGCAAACCGGTAGAAACCCACCACTGTACGGAGATCATTTTACTTGTTTCCATGGACAACAAGTATTTGGGGGTGGGGAGATAATTAATTCATTGAGTGAAAGATCTTACTGATTTTGGGGTTGAAATAAAGAGTCTTTGCTTTACCAGTTCCTTGACCATTGTATTCCAGTTTCTTGTGTTCAGAGATTGTAAAACAATGCGTCATCTGTGTTAGCTAGCTTACCTGAAGTTATTTTATGGAAGGATCAATGAGTTAATCCCTTGTACTCATATCTGAGTTCTCAGAAATCAGCTTCTCTCCATCAGGAGGATGAATAATTGTTTTATGCAAGCACATCTTTCCTCTGTGCAAAACCCTCCCAGCGAATCAGGGTGAACTTTTCAAGAATCAACCCCAATGCTGGGGTTAGTATTGCTGCAAATTTCATCATAGTATATTCCAAGATAAAGTTGCCACTGACTTTCAATATTCTCATAAATAGCTTTGATTTAGAGATAGAAAACGCTTATCAAATCAGCAGTTGATACAAAATGCACGGAATATTTGTAATAATTGAGAAGAAAGAGGATTAACAAATAAGATTAAGCCTAATTCAGACACGTTAGAGAAATAAGATAAAAGTAACAGGATAAAATTTAAGAGATATGTGCAAAGTTCTTTGTCTATACAATATACAGGTATAGGTTATCCGGTTTGGTCAAAGTAATTTAAAATGGAATAGCAGTTAACTTCAGACTGAAAATGGTATGGCTGCAAATAAGGCAAATGAAATTTCAGGTTGTGACAACAGAAATAAGTACTCCATGTTAATCTGGATTGACCAAACCCCACTATGTCCAATTCTGGAACTGGAAAGGAACAGAGATGGGCAACACAGATGATCAGATCAATTTAGAAACTAAATTTTATGAAAGGAGATAGAAGAAAGTGAGTACATTAAGCAGTAAGGAAAAAAATATGAGGGGATATGAGAGCATTCTTCAAATGTTTATGTTAATACATCATGTAAAATAAGGCTGAGACTTGGTCTCAATCCAAGAGAACAGGACAGGGATTGAAGTTAAAGATTTCCAATAGAAAATTAGAAAAGAAAAAAACCTATTAAAAACTTAATTTTTGTAAATCTCACTATGCCTACAGAAATCCAATCGATCTCAGCACAAGCTAGAGTGGACAACTCAAAAAAACTCAGTATTCTCTTTATAGCCTACAGAGCAGAAGAGAATGATAAACTCTGTATAAAGCCCAATTATGTCTGTTTATATATGCAAAACCATTTTTCAGAGTAAGACTTTCAGAATTCTTTGTCAAGGTCATCTTTACAGGAATGATCCAAAGAGCAAAAGAAGGACAGCATCCTGTCTCTACAAGGTAGTCCTCGATTTACAACAGTTTGTTTAGTGGCCATTCAAAGTTACAACGGCACTGAAAAATGTGAGATGACTTTTTTCACAGTTACGACCTTTGCAGCATCCCCATGATCATGTGATCAAAATTCAGATGCTTGGCACCTGGTTTATATTTATTACCATTGCTGTGCCCAAAGGTCATGTGATCATCTTTTGCGACCTTCTCACAAGCAAAGTCAGTGGGGAAGCCAGGTTGATTTAACAACTAAGTTACTTACTTATCAACTGCAGTGATTCACTTAACAACTGTGGCAAGAAAAGTCTTAAAATGGGGCAAAACTCACTTTACAAATGTCTCACTTAACAGCAGAAATGTTGGCCTCAATTGTGGTTATAAGTCATACCATTAGATGTCATCCAGAGAATCCATAAATACATATTAGCCATCAGTTTATCAGAATGTTTTTTTCATTTTTTTAAGCAAATGGTTGTAAAATGTTGGTAAATGGTAGTCAAATTTTGGCAAATGTTTGTAAAATTTTGTTTCAACTTACTAAAATAAATTAATTTAATAGAATAACAGAGTTGGAAGGGACCTTGGAGGTCTTCTAATCCAACCCCCTGCCCAGGCAGGAAACCCTACACCACTTCAGACAAATGGTTATCCAACATCTTAAAAATTTATAATGATGAATAGATCAATATTTATTAGAATTAAAGGATTCAGTATAAACATTGGGATTTCATTTGAATCATTAAGATTTATTCTGATTAAGAAAAATAGAGAGAAAAGGTAAGACTTTCTGATGAAAAACATAAGTTTTTTTCATGTTAATATTTTAAGCATCCTGGACGATAGTCATACACTAGAGATCATTTGAAGAGACTTGATAATCCCATAACCTTCTAACAAATCACTAAGAATTTTGCCCATTGTTCTAGCCAGTTAGTCCCAGGATATGAGCCAGAGGTGGTATTCAGCTGGTTCGGACCAGTTCGGGCGAATCAGTAGCTCCGATGATCACTGTTCCCACTCCCCGCTCCCTGCCCCCACCCTATCCTGTCCTTTATTTCCTGCTTTCTAGCTCATCTCAATCGTGCGGCACAGCTGATTCCCCCCTCCACTGTTCTACTTACTATTGCTGACATGGAAGGTAAGCAGATGAGCTTCTAAACGCTCCATTTTCAGCGCAAAGCATGTGCTCACCAAACTGGTAGAAAAAAGTTTGAATTCCGTCACTGATATGAGCTTTAAGATTTGTAATTCTGATGATTATATGTAATTGATTTTTCTAATAAATGAAAATAGCCATATATCTATTCAAGACAATTCCACAAAATTCATGAAATATTGGAAGGAGGACCCATTAATGAAAAAGCAATTAAATGCCATCTCATTAAAATGCACAGAAAATGAAAATGCACACTGCAATAATGAGTGCAAATGATATCAAAATATATTCTTTTTTCCACCATAGTAGTAGACTAACATAAGGCACACTAATATAACGTTTACTTATAAAGAAATACATTTCTTTATATGCTTGTTTATGAAACTTGGTGGCTTTTCTTGGAAACCAAGAGGCTATCCATAAAAGAAAAGGTGTTTTAGATTTAAAGATCAAGGATAATTCACAAGAAATTTCGCTAGAGTTTGTTTAAATATTTGAAGATTTTTAATTGCATCAGTCTGAAGTACATTATGCAGATATGGAAATAGAATATATTCCTCAGGTTCCCCTTAAGTCACTGATGCATGACTGACCCTAATCAAAATCATTGCATCCAAACATAATTTTAACTAAAACAGGAACACATCTTAATTTTTGCAGAAATGTATATGATGTTTGATTTATTAATAAATTCTGTATCCCACAGGACAGTGTTTTAAGACCAATGGGATTTTCTCTACTAAAATCAGTGAAATAACTCCAAATCTGGAAAGAAAAATCTAATTCGAAAATCGCACAGTTCTGCTTCCCTGGTGTTGTCCTAACACTGCACTTACTGAAGAAACTGCCAAACGAAAAGGGAAATGACAAGAGTTGAGTAGAATCTAAAGGATTATAATCTTCAGGAACTCTCTGCCATGCTCCGATCTGGAGGAAAACTGACCAATAGTTTGTGTATTCTTCATGAAGCCCCATCTCACTGGTCAGTTTAAAAATATGATGAAAGTATATGGCTCCTTCCAAGCTAGTTAACTTGCCACGACCAGGGTAAAATATTTAATCAGAATGCTCTGATTTCAAACAGCTACAAATTAGGCGATATGGCTGGAACAGGTATATTTCTAAAACAATAACTCTATTGTTCCCTTTCCCAGAGATTATGTGGCATTTTTAAAAATGTATTCATTTGATTGGTTGAGTCAACAACCTGCAATCCCTCCGAGACCCTTACAATTGTGCTGCCAAAATTTTGTAGCAAGATGACAATTTTTGATATGATGAGTTAAGCCTTAAAAATACGAGAATTGTACTTCTGGGAAAGGTGTGTCATCTGGCTTGATACACTTTCCCTGTATTTTAAACAGAAACATCAACACTAATAAAAAGCTATAACATAGTGGTTCTATGCATTCCAATAACTAATTGCATTGCCATCATATCTCTTGAGGTTGTTAGATTGAATGGGGCTGGAAATTTAACCTTTTTCAAAAATTAGGGCTTTTTTTTTTGTAAATACAATATATGTGCTAAATCTCCCAGCTCTAACTTTAGATTATCATAAAAAGAAGAAGAAAAGAGGGGAGTGTAATTTTTCTGCCATACATTCAAAAATTATTCTAGAAGAACGTCGCAAAATTGTGTGTGGATATCCCCGGGGGAAAATTGGGTCGCTTAATTTTGGATCATTATAAAATACACATTTATAGGTATGCTTTTTAACAGTCGCTGTTGTTTTAGATTATGGCATTTGCTTGCAGCTATTGACCCAGACATCAGCAGAATCTAACTGATCTTGTCTGGGTTGTGAAGCCAGCAGAAGGGTTGGGCTTGTTTAGTGCCAAATGGGAGACCTCCGGTGAACGAACGCACTGTAGACTAGGCTGGGAAGTTAAAAAAACAAAACCAGAATAGGACAGTAGCAACCCAAGAACTGTCAAGAAAACTATATGGATGAATTGATGAAGTCACTGGGACCTTGACCTGAAGCAGTCATCATGGACCCAAGAACAAAGCATAGCAGATGCCTGAATCAGGAAACAGAACAGTTGGAACGAATCTTTAAACTTTACTTATGGCTTTCTGTTTCCTCTAATAGGGCAAGTACATTTTCACAGGCAAGGCAGAAAGCTTCCCTTTCTTAATATAACATTTGCCACTATCTTTTCCAGAAAAGATATCTGAAGACGCTGACAAAAACTTTGTTAAAGTAATTTTGAAAGATCAAAGCAGAGGAAGTCTCTGTTCAGAGTCTGTATTTTATATCTCCCCCAGGGTATGGGAACTGGCATTACTTAATCTCCAGTTATTTTACTGAGCTGCCAGAGTCAATCTTGTGTCCTTCTGGAGCATGAATAATGTTTGCAGTATTTGGCTTTTTCCTTAGAACTTTCTGGCTGCCTGAAACTACATTGCACTCCACTTCCTTTCCCTCCTCCTCCTCCTCCTCCTCCTCCTCCTCCTCCCCCCCCCCTCGTCCTGCAACAGCCTTCAACTGCATTCTCTATCACTTTCTCAGGCTCAGAAAGACTCCATATTTTGGAAAGGAAAGAAGTACAAAACCATTTAATGTTTCCGTTCATCTGTCAGCATTGGAAAGGCAACAATATGTCAGGAATATGGAACAAAAATGTCTTGATGTTCTAAACAATTAAATAATTCCCGTGTGCTCAAGGCAACTTTATAAACTTGAGGTATATATGTTTGGTTTTTTGTACAGTTTAAGATGACGTAGGATGGGGACCCAATAATTAATCTCTTTGAAAGAAGATTCCTTCAGTACTAAATAGAGCCAGAGTTCAGAACTACGAATTTTGAGGGTTGTAATTTTGGATGGGAGGGTCTCCTTCACAAAAAGCCATGGATAAAACTATTGTTAATTTTGCATTTCATCTTTCCTTGAGGAATTTAAAGCTACCCTACAGTACAGTGGTGGGTTGCCCCCAGTTTGCACCGGTTCTATAGGTAGTAAAACCAGCGGAAGACTCCGCCCACCAACCTTGACGTCATCAAAATACTTCTGCGCATGCGCAGAAGAGCACACGTACACATGAGTGAAGCAAGTGTGCGTGCACGGCCCTGTTGTGAACTGGTAGTAAAGGTAAGTAGAACCCACCCCTGCTACAGTATATGAATCTCTCACTTATCATCTAAACAGTCTTCTGCAGATCCACCTACAGTACACAACTGAACTGAAGTTCTGTTTCCCTCAGCTCAGCCATAACACAATGCCATTCAAAAGAATAGAACTCTTTTGGCTGGGGGAAAAGTGTCTCACATTCATTAAAGTATTGTGCCAAAGTGTCGACATTCTTAAAAAGGTTTGGGGTCTTGAGGGTTGAGAGAGAGAGAGAGAGAGAGAGAGAGAGAGAATTTAACTGCGGAATGGTGAATCAAATTCCTAGTTTTAGTCTGCCCTTTCAGGTCTCAATTTTAAATGTTTCTAATGACACAGTTCAGAAAGTGGTTCTCACACATTTCCCTCCCATACCAGAATTTCAAAATTTAGCAGAGAAATTGACCATTTCAGTTTAACACCCACTTATTGAGGGTGTTCCATCATAAACTTTTTGGATCTAATTCAAATTTGGGATTCAATTAAAAAGTGACACCATTGAGTTTTGAATTGCTTCAGAAATCAGTCCAATCATAACTTCTGAAAAAATCAGAAAGTATTTGCATTTTTTTAAGTTTTAAATTTGTTTCCAGATCACAGTGTGAATGTTGGTAAAGACTCAAAGTGAAAATGTGAATATTTTACAATATATATACTGTACAATATCGGTGCCCAGAGTTGCCTAGCATAGAAACTGAGGTTTAGAATGAAGAATGAGCTAAGATTGCTATCAATCTTTAAAATATATTATATATACACAGTTTGAGAGATTCTAATAGTTACATATAACTATATTAATTGAAATACATCTCCATCCCTAAATATCTATGTTTAATCTCAATAACACAAGCAGGAATAGGAAACCAACAAATGACAGGAAGTGCATTTACACCATCCTGTTTATCAGGGTACCTATAGATATTTATTTTAGGTATGTTTTTTCTGGATTCAGATTGTGTTGGTGATTTTGATGGTGGAGGGTCAGCTAATTATGGTGCAAAAGGGCACAGTAAATGTATTCAGACCTTCAGCAAGCATATTACATACACATCTGTATGTATATAAATATATATATACATATACATAAACTCACACATAAACTCACCTATTTATTTGCAACTGTATGTTTACAAACTATGTGCGTATATATACACATACACATACAGTACATAAACATATACATATACATAAACATAAATTCACACATCTATTTATTTGCAAGTGTATGTTTATGTACTGTATGTGTTTGTGTATGTACACACACACATAATACATAAACATATACATAAACTCACACACCTATTTATTTGCAAGTGTATGTTTATGTATTGTATGTGTGTATACAGTACATAAACATATACAGAAATTAGTGTGTATGTAATGCTAAAGATCTGTACTGTATATGTGTTTGTGTTTGTGTTTGTGCATGTGTGTGTGTGTGAGTGTGTGTATGTCTTCTCAAGTTTTCACGGGTGTGTATGTGCAAAAAATTAAAATCTCGGGTGTTTTCCGCTTCATAGTAAATAAGTTAGTTTAACTAACTTATTTACTATGACGCGAGAAAACACCCGAGATTTTAATTTTTTGCATACACACACACACACACAGCTCCAACAAAATCAGTTTATATTATTGGTAGAAATTAGAATTGGAATCAAGTTTGCCAGAAAAGCTGAGAAATTCATATTATTTTTCTATTTCAAAATCGTTTAAAAGCATTTGTCCCCCTCTCTCCTCCTCTCCCCGCCTCTTTTGACATTGCTAATCATGCTGTCTTATTGGTCACTTGGTTGGAAACAGTAATTGCCGGTTGGGCCAAAAGAAAAATGTTTATGTCTGCCACAGTGATAGAGCTCTAGCGATTCCATGAGGAACTAACAATTATTGATGGTCTGATCTTTAAAGGTGAAAGACTTGTAGCACCACAATCACTGAGGTTTGAAATGACAAAGATCATTCACTGAGGGCACTTGGGGCAAAGGATGTGAAAAGACAGGGTCAGAGAATTTTGCTTGTTTAGGCACACTAAATTTAAAGGTGTGCAGAAGATGAGGACACCTACTAAACTTTGAACCAAAGACAGCAGATCTGGATAGTTTGGAGATTTATCCATGGGAAAGTTAAGAGTCCTTTGAATTGTAAACAACAGCAAAGATTTCAAGCATTTTAGGGAGGGGAAAAGACATAGCAATACAGATAGGCCTTGAGTTACAACAGTTCATTTAGTGACTGTTCAAAATTATAATGGCACTGAAAAAAGTGACTAATGACCATTTTCCACACTTCTGACCGTTGTAGCATCACCATGGTCATGTAATAAAATTCAGTCTCTTGGCAACTGATTCCTATTTATGACAGTTGCAATGTCCTCTTTTGTAACTTGAGCCGAGGTAGCGCAGTGGTTAGAGTTCTGTACTACAGCTACTTCAGCTGACTGCTAGTTCAGCAGATCAGCAGATCAAATCTCACCGGCTCAAGGTTGACTCAGCCTTCCATCCTTCCGAGGTGGGTAAAATGAGGACCCAGATTGTTGGGGGCAATATGCTATTTAGTATACTGTCGATTGTTGTAAGCCACCCAGAGTCCTCCGAGAATGGGCGGCATAGAAATATGAATAATAATAACAACAACAACAACAACAACAACTTTCTGACAAGCAAAGTCAATGGGTAAGCCAGATTCACTTAACAACCATGTTACTAACGTAACAACTACAACAATTCACTTAACAACGGTGGCAAGAAAGGTTGTAAAATGGGGTAAAACTCACTTAACAAATGTCTGTTTCTGTCTCGCTTAGCAACAGAAATTATGGGCTCAATTGCAGTCATAAGTCAAGGGTTACCTGTATGTCAATGAGTTTCAGAGAGGGAGAAGACAAAACGAAAGCATGGGATTTGCAATTTTATGACTTGCTGCTTTCATTTCCTTTTAAACAAACACATTCCCCATGTTGCTTTTCTTTTTCTTTCTTCAACAATAGTGATTTTTTAGAAAACTTGTAGAAAGAATGTTGCTGAAGGGAATTTTGCATTTTCAATCAGCAACAGCTGCAATTCTAACATCCAGGAGTGGCTTTACTTGAAAGTATTTGAAAACAATTGAAAGTACTTTCCCATCCTTATTTGACCTTGGAAGCTAAATTGGGGACTTCCAATATGCGCAATGGTGAGAGGATGCTTTGCTGGCTTTTGTTAGTTGAATTGCACGAAATGCTGGATCCGAGTCACTGTAATCTCTCTGGAACAAAGGAGAGATTATGGAGAGGACCCATATAACTCCGGACAGATGCTTCCCTTGAGTGGCCTGTGGAAACTGTTGCTTTTACAGCTGGCTTATGAGTGGAATGGCTTATAGTCAGAATATACATTAAGCTCAAAATTGCAAAGCAACTTTTAGGCTTGCAAGGTACTCCTTGATTCATTGGCTGAGTTTCCCTCTCCTTAAAACGCAATTATGCAAATTTGATTTTGAAAGTTTTAAAAATATGTGATTATTATTTTTTTGGATTATACAGTGAAAGAGTGCTTAGCATATGGATTTTGGAAAGTTAATAAGGGGTCAAGCATATTTGGAATTGTATTCTTGAATGATTTAGAAGGTATTTTCTTATCAGAAAATGGATATTTTTTTCTTTTTTTTTAATAATAAGGAGACTTGAAGGCTGGACACTAGTGTCGAGGATAAAGAAATGGGAGTAGAAATCCTTATGAAAATTTCTGAATATTTTTCGGCTCAGTTTTTGGACAGAATGGATCAAATTCATGTTAAAATTGAAAGGAATATCTGATGGAGTTGTAATACAAGAATGAACTGCAATGAATGTTTATGAAATTAATTTGAAGAGTGACTTCAATGCAATATAAATGGATCTGATAACTTATGAGCCATTGTGACACAGTGGTTAGAATGCAGTACTGCAGGCTACTTCTGCTGACTGCTAGCTGCCTGCAGTTTGGCAGTTCGATTCTCACCAGGCTCAAGTTTGACTCAGCCTTCCATCTTTCCAAGGTGGGTAAAATGAGGACCCAGATTGTTGGGGGCAATAGGCCGACTCTGTAAACTGCTTAGAGAGGGTTGTAAAGCACTGTGAAACGGTATATAAGTCTAAGTGCTATTGCTATTGCTATTCCCTAGAGGAGATGAGCAGGTATGTATATATGTATGTATTTATTTCCTGCCTTTATTATTTTTACAAATATCTCAAGACGGCAAGCCTATTCAACACACCTCCCTCCTCCTATTTTCTCTGCAACATCCTTGTGTGGTGAATAGTTCTGAGAAAGAGTGACTTGCCCAATATCACCCAGATAGCTTTTATAGCTAAAGTGGGACTATAACTCCCAGTCTCCCACTTTCTAGCCTGGAGTCTTAATCACTAGACCAAACTGGCTCTTAAATCAGGAAATAGATTTGGTTAATTTTTGTTCTCTGGATATACAAACGAGTTCTCCAAAGATTTGGAAGGACTTTTTTTTTTAGAAGTAACAAACAAAAGGATAAATTTTCTCTTTAACACATACAAGAGAAATCTTTTAAAGTTCCGAAGGATTTTCGTTCGGAAACACAAATGAGCAGCAAATTATCCTGGGGCTTTTTTAAAAAAGAGGTCAAAGAATATCTTTAAAAAAAATTAAGGAAAATTTATAAGATTGGCTTGTTTGATCAGGGTTAAAAGAAGAACCAGTTATATCTGGTTTCCCCTACTGGACTTTTGCTGATAAAGATTGATTGATGGAGCATTTGGATTTTGTTTTCATTATCTAAGAAATAAGCTATGGGGAAAATAGAGATTATGAAGAAAAGAGTTATATCTGATTGTCCATACTGGACTTGTGCTGATAAAGATGGATTGATGCCACATTTTTATTTTGTTTTCTTTACCTAAGACATGAACTATGGTAAGATGAGAAGTTATGTTTTATTTAGACATGGGGATAAGCTATTAAAATTGTTTTAATCTTTCGGGATGAAGAGGGAAGTTACTTCTCTTTTCTTTCTTGTTCTTATTTTTCTTCCTTTTCCTTTATCACACCCTTTTTTCTATTTCTGTTCTATTTATTTATTTTTTTGCATTTTTTTTGTATTTTGCATTGACTTCTATCCTTTACATGTATAATTCTTAATACAATTATTTGAAAAAAAAAACAAAAACAAAAGCGAAACCAAGTTGGGGTAGAAACTAGATAATACTTGGAGGGATTTGGGAGCTGGTAGACTAGTATGCGAAATTGAAAAATAACTCTCATTGGAAGCATTAACAATCTACTTCTTTACTATTGCCAAGAAAACCCCATGGACATGTCTACTTAGTCATCTGGAATTATGCTTGACTTGGCAACTTATTATGTTTACATTTAGTAACTTGGAAATAGTATTACTGAAATAGGAATGTTGACCCCAAATCCCAAACCAATTAGTAAATTCTACTATGTATTCTCCATCAAATTCCTCTCGCACTTCCTCTTTGGCTGTCCGATATAGCACAGCATTGGGCAGTTTATCCCACTAAAGATAGTTTTGCTGTTGTTCAGTCACTGAGTCATGCCCATCTCTTCATGACCTCATGGACCACTGAATGCCACCCCCCATTCTCCACTGTCTCCCAGAGTTACTAAAGATAGTGCTTGCTATTAATTTATAACTAGTCAATGCCAGCTGCAAAAAATGTGAAGAGAGATGTATGAGAGGCATTCTTTTAACTAGCATGTGTGTGTGTGTGGATGCACATTCAGTCATGTGTATTATATAATCCAAGGCATAATTCAATATATACAATATTATAAACACTTGAACTACTTTTCCACTTATCATTTTTTTATAATGAGCTGTCTTTTTGCAGGATTTCATTTATTTATTTTTATTTATTCCATTGATATAGCCACCGATTTACCTACATGACTCTGGATGTCATACAATAAAATGATCAAATAAATAGTTATAAAACAACATAATACAGCAATTAAAAAGTGACTAGATATGAATAAAACAAAATGGAAGAAAGATGCTCGTCTCTGGTAAAGGGTACTCTAAAAGCATTGCAAACTTGTTTGGGGTTTGTAGCTGCAACAAAATCTCTTTTTCTAATTCTCACGTGGATGTGCTTATCAAAATGTCCACTCAAGGAAAGATGGAATCGCTTTTAAAACACCCAACAATATTGGTGGGTTTTGTTTTGTTTTTCATTATACAACTGTGTTCTGTTTTGTTTTTACATTTTTCTGTGAAGCGCCATCCATCCATGAAAATTATATCAGACTTCTCCAGTCCTCCAGCTATCCCAGTGCTGAAACTCTTAGAATTTTCATCCAGCTCATGCCACGAGGACATCATCCATCCAGACATCATCATACAAATAATGAAAAGTACATAACTGGTGTTATCCCTTGTCCATGCCAGCATGGATCACTTTTAGAAATTCCAAGAATTCTAGAAAACTTGTATTACTGCATCAATAGAAGGGGGGAAAATATCCTCTCTTCCAAAACTGGGTTTTATTAATTTTAATTCCTTAACTTCTGCATCTGGTCTCAATTTGAGCATAAAAATGTAAGGTTTGTTTAATTTTCTATGATCATCGGTGGATAGCAAGGTTCTGATTCATTCTTCTGCCAAATCAGATGGGGCGTGAAACAATCAGCAGTGAACTGAGCTGTTTTCTAAATTGCCAAATCCGAATTCCAATCAAATCTTGTGTTTAGGACATAAATGTCCAGGCAGATATCCAGACAGATAGATAGAATCTCTCGCATTGAAAAGGTGGTTGCATGATCAAACTATAAATAACTATCAAGTAAATATTAAACCTGTGCAGGGTTTAAATGAAAGTTTCATCGAATTATCTCATTGAACCAAATTTGCCAAATGACACGGTGGAGGGCTGTGAAGTGTTTACATAAATTATATATGTTGCAGAAAGGGATTAAGTGACCTGATGAAGTCCTGATATTGCAGAAGGAGGTAGCCAATAAATGTTACCACCTCATTAAACTTTCTGTCAGCCAGAACTTTTCTGGTGTTGGCAAGATGAAAAATGAATTGGACTTCATTCACTTTCTCAGCTCCTTTGTTTCTTTACTGGGGCTCCCCATTAGCCTCACCTTTGTGTTTACTCACTCGAACCCTTTTATTTTGTGCTAGTCCTCCCAGTGCAACTGGGAATTCAGCCAGTTCCTAGCACTCTGAAGCTGGCTTCAAGGCTGACCAGTGTTATATTCTCTCTTAGATTTAGCATGGCTGAGTGTAAGATGGTTGCCAAAGTACGACTTGGCATCTGGCTAAGAGTGAAAGGCTCAAGCAACCACAGCTTTCAAAAACAGTGAGTAGATATTTCTGAAGTATTGCCTTTGTGCAATTTTTCTTCTCTTCTTGGTAACAAGCTGCAGGTAATCCTCAGCTATTTGTTTAGTGACCGTTCGAAGTGACAATGTCTGAAAAAAGTGACTTATGACTGGTACTCGCACTTACGACCAAGGCAGAATCCTCAAAGTCGCTTGATCAGAATTCAGCCACTTGGCAACCAGCATGTATTTACAATGATGGCAGCCTCCTGGGAGTCATGCGATCACCATTTGCGACCTTCCCAGAAGCTTTCAATAAGCAAAGTCAATGGGGGAAGCTGGATTTGCTTAATGACTGTGTGATTTACTTAACAACTGCAGCAATTCACTTAAATGGCCAAAAGGGTTTAAAATTGGGCTCAACTTACTTAACAACTGTCTAGCTTAGCAACAGAAATTCTAGTCCCAATTGTGGCTATAAATAAACCTCTACCTACCAATCCGATACAACTCACTCCTGCCCAGAAGAGGTGAAGTTTTGCCTGAATTCTTTGCCCAACCTGTTGCCCCAAGTCAGAGGACTCGAGCTGACCAATTAGTAACATGCAAACCAGCTTCCAACCTCGAATCCCAGTGACCACAGGCAATAAACCACAACACAAAGACAGATAAATTTCTCAAGGGTTTTAGAAAAGTAAATAGAAAAAAGCTTACTTTTTATGTAGAGTTCATCATTTTTATTGTTAAACTGGAATAGAATTCTTTGTACATTAGTTCAGCACAGCTTCTCCATAGACTCTTTACTCTCAATTTCAAGGCAACTGCCTTTTCCTCTTCCTTATTGTATTGCCTTAAAAGAGATTCAGGGGAAATATTTGTGTGGTGAAACTTGTAAAGTTAATCTCCTGCAGCCACAGAGGGTTAATGTCGTCTAAAGAGACTATTATTCCTGTTTTTGTTCCTTTCTGCATAACTAAGCAGCTGCAGTCTTTTGACGCGGTGTTATAAGCCATTGATCAACCTTTTTCTTTTTTCAATTGCAAGTCAAACAGCTGGAATTGAACAAGCGATTTGAATATTGAATCCAAAATCCAGTCAAATCATCCTCTTTGAATCTCAAATCTCCAGTTCAAAACAAATCAGAGCTAATTTTTAGTGGCCTGGTAATTCTGCCATGTATATGATTAACTCTTTCCAAGGCCAGCTTTTCAGCAACGCTATCCAAAACCTAGAAGAGAAAACGGAGGTAATACCTGTAATAACAGGGAATTATCATCCCAGCAGCTGCTGCCCTCTTCCCCTGTCATCTGGAACTGCAACAGATGAAGTTAAATATAAAAATGTACATATCTAAAAATGTTGGTCACGCAGAAGTATGTCTCTCTTCTAAGCTGAGATTTGCAAATCCCTTTAATTGATGGCATAATTAAGGAAGAAGCAAGGTATTTTCAAGCACAGGACATTCTATGTAGTTTGAATACATTGCTGACAATACTTTGAACTTTTTTTTTTAACCTGGTTCCATCTTTCATCTGAACCAGTGTTCACCAGGGATTAATTGAGGATTTAAGGCCTGAAATGGATGCCTTAAGCTTGCAAAAAACATTCACACAGTGCTTTTCTTCACTACCAATGTAGAGTCAAATACAAGTGATGCCAAATATCTATAATTTGTCTGTCCTCAAACCTACCCTTGGGTAGAAAACAACCTGAGGGACCACTGGCAGTCTTGAAGGGTAGGGTGGCTCTATATGTCCCCTCTGGAAGAACCAGTGTCTCTGAACTCAGCATAGATTTTGAAACATTGCACTGTTGGTCTACTTATTGGTAATGAATTACGTACAAAAGACTTTCTTCTGGTTTTGAAATTTGAGTGCCCCTTTAGGAAGGGATGCCTCACGTTCAATACTTGACCCAGAGCTGAAGCTTCCAAAGACAGCGTTCATCCTTAGCAGGAGGAACATTCTTTTTCTCTCCTGTGCTGCATCAATCCAAATCAATTCTTGCTTTTGCAAAATAAGAACTACTCTTGTGCTAATTGTGAGATAATTTCCAAGGAAGCGTTTGTTTCTCTCCAACATCAGAGGCAGGACTACAAGGGACCATTTAATATAGAATTCCATTCAGCTTCTATGGCTCTTTTCTCATATCGGAAAAATCAGGCCAAAAAAAAAAGAGGGATGATTGGATAGAGGGCATAGTTGGAAGGGCTGTAGATCTTCTGAGCCTCTCCCTCCCTCCCTCTCTATTGTATTCTTACCCCAGGAGGAAGTTTAGGGTATTTGTAGAATCCTTTTTTTCCCTTCTTCAATGGGAAAATAAAAATAAAGGAAAATTTAAAAAGAAAATAAATTACAAATAAAAGCATTACAAGCCTCTTTCCACTTTTTCTGCCTAACCACTTTGCCTCTAGATCTGTTACTGGGACAATCATATTTTCCAATGATCACTAGGGTTTTTCTGCTGGAAATTAAATCACTGAACTTTTTTTCCTCATGCTTATTTTGGTTCTAATAAAATTAATCCTCAGACACATGGGGATGCCTCTTACTTCATCTTGAAGTGTCTTTCTCTTATTTCATCTCCTTCTGTCTTTCATAACCATTAACTCGATTATATTGCTACAATTTTCCCATTTTTAAAGAAGGACCGGGGAGGAAAAACCCCTCAATGTGCAATTATGGGCATTTTCTCTTAATAGACACCTTGTTGTGTAAATTTTTCCTAACTTATGCATTATTTTTGTAGGCAAGTGAAATGAGTAATTTTTAAGTTATAAACTTTGGGAAACTTTAGATATCTCCAATTTCATTTTCTATATAACTGCATTTTAATCCAAAAGATTCAGGAAATGCAAAATGGGGAAGAAGTTTCTGTTCTTAATATTATTATTATTTTGGAAACTTGATACACAGATTAGGTATCAAAAGAAAAACCAAAGTCTTAATTTTCAACATCTGTAGTACTCCTTTTACATTTGCAAACTTTTCCATATCTGAAGTTCTAAGAAATAGCAGGCTAACTGAATAATGTACATGTTTCTGTCAAGCATCCTGGCTTGCCTGCTGTAATATTACTATTATTTATTATTTACATATTTAATGATGTTATTACCATTATGCACTGTTAGCCTGACTAATTGTAATGCAATAAACATAATTTACAAGTATGTACATAATCAGCCCTTACTGGCAATACCTGAAGCAGCTGCAGTTTTTCTATCACAATCCCTTTAAAAGTGATATCATCACGATACGTGTCTGTTTTGATCATCATAGGCATCAAGTGACCTACATAGAATCAATTTTGTCTTCTTTAATGAGATGTGATCAAAGCTATAATTAGGCTATGATTATCTTGTTTTGAACTGAATATTACAGAGAGAAAAAGTAAAATCCCACGTACAGAAGGTATTTGCAAAGAAAGACAGCTGCTCTGACTACATATAGCTTATTCTTTTTTTTCTTTTTTAAATATAGATTGCTTTGGAAACCTCCATTTTTCAAAAATATTAATAATTATAATGTAATGATAGCTTAATCTTACAGTACAGACCACAGGTGTCAAACTCACACCTTCATGTTGCCGTCTCATGATGTTTCCTGATATTTTTCCCATTGGTGGAACTGTGGTGGGCGTGGCCTGTATGTGACACATCTGGCCTGTGCACCAACAGTTCGACACCCCTGGTATAAACCTAAACAGTTTGGTCCTAAATAAGGAGTTGTGTCAAAATGTAGGGACAGAACACAGAATATAAGGAACTGAACTATGTTCTAGGTTAAAATCAAGGTTTTGATTTTAAAACTCAGCCTTCCATCCTTTCTAAGGTAGGTAAAATGAGGACCCAGATTGTGGGGGCAATAAGCTGACTTTGTATAAATATACAAAAGTATGAAGACTATTGCTTAACGCATTGTAAGCTGCCCTGAGTCTCCGGAGAAGGGCGGCATATAAATCAAATTTTTTAAAAAAATCAGATATCCTGATCCTGTAGATGGCTAGAGTTTATTTAGAGGATATACATAGCTGCCCACTCACTCTCAGTGACTCCAGGTAGCTTACAAACAAAGTTCATTGATATAGCATTTGCTTTCCATAAAAAGTTCTTACTTCGATCTTTGATACCTCCAGTAAAAAAATCCCACAGCTGCCAGTCTATGTAAACAGTAAGAGCCTAGGTTGGCCAATGATCTGATTTAAAATAAGGTAACTTTTTATGTTCCTAAATTCAGAAATATAAAAAGGCAAACTTAAAAGTCAACTGAAATGGTTCTTATATCTTATTGAGAGGAATAAATGGTTCAATTTCTGCCAAGCTCATCCACTTAATGAGCAAGTGGTATGTAGCCAATTTGATCTGCTTATACACATCAGTCGTTAACAGCAACCACATAGTTTAACAACTCTGATGGAGAAAGTGAGATGAGAGAGACAGGCCCAAGGGCCCACCAACTCTAGGGAGGAAGAGTTTTCAGCTATAACCATAACACATTGAGAAGTGCTAGGAACACTTTGAGATATGAAAAAGAGTGGGACAGGGATGAGACTCCAACTGGGATTAAAATGGGAATCAGAAACCTGTGCTGAGCATAGCAGATGCTTATTAGAACTGACCTTCTGCTAAGCATCTTGCAAAAAGGGGCAGCCAGAACTGAGTTGTAGTTCTGGAGAAGTAGAAGTTCAGGCTCGTAGGTTCACACAAAAGAGAGTAGTGTTGTGGGTGAATTTTAGGGAACAAGATATTCATAATAGGAGAAACGAAATAGTCTGTATACTCTCGAGAATGATGCAGAGGCTCCTTTATCCTGCAATCCTATCTATATTTTCCTGGGAGTAAACTCTGTGTCAATACATGGTACCTTTCTCCTGAGTAATTATTGTTGCAATCAGTTGTTGCTTAATTTAGCTAATATCTTTGATCCTGGATCATGTACAGGTCAGTGAGGTTTTATAGAGAACCCTAGTTCTGTCAAAGAAAGACAACCATTGTTATTCTAATACAGAAGAGATTTTTTTAAAAGGTGATTTTATTAGAAGCTGTTGACTTTCTTTTCATTCCAATTCTTTCTATTTTGCCTTTTTCGAAATGTACTGGTATATTATAGACTTTTAAGTTAAAGATGTGTTACTTAAGATAATTGATAATATAAACCAGCCTTGTGAGGATTGGGATGGTTGACTTTCTGACAGTCAACATTTTGATTCTGAGGAAAGTATAACATCTCAACAAATAAAAACATTTATTTCCTTTTACATTTTGTCAATAATTTTAAATGAGAAAGAGGGGAAAGGCTTGAGATCTCATTCCTATCTTTCAGCTGTTTTTTATTAAATATGTTTTTGTTGAATAATTATCTTTTGCACGTGGAAAGGTTTTGGCTACCTTTATTAAAATATCAATACTTCTCCCTAACAGGCATGGATATAACTGGCTCTGAATAAGGTTGGATTGCTTAAGCATCAATGTAATGATGCCAGTACTGCAATTTTATTACTAGGATGTTACAATTATTGATTATAGATAATCATCAACATTTTAGAGCTCTGATTTTCATAAGAGTATAACTGGCTTCAGTGGGGAACAGATAATTTTAAGATATATATATATATATTAATACTTCATGTTCAGAGCAAAATATTCAATCACTAAATAGAGCATAACTCTACTTTGACTATACAAATTCTAAGGGTAACATTATAAACAAAAATTTATGTATGAATTTATTTTTAAGAATATGCAAATATGAGTTAAGATACATACAGAAATAACCATGTTGGTTAGTTTTTTCCCAGATAATTTTTTAAAAATAAATATTTTTTTTAAAAAAACCCAAGATGCTATTTGCAACTGAAGCTACATCCTGTTTTTACACGTCTCACTTGCAAAAAAAGATGAGGCTTCAATTGCATAGCCAAAGCTGCCATAATGACTTTTTAAATGTCCCACTATAGATGCCCCTGTTTGAATATTTAATGGGAAAGAAACTATACCCTGCTATTCAGTCACACACACATATATGGGGGTGTTAACAATATAAGGTATAGATCAGGGGTGGGCAATTGTGGCAACTTTATGACCTGTGGACTTCAACTTCCAGAATTCCTGGGCCAGCACGGCTCTGAGAGTTGAAGTCCACAGATCATAAAGTTGCCATAGCTGCCCACCTCTGGTGTATATAGTTCCCAAATGACCATGTACATTGTGCCCAATTGTAATGGTTTTCATATAAAAGTATGTAAGGAGAACTAAATGCATCAACTTTTACTTATTGGTTATGTGAATGCTTTTGTTTACCACCCTTTTCCCTAAGGTTCCTAGTTAGATTGCAATTTCATCAAAATGCTAAAAAAAAGAATGCTATCAAATTTATAATATGAAGTTCTTAAGGGGTTAGTGGTTGTTACTTGAACTGGCTTAGGCTTTTCTTCTTCTAACTCTGACCTTAAGCACCCGTAAGTAACCTCAAGGAAGCTGGAAGACAGGGTGCACTAGAAACCCATTCAAACGGTCAGTGATCTATTTGAATGGCTAAGACCTGCCCCGGTTTTACTTGTCTGCAGTAATACATTTGTTCTTCCTAATGTCAAATTAGCATTACTTTTTATATCAGCCTCTCCTAATCTGATGTGGGACTATAAATCCTTCTTTTCATATAACTATAGAATATTTTAGAAGTTCTGGAAATGTTAGTCTTAAGTGGGAGAGCATCAGTTTGGGAAAGAATGGCCATGTTAAATAAATGAAAATGGAAGCAAATTGACAAACGCATACTTCCTGGTTCATATGTGATGGAATCAGTGGTGGGTTCCTCCCGGTTCGGCCCAGTTCGGTTGAGCCGGTAGCAGTGATGAAATGATGTCACCGAACCGGTTCTGCCCCCTGCCCCTCCCATGTTATTCTTACCTTTTATTTTGCCCCACCCCCAATCTATTGCTGCCTCCTGAGTCCCAGCTGATTGGCTAGAAGGAAAAAAAACTGTTTAAACTCTTGCCGCTGGGGTTCAAAGGGCCACCCTACAGCTGATCAGTGTTAAAAGGCAGTGTGGTGGTAGACCGGTGCCTCCAAAAACAAATGATTAGACCGGTGCCTGCAAAAATAAATGGGTAGACCAGTACAGCTCTGCAAGCAGTTAAAAGCCTGGTAGACCAGTACCTCTGCTAAATCCTAAAGAATTGTCACATGACCGTCAAGCCACACCCACAAAATAAGCCACACCCACAGACCTGTAGTAAAAAAATTTAGAACCCACCCCTGGATGGAGTGTCGTCCAGAGTCCCATAAAGGAAGAAAGTGCATTCCAAAAGAGCAAGAAACAGTGAAGTTGAGATAGTTTGTTTGGGAAGAAGACAGTTAGGGCAGCTCCTCCCTAGAAATTTTGAGTATATCTTTAATGGTACAAATAGTTTGCTTTGGTTAAGCAAGGTTTCTATCTATAGGGGAGGAACAATAAAAGAAAATGTTCAGAAGGTTCTTCTGCATTTTTAATGGTTATTGGAGCTTGATAATCATGTCACCAAATACAAAACAGCATCAATTACTTAAAGTACGTGGGTATAAATAGCAATAGCACTTAAACGTATATACCGCTTCGCAGTGTTTTACAGAGTCAGCATATTGCCCCCAACAATCTGGCTCATCATTTTACCGACCTCAGAAGGATGGAAGGCTGAGTCGACCTTGAGCCGGTGAATCTCGAAAGCGCTCCCGTTGCAAACCGGTAGTAAAGGTAAGTAGAACCCACCCCTGCAGTAGAAGTAGTTTGCAGTACTGCATTCTAACCATGGCTTTTCATGGTGATATTGATCAAATATCAAGGAAGCCATATAGTTATCTGATCATGACCACTGATTAACATGTTGACAGATGAAAAAAGTATTTAGAAGTGAAAACCAAATCTAGTGTATCATGGCTCATCGGGTAAGTAGAGGCCATGATACTTGGAACAAGCCTATGGTTATCCTATTGGCCATGAACTCCTAAACAACTCGTGACCCACCTAACTTGCCTCTCAGTCATGGAGGTTAAAATGCTTCCATATACAGTGGCTCCAATACTATTCTAATTTTTTAGTTTGATAGATTTTGCCTTATATAGGTGATTATTTTTGTTATTTGATTGGGATTCAACGTATTGCTTTTTTCAAACTTCTTCAACCGGAGGGTGCAGACTAACTAAAAAATGTCATTATTTGGCAAGTGATTAGCACAATCTGTGTCACAGTGGAATATGCTTCTGCTGCAACAAGATGAACTAATTTAACTTTGAGCTGACTATTCCATGGAGCAAGGGAGTAGGAGGACTGAAATATGTTCTTTCTGTGATAGATACAATGTGGAGAAGAAACTGCACTGAGCAACATTGTTCTCTTCGCTAACAGAGGAAGGCGGCAATGGAATTTTTCTCAATTCATGTCACTTCCATGAAATTTCTCCTTTGGGATGCACGTTTAATTAAAATATCATGTATGCCAACATCAAAACCTGGCCAGAGTTTTAAAAACTAATCTCAGATTTAATAAAGAAATTGAGGGGGGGAAAAAAAACCCGGACCAGCCACTAAGAATGTCTTCATGTGGGTGGCTTTTATGCATCTTTTAAAAAGAACCTAATAAAGTCTCAGGGCAGGTCTGTTCCTTCTAGTTATGAAATTTATTGTGGTGAATCTAATGCAGATCTTAAAATCAGCATTCACTTTCCCCCCTCCACACATGGTTTCTTTTAAACTTTTATACAATTGAGTATAATGATAATTTTGAGTTTATACTTTATCCCTTTCTTATCCATGCATTTGGAAATTGTAAAAAAAAATATTTTTAAGGCCATGAGCTATTAAATCAAGCAGTGCTTGGGTATCATATGTTTGCAGCTGTATAAGATATAGCGGTGCTGTGAATATCCTCAACCTAAGAGGTCTCTTTAGGACAAAAATGGAGTTGTCCCAACAATGAAGGGGACTGAAATTTCAGGATATAAGAAATTTCATATCTTAGCAGTACCAAGTGTTATCAGAAATAGAGCCTAGATCTCAGAAAATTACAGATTATTGGTAAATGAGACTTGATGGAATACTTCTCCATACAAGAAAAGCAAATATTACGAGCAGCGCTGGCACAGTGGTTAGAGTGCAGTACTGCAGGCTACTTCTGCTGATCACCAGCTGCCAGCAGTTTGGCAGATCGAATCTCACCAGGCTCAAGGTTGACTCAGCCTTCCAACCTTCCGAGGTGAGTAAAATGAGGACCCAGATTGTTGGGGGCGATAGGCTGACTGTGTAAACTGCTTAGAGAGAGGCTGTAAAGCACTCTGAAGCGGTATATAAGTCTAAGTGCTATTGCTAGTGCTAAACGTCACATTAAAATTCCAACTGAGTTTCTATACATAAATGTCTACATCAGAAGTCCCCAACCCCCGGGCCGTAGCCCACTACTGGGCCATGATCCATTCAGAACATGACCACAGAAATGACAGGTGAGTGCATATGCATGAGTGCAGCTCCACTTATGCGCACAGCAGGCGGCAAGTACCTGCAGGCAGCTCCATTTGTGTGAGTATCTACAGACAGCTCCATTTGCGTGCGTGTCTGCCACTTGCCCAAATGGAGCTGCACATGTGCTCACCTGTCACTCACTCAGAACCATCCTCTCTCTACCCCTCTGCCAGTCTGCAAAGCTGGAAAGGTTGGAGACCATTGGTCTGCATGCATGTGGGACATGGATATCTATACAGATAAAAATAAGGACAGCTAAAATGATAGAAAATAGAGACAAAGATGTAATTGTAGTGTAATACATGCCACCCTTGTATGTACATTTAATGAGCATACTGTCACTTGTCATTTGGGGTATAACAAAAATGATTCATGGAGTTTCCTATGTTGTACATATACTGGTAGCATTTTATTGGGAACAGAAAAGAAGTGGATTGTCACAGCTTCTTTGGGGATATGTTTTCAACTCCCAATCTAGTCCTAAATTCTCCTGGCTATCTAAGTTTTTACCAGGGATTTTCTGCTTAGGTTTAATGGCTTTTTGTTTGCTTGTGAGATCAGTCATGATTGGCTAGGTGCACAGACCACCTGGGGAAACAAAGGGATTAAATCAGGGGTAAAATGCTCCCAGTTTGGACTGGATCACCCGATCCAGTAGCGATAGCGACGGGTGGTTTGGAGAACTGGTAGCAAAAATCCCTCCCCCCCACCCCGTATGCCCAGCTGAGCTGCGCGATCATCAGAGGCTTTTTTTTTTGAAAGCATTTTTTCTACAACCTCTTCGGCAAAAAAAATGCTTTTAAAAGTAAAAAAAAAAGCCTTTGATGATCGCACGGCTCAGCTGGGATCATCAGAGGCTTTTAAAGGCATTTTTTTTACAACCTCTTCTGCTGAAGAGGTTGTAGAAAAAAATGATTTAAAAGAAAAAAAAGTTGGCCATGCCCACCCAGTCACATTACCCCCCACCAAGCTACGCCCACAGAACTGGTAGTAACAAATTTTTACATTTCACCACTGGATTAAATATATGGCAATAACATAATGCAAATCATGCCATGTATATATCCAATGTGAGGATGGAAGTATGACGTAACAGCAGTTTGCATTGTACAACACACATTTCACCATTTTTGTGTCAATCAATCAATCAATGAGAATAGAGCTGGAAGGGACTTTGGAGGTCTTCCTGCTCAAACAAGAGACCCTATGCCATTTCAGACAAGTGGCTGTCCGGTCTCTTCTTAAAAACTTCCAGTGATGAAGCACCCACAACATTGTAGTTTGTACTATATGCTCTTAGCTAGGCCTAACAGAGCTATATGCATTTGCTTACTCAAGAATAAGGACTGGGAAAAATTCTGACTCTTCCATTACAAAGAGAACAAAAGTGCCACAAACTGAATCCTTCCATGTTTTAATCCTTTGGATATAATTACTCCTTACACACACACACACGCACGCACACACCACATTTATTACCTGTAGTAGAATGAGACAAAGAAATGAAAACAATTTGGGATGGCAAAATATAGAGAATTAAGGTAAAATATGAGAGTAGGATTCAACACAGTCATGTAAAATTTGAATTTTCCCTCGCACCCTGCTTTAGATATGAACAAGGCCGTCACACTTGGATGGAGAAAAAATGTGGATGTGGTGCTGACTTTTAGTTTGATGCTGAAAATCAGCTAGAGGGTCATTCATTTATTTATTTATTTATTTATTTATTTGTCCAATTTATATGCCGCCCTTCTTCGTAGACTCAGGGCGGCTTACAATGCATTATAGCAATAGCCTGCATACTTTTATGTATATACCTGCTTATTAGGGCTTTCGTGCCCCCCCAAGTGGCGGTGTTCTATACAAAGCTGGCTTGTTGCCCCCACAATCCGGGTCCCCAATTTACCTACCTCGAAAGGATGGAAGGCTGAGTCAACCTTGAGCCTGATGAGATTTGAACTCGCACTAATTGCAGGCAGCTGGCAGCTAAGTGCTAGCACTTAACAGCACTTAGTCCGCTGCACCACCGAGTGTCATATTGGGGCAATTCATCAAAATCAGTGAATCTTTTGATGAAAATGTAAAACTAGAATGCAGGAAGGTTGGGAAGAATACATAGAATTAAAAAAGGCAGTGCGTCAGGAAAGAAAATGTTACAGGCCTACGCCAGACACCGTAATATTTCAGAACCTGAAATGTCAAGAACGAATTGCAAAAACCTTCTTCCTCTTCCTCTTCCTCTTCCTCTTCTTCTTCCTCTTCTTCCTCCTCCTCCTCTTTCTCTCCTTCTCCTTCTCCTTCTCCTTCTCTTTCTTCTCCTCCTTCTCCTCCTCCTCCTCTTTCCAGAGTTTTTTTTTAAAAAAAGATCAGGAAATTCATATAGAGTCACCTAGTAGATAACAGGATGCCAGAATTGGAACCAAAAGATGACCTCACACTTAATGTCTTTAATGCCTACCAATGGAATAGCTGCCTACTTGACTGACTAGCTGGGAAATCTTTTCTAATTAGAAAAACTCTTGGTCCTTTTATACCGTGTGATAAGGTCTTGCTCAGATAAAATCTATAAACATATCTGCACTGGATTTAGGAGCCTGGGGAGATCAAGCCTGGATAAAACAATTCAGCAATTTAAATGCCTAAAATATATAGATTTTTTGCTGATTCTCTTACTCTCCTGGCTGATTGCAAACCAGCAAAGTTCCCACAGATCAAACTATGATGCATGCAGCTAGTTTATCTGATGCCGCTGAGAATATACTGCCATATCAACATTTTCTTTAGAAAAGAACTAGAGATTAAGAGAGATATTCTAACGTTATGGAATAGTTACAACTTTATATTATCAAGATGGAAATGGGACATGTAGTCCTTGACTTACAACAATTTATTTAGTGTAACAATTCACTTACAACAATTCATGACCATTAGAAGTTACAATGGCACCGAAAAAAGTGACCTATGACCGTTTTTCACACTTGCGACTCTTGCAGGCTCCCCATGGTCTTGTGATCAAAATTCAGACACCTGACAACTGTGATGGTTGTGGTGTCCTGGGGTCATGTGATCACCTTCTGACAAGCAAAGTCAATGGGGAAGCCAGATTCACTTCACAACATATTACTGACTTAAAAACTGCAGTGATTCACTTAATAACTGTGGCAAGAAAGGTCATAAAATGGGGCAAAATTGACTTAACAACTCTCTCACTTAGCAACAGAAATTTTCGGCTCAATTGTGGTTGTAAGTCAAGGACTACTTGTATTGGTTTTGGATAGCATTCATGAGCTGGAGGCAAGTGGTATCTTTCACTGGCATTCAAAAACTTCTAGGTTATGACTTTGATTAACTTCTATAGGCAACTGATGGCTTCCCTAATTTCCCCAGTGAATCTAAAATGAACACACAATTCCTCTGAGAAGAAAAGTGGTGTTTGTGGGGAGTATGTGTGTGTGTATGCATGTGTGTGTGTGTGTGTGATATATGCTACTGGAAACTTTAGGTTCCTATAATGCCATGGAGTTCAAATTAAAAAAGGAATGAGAGAGAGAATAAAAACCCTGTTGCTATAGTATTCTATCAATTAAACATTAAGAAAATATATGGCATTGACAGGTTTGGTGGTTTGCTGCTAGCTGTTAGATAGAAAAAAAATGTATTCAAAAGTTTAAATATATATTCCATGTTCAATTATTCTTATTAGGATCTCGGCTTTAAAATATTAGTGTCAATTATTATGTATATATCTTGTCCAATAATCAAGTATTATAGTTCCTGAATCATTATTTGAAACTATATATGTCATGTCTGATGTGAAAAAAATAACAGGTAAATGAATGTCTACCTTTCTCCTGCAATAAGCCCAGGCCTAGGCAGGAGAAAAAGTTCAGAAATAAATGTGAATTAATATTTTAGAGGAAATCTAGCAGGCTCCTGGAGTGACAAAGCCTTCCAAGCTCAGAAAGCCAAAACTAATTTCAGAGAGACTTACCCTAAAACAAGTTGAATACAATTCGACATAAGGCTGCTCAAATGTGAAACTTCATTGAACGAAACAGTCTTAGTTCCGATAAACATGTAGTATTGTTGCCAACTTCTGCATTGGCGCATTCATAAATCAACCAAAAATAGTTTGCGTACTCGTGATTGACCAACACGATTGAAATAAAAACATCTGGAAGAATGAGGTGAACTTTCCCAAATCTTGTTTTACCACAATGCCACACCTTTTATAATGAGAGACATGGGTTCTATCATTGTAATGGCTCCGTCAGCCATTAAAAAATAATAATAATTAATTGGAACATTTGTTGAAATAATATGAGTCCAGGATGGATTTTCAGTAAGATTCCCTCTTCAGATTCTATTTACCTTTTAATGTGAAAATGAGATTGGTGTATAACGATCACGTTCTTTAAAATCCTGGGTATGCTTTTCATCCATTGCAAATGGATGAAATAAATATTTGAGGTTCCTGTAAAATAGGACAACTTTTTTTTTTATTCTTCATGAATCAGCTCCTATATTTGAAACAAATCGTTGCGGCAACAAGGAATGACAGCCTGACAGCCTAGAAGGTTATTAATGGCAGTGGCAGCCTGCAAATCAAAAATCATGCCAGTGCATCTGTATGAATGGCAATTTGTGCTCCACTGAATAACCACAAAGCCCCTACTCCCCCACCTCCAAACACTGGAACAGTTGGTGGAGAGAGAAGGAACCATAAATATGAATTGTTTTCCCAATGGGAAAGATGCCCCAAATGTATTTGGTTAAGTTAGGAGAACGACAACATGCACAAATTTGCTAAATCAACAGTCCTACTGACTCTTGTGGTCACAGATGAAATCTGTAATTCTACTAAGGAAAGAAAATCATTTCTATTGTTTTTTTTTCTTTTCTTATTCACCCTTCATGAAATCCAAGACTACCAAGTAGTTAGATGCCGTCATTTGTTATCTTCTCTGTGCTCAATGAAAAAGGAAGAATAGCATCTTGATTTGAATATTGTATGATATTTTAGTATCACAAGTTAGGCTACAGTTAAACGATGGATTTTGTGGGTATTATGAGAGGTAAAAACTAGACTTTCAGAAAGGAAAATAATTCACATCTTTAAAAAAAGGGGGGTTGTATCAAACCTTACCCTCACTGGTCATCTCTAAGGTACCCTTTAATTCTGTTACATAGACTGCGCCTTACAACTCAAGTTAGGCCTTGAGAAATTTAAAAAAAGAAAGAGAGAGAGACAGCCTTTGACAAACCATACAGAAATAAGATTAACACTTGTGAACATACAAGGAAAAAGTACTTCATTTACTTTGCATTTCTTTATTTATACATACAAAAGGCTTTTGGTGACTTTTGGGATTCTGGAGCAAGCTTTTCATGTGAGAAAGTGTTGTTTCCCCGAAAAGCTTATTCCCTTACACTTGTCTTTTGATAAATTAAGCGCTGACAGGAACCTACTTTCAAAACAAAACAGAACAAAAAACCCTCAGCTGGTTGCTGCCTAGTTGTAAGCCGATAAACTATTAAGGAGGATTTTTGTTTTTTTAAGTATGATTGATCAATCCTTATTCAGAATTCCAGACTGTGTGAGTAATTCCAGGAGGCAACAAGCACATAATTAATCACCTGACAATAAAATTTAATTGCTTCAGGTTTGTTAACATGGTAGTTTGGTTTCATTGGGTCTGGTCTTGATTTGCTGATTTGGAAAATAAACCAGTTCAACTGAGACTGATTCAGACGCAGCCTGATTGACATGGTTCCAAATTTGTAGAAAGATTCCGCAATCTGAAGTTTCATACCTTCCACTCTTTTGGGAAAAATGCATGAATACAGTAACTTTTTAAAAACTTTTAAACTAGCTAGTTTAAAACAGTTGTATTGGCATATTAGAATTTTTTTGAAGGAACAGAATCCTCAATTTTAGAAGCTAGGCATGAATGTTAGTTTTCTTTTTAAAAAAACTTTTTTTTTTTAAAGAGAAAGCTATTTATAATGTCTCCACATGATGGGATTGCATTTGTAAGTATCACTGTTCCTTTCATGCAGGGTAAAGTTTGCTAGTTTTCAGACAGAGAGATGGAAATCAAGGGGAGGGCTTCTGAAAGACTTACACGCAGTTGGACTGATAACAAATGATTTGCCTGTTTGTTGAGCAATTTCCCAGAAAGCAACA
The DNA here is from genome assembly GCA_012654045.1 of Ptyas mucosa. Lineage (NCBI taxonomy): Eukaryota > Metazoa > Chordata > Lepidosauria > Squamata > Colubridae > Ptyas > Ptyas mucosa. The sequence goes on along the minus strand of WNWU01000003.1, from coordinate 13,045,045 downwards.
GGGACTGAAATGGTGTGCATTCATAAGAAATCTTTCAAATGATGACAGGAGAAAATGAATTGGATTTTGAGCCACAAACCATAAAGATAGATTTGGAGATTGAGAGAAGCTTCCTGTGGGGCCTTGCCTTTGAGTCAATGCTGATTCTGTGAGACTGTCTGGACAAGCTCCTGCAGGTTTTTTTGGACAAGATTGTAGAACAGGGGTATCAAACTCATGTCATCATGGCAGCGTCACGTGATGTATTGGGACTTTTTCCACCTTCACTAAACCGGGTGTGGGTGTGGCCAGTGTGTGATGCATCTGGCCCATGGCCCACGAGTTTGACAGCCCTGTTGTAGAAAGTAGGGCTGAAGGGCTGAGAAGGAAGTGACTGGCCCAATTTTACATACCTGCCTTTGTGCCTAAAGTGGGACTAGAACTTATAGTTTCCCAGTTTCTAGTGTGGTGCTTTAACCACTACATCAAACAGGCTCTCTCATTGTAATCTCATTAAAGAATAATCAGAATAACCTTGGATCACCATATACTAAAGGAGCATTGCACTGTAAGTGTGCATGAAATTTTTTGGCATCCCATTGCACTATTAAGATGGTGCAACTTGCAGAATAATAGCATACCACTGCTTTTATCATTTGCCTTCTCTTAATCTCCCTCCACTACCACCCCACCCTCCACATACCATATACACCTTTGTGAGAGCAACTAAGTGGGCAGGAGGCCCACATTCAATAGTGAATGGTGGTAATGGAGGCAAGGAATCCAGCAATTTGAAGAGGTAATTTGAAGTATCAGATTCTTTACATTCATAGCATATAGCAGGGTGCCTCTGTTTGTTTGTGAAGGGGTTGTGCAGAATGTTGTGGAGCCCTTGGAGAACTCTCAAAGTAGAAAGAGAAAATAAGAAAGAAAAAAGTTACTATTTATGAATGGAGAATAATCAAACAAAGGAGAGGGGAAGAGTTAGAAAGGGGTCAGAAAGTTGGCAAAAGTTGAAGACTGAACTGGAACTGGAGAAAGTAAGGGAAGGATGAACTTGAAGGAATAACTTGGTTTTGTGATGTTAAAGGAAGGGGAAGAAATCAGAAGGTGTATGAAAGTATAAGGGAGAAGGAAGAATCAGAGTGTGGCAGAGGAACTGAGATTCTATTATATCTGGCTTGCAAGAAACAAAGTTTGCTTATATGTTACAGAGGATTCTGGATAGAATGGATTATATGGATCTCTCCCAATCAGATTTCAGTCCTGGCTCTGGGATGTAAATTATATTGACTGTTCTTCTAGACAATATAAGGTGCATTTGGATGAGGTGAGTGTGTCCTTTTAAGATCCTTCTAGTAGATCCTTTTAGATCTCTCAGAAGCAAATGTGCAATCTGATTACTGCTGATTGGATCTGGACCACCTGAAAGGTCTAAAGGTTGGACACCCTGTGTCACAGTGTTTCACTTTTTCCTGAGTGTGGGTCCAGTCAATAGTGGTGGGGTATGAGAAGTCATGACCTTGGCTACTCCTTTGTGGATTGCTGCAGAGTACATCTTTCCTCCCATATAATTTAACATTTGTACTAAACCATTGGTGTATCAATTTGGATGTCATAAATACTGTATATGAATTATAGCTAGTAGTATTTCTCCTGACTGGGCTGAGCAGAAGATGCAGAAGAGGCCAAAACCCAATGTTTGGAGGCAGCATTTGATAGATCTGATGAAATAGATTCAACTTAACCACAAGACCAAATGGCTCAATTTTAGCTCAATCTTGGCTTTTAATAGGCTTGTACTCTTTTGGAAGTAGCAGGTACATGATCTGAAGCTTTTAATGGACTTAGCAGTCCTTCAAGGAGCAATAGGTGAAGATCACAGTCAGGGGAATCTTTCCTCATTTTCAATCAATCCCCCAAATGTGACCATTCTTGGAACCAGAGTTCTGTGGACAGTCACATATGTCCTCATTGCCTGCCACCTGTAATGTCCTGTACTTGAGGTTATTTCTGAAGATTACTCTGAAATTGGTTCAATATGCAATTGCCCACTTCATGATGGGTGACAGCAGTTTTAGCTGAATAACATGTATTGCTTGGTTGAAAACAGGCTTCTGAGAACAATTCAAAATGCAGCTGCTGATAACCTTTATAGTATGGTTTTCACTACTTTTGAGACTGTATATTCCAAATAGAGTCTTGGGTATGTCTTTGATTTCCCTTTCAGTGACATGAGGAGGGTAGGACCCCCAAGGCAGAAATTTTTCATGGATCCCAACCCTAGAAATAATATCTCTCTGCCTGCACCTGAGGGCAGGACAAGAAGCAAAGAGACATTCAACCTAGAACTAAGAAGAAATTTCCTGACAGTGAGAACAATTAATCAATGAAACAGCTTGCCTCCAGAAGTTGTGGGTGGTCCATCACTGGAGATTTTAAAGAAAAGATTGGACAGACATTTGTCCAGAATGGTATAGCACAGGGGTGTCAACTCAAGGGTTTAGATCTGGCCCACGGGGCTGCCCTGGAAACAGTGAAAGACCAGCTCGTAGTGCCTCTGTCAATGAAAATAGAGTTTGTGAGGGCTGCTTGCAGCCCTCCTGGGCTCCGTTTTTGACTGCAATGGCTTCCTCCACTGCCCCCCTAGGTCAAACACAACCCTGATGCAGCCCTCAATGAAATCAAGTTTGACACTCCTGGTATAGGGTCTTGATAAAGGACAATATTTGTAGCTCAAGGTTGAAATGAGGGGGTCCTTGATGCTCTCTGAGCTTTGTTGAATTTTTTTTCAGATCTTTCATTACCCAAATTAGCTTGTGGGATCTCCTGCTTGAAAGGTAGTAGGGCTTGGAAGACCTCCAAGGTCCCTTCCAACTCTGTTATACTGTTACTGAGATAATAAAATGTCAAGGATATATTTCTTCAGTATAGGTCAGGTAAGGAGAAGAGTAACTTTCACAAATGCCAGCTGTTCCAGATCTTCTGAATGTACTAGGATTACAATTAATAGAATGTCTAGCAAGCACTGGCACCAAACTGATGTATTGTGTCAGGGTTCCGACCAATGCTCTAATTAAATCATGAGCCTCGAGCCAAGCTTCAAAAGAAATCCAGTTATTTATTATGAGCTTCATGTCGGCATGTTCCAAGTGAAGCCAACTCTGACCTCACTTAGTTCATGCCACGGCTCTGACCCTGTTTCCCCCTCCCCCAAGATGTGTCATCAGTCACATTCCCCAATGAAGCAATTTTGTGGGTTATAGAGTCCCCTCCCTCCGGCCACTGTGGGTATCCATGGAGATGGCATTGACATAGAAATGGCTGGAATGTGCTTTTGGTTTGACAGCGTGGGAATTGACTGAATTCCCACACTGCAGCTGGGGATAGGGATGGGGAACTGAGCTGTGAGGCTCAGTTCCCCATCTCCCTGCCTCTGGTAACTCAAGAGCAGGTCAGGAATGCTTCACGAGTTGACATTCGGCTTCCTTCACTTCCCAAAGGCGACCTGTACAAAGCAAAAATAGTACAGGTATTGATTTCAGGGGTGCGACCCTCCCCAAGGTTTTGTTGGGTTGTCTTCATGGAATTTATCTATGAGGCAGTCAGCTTGGATGTTTCTGCTCTTTACCCAAGATGCCTCTGATAGGGGGTAGCCCTTCCATTTGAATAGGTATTGGCATTGTCTCCTGTGCCACTCCAAGTCTAGAATGTGTTGCACTTCATAATGTGTGTAGCACCTCATTTATTAACTGCATGAACACTGCTGGGGCCCCTGCAGTCCGGATGGCATCACTTTGAGTTGGAAGCTCCCTAGGGGGCAGTTGAATGCTATTTTTTATTCATCTCCCTCCCTGATGCGGACTCAGTAGTATGCTTCTCTGAGGTCTAATTTAGTAAAGATTTTTCTCTCCATGCACCCCAGGGGTCAGGGAGTGACTGGAGAGCCCAGGCTTTAGGAGTCCCTGTCGTTTTGATTAGTTTTGAGTCAGTTGGCTTGCTGTCAAGGTTCCCCCCAAGGTGTGTCATCAGTCACATTCCCCAAAAAAGCAATTTTGCGGATTGTAGAATCCCTCCCTCCGGCCACTGTGGGTATCCGTGGAGATGGCCTTGACATAGAGATGGCTGGAATGCGCTTTTGTTTTGACTGAAGTGCGATTTCCTCTCTGCAGCTGCGAGGCTCAGTTCCCCATCCCCCTACCTATGGCAATTCGAGAGCAGATCAAGAATGCTTTGCGAGTTGACATATTGTTTACAAATATATTGTGTATAAATCCATCTGAATCATTACGGAACTTGAAGCTAATGATATAAGCCAACATGCATTTTGGTCTGCTACATGATCAAGACACTTAGAAGCTGGAATACAAATAAATAAGTTATTTGCACTTTTTGAATTCTAAATTGTCGTGTCCAGTTTTTAAAGTTACTGTTTCTCCACTAAGAAACTTGGTTGATGGAATTTGTTATTTTGAACTTATCCTTCATTTTCTGTCTATGAACAAAGGGTTAAAAGCAGAGAGCTTAGAAAAGCTATTGTATTGTATGGGAATTTTTTTTGTTTGCTTTGAAAATCACACTTCTAACCACATTACATAATGCTCTTAAAAGTCATCTAAGATTTCAGAACTCATATGCCACACAGTATGGGCAGCTGTTCTTAAAACAGTATCAACATCTAGTATAACACCCATGTGAATATATGGAATTGCACTTTTCTTGTTTTTGAAGGAAAGGATTAAGCAAATGTAAATGTATCCTTTTTCAGAACACATAGTATAGTACCAGAATCCATGATTCATAATTCAGTGGAACCACTTTTCAAAGAAACTCATTTTTTTATATGGCTGCTTAACGCAGGGCGAACTGGATAACAAGTGTTGCTCAGATGTCTCTATTCCCAGATGAAACTGTAGCTAATGGTATCTGATAAAAATATTTTATTTTATTCTTGCACTTGCCAGCTTGCAGTGTCATTCCATATGGTAAATGCAAAAATAGTGGGGTGGGGGAGGGAGATTCCTTTTAAAATGTAAGTTGTAAACAGACTTACCAGAATGTTCTACATACATTCAATCTATAGCTTTCTGGTGTTATTCACGTTTTTTTTTCTTTTTAAAAAACCATTATCTAAAAGAATAATTTTTATTTGCAAAATCCATTTTAGTTGCTACGAGATCATTTTGGTCTGATTTGAGAAAAGTATACATAATATCACAATTGTCAACACCTCTCACTGAAATAAACAGGTCTTAAAATATTAATTTTGGCTGCATGGAACTATTTATTATTATGCATTCCATAATCCCACTACCCACATTACTGGACATGAAGTTTTAAAGAAAATTCCATAGAAGTTCTTCTGGCACTGCATTTAACCTGAAAAAGAAATTTCTAAGTCTCCCAACACAAATATATTTAATTTCTTCACCAACTATCCGAGATCTACTACTGTTCGGTGATTTCCCTCACCCCCTCTTCCTGTTCATTATTATAGGAGCATCTCCAGAGCAATAGAAACGTTAAAGTCTCTGTTGTTAACATGAAAGTGGGACTGCTTAAATTTGATTACTGTGTTTAATGAAGTGTCACATTTACTTACAAGATGACATGATGAATCATGTTACGTTTATTATAAATCAACATATAAGAATGGACAAATGGTTCAATAAAGCGATGCATTTATAAATATAAGATTAATGCATTTGGGCTTGTTGTCACATTTTTTTCCTTTTAAAAAATGTGAATGTACTATTTACTTTAGCCCAGGAGGTAAATTGACAATTTGCTTTTTAAAAATCGGTTTGCATTTTCCATCACCCTGCGCTACACATTTTGTCTCAGTAGCCAAAAGCGTTAGATTATTTGGATGAGCAAATCCAGTTCACCTAAACCTGCATGTACAGCTTTGTGTATGCATGATTTCAGATATTTACACAAATATGCACATTTATATCCTTTACGCCATCCATTTTTTTCTTATTTTGCCCAATATTCTCTTTTGTTCTTTTTTTGTGTAATAGCGTAGGATTCTAATGTTTTTCTGGATAGAAGAATAGCAATCTTCTTAAAGTAATGAACTTATTCAATGAACTTATTGTATTTGTATTTAGCTTTTATGATGGCATTTTGTCTTTTCTCTCCAACTTGTGCTATCCCTGAACCAAACGAAAAGTCTCCCCCTTTGCAGCTTTCATTAAAAAGGTTTTAGTTCACTTTCCAACAAAGGGAATTGAATCCATTGTATGTCTTGTGCTCCTTTTCACTGTGTCTTGCGCTGGCAAAAGATATCTGTCTGAAGGAAAATGAAGCTTTGTTTCTCTCTTCATAGGCATTCTTATTTATTTCCGTTTTCCCTGCAGGAATGCTAATGCAAGTTCATTGTGTTAAACAGGCATGATCGCATTTCAGCACCCTTTGAAATGTGCAGCTTGTATAGCAGGCACTTAACGTTGTGGGTATGTATGCTTGGGTGTTTGCCTTGTCGAATCTAAGAGTTTGAACTTAGGCATTCCCATCACATCTGCATTTAGCTGAACTTGAGTGACAGGTGTACATGGATGCCACATCGACTACCAATATGTTATGAGACCAAGGTAACAATCACTGATCTCCGGGGAGCTGTGCAGCCTCATTCTTCATATCAGATATGAAAGTAATAATTTCAGGTGCCAGAAAAGGGAAACTCTGATAAAAGGAAACATTTTGGTTTTCATGGCGGTAGAGTTGGGCCTGAGGCAACAGCTTTGATAACGGAATCATGTTTCTCTCTTTACTTTCACAATTAATCTCTCATTATCTGCAAGCAATACTGTAGCCTATAGGATATCCACAGAAAAATGGAGGGAACATTAGGTGGGGGGGGAAAACACCCAAAGTGTACATTTCATCTTCCTTTTTGTTATTCTCCGTCATAGATCCACTTAGTATATTAGACTAGACTCTTCCAATTTAGATGATGTTGTGTAGTTATCTGATGTACTGGCATAGAAATAAATATATAATGTTTTTAGTAGTCTAGATAAGAACGATAATATGGTTGCTGAAGCAAGGAAATCAGAGTCTTCTTTAGGTTTGCCACATCAAGAAAAAGAGAGAGGGGGAGAGGGAGAGAGGGAGAGGAGAGAGAGAAAAGAAAACAAAAAATTTAAAGATGTGCTGTTGTTCTAACATCTATTTCAATTCAAGCTTATCTCCCACTAATGTCATGGGTCCATTCCAAATTTTGGCTTGAAACATAATAGTTGATTGTCATCGCTCCATTGAAGGTACAGTTTTATCTCCCCAGTCTAACAGCAATGGTACCTAGCAATAGTACTTAGACTTATCTGCCACTTCCCAGCACTGTCTGAGCAGTTTACAATGTCAGCATATTGCCCCCAACAATCTGGATCCCCATTTTACTGACCTCAGAAGGATGGAAGGCTGCAACAATCTTGAGTCAGTCAGGATCGAACTCCTGGCAGTGGGCAGAGTCAGCCTGCAATACTGCATTCTAATCACTGCACCACCACAGCTCTAATCTTGGTAGCACTTTCTATCCTGCCTCGGAATCCCAAAAAGTTACCCAAGTTTTGTTACCTCTAGAGACCTTGTTGTTTTACTTTTGTTGTACATGTCAAATTTGCTAGATTGATGCTTCTTTTGTCAACAGCGTGATGTAATGCCTCTATTTCCTTCAAAGGCCTTGAATTATTGGTTCTTCCTGACCAAATACAGCACCCTGAAAATGAAAGTTAGACTGACACAATCTGTCCTGGGATTACACAATACGGCATGGTGATTCCCTTTCATAGTGTGTGAGCTTTTTCTTGTTGGTGGAGAATGATTTTATTGATTCGATTCGATCACCACTATGTTCCTTTTGGAAAATCTTATTTTCCAAGAAAGATTATTATTGTTCATGCAGTATTTTTCTTATGAATAAACGATTCAACTATTCAAAAATGGGAAGATGATATTTACAGGGGTTTTTTTTTTGCTATGGATGATTTATGTACTCCTTGTAGTGATCATAAGATGACATGGTATTATTGGAAGAATATATAAATAGGCTATTCCCATTTGAACTTCACAGAAACAACCAACAATCAAAAATTGGAACATTTTATAGCAATTGCAATAATTGGCTAAACCAAGGATTATAGGGGAAGGGAGGATACAACAATTATAGCTTCTCTACCTCCACATCTAGATACCTAAATTCTCTTGCTACACTTTCAATGTTAAATTACCATTTAGTTCAACTCTAGAATAAGTGTCAAGCAATTATTATCTCTATTAACTAGATTTTCCTCCTCTCATTTTTCCATTTCTTGATTCATTGCAGTACTTAAAGTATCAGAAAACAGCAGGCGATGGGAAGCCATTCCATAGTGCAAGATACTACATTTCAACCAAGGATTACTAAAGTGTGGTTGAGGTCGTTTGTAAGAGGGCTCCCACCTTCTTAACTTTCTAGAAGGTCTTAAAGAGCTGGCCCTTCCCCCATGCGCTGGGATGCATTGAGCTTCAAGGTGGTAGTTTTGGCTGCATCAAAAGTGATTGGTTGTGGCATCAGATAATTTTGCTTTCCTTCTTCTGTTTTCTGATTTTGTGACATTTGGTTTTAGACAACTGTTATGAGCCATCTAGAATTGTGTTTCGTAAGAAAATATGTATTTTTTCATCATTGAAGTGTATATCAAATACATTATCTATGTCTAACTTAAAACAACTTCAATAGTTGTTTCTTTGTTCTGACACATATTTCTTCCAGCATTTGCAATATACTCTATAGTTTAAATGTAGTTTGAATTAAACCCATATAATTTTACATATTTTTGTAAAATTAAGCTCTTCTTGTCTGGAATCAAAATCTATTTTATTTTTAATTTTTAAAAGAGATAATTCTTGTTCATGAGTTTGTATTCTAATTAATCCTTCTTATCCAAATCTTTTGCTATCAGTTAGTGAATAGAAATAAGACCAAATAGCTAATACGTAAATATGTACATTATTATGAAAGTAGCTGGTGAATATAGGTTATGCTGATATGAGCAGCCAGAATAGAAATCCGCCTGAAAAGAAAGTCAGTTCAAAAAAGCATTAATTCATTGTCCCTTTTATAATGTTAAGTGCTTTGGATATCTAACTATTCATTTAATAGCTTAATTGGGCTTTCACAACTAAATTCATAAATTCATTCATTCATTCATTCATTCATTCATTCATTCGGTTGGTTTGTTAAGGCCATCAAATTCCCATAAGAGTCTGGGTGGCTTACAATATGTCCAATACATAGGCTAGAAATGGAACTTAAAAACATGTGGTAGTTTACTACACAGTAATCTCTGAACTCAACTGATATAATATAAATGCAGGTAAAACAAAGATAATAACTAAAAATATGACTAGGAATCAAAAAGAAGTAGAAAGACTTACAGGATTTGAAATAGCAAAGAAGATTAAATACTTAGGGGTTTATATTACAACTTCAAATATGAAATTATATAAGTATAATTATGAACTGTTGTGGCAAAAAATACAGAGAGAGATGGAAAACTGGAAAAAACTTCAATTGTCTTTGCTGGGAAGAGTAGCAGCAGTAAAAATGAATATTTTGCCAAAGTTCCTATTTCTCTTTCAAATGATTCCAATACTTAAAAAAGATGAAAATTTGAAGGAATGGCAGAAGGGTATCAGTAATTTTGTTTGGGCAGGAAAGAGACCTCGAGTTAAGCAAAAGATAATGCAAGATACACGTGAAAGAGGAGGTCTCAAAATGCCCAATTTAAGATTATATTATGAGGCAGCTGCCCTAGTAGCAATTAGTGGCTGGATGAATTTGACAGAGGAAAGAATATTGAATATTGAAGGGTACGGTTTGTTGTATGGTTGGCATGCTTACTTACTATATGATAAAAGAGTGGACAAGACTTTTAAAAGCCACATATTAAGGAATGCGTTACTGCGTGTCTGGAAAAAGTATCAATTCAAATTAAACGATAAGTTACCAATTTGGACAGTACCCAGGCACGCGATAGAGAATATAAGTGTTGAGCAAAAACAAGATGATATTACCTATAAAGAATTTCTTTACAAAGAAGGAGGTAGGTTACAACTAAAATCTATGAATCAGTTAAGGGGAGAAGGAATAATTAAAACATGGTTTCAGTATGGGCAGCTGCAAACTAGATGGAGACAAGATCAAAAAATTGGTATCTTGCAAGGGGATGAAAACTTGGTAAAACAAATTAGAGATCAAAGTCAGATGCATATAAAAAGGTTGTACAATGCATTGGTTGAAATAGACTCAGAAACAGAGCTAGTTAAGGATTGTATGATAAAATGGGCACAAAATATTGGAGAACCAATAATGATGGAAACGTGGGAAAAAATATGGGTTAGAAATATAAGATTCATGCAGGCCCAAAATTTAAGAGAGAATTTTTATAAAATGTTTTATAGATGGCATTTAGATCCTAAAAAACTAGCTTGTATGTATCCAAGTTTACCCAAATGCTGGAGATGTGAATGTGAAGATGCTATGTATTATCATATATGGTGGACATGTAAAAAAATTAAGGCTTTTTGGATAAAAATATGGTGGATTATTCAAAATATTTAAAGAAAAAGATAAAATTTGCTCCACAGTTTTTTCTGTTGGGCATATTTACAGACTTTACGATTATAGAGACTAAGCTGATTTTAAATTTAATAACAGCAGCTAGAATTTTGGTGGCATATTACTGGAAGAAGGAAGTTACCTACTATTGAGGAATGGATTTTAAAAGTAGGGAATTTGGCAGATAAGGCAAAAATTTCAGTGTATCTGAAAGATCATTCAAATGAAAGATATGTACTGGAGTGGAGAAGATGGATTGACTATATTCAAAACAGATATCAAACTAAAAAATTTCAAATAGCCTTTGAGTGAAATATTTAATTTAATTTTTAGTTCTTGATTATAGTTATTTGAACTATGTGGAGTTAAAGATTTAGGGAGAATTTGGAGTCTATAAAATGTTAGCTTATTTTAGTTTATGATTGTTAAATGCTGTACCCTGTATTTGTTCTGGGGAGGGGGGGAGGGGTGAAGGTGGGAGGGGGGGAAGGGGGAGGGAGAGGGGGTGGGAAGGGGGGAGAAAATGTTTGTATTTTTGAAAAACTTTTTAAATAAATAAATAAATAAAAAAGAGTCTGGGTGGCTTACAATATGTCCAATACATAGGCTAGAAATGGAACTTAAAAACATGTGGTAGGTTACTACACAGTAATCTCTGAACTCAACTGATGTTTCAGACAAAATGGTATAATTCTTTTTCTTTGTAGAACATCTGGAGTGCCAGATTGCTAGAGCATATGACAGATTTCATTCTGATCCAGTTGCTTGCTTTAGATATGGTTTTACTTCTAGTTACCTATTGAGAAATACTAATGCTGTACTACAGTTACACCAGATTTTCACTAGCTTGTTTCATGTTTAAGAGTTCTTTGAAGTGGTCACATCCTTCCAATGATTAAGTAATGATTGCCAATCGGATTAAAAACAAGGAGAGACTTTTCCATGACAGGAAGAGTCATGAAGTTTCTAGAAATGCAAGAGCTTAAAAAAAAAGTATAAAAAAAGAAACAATTTTAAACCTTAGAATTTAGAGATAACTGAGTTGTAACTGGACAAGAAAAACAGAACAATTGGAAAAAGAGAAGAATGCCTTATTTAGAAGAAACAAGGAGTCCACCAGAAATTTGGAGAAACGCACTCCTTTCTGGGTTGTAGAATTATATTTTTCAAAGTTAAGTATAGCTTTCAGTGTTTTTTTAATATTACTTCAAGTCACAAAACATGTTCATCCTATGACTTAGACTACATTCTACATTTGTATAATTGCAGATTGTATTTTACATTATTTTGCAAAATATAATGCCTAGAGGCCTGTTAATCAACCTCTTTATCAAAGTGCAAGGTGTTGTCTATCTTTTGTCAGTACAGTTTCAACTGCTTCAGGATACCTGCTTTTCTGATTACTTATTGAGTGAGCAAGGTGCCTTTTGGTAGCCCGTGTGTTGGGCTACATTTAAAATTGTGCCCTGTGAGGAAGGCTGTGCAAAGCTTTGCAATGACGCTTTGAATCAAGACAACTTCAAGAGAAGCACTTTAAATCTGGGTTTCCCAAGCAGAGTAGCTTCCTAATTCCAAACAGCCAAGCTTTTTTTTTTTTAATCTGTTGCTATGTTGGTTATCACTCTTGGCATCACTTCCAGTAGCCAGAAAATGCTTAAGTGCATGTATTATGCAAGTTCAAAAGCCTCTCCTGGTGATTTCCTGTGACCTACTGGAGGTGCCAGAGGAGACTCCAGATGTGATACTAAGAGCTTCAGCGAGACAGATTGATTTGTCATAGAGGCAAAGTGTGGCCCTCTCCAAAAGGCTGCCCTAATTTAGGTATAAGGGGACCTATACATTCTACAAACAGCTAAATTTCACTGTTTATGATAACGGTGATCAGATTTGCTACTTGAGCAAATTATTCATTGGAGAGAAAGCAAGGGTCACTGAACTGCTTCATTCAATGCTAGCAGGCTCTACCCTTATGCTGCTCCTCAGAGAACCAACGGAACATTGGTTACATTCTCTTTTGTTAGACTTGATCTTCCAGCCATAAGAATGTGCCTTAGATTTGAAATATCTCCCAGTAATTTCAAAAATGGGGGATGGGGTGGGAGGGGGGTGGCGGCCAGTAGCAAATCATGCTCTCTCCCAACTGAAAATGACTTTGGCAGCACAACCTACCTCCTGGGGTAGAAATAATGGAGCAGTTTGTAGCAAGAGTGGAAATGCAGCCAAGAGAGAGAAGGAGAAGGGGGGGAAAAACACTTGTAAGCAAAATATGCTAGAAAGATACTGGTTAACCCAATTAGAGAAACATTCTCCGTTCCTACTCTCTTTTCTTCCCTCTTTCTTCTTCACTATATGCAAATAATTCCACTTCACTCCTGCTCCAGTTTATCTTTTGCATCCACATGCATTTTTGTCCATTTTCCAACTGCTGCAATCTGATTACCCAACCAGTAATGCTTTTAAGAGATGGGCCAATGTTCAATAAAAAAAAACCTTCACCACACCATGGCTTATAACAAATACAATTGGGGGAAACAGAGACATTTTAAAGCAGTAAACCACTAACACACACTATGGTCATATTAGCTACTGAGAATTCCCCTTCTCTAATAAGCAGCTGCAAAGGACTAATAGGGAAATAGTCTCTTCTCCGTCTCCTTTTTTTTTGCTATAAGACAAAGCAAGGCAAAAACAACAAAGCAGAGTTTTACTATATGCTAGTACATGGGGGTTTTTTGGGGAGGGGGAACGAGGACATTAGGAGCAAACTGGCTCTGGAATGGATTGAGAAGGGTTTATTATTCTGAGCAGCACTCAATCAACTGTGGCCCCCATGAACAGAGAGTAATGTTGGCGAATCATCCTGGGGTTTTTTTTTCTGTGTGTGAGTGGTATCCATCTGTCAGCTGTCACTGCTAGTGAGAGATATACAGAGCTGTCACTTCTCGTCAGCCAGCATTTGTGAGGCCTTGTTGCAGCTGCTACACAAGGCATACTGTCCTTATTGAAGGCCGGCGCGGAGTCTGCGAGTGGGATTATTCTGGGTAGGGTGAAAGAGAGATGTCAGGACTTCTCTAAGAGAATAGTTCTGACCCCCCAGAAAGACTTTTTTATCCTCCAAAAAAAAAAAAAAAATAAGAACGAAGAGGCTGAGATTGATTTGGGTTGTGTTTTTATGACTGCTAAAAGAAAGATTGGAAACCGAGCTGGCGAAAGATCTGCCTTTTACCACAATGTTACATGGGAGCTGTTCTAATAAATGATATCTGTATAATCCTAAAATACAGAACAAAAAATGGATTTCTGCTCTGGGAACAGAGATAAGACAAATATGAAGAAACAGTAAATTAAAAGAAGAATGAACTTGCTTAATTCAACTCCGGACAGCTAATCTGAGCCCAATTTCTTCACATAGTTTAGGAAATACATAATATGGATGTAACAAGGATAATTACCTTGTTCTTGTGATAGTAGCATGAAAAATACCCCTTTTTCTATTGCTGTGCTCCTAAAGTTAAAAAAAAAAAGAGGAGATAATTACATCTCCACTGTCTATCCCCCCAAAAAAATGCATTTGTATTTGTAAACAGTGCCTAAGTGAAGGTTTTGTAAAGATGTCCCCCTAAGGGAATGTTTAACAGCAGCTTGAGTAAAGCCTGTATGGTTATGGTCTGCCTTTAAAAAATATGAGTATTTCTTCAATGCCCATTTTTCAATATAAGCAACTAAGCAAATTTCCCAAATAGATACAAACAAAACATTTTTTTTAAAAATGCATGACCCCGCCAGGACCTAACCCTTCTACAATGAAAGCTAACACTTACACAAAGACAATAAAATCAGGCTATATCAGGATATTTTAACAGTCACCATAAAAGTAACACTTATACAAATATGAAACCTTACATTTACAACCTAACACCTAGCTATGTGCCGATAGTAATAAGATTTGCACCAAGGTAAAACTACCATCTAATTTTACTCACCCCCATTCTCAATGTTTACTCACAGTTGCTTCCACTAATCAATCTAAATTATGAGGAAGATAAATTTTCACACCTTTCTTAAATGCATGGAAAGATGTGTGATACTGGATAGAAAAGGAAGACATATCCAAACAATTAGCAGCAGATAAAACATCTTTTTAAAATGTGCAACCATACTCTGGGATTTTTTTTGTCAGATCATAAACATATATGATCATAACCTATGATTAAAACTCAATATCAGACCTTTTTAGAGGTTGCCATAATATTTATAGAGAGTAGAGTAGAGTAGAGTAGAGTAGAGTAGAGTAGATTAGGGTAATGTAGGGTAGGGTAGGGTAGGTAGGGTAGGGTAGGGTGGATAGGTAGGGTAGGGTAGGGTAGAATATTTCTAATGCACTTACATCAGGGGTGAAATGCTACCGGTTAGCTCCAGTTTGGGTGAACTGGTAGTGATAAAAGCTACCGGTTTGGTTGAACTGTTTAAAAAAGCTATCTCTCCTCTGAACCAGTATTTCTGATTATCAGCTGTGCTGTGGGGTTTAGCTTTGCTAGAAAGCAGGAAATCCTTATTTCTAGAGACGCTAAATCGTGCGGCACAGCTGATCCCCCCTCGCTGTTCTACTTACCTTCCCAAGCCTTCTTTTGGCATGCACTGCGCATGCACACATGCAGCACGCGCTTGGCGCGCAGCACGCATGCATGCCCAGCAAACCAGTAGCAAACCGGTTCTGATTTCACCACTGACTTACATCCTAAAAAAATAAGATCACAGACTTTCTTTGGTAAAGAAATTTCAACCTTGTTGGCATGCTAAAGCAACATTTCAACATCAAGTGGGATTAGGATAAGAAAGCAGATTTCCTTTGGAGGAAGAGCTGAACTGAACTTAATCAGCTCACCTTCCCAAAACCCATAGAAACTCTAGACCAGGGGTGTCAAACTTGATTTCATTGGTTGTGTTTGGCTTGGGGGGCTGGGTGTAGTCAGGGTGGGTATGGCCAGTTCAACATCACTCGGGTCGGGGGTGCCTTTGGTGGCCCAAGCACTCTGCCAGCAAAAATGGGCTCCCAAGCTCCGTTTTCACCTGCAACAACCTCCTGCAACTCTCTGTCAGTGAAAACAGAGCTTGGGAGGGCCACCTCTGGCCCTCGGGAGCTCAGTTGTCAGCTGCAACAGCCTCCGGCAACTCTCTCCCAGTGAAAACAGGAGCTCGCAAGGGCTGCCTGCAGCCCTTACAAACTCCGTTTTCGCTGAAAATGGGCCGGTCCTTTGCTGTTTCCAGGGTGGCTCCGTGGACCAGATCTAAGCACCCCACAGGCCAGATCCAGCCTCCAGGCCTTGAGTTTGACACCCCTGTGGAAACCGAGGGAATTAATCCCATTCCCAGATTGGTGTCCCTCTGGATGTCCCTCTAGAAAAGGATCCTGAATATGAAAGCATTGGCTATATTGTAAAAGAAGAACAGCTGCCCTCAGGTAACCATATAGGTGGAGACTGATTGTTGACAATGTTAAGTTCTAAAGCCTTACAATTACTAAATTATTTAAAAACCATTAAATTTACTTTCCAATAAATCTGAAGATGAAGAAGATGAGTTTCTCTCAGAGAAACAGCTGGTGTTGGAAGAGGTTTTGGAGTGCTTTCTTTGAACTGAGGGGACATGAATTTTAGCTGAGTGATAGTTAAGTCAGGTGAGCTGAATTTCCTTTCTTTTATTTTGTTTTTCCATGACATGTATTCTGATTTGAAACACTTACGAGACCAGAGGTGGTATTCAGCCGGTTCGTACCAGTTTGGGCAAACTGGTAGTGGCGACTGCAGGTGGCCTGCCCACTCACCCGGACATAATGCCATCCTATTTAGCCATATTTTTGAAGCCGGGCGCATGCACCGAAGGCGCACATACGAGCAAACCGCATGCACAGAAAGTGCACATATGTACAAAGCAAGCATGCACATGCGCGGCAAACTGGTAGTAAGTATATGTGGAACCCACCACTGTACGAGACCCTGGCATCAGGGGAAATCAGAGTTTAGAGGGTTGCCGAAGATAAGACCACTTCCTGGAAGTGATTGCTGTAAAGGACAACATTTAGAAAAACTAGATCCAAAGGCAATATTTCAGGGACATTCAGTATATTCCATCATTTTTATTAATCTCAGCAGCACCTTTTCATTCCTAGCCTCATAAATTATCCCAGCATGCCACCCCTCCTTCTAAATTATTCAAAAAATTCAAATCTTTGCAAGGGTGGGAGGTGGCACGATGAGTCTACGTAGCCTAGAGGCACCCTATATACTCTGGAGCTGGCACTGATTCTAGGCATGCTTTTGCCTTCCATCCATCCTTACCTTCTGTCTCCTGCTTGTCTGTCTTCGGTATTTATTTTCCCTAAAATATATCATTCCTCCTCACAGCTTTTTTAGAGAAGGAGCTGGGAATGGAGTCGTGGTACCTTTCATTTGCAGGGAAGAGCCAAATTATGTTTACGGAAAGTTACTGCCAGCAATGTTCTTGGCAGCAGAAAGATGTGTAAGTCCTCAAAGGACACCATTCTGAGGAAAGGATGGTGTAACATAAAATAGCAAAAAATTGCACCGCAGATTCTGCTTTGAAAGGAATTGGAAGCTTCTGTTAGCATTCCAACCCACTGCTGGAAGAATAGATGAGAACTGAAGAGAAGGAAAAGGCTGGGATTATCCATTATAGGAGAGATCTGAATATTCTTTTCTCTAACATTTAAAATACTGAGCATCTTCACACCATCACAGGCATCTTCAGAGAAGTCTGGCCTTTCCTGCTGTGCTTTCTGAATTGAGCGTGGTCTTGCCAATGTTTCTCAAGGGAGAAATTCCATGAAAGGAGACCCTCTAGATCAGAAATCAACCTGAATATTCCAAAGCCAAAAGTTTGAACAGTGTATATTTTATCTAATACACACACACACACAAAAAACCCCATGGTTTCCCAAAGTGACCAAAATTAATATTTTTTAAACAAATTAAACTGAAACCAGCGACTTAAAATAAACCTTAAGTAGCTAAAAATACACAAGCTATAAAACAATAAAGTACAGGTAGTCCTTGACTTATAACAGTTCATTTAGTGACCATTCAAAGTTACAACGGCACTGAAAAAAAGGAACTTATAACTGTTTTTCCGATTTATGACCATTGCAGCATCTCTGTGGTCATGTGATCAAAATTCAGACGCTTGGCAAATGACTCAAATTTATGATGGTTGCAATGTCCCGGGGTCATGTGATCTCCTTTTGCGGCCTTCGGACAAGCAAAGTCAATGGGGAAGCCAGATTCACTTCCGTGTTACTCATTTAACAAATGCACTGATTCACTTAACAAATGTGGCAAGAAAGGTCATAAAATGGGTCAAAACTCACTTAACAAATTTCTCGCTTAGCCACAGAAATTTTGGGCTTAATTGTGTTAGTAAGTTGAGGACTACTTGTAAAAATTCAGTTATAGAGATGTCCAAAACACTGTAAAACAAAAAACAGAAAATAAAACAGCAAAATTAATTTTTTTAAAAAAAATTCTACATTACAATGAAAATAGAGAAATAAAGTATTTATGCTACCTTTTATTGCTACATTCAAGATAATGTATAAATACAGCAATCAAAATTATTACAACTATGTCATAATTTAGGGTGAAATAATAATAATAATTGGATGGTTGCAATCTCACTTTGGTAGCGAAACAGTGATACAGAGATATCCTCCTAATCATTGCCTGGTTTACATCTGGAAAGATCTTCTTCAGCTCCATTTCCATGCAAATTCATGACTTCTTAATTGCAATAATCTTATTATAGTTGAAGTAATTGAAACCTTCCTGAGTTGTTTAGAACTTTACAGGACAATGGGATTCTATATTCTGAATTATGCTGGTAGAATAACGTGACGCCCAAATGGATCAGAAAGGAGGGAGATGTCATGTTATTTCTAGTCGAAAGTTAAAGCTGTACACCAAAACTTCAAGGCCCTAGGAATAAATCCTTCAGATTGACCCCTTTGGTGGTTGTACGGCACGATGGCCTCAGTCCACCAAAGGGTAATTGACAGAATTACGACAGATGGCCTTATAAACACCAGTCTTTCCTGGGGGAGGACAAGAAAAATGTGCTGCTTCAGAGATTTGGGACTCTGATAAGAGTTATCATGATTAAGAAGGCCAGAAGCCTGGGGATCTTTATAAACTTAGTTATTCTCTGAGATGGGAAGTGACAAGCCTGAAGTAAATTGGGAGGTGAAACTTGTTTACAGCCACTTGCTGCCGAACGTGCTATTTTGTTGGATATAAAGACCCCATAGATTTTTTTACAGAAAGAAAGAATCAGAAAAAGGTGTTAAAAAGCTCAAGTGTTCTTAATGTTTCTGTCTAGATATCCACAAATTATCTATAGGGCAAATTGTCAAGCCATGGAAAACATGGCTCATTGAGAGACATTTCTTATATAGATCATTGTAAGAATATTGTTCCTTCCCCCCTCCCCTCATTTTCGGTATCTTATGTGGACTGTTGAATGTGCCCTTCCATCCATTTTTGTGCCTGATGTAAAAATGGCTCTCTTAGTCAGAGAACACAGCCTGACTGCAGACCAGGAAAATGTAGGTAGGCAAATGTAGGAAAAGGTAGGCAAATGGACAGATAGGCTGGCTGGCTGGCAAGCAGGCAGGTAGGCAGACAGACAGACAGACAAGCACATCCCTTCTGTTGGGTTTTAGCTATCTGGAGCTCTGTTTGGCTGGTTAGTAAACAGCAGTGGATGTTTGCATTGCCTTGTCTAGCTCCATTCTTTTAATTAATAAGCAATGTGTGAATGACAACAGAAAAAAAAGTGTGTGGGAAAGGAGCAGTTAATTTATATAAGGACTCTCTCCTCTCCCAGTCTTCCACCTACTTTGAGGCCTACCCCTGTGCTATGTTTTCTTAGCAAGGAAAAGTATGTGCCGATACGGCTGTCTTGAAATAAACCAGGCCATAAGAAAACAGGAACACACACCAGAGTACCAAAAGAAACATAATGATTATAATCCGTAATACATCATGGTATTCAGTATGACACTAAAGTAAGGCAGAAAGGAAACAGGCTTCTATCTAATGAGTCATTTGGAATGTAAGTCATATAGCAGGTGTGTATGTGCATCTGTATGTGTGCGAGGGTCTGCTTGTGTGTTCTGTGATTGATTCTGGTTTTGGATGAGAATACAAATGCTGGGACCTCTCAAGAACAGCAGCTAACAAAGAGCTGAGTCTTAACTCCCCATGTCCCCTTCATCTCCTCTGGTGCCTCTGATAGTTCTTTGTGGCCAATTCTGTCTTCAGGTTCCAGGAAAGGTGATAAGCGGGTCAGCAACTTTGGGAAAAGCCAGTTCATCATCAAAGATTGGTGAGCAGGGAATTCTCTGCGTGTCCTTCCTGGGGAGGGTTATCCTCCATGCTGACAAAGGAGGAAGCCTTGATGAAGAGAAAGAGAAACTATGTAGGCACCCTGCCAACACACCTCATATTTCTTCTGTAACCTGGTGCCTTCCACTTATGTTGGGAAACACATGTCTTTAACTCCTACTAGAATCAATGGTACTTAGTTTCATACAAATATCATACAATTAGGTAATGGGATGATTATCAGTACGGTATCATAAGAAATAACTGAAGCAAACAAAAAAAAATGTAGGTTTTAGCGCCTTTAATTATTCCAGGTTTTAATAAGTGGTAAAGCTTTCAGAAGGAAGTCGTAAATCAATATATTTTGTCAGATTAAGAGAAGTTCTGGAAAGTTGTTTTTATATAATTTTATAACATTCTGTTTTCCCCGAGTCCTTCTGTATTTAATAATGTTATCTGTGTTACAAAATACATTTGGTATATTGATAAAACTTTTCATATGTACCGTAGAGTAGCTTTATAATGAAATAAAATGACAGGAAGAAATAGATAATAAATGGTTTAAAAGAAATAAAATTGTGTATCCAAGAATTATGGGTCAGAGGAAACTAATGTGAGCTGCATTGGGTCAAATTACCTGTATTTAGCTTCATTTCTTTGAAAATTACTTCTGAGTCAATTATATGTGTGTGGTCACTGAAAGGAAAATAACTATGAATGGGTAGTTGATATGGAACACTATTTCTAGAAATATATTCCTAGGCCATAATATTTTTGTTTAACAATATTTCTGAATGTTGCATCAATCATATTAAAATTCTCCAGAATCACTCCTTAGTTCTAAATTACTGAGTTATAACATTTGCCTTTCTAATCCTACTAACTGAACCTTTATTCATTTAGTATGGTTGATTATGTATATCACCAACATTCAGAGTTTCAAGGCATTAGAAGCACAGTTAAGAACAAACACACCAACAATAGAGCAATCGTATAGGTTTATTATTGTATTATGGGATGATGGTGATGGTGATGATGATAGTTTTAAGGGTTACAATATTCTATTGACATTGCTTGAGGGAGAGGCATGAGATAATGCTAAGACTGGCCCTGTTCTCATCTTGTCCTTGTCATCTACAATGACATTAGCAGCAGTGGTACCTCAGAACCCAAAGCTGTTACAACTAGAGATACAAAAATGTACTTGACACTCTGTTATGTTCCCTGACCTGACTGTGAGAACCAGTCTATAGTGACTCCTCTGCACTGAGAAAGGAGTAACTTAAGGATCATTAACCTATGAAGTTCAGATCCTATTCCTCATTTATTTCTGGATTGTTTAATAAATCAATATTAAATAGCATCAACTGCTACTTCATGAAAAGAAGCATCACAGCCTATTGCTAACCTGTCTTGGTGACTTTATGGACACATCCATGTCATTTTGTAAGCAACAATAAGTACATTGTTTATTATTGCTTTTTTTCTGGGATATTTTTGTCCCAATTTCTTAGCCCTAGGTAGTACAGTATCGGTATAATTTCTCATCAGTCTTCTAAGTACTAACCTGCACAGCCCTTTTTGAGGTCAACTAAAGTCAGCCATGCTCAGTAACCTGCTTTTAGAAACCTAATATCCAGAATCATCATATTTTCTTCAGGAAAAACAATTCTTTTACTCTCTACCATTTTACTCTTAATTGTGTTGTTAGGATAGAAAAAAATACCCTACTTCACATATTCAAAGACATAAACTTTATTAGGAAGAAAACACAGCTAGGAGTGACAAAAGTTTTAAAAATGCCATACCCATCTTTAGTTGCTTATAAAAGAATACTAAATGAACTTGAGCAGGAGACATTAGTTGGAGGTTTACCTGTTCCTACCTATAATACAGGCCCAATTACAAACTCATTTACCCTCTTTATGTCCTAACTCAGGGGTGGGCAAATGTGCCCTTTTACAACCTGTGGACTTCAACTCCCAGAATTCCTGAGACACCCAAGCTGTCTCAGGAATTCTGGGAGTTGAAGTCTACAGGTTGTAAAAGGGCCACATTTGCCCACCACTGTCCTAACTGTATTGGATGCATAATTACTACAGACAAGAAAGTTTTGTCTCTGTGGCCACATTAAATTATCAAACTCTTTGTCCCAAGACATTTGTTTGCATCCAGTATGTTGATTTTATGATTATTTTTAGTTATTAACGACTCTAACTATGGTAATATATGAACACTAGAAGAAGGAACAAACCAGATATGTCATAAAGACATGCTACTGAAAAAATGACAGCCAATGGAGAGTTGACAAATTGAGAGTCAATATTTTCACCAGTTGAGGACATTAATTTTTAGAATTCTTGGAATTTTCCCAAAAGTGCCTATTAAAAACTTGGGAGAAATTGGGCAAAGAGCTTTCAGGATAAGCAAATCTACCTTTTTCCTATTTTTCTTGCTGTGTCAAGCCTATCTTTGTATGTGTATAGTTATTAATAAATTTCCTCATACTGTTAATCAAAGGCTTTGTTACAGTTATCTGGCAATGTCCCATAGTTAGCATAACTTTGATATTTGCACTATCTTCTTTCTCTTTGGAAGCTGTGCCAAGTAGACATGATCCCATGTCACACATTCCCTGCATAGTGACCTCTATCCTGGCCCTTCTTCAGTGATATGTCATCACCTAGGAGCACGTATATCTTCAACCAGTCTTAAGTTCAACTTTGCTTACTGTCCTTTCCACATCCTTCTTTTTCAGGCTAACTCTCTTCCTACCACTTTCTTACTTATTTCAACCTCTTACTCCCACTCATGTGATACTCTGTGAATGCGAAAAAGAATACCTTTTTTTATTTCTTCCAGCTGTTTTGCAGCCTCATGTTATCAAGTGCAAGTACAGTCTGTACGTCTGCAAGATCATATGACAGGATAGTAGACAGCGTTTATCTGGTTGGTGGTGTTCTCATAGACAAATCATTGAAATGGCTTTTGCAAATGGTCCAGCTTGCACATTTTACTTTCATACAGGGTTTTGGAACAATCATGTTGCTTTGCATTCAGCATACTTTTGCATCAGACCGGTAAAGCTGCTCAGAAAGGATCTACAAGGAACTTACCCTGTCTAGCAATTCCCTCGAGTTCCTAACACATAGTCTGAGAAAAACCCTATCTAGGTTCCTTCCTTCCTGTCTTTCTTCTTTCTTTCTTTCCTTCCTTCCCTCCTCTGAATAATTTGGGGATAAATCTTTCAGAAACAATGTGTAAAAACAGAGAGGTTAAGGAACCAATTTATAGAGTAGGCTTTGCAATGAAACTAACCTTTCTTGTGCATTAGTGCTGGACAATCGGGTCCCTGAAAAGTTCTCTAGTTATTCCTGTTCTCTTATGTGAACTATAAATAATAGAGGAAGAACATTAAATATTCCCTAATAGATAGAGATGGGTCTGACCTTGATCTCAATCAAGTCAAATTAGACTTCATTGTCCAAGTGTACGTGTTGCATCTGGACGCCACGCACGTGACGAGGACGGAGCAGCAAATTGGCTCAATCGACGTCTGCCAGCCGGCGGAAAATGGGCACGTCCTGATTGGCCCAACCGCTGACAGCTCTGCATATTTAAGAGCTGTCGGTGCCCGCTCTCCGAGGTCCTCAGCACTGAGCGGGTCTGATGTTAACTCTTGTTGTTAATAAAACATTATACTTACCTCGCTTCGCCTCCGTTCTCATACCTTGTCCTCAGAACAGAATAGTACGTAGTATGTTTCAGTTTGAAGCAAGGAAAATAAATTTCATGATGGTTTTTAACAAGTCCTAAATCTTTATCGAAATGCTTTTGCTGGGATATGTATATTCACATCAGGGTAAAAGTACTGAATATGAGTGTCAGGATTTTTAGAATGGATCCCTATCATTTCCAAATTTATTAATTTTGAGAAGGTATCACTTTGTGGATTTATTTTAGACAAATGTGTTCAGTATTTCTTTGAGTAGTGCATAGTGTGGCTTCTGAAGCTTGTGAACTGTTGCAATTGTTTAGTCTTGCTTCAATGCTGCCAATGGGAAAATGTCCTTAATGATACCTGAGCATAATAGGTAATTTATGAGGTGCTGCACAGGTGTAATAACATCCACAGTTTATTTCTCCAAACAACTTGATCTTAAGGATTCCACATATCAAACCAGTTCTCTTCTATCTACTCTCTAATGCAATTGCCTTGCATTGTCTAATGTGCAGGTCCAATTAAATTTATTTGATTATGATACAAAATGTGGGATCTATGGCCATCACTCCTCTGCTAAAACCTCCACGTTCATCAAGTTGGAAGAGGAATTATCAGTGGCAGAGATATGATTATGTTTATACTGGCAAGTTGGACTTATGTGATTTTATACATATAATCATGTACTGTACATTCTTTGATACGTGCTATTCTATCTCCTCCTATTGTAAACCTTGGTGAAATAAAGACTAGCAATGATGCTGTTTAAATAATTACTATTTTTTTAAAAAAAACCCAGAAATCTTGGTATAGGATTGTGTTTAAGGTCCTGCTGGTTTTTTTGCCCTGATGCCATGACTCTTGGCAAGTATCCCTGCAAGCATTTTTAAGAATGAAGCTTTCCAATTGCCATTCTTATAAAAAAAATGAATAATTTTATCTGTAATAATTTCCCATCCGTGGCTGGAGAGAGTTCAGCTTTACCTGCTTCTGGTACAAGCAATGATCGAGAGACACCATTTGTCTTTTGTGTTTGAAACTGAGGGGAGGAGGGAAAGGGGTCCATAAATACAGCGATCAGGAGTATTTTATCTTTTACTGCTGCACCGAGCAACCCCACCTGTAACAAAGTAAGAGAATGCAAGGTGAACAAAGATTTAGGAAAAAATGGGGCAGAATTCATTTTTCATGCTGAATACCACCTCTGCCTCCGATACCGCAGTACAGTACTGCTGGCTTTCAAAGCCATTATTCAAGGGTTAAATGTCATTCAAATCACGCTCATTATGAACTGCTCTGCGGTGTGGGTGGATAGCTCTATTTCCTTATGCATTTCAAATTGAGTTGAACTGGCCTGAAGATGACCTGTCACACAATTTTTAAAAATTATCTCTTATGCGACGCACCGCTCTGGTTGTTTTGGAAATGCTCTAAATAAAAATAATGGACTGTCTTTTAATAAGTCTCATTGTGAGGATTCCACATATCAAACAATGCCGTGCAGCTCGGAGGCAGGCAACGGGCATGTGTGATCTCGCTGGAAGAGAGACAAATGGTGATAGGAGCAACTCCATCTAGGGACTGCTGACAAGAAAATGGCATTTGCAAACTGACACATCTGTCAGGGTGGAGAATATTGGCACCTGTCATGCAATTTCAGTCATGACTTTTAATAAAGCTGCTTTCCCTTAGGTAAAATTGGAACTTGACTATAATATTAGCTGCAAGCACGTCTTGTTTTCCTCTTCAGAGATCTTTTGTACGTGAGCCGTTTCAAATGAATCTTAAAGCTGAAGTAATAATGTTTGCTACTTATTTTTTTCTCTCCTTTCTTTCAAAGCCTAGCTTTGAAAGAGATATTCATCTGATAACATTCTTCCCTGCTTTTTTAAAAAAAATCCCCAAATCTATTTCCTTCATCTGCTAAAACCAGATTTTTGAAAATATATGTTGATTTGCCACCAGTCACTCTTTGTCTTTCTTTTTTTCCCTCAACCTTACTTTTTTCTTTCAGCTGGGCTGTTGTTGGAGTGAATTTTGCCTGGGGAAGTATGTATATCAGAAAAACTGGGTTGGGATTTGTTGGCTGTCAGTCAATAAATCAGTCAGAGTTTAATTACCAGGCATGTGACGGGAAGCGGTGACAGGCACAGACTCTGTTGAATAGTATTTCTTAGGGGCAGCCTCTACCAAAAGCTAACAATTTTGCCGCGCCACATGTGTGTTTGTATCGGATATAACAACATTGTCTTTGGCGAAACTCAAAAAAAGAAAAATTGAGGAATCCTAAAATTGGTTCTTAAATACAATAAAAAAAGTTTTGGGAGATGAGAGAGAAAGAGATTCTCCCTGTTTTACTTGATATATGCCAGCATGTTACAGTATTATTTAATGCTTGAATTTTGTGTGTGTGTGTGTGTGTGTTTGTGTGTGTGTGAAAATGCATTAGCTTACTTACATTTTCCAAATAGTTCATCACTCTCTTTATAGAACAGGATTTTAAGAACAGACTGTAGAAACAAAGAAAAACTATTCAAAGAAATGAGGAGAGAATGGTATGGTCACAAAAGCATTCTTAAAAATACGACCTAAATGTTAAATTATGTCTGAAGTATAATATAACCTTCTTCATACTTCACTTAATAACAAGACTTTTTTTTAAAAAAAATGTGGGTTATTTTTTTAAAACTATAAATCATGCAAAATCCCCGTCCCCCCGCATCCAATTGCAAAGTTAGCTTGACACAGTTGTCTTTTTTGACGAGTGATAAGACGTGTCATATCCTTCCTGTCATGTGCCATGAAACATTATGTGGAGATATTACATGACAGTTTGAGTGAAAAGATACTCTACATTTCTTTTAACTGCTTTCCTGCAAGGTGTCTGTGTGTGTTTCAGAGATATTTTTTTTGTTCACTTTAGGGAATTATGGGTAACAGATAAAAGAAACTCTGAGGTAACTTGTGGTAGCACAACCCTTGTCTGGAAGGGTTGGGAATCAGAAGCATTTGCATCAGAAGAAATATTGTGGGTTGCAGGATCAGGAAAGTCAGTTGCAAAATCATTTAATTTATGCATAACAAAGAAAAAAGGAAATAAAGGCAGGGATGCTGTAATGCCCAGTAAATATTGCCTTGTCTATCATGATCTTTTTAGCAAGCCATCTTGGTTTATTAAAAAAATAAATAAACCACTAGTATAAGCTCTCTTGTTTCCCCCACTCCATTGCAATAGATATGTCTTCTCTCTTTAGGAAGAACAATTGTTTTAATTGTCCAGCTGAAATAAAAATCCTCCTATGTCCAGTCCCAGAGTGTCATAGTCACCTGGAATAAGATGGTAGACCTTCTTGAATGTGTTCAAGCAAAAGGTACACAGCTTTCTGTTACAAGCTCTCTTGTAATTTTGAATTAAATTTTGCATTAAAAAGAGGTTGCAGTTGGCTACTTGAATGGCCTTTCCAATTCTGTCACCCTACAATGAAAGAATCAACTGAGCAATGGAAAGAAGAGATCTGGCTATAAATGGTAATATAGGGTGGCAGCAATGGTTTCCTATATATTTTCCTTCATACTTTTACTAGACATGAGAAATATCTCCTGTAACATTTACAGAATATAGAATAACCGAGTTGGAAGGGACCTTGGAGGTCTTCTAGTCCAGGGGTGTCCAAGCTTGGCAACTTTAAGACTTGTGGACTTCAACTCCCAGAATTCTGGAAGTTGAAGTCCATAAGTCTTAAAGTTGCCAAGCTTGGACACCCCTGTTTCTAGTCCAACTCTCTGACCAAACAGGACACTCTTTACCATTCCAGACAAATGGCTGTCCAACCTCTTCTTAAAAATCTCCAGTGATGGTGCACCCGCAACTTCTGAAGTCTGCAATTCTTTTCTTTTCCAATACTAGACAACCAAGCTCATCCAGTTGGTTCCTTTCACTTATAATGTGAATTAAACAACCATGAATTATTTTGCCATGAAAGACCACAGTCTGAACAGTGGAAAAACAGAGGACATTATCTGTACCACAAAGTTCTAATTTAGCACTAAAATGGGAATGGTTGCTTATATAACTGTTACCCTTAAAGTCTCACCTTCTTAACTGTAATGCTGGAGGATTCTAAAATACTGTATTCTCAGAAGTTATCTACAGAAAATTAGTTGGAGATGTTAAAATGAAATTTTAACTGCTTTGCAGTTCCTGCCATTGCAGAAATGTAGATATCTCCTTCAAGCAGGAGAGGTGAATTTCTTTTGTACAGAGAGGGGAAGTATCCCCATCTGTACTCTTGTCCTGAATTTGAGAGAGGTTGTTGGCAAGAAAGAATTCTAACCAAATTTCAAAAGCCGAGGACAATATTTTTGCAGAGGTAATAGCAGTTTGCAGCTACTAAAAAAGAAGAGGAAGAGGAACACGCCATATTTCGATGACACGCAAGAGAAAGCTTAGCTCATGAGAATTGCCACTGCTAATGAGTTGGCAAGAATCAAGGATGGAAAAAGAAGAAACACTTCAGCACTTTTAATTTATTCTGCAGTTGTGCTCTTGAAACAGAAGAATATATAACTTGGATATTACTTTGATACTGAGGTGGAAAAAACATTCCTCCCCCCCGGATGTTGTTGGCTACCCACCTTCATCAGACCTTCTCATCATGGCCAGTGGTGAGAAACTGTAAATTGAAGCCTGTCAAAATCTGAAGAATCTCTGATTTCTGATATCTACTTTAATTCACATTGCCAAGGCAGTGGTCCTGTAATTGTCACCAGCTTGGCTCATATAAATATTGCCAAAGCCAAGTGTGAGATGGGTGACAAAGTACTCAAGAAGGAAGAAAGTGCTACCACTGACAGAACTTCTGGGCATAAAAATGAACCCAATGCTGCTGTCTTTTAATGAATGTGCATCCCTTGCCTTCTGTGAACACCTTTGCTCTGCTTTGTATTAAGTGTTGAAACAGTGTTATATTGATAGAAAAACTCATTTGACAGATGCTATCTCAAACTGAAGGATGCACTCCAGTGCAGAGAAGACAATATTTCCAATATTAGTGTATATATATTCTTAAAATATATGGTCAGTCTTCCATATATTGAAAGTACTGATACAATGAGGTTAGAAAAGAATGCTTCCAGCTGGCATACAATTTTGCTTGCAAAAGAGAAAGAGAGAGAGAGAGAGAGAGAGACAGGGAGAGACGTGTTAGTGTGAAAGCTGGTTGAATGATAATGCCATCATTTTTAATGCCTGTTCCATAAAGACTCATCTTCACAACATAAGCAGTGCTTAGGGTACAGATTTAATTTCACAACATTCTCCAATTGCCCATTAAAAGTATGAGTGTACTCAGTCTTTCCTGTCCAATAATTTTAGCTTGTATTAGAGCTTTGAAACAGGTTAAACCCATTCTTTAAAGAATAACTTCCCTGTTATTTATTTTTTTAAAATGTAGTTGAAATTCCACTCTAGCATCGTGGAATGTTATGGGGTTTTCCCACTGATTCATTTGACTTTGGCTGAATGTAAAACCAGCGAGGTCTGTACAAGCTGTTTAGCAACCCATTGCATCATGGCATCAGAACTTGGAAATCAGTTTGCTAAGTTGTTGCTCAAAGACATTGTGTCAAATATTAGAATTATTCATCCAGGTTCATTTGTTAATCACAATGAAAACTGCACGGCTGTCAATCAAAGCTGGACCAGGAAATAATCTGATTGTGATAATTTCCATACCAAGGTCATATAACATCTGTTTCAAAATGAAAGAAAGACCTAATATGTGACAACTTGCATGTGTTGAGCCTGGGATTATCCAAGAAAGCCCATAGTTACCATGGAGGCATGAATTCCTGGATTCTGCTAGACCCAGCCCCTACCATATGGAGACTGAAGATCCCCAAGAAGTGAAGAGGGACAAATTTCCAGCCTGGTGATCAGATCTAGGAAGCCAGGAATATATTCAGATGACCAGCAGGGTAGCCAAGATCACCTCTTGTTTATTTGTGATAGTGGAGAATATCTGTAGCTGTAGGATGGGGGTGGAGGTTCATTGTCCGACCTTGTGGGTTGGTTTCCAAATGTTTTGTTACCGGGCTGGGTAACATTTTCAGCAGAATTTAGGGTTTGTTGTTTATTTCTACAGCCCAATCTAAGCAGTCACGCTAATCACTTTGAAAACACTAACTCTGATCACAGACAATATGTCACGATTACCAACTTTCCTCCTCATTTTTGAGACTACAGTATGTAGGACTTGAAACCCAGAGGCAGATTTATGATATTCTGATATTCCTTCCCATGTCCACAGAAGTTTTGATCATACATTCCAGGCCTGCTTATTTATTTACCAAATTATGAATGGATACAACATTATTCCAGATAGGAATAATGTTTACCAGCATTATGAAGGCACATACTCTAATGATTCAACCACCAATTCCCCAGAATAGAATTGGCAGATTGGAAGAGAAGATTGCCATTAAACCTAGTAGATCTCCAACAAAATCAGGACTATTGCTGCTCATTCAGATTTATATCAAGAGGCCTTCATAAGGTAGGACTTTTTTAGTCCCTTCCATATCCAGCTATAACTCTTAAATTTTATACAACAAAGTTTAAAATGGATAGATTTCTTAGAAATGATTGCTAAAGAGTCTAGATGTAATAAAGCAGAATGCCACTTTATATTTGCTTCTGGTTTTTCACCCAGGAAAGTAAGATATTGTCAACTTCTGCAAATTTTCATCTTCCTCCCATCATCTCCAATCTAGTAAGTAGCACCTTCAAATTAAAGAAGTATTATGAATTTTATTTTTATTTTCTGATTTTCTACTGTTGTGCAGTAAAAGGCACTCTAACCATGGTGAGAAGAGGCAGAAGGAAACAGGATTAAAATATGTGAGTTTATTTGATAAAATTCTTCCCACCAACCTTCTCTTCCACCATTTTCTCTTGTTCAGGATGAGTTTTAAGAGTGGAATAAAATGTTTAGAAAATATAGGAAAGATTTTAGTCAGTGAAATTTTAGAAAACTAAAAGCTGTTACTAGCTATGCTATCGGTGAGTCTGATAGCACAGTATTTCCCCTAGCAAATTTACCATATTGGCATAGCCAGATTTTTAAAAAATACAGACGTAAAATGACCACTGATACTTGAAAAAATATTCCACACTTCTAGTAGTTCAGGCAAAGTGGAGTGTTTAAAAGTACATATATCACCATTCACTAGGAACTAGTTATGACATCGCATGTCCAATTCAAGAAGGTGAATTGAAATTTCTACTCTAGTATAATTGACTTGACTTATGGATGTCATCTAAGTTATTTAGGTCACAACATAGTTTTTTATGTAATCTCGTCCTAAGTAGTAAATGCAGTTTTTAAACAATCTCTATTAAAAGTGCTGGCTGATGAGTATTTCTGTGGTTTGTAATGATTATTGTAAGCTTTTCCTGGTTAAAAAAATATTTTGTGCCGCAGCAAACCAGAGGGAACTATTTATTCAGTGCAATAATACTGTTCTGACAATGCTAGAGATTGCATTCTCCATGAAGGAAATGCATTAATTTAGCATTTATTTAGATAAGTATATGATGGCCTCTAGTGGTGCTTCCTGCATTGTGGATGTACACTTATACATATACACACATAGGCAAGATACACATGCAGACAAAAAACAGCTCCTTTCTGATTTATAGTGGCACCGAAAGAAAAAAGGCATTTTAGATCTACTACGATATCAGGATACTGTTACAATGTGAGTAACAAGACAGCCCACTGACAGGTGGACCTGTTCCATTTATACTCAATCACTCTTTCTTCCATACTTAGAGGACGATGTGCACTGCAAGCTGGGAACTATGCAGAAACTGGTACTTAACAAAGATACATTTTGTACTACAGCTCTCATGTGAACTTGCCATCGTATTCTGGGGCCAATATTGAAAAGGAGGGAACTTACTTATGTTTACCTGTTATTTTCACTTACTATTCACAATTTCACAGAACAGAATCATGTTCAGAGACAAAATAGCTCTTTGTGTTTTCTCCTTTAAAAAAGGCAGGCAAAACTAGGCAGTGTATTTCACAATCGACTGGACGTATGTGTGTGAGAAAGGGATGGCTATTACACTTGCAGACTTATTAAAGGCAATCTTCTGATATATCCTGAACTAATTTTGAAGCATAATGTCTGGATTTTTTTAAAAATTGATATTTGTCATCACTTCGTACCATGTGCACATCTATTTATGAAGATAGTTACGGATGGATTTAGTAACTCAGAGACAAAGGTCCAGAGGCGCCTGTCTCTTTAATTCCATCTCCTACCAAGTGAAATTTGTGGCCCTGATGAATGGCAGAGCAGAATCATCCATAAAAGGGCAGAGGAAAATCACATTCATTTGCATACAATAATTATTCTCTGAATCAGGCCACCTTTATTGCTGGCAGAAAATCTACTGTCAGCATCGCTCTATAGATCACATCTGAAAATCTAACAGCTGAGGAAAGTAATTGTTTGAAATCCATGTGGTCAGGCAGTCCTGCCGGAGACATGTCAATTATCATGTGCCTCAGCTGATAGAAGAGTTTTTTTAGATGCCCAGAGCAAGCCTGTTCCTCCTTTCTTTGTGTAAAGATTCCACAATAACTTATCTTCTTCTGGCTAACAGGAACAAAGCTACTTCCCTGAATGTATATCCTTATGCACATGTAATCACTGAATCTTTATGTACAGAGTGTACATTCCAGTTTTTATGTGACTAGGATCAGTCGGGCTATTTTCTTCCCTTAAGTAAAATAATTTAAGGGATGTGATCTGACAAACTGAAGGACACATTTGCCCCTGAGGTAGAAGAATAAGTCTCTATCTGGCCCATATCTATAATTTCCACATTAGTCTGGAAAAGCTTGTTATACAAAAACGTACAAACATTTTCATACACAGTTTTACCAAACATATACTTTTCAGTGTGTATTTATTCCTATTTTTATACTCAACTTTTCCTATCTAGAGCATAGACTCATCTTAATGTGTAAGCTACCCATCCTTCAGCCAGCAGAAATATATAATGGCCAAAAATTTGCCATCCGGACTGCCAAACCCTATTTTGTCTCAGTGTCCAAGCTAGTGAATGTACTGTCCTTACAGTTTTAATGTGGGATAAATTAAGAAAAGTGACTCATTGGTTCCTTTGGCTTAGTTTCCTTTCCCACAGAGCATTTCCTGCTGATACAAAGGACAGCAACCAATCACTCTCCCTAATGTGGAGTGAGGTTGAAGCTCAGAGAGGAGACAAATGTTGATCAATGGCTAGATGCATGCATGTATCCGTCTGTCAAGACCTGGTACTGAAATAGAAGATTGAGAAGGGGGGAGACTTGCTCATTATACATAATCTTCCATCCACCAGAGACACAAAGAGGTATCCCCATAGCAAATTAGAATGGCCAATAAAACTGGACAGATCCCAACTCTTGACTATGTCTATGTCCTGACTATCACATTGCCAATGATTGTATCCTAGGTCGTGTCCAAGACAAGAAGAGTCAGAAGAAGAAAGAACACCCTTTTCTAAAATTAGAAGAGTTAAAAACTATTGTAACTTGAGTTGGTTGTGGTCTAGGGATGAAGAGGAATTCATAAAGACATGTATATAAAAAATTGAGATATGTTTATACTGTGGTTAAAGAAAGATGAAGATGAGTTCCACCCAAACATTTTTTTTCAGTCACATGCAAAATATTCCAAAGCTTGAAAGATTCTGAGCTTTGAAAGAAGATATCTAGGTGTTCTGAAATGAGAACCAAACACCCCATATTTGAAAGTTTTATCCTGGGCTTATTTTAAATAAACCATAACAATCTGGAACTTGCATTTACCAACAGCATTGATTCTGTTTTTGTTGTTCTTGGCTGAAGTTAGTTTAAAGGAGAAATGGGAGTGAGAAGAATTAGCTAGCACCTGTTCATAAACTGAGAACTATTTGGGACAAGAAAAAAGATCTGTCTCCTACTTAGTAATTAAATTATTTGCCATGGGAAGGTAGGTTGCATGGATTATATTGCATTATTGTTAACCATGTGCATTTTCTATAGCTTGTGTTTTCTTTTTAGGTAGTTTGCTATATCAAAACCAGTGCAGGATGCTTACAATAGCATGCAAATTAACTTACCTGATAATCTTTGCTATTTCTGCTCATGCTATATAGTCTTGTCTGAGAACTGAACATTATTTCTTTGTTAATTGATATTGATCTATTGAGTTCATTGAGTTCATTTCAGGGGTGAAATCCAGCAGGTTCTAACAGGTTCTGGAGAACTGGTAGTGGAATTTTTGAGTAGTTCGGAGAACCAGCAAATACCACCTCTGGCTGGCCCCAGAGTGGGGTGGGAATGGAGATTTTGCAATATCCTTCCCCCAGGAGTGGGGAGGGAATGGGGATTTTGCAGTATCCTTCTCCTGCCATGCCCACCAAGCCACACTCACAGAACCGGTAGGGAAAATTTTTGAATTTCACCCCTGGTTCATTTCATTATTGTTTCCTGTTGGGAGAAAAAAAAGAATACTCAGAAGAATTATTCTTCCTGCAACATAAGGAGTGGTTCTTTAATAAGGGGAAATCTTAATTTCAGCACTGGATGGTCAGGTTAACATTACAGGAGTACTGTCTTCCTTTCTGACATGAGGGATTATAGCTATAACCCTGAAAGCAGCATAGACAAAAAGAAATCTGCAGCAACTGTACAGAACAATCCTGCAATTATATTTCAATTCAAAAATAAATAAATGAGAAAATACCACACAGTGAAGCATGAAACATACCCTTTATTTAGAAGAATGTTTCTGAGTCCTGCACTTCATTAAAAATAAAAAGAAAAGCTGACTTTTCCACAGAAAGGAAAAGTAGAATAGTAAACAGCAAGGAGTTGAATGGAATACGTTCGGTATTTTGTGTTTTCTTTGGTGAGGGGGAGACTGTACCCACCATTGGTGAGCAGGCAAAATACTCTGGAGCACAGAAGGATGAACAAAACCAAAATCAGTTTTACAGAAAGCATATTTTTCAGAATGCTAATATCTGACCTTTCTTTCAGATACTTCAAATACTTAAAAGACTGTTCTACATTGCCAAGCTTCAGCTCTTACTTATGTATCTTTCAAAGCCAATTAGCCAATTGTCCTTATGTATCTTTCAAGCCAACCAAAGCCCTTCAAAGCATCCTAAGCAGACCAAAAGACCCAACAACCCCAGCAGAAAACACAGGAGTCATCTACAACATACAATGTAAGGCCTGCAAAAACCACTACGTAGGACGAACAGGCAGAAGACTGGCAGAATGCATCCACGAACACTAACTAGCAGTCCGAGGACATGATGAAAATTCTTTAATTTCCCAACTTACGGACAGATTTAATCATCATTTCAGTTGCGAAAATGTGACCATCCTAGACCAAGCCAAGTCCAAAAATGCCAGGGATTTCTGGAAACCTGGCACTCTGACAAATCAGCCATCAATAGACACATAGACATTAACAACATCTATGCAAAAGAGACGATCACCTAGCCAAAAAGGAACAAAAAGACCCAAGCACTTCTCAACCAGCAATCAGCACCCAGATCAGCATAGATTAACTCCAAGGTTAACATCAGACCATCACTTAAGTAAACAATACCCCAATCAAGAAAACTGCATAAGAAGTCAACAGCAAACAGACCAACCGAAGAATCTCTAAGACCATCTCCACCAACATTGACAGGCAAGCCACAAACATGGGTGTCAAACTCGCGGCGTCACATTGCCATCATGTGACATATTGCAATTTTTTCCCCTTCACAGAGCTGGGGTGGGCGTGGCCTGCACGTGATGCATCCGGCCCATGGTTCCGTGCCAACAGTTTGACACCCCTGCACTAGAATATAAGCTGACAGTAAACAGCACTCCTTACTAGCACTGATGATGTTACCTAGTTTGGGTAATGAAACATCTGCAAGAAAATAAGCAAGTTCAGAGAGCACCAAGGACCCCTTGTATCTTTCAAATTTTCAGGTTTGTCAATCCTCTGAAACACTCTCCCTTGTGATAGACAAGCAAGTCGATGCACTCTCCCAGGGGTGGGTTCCACTTACCTTTGCTACCGGTTTGTAATGGGAGTGCTTGCGCGTGGTGCTTCTGCGCATGCACAGAGCATCCGTGATGATGTCTGGGTGAGTAGATGGAGCCTCCTGCCGCCGTTACTACCGGTTCAAAAGATCTGGACCGAACTGGTAGCAACCCACCACTGCACTCTCCCTACTACTTCCACCAGGGGTGGGTTCTACTTACCTTTAAGTTAAGTTACCCCGGTTCACAACGGGGCCGCGCATGCTCTTCTGTGCAAGCATTTCTGCACATTTTCCTGACGTCAGGGTCAGTGGGCAGTGCCTCCCGCTGGTTTTACTACCGGTTCTATAGAACCAGTGCAAACCGGGGGCAACTTACCATTGATTTCCACCCCTAGAGAGACCTATACTGTGGTTGTTATTATTGCTCTAACAAGCTTTCATGCTCTGTAACTATTAGACCAAATGACTGACAATAAAAAAAACCTTAGATAAAATGCCTACAAAAAGCAATAAAACAGAGGAATAAACATAGGAATAATAAACAGAATGAAAGAACAGCATGAAGAATACAATGTACAGTAGAATGGTTAAGTCGTTAAAAATATCCAAAAAAGGAAGGTCTTGTTTTGACCCTCAAAGACAGAAACAAAAGTAATATGTATGGTTTGTTTCAACAAGATGTTTCAGAGTGTAACTGTGACGACAAAGAAAGCCCTTGACCATGCTGTCATCAGGCACATCTTGCAAAATAGAAATTCTTGGCATATTTTCTTTATCCCTTATAATAGAATATACTGTATATCCAGGAGAAGGCATTCTTTCAAATATACAGAGGCAGCCCATTTGCAACATGACACGTTGCTGCCCCCACATTTATTGGCAACAATAGCAATTGGTTCAGGAATAGAATTATGTTGTTTCTGATTAGTGCCATTCAGCAGTATAGATGCAAGGGCAATTGTGAATTCTCCAGAGCTTTCAAAATTAATCCCAATAAACTACAATTGCAGCAGTTCCATTTAGAGCTTCCCAGAATGCATACATTGAGTAATTTTGCATTTCCTATTGCAGAAATACAATCAAGCCAAAATTGATTCTGGGTAGAGTCATGCTATATTATTTTCAATGTCTTGGCTCAGATCCAGTTGAATTTGTTGTAAATGGGGGGAAACCCATACCAAGAAATTGAAAACATGAAATAGTTTAAGAGGAAAAAAAATAACTCAATCTGTCAGTTATCTCTAATTCATCAATCTAGACTATGGGCAGGGACCATCAGCCTGGAAAAATGAAACTCTTGGCAACCAATCAGGAACAACAAAGTTTCATTGTCTTAGAGCAGGGGGTCTCCAAACTTTGCAACTTTTAAGACTTGTGGTCTTCAACTCCCAGCATGGCTGGCTAGGGAATTCTGGGAGTTGAAGTCCATAAGTCTTAAATTTGCCAAGTTTGGAGACTCTTGTCTTAGAATGTTATTTTAAAAAGTGGAAAGGGCATCTCCATTTTGTCCGTATTGTAACTTTATGGAGGTTGGGGCATCGCTTCAAGGCCAGGGAAGCAGTACTCCAAATTTCCAGGAATGCAGGAATGGAGATCTGGGGGGAAAAGAGAAATCCATGAAAAACTGAAAATTAGATGTGAATTAGACATTTGATTTTGATGCATTTTGATTAAGGTGACCAGACATCCCACTTTTGGCAGGACAGTCCTGATTTTCAACAATTTGTCCAGCATCCCGTGGCGTTTTAAAAAAAGTCCTGATTGGCGGGAGAACGGGTTTGCTTACCCTGCTCATTCCCAATCTATTGCTGCCTCCTGAGTCCCAGCTGATGGCTAAAGGGGGAAAAAAACTGTTTAAATTCTTGCCGCAGGGATTCAAAGGGCCACCCTACAGTTGTTCAGTGTTAAAAAAAACAAATGAGTAGACTGGTGCCTGCAAAAATAGAAAAAACAGCCCCTTTCAACATAGGTTAATTACCATAAGTTGATTAGATCGGCCTCCTGGCTCTCAGCTGATTTGCTCTCAGCTGTTTTGGCTAGCTGCAAAGCAAAGAGTGCTGCTGGAGTACATTTTTTTTTTCTCCTTGTGCAATTCAAGCTGAAAATGAAACCGAAACTAAAGCAGGTTGTTGGCTTTGCTGTTTGCTTGCAACGTTGGAAAGGCAGATTTCTTTTCTTTTTCCTCATCAAAAAAGGTAGGTGCAAACAATGGGAAATTTATGACAAATGGCAAAAGAGGAGAGTTCAAGATTTTAAAACACAAAAGAAAAAAAGCTCTATTTAACTAGGGAATTGTAATAATTGAGATACTATTAATTGTATATTGTGCTGAAAGCAGAAATGATTAAGTTGTGGTTTGGAAGAATATATGGGGGAAATTATTTGGTTTATTATTATTGGTAAATATAATTAATTGATTTGTAAGAAATTGGATTGCATGGAAATAATTGGAATATTCATGTTCATATTGATTAATATACAAAAAGATAGTTATATAACTAATTGATTTATATTAAAATGTTTAATTTGTATTAAACAACTGTAATATTATATAATTAACCAATGTGAGGATGGATATAAAATAGATGACAATGGGAAGGGGTATAATATAGAATAGAAGTGAAAAATTGAATTTGATTAAGATTAGAGATGAGGATGAAGGGTAATATTGGTTTTTTAAAAAAATAGATGAGGAATAAATATGGCAAAAAGGAAATATAGAAATTGTAAATTTAAGTGAAATGACTAAACACTGTTTAAATTTGTGAACCGGCCAAATACTCTGTTCAAAGAAAATACATTGTATGTTTGTATGTGTGTTTCTAATTATGGCTATTTATTCATATTTGTTCTCTTTTATTCTTTAAAATTTAACAATTCATTCTTTACCTTAATATCTTTATATTTGTTTGGGGTTGGTTTTCTTCCCTTTCATCTTTTTTATTGTACAGCAATCTTTCTCCTCAAACCTACCACCTCTCTCTTTTCTACTCAGAGGGCTGAAAAAGTTATTTTTGACTGGTCCTCGCACTTTTGACCAGTCCTCGAACTTACGACTGTCCTCACATTTTACCATGGTGAAGAGAAGCAGTTATGAAATGAGTGACACGTTTGTTAAGAATGCATGGGCATAAATGTGAGGATGGTCATAAGTGTGAGGACCAGTCAAAAGTGCAAGGACCTATCAGAAATGACTTTTTTCAG
Source organism: Ptyas mucosa (assembly GCA_012654045.1). Taxonomy (NCBI): domain Eukaryota; kingdom Metazoa; phylum Chordata; class Lepidosauria; order Squamata; family Colubridae; genus Ptyas; species Ptyas mucosa. The sequence continues at coordinate 13,006,031 of WNWU01000003.1, read as the reverse complement.
CCCTCTGAGTAGTCCCTATAGAATAAAATAATACTATGCTTAATTTTTATTTATTTATTATATTTGTAAATTGTACTTATGTTGAAATTTAAAAAAATATATTACAGTACTATTTTTGCGTTCTATGAAAATTTTTGTTGCTCCATATATACCAAATTTTTAATCAAGCCCCCCCACCCCCCATCCCCTGTCAATGGTGTCCCTCTTTACCAATGTTAAAATCTGGTCACCTTAATTTTGATGTATCTGAGTTGTAACCTCTATCTTATCCATTGTCTGTTTCATTCTGTTCCTTTTCTGTTTGTTGCATATGTGTATACAGCTAGTTCTCAACTTACAGCCACAATTGAGCCCAAAATTTCCATTGCTAAATGAGACAGTTGTTAAGTGAAATTTGCCCTATTTTATGACCTTTCTTCCCACAGTTGTTAAGTGAATCAATGCAGTTGCTAACTTAGTAATACAGTGGTTGAGTGAACCTGGCTTCCCCATCAACTTTACTTGTCAGAAGGTGATCACATGACCCCAGGACACTGCAACCATCATAAATAGGAGTCAGTTGTCAAGCATCTGACTTCTGATCACAAGACCACAAGGATGCTGCAATGATTGTAAGTGTGAAAAATGGTCATAAGTCACTTTTTCAGTGCCATTGTAACTTCTAATGGTCACTAAATGAACTGTTGTAAGGCGAGGACTATCTGTATGTGCCTGCATATGTGCTCCCAGCTGGAGGAGGAAGTGGTTGAGAAAATCCTTCAGAAACAATATACTCCCTCCTCCCTTTTCCCTTTTGTCCCAAGCTCCCATTTAGTTCTTTACCTTTTATATCCCGAATAAAAACTTGCATTGCTTATTGAATTCAACTCTTTCACTATGGAAGGATTTTAACCTTATCAGGTAGTCCCCCCTTGGTTAAATTAATGGTAGAATGGAAATAGACAGGAAGGCTGGCATATTTTTCTGCTTGGATAAACCAGTGCTAAAAGGGCCTTTTTTTGCATTAAAATGGATAATGGTACCATTTGCTAAGTTGGCTCTTCTCCAGGAATTGTAGAACAATGAAGGGGGGGAACAAGATGCCAGGAATCCAGTTCACCACATCTCTGAACCATAGATGAATAAGTACTCTCCATTACTGAATTATTCATTTGTTCCTTAGAGTGATCTCACTTTTCTTCTAGAAGTTCAAAGTGCCCTACCTTGAACTCTTTCCTATTTTCCCTCACCATAACTACCCAATGGTAGCAGTTTGGCTAAAAGTGACCGAACGTCACCAGTGAGTTTCCACGAATTAAAACCTGGGCTCTCCTGTTCTTAATGTGACATCCTAATTGCTGCACCATGACATCTCATAGAGCCAGCCCTAGTATTAACTTAATGTTGGTTTAGGTAGCAGATGCTGGGAGGATGCAAGTGAAAAGTGCCTCCTGGGTTTGTTCACTGCAATTTTATTTGATTGGTTTTGATACACAGAATTATATGGATAGGCAGGTTAGCCTTTATTTTTGCTGGCAACATTTCTCTGGCCAGTTCTTCTACAAGCCTGAAGAGCCTGAGTAGCATAGGAGGCTAATGCCTCCTACTAAGGCAGCATTTAACATCCAGCTGCCTGCAATTACTGCGAGTTCAATTTTCACCAGGCTCAAGGTTGACTCAGCCTTCCATCCTTTCTAAGGTGGGTAAAATGAGGACCCGGTTCGTGGGGGCAATAAGCTGACTTTGTATAAAATATACAAAAGTATGAAGGCTATTGCTTAACACATTGTAAGCCGCCCTGAGTCTCCGGAGAAGGGCGGCATATAATCAAATAAAAAAATAAAAAAATGACTTCTCTTATTTTTTAGTCAGAATTCAGTAACAAAACTGCATGTGCCCATGAAGTTCATAGCAGACATTTTAATCTCTGAACCAACTACTACAATGTCTCTATTCATTTTTTTTATTGTATTCATTTCCTTAATTTGAGATACTTTTATCTTGTAGCATCGATGACTTTAAGATCATCTTAATTTTGTTTCTTTCCAATCCATTGACCTTTTTGCAATTTCTATTTATGTTTAGGTCTTTTCTTTTATGTTTATCCTGCTTTCTCTCCTGTATAATTTTACTCATTTGCCTTACCTTATGTGGAAAAAAAATTCTGACTCATTTTCAGTACGTTTTGTCTCTTACTTTAAAAATGTCTCTTACTTTAGGGCGCTATATTCCATGACAAATTAAAAAAGATAAAACAAATATGAGAACATTGATAATTTTCCTGAATCCAAATCCTGACTATAGCAAATTACCTGACCTATAGCAAATCCCACCAAAATCATGTAAATGATGTCAAGAGTATAATTTATCTAATTTTTAAAAGCACATGACACCACCTCTTGGCTCTGCTGTTTATTAGTGAGCGATGCTGCCAATATTGGCTTGCTCTGATGAACACTTTAAAAACCACACCGATATATGTTTGCATTCCTTTTCAGTTCAAAATTTGTCAGAGAAGAAAGGCATTAAACCTGTCACCTCAGATAAAGATCAGATGTTTGATTTCAAACAGAAGAAAGCAAACATTCTACAGAGGATTCCGTTAACTCCTTGAGTGCTTTCACTGAACTTCTGAGTAGCAGTAAGCCTACAAAGCTACTTTAAAAGTTCCCTGTAAGTTTTTAGGGTCACCTGATTGATGAATTTTCTTTAGAGACAACGGCAGAAGTAATATATTTTAAAAAAGAAGGGCAAATTTTAAAAAATCTTATGGTTGTATCAACTTTGGAAACAAGGTTGGATACTTGTTTATGACATGGATGTCAACTTTTGGCTCTGCCTTTTTGTAACAGATTGTCTCGGTGGCACCAAAGGAGTGAGCTGCTCTACAATCTACTTCATCGTAATAAAAGAACAAGGGAATTGCAGAAATGCTTTGGTCATATCTCAGGCTACATGAAGCATAGATTTTGTGCCTGTTCCATGCTTTGTGATTCCCTGTCAGAAAAGTCCACACTGCACTGCTGAAAATGCAAACTGAAATTTTTAAATTGAAAATACAGTGTCCACCTTGCCTACTGGCAAAGTATATGTCATCTGACACACATGACTATAGAAAGAGGTATAACTTCTGGCTTGAAAAAAGCTTCATCTTCCAAAACTCGGATGCAGTTTCATTAGAAAAATCAAACTTCTGTTTGGTTTACCTGATGTGGGTAGTTATAATGAATATATATATATATTAAAGAAAGAAACTAGAGAAATAGTCATGCTGGGATGTGTCATTCTTTAATTTTTGGACCATATGAGCCACATTTGCAGAGTTCTTCAGTGATTCTGAGCAAGACTTCTAAAAGATACAGCTGGTCGAAGTTTGTTTACCTTATTAGGATTCAGGATGCTAATCACAAACTATAAATACACTTACATATTATGCAGCCAATCACAAGCTATAAATACACCATATATTAAGACAGTTGGGTCAGATCTTTATAATTTGCAATATGTTACTGGAAGCAATCCAGTTTTTCAACTGTCCATACTGTGAGATTTTTAACAGTATAATGTTGATTAGGATGGGGTGGTACTATTATTAGTAATTATTATTATTATTTCATTCTCTTTCTATTCTTTAATTATTTATTTAGATTTTTATCCTGCCTCTTGTTTTCCACATACAACTTTCAGTACTCAAGAGTGGCAGGAAGGCAAAATCTTAATTAAATGGAGCTGGCTTTTATGACCTGGATAGTAATTTTCTATATATAAAGGCCATGAGTCTTTTGTGCCATAAGGCAATTATTTTTATGAACAATGACATCATTCTCAAAAAGGGTGAAACTAGATTTAATTTATCTAACTTTAATTAAAATGTAAAATAGCTAAAATTATTAATTTGCATGTATGGTCTTATTTTTACTCACATAAAGATTCTAACGGTGTAGCAACTTTTGGAGTCACTCTGAAAGTTGCCGGTGTTGTTATATGAAGTGGACAAACATAATTTCAACAAATTTGTCTAAAGTATTTCAATTGTTTTCACATTAATTGGGTATGAATAAGGTTGCTTGTAACTCCTTCTATATAATTTCAATTGATGATTTTGACCTTTAAAAAATCTAACCTATTTTCACTGGGTTAGAGCAAATTTCTGTTGTCATTCTGTCTGTCTGTCTGTCTGTCTGTCTGTCTGTCTATCTTTATCTACCTACCTACCTACCATCTACCTACCTACCTACCCATCTCTCTCCCTCTCTCTCTCTCTCTCTCGCCTCTCATCTCATATTTAAAATTTATAAGGCCACCCACTTCAATGGTTCTACATTTCTCTTAATCAGAGTTAAAATGATATTGTAGAAGCAGCCACTATCAAATTTTGTGTATCCAACGAGAAAGCACGTTTTTAACATAAGGAAAATATCTCAAGGTAAGTGCTTCACAAAATCAAGCCCATTATATTGAAGTGATGATGTGCTATAATAGAAAATGTGATTTATCAGCTTATTGAAAGCAATCTAAAATGGATAGTTCAGATTTTAGTGATTATGGCAAAGGCTGCTTGGAATCCAGCTGTGTTTATGGCAATCCAGTGTAACCTAATACACAGTCACTTTGACATAGGCAAGCTGTGAGACTTAATTACATTGGAATTGTTTAATGGATCTCAATACAGACTCAATACATGATGAATGCTCAAACAAGAATGATCTGCTGTTAGATTCCCCACATTGCTACTCATTATTTAACATGGAACAGTTTAGCAATTTTTATTGCATTCTTTTTTTGTCGCCAATGAATGATCAGATTGGTGGGTTTGATTAGTAGGTTCGTAAGAAATAAACTTCTAGTTACTATGTAAATGATTAATATATGTATGCATGTATCTATGTATGCATGTTTCTGCTCATGTTTCTTGGGAGTCTTTCGTTTATTAGCCTTCTAATCTATTTTCTGCTTCCTGTTTCTGTGGCAGCAGATGGCATTATCTCCATAAGTCTCTCTGTTGCCTTGTAAATACATTATTGCATAGGAACATTAAAGGGCAGGAGATGACCATATGGTATGTCATTGCAGGCTGCCCTTTAAGACCCAAATACCAAATTGTCATTTTTAACACCCTAGTTCTTGATAATAGATGTGTAATGTGATTTCTGGCATACATTGGGGTATGGAATACATTGGAAGAAGCTAGAGAAACAGATTAACAGCTGGTATCTTGGTGCAGTTCCAGACACTCCTGTACTTAGCGCCATTACACTGAGCTGAAAGGGTCAGCCTTGGTACGTCTTTCCAGTGATGCTTCGTAGCAATGCCTGATACACTTTTATTGGTTGTATTAGTGAAGGCTGCAAAAAAATTTACTTCATACATTTGGAAAGCCAAAACTTTGGAAGGAATAATTAGGGTTTCCCTGTGGATCTTCTCATTTAAATTCAGATCTTTTAAAAAGGTGCTATAATAACTGAGACTGAGGGTGAAAGATGAGGTCTGAATTCCGAATAGAATAGAATAGAATAGAATAGAATAGAATAGAATAGAATAGAATAGAATAGAATAGAATAGAACAGAACAGAACAGAACAGAATAGAATTCTTTATTGGCCAAATGTGATTGGACACACAAGGAATTTGTCTTTGGTGCATAAGCTCTCGGTGTACATAAAAAGACAAGATATGCTTGTCAAGAATCACAAGGCACAACACCCAGTGACAGTCATACGGTACAATAAGCAATCAAATCATACTAGGAAACAATCAATATCAATATAAATCAGAAGGATACAAGCAGAAAAGTTACAGTCATGTAGTCATAAGTGGGTAAAGGTAAAGGTTCCCCTTGCACATATGTGCTAGTCGTTTCCGACTCTAGGGGGCGGTGTTCATCTCTGTTTCAAAGCCAAAGAGCCAGCGCTGTCCAAAGATATCTCCATGGTCATGTGGCCGGCATGACTAAATGCCAAAGACACACAGAACACTGTTACCTTCCCACCAAAGGTGGTCCCTATTTTTCTACTTGCATTTTTTATGTGCTTTTGAACTGCTAGGTTGGCAGAAGCTGGGACAAGTAATGGGAGCTCACCCCATTACGCAGCACTAGAGATTTGAACCTCTGAACTGCCGACCTTTCGATCGACAAGCTCATTCTAAAAGCTCCTAAGGTGCTCCTAAGAGTGTAGGCTTGGCTAGAAACATTCCATTCTTTAAGTTCTCTCTTATTGAAAAGTGTGTCCCTTTTATTTTATTTTTCTCTTTTTCTAAATGAAAAGGACATTTTGTCATTCCCCCAAACCTCACCCAGTTCTATCCTTTTAATTTGTCCTCCAGGCCTAATCTTTTCTTTCTTTATGCTGGCTCCAGTTCTTTTATCTGTCCTTTCTATGGAATTTCAGCTCCATTTATATATATATATATATATCTTTCTAAGCTTAGATTTCCAATTTCACTAATAAACCAAGGGGCTTAATGTGATCTATCACTTTGCTTTGTTTCTTGGGTCCTGTTAGGATAGTTATCTGCTCCATCTACCACAATGGTATTCACAGTATCTAACATATTGTTCCTCAGGACATTTTCTGCATTCTAGATAAATAAAGATGTCTTCCCACTCCTCAATACTATGTAGAAGATCATGGCCTCCTACCACAAATCTAACTGTCCCAGAAGTTAAAATAAAGCTCTGTGTGAGTCTGTGTGTGTCTGTGTGCATGCGTGTGTGCATGTGCATGCTAGAGGTGGTGCATGCACACAGCCTTCTGTGTATGCACAGTAGTTGTGCATTATGTCCGTGCTGGTGGGAGGAGCCTCCTGCAGTCGCCGCTACCAGTTCACGCAATCTGGAGAGAACCGGCTGAATCCCACCACTGGTGCGCACGCACATACGCACACACATTTGCAAGTCACTTTATATCTCTATTTAAAAGAATTTAGGGAAATAAAGACAAAAAGAATCCTGTCTTATCTGTTTTTCGCCTCTCCTCATGTCCTTATCTCAGGCACAAAATAACATTAAAAAAAAAAACCCAGCAACAACTGTTGTTTACTTTGGTCCACCTCTAACACCAAATAGCAGCAGTCCTGGTCCTGCACGAGGTCTAACTCTGCCCACCCTCAAAAGCAATTTGAATCTACACTCACTTGTTCCTCTTCCTCCTTAGGTCTGAGACTTGATTGTACTGATTGCTACTCCCTATTTTCTAGGAAAAGGCCTATCTGTTGTCTTCCTTTTAAACTCAATGTGTGAGAAAAATACAGCTCCCACATCATGTTACTTCTGGAAAATTAAAAGGAAATGAGGGGAACAAATGAAATATATTCTGGAATGCCACCTTCTGACCTCGTAGCATATTTCCATTTTGAGATGGACAATTTCACAAGAGATAAGAAACTCAAACTTTACTTTAAAAAAATTGTAAGTAAGTTAAAAAGTAAAGTTTTAAGTAAAATTTTTCAAAGCAAAAGAGGCAACAATAAAGTTATTCGAAACATAGACTGCAATGTAAAAAGGATATCCCACATAAAAAAAAATCTAAAGGAAAATAAGATTGATCACTGATACTGGTCTACACCTAATTTTAGAGGAACTTCTGATACAAAGAAACTCCAAGCAATGTGAAATACATAAACACTGACTTTGTACAGAGAGTACAAATAATAGTGACAAAATATGAGACTTAAAGCACAAAGTAAAAATACAACCTTAAGCAATATTTCTAGTTAAATTTGTTACTTAGTCCTTAAAATGATGTAATAGCTGACGTTGATCCCCACTAGCTTTATTGGACACTTTCCAAGCTTTTATAAATTTAAGAGAGGCCCAGAAGCCCTGACACACGGTTTCCGCCCTGGTATTTCAAAAAGAGTAAAAGCTATTCCACTTTTGGCATGTGTGTGTGTGTGTGTGTGTGTGTGTGTACATGTGTGTGTGTGTGTATGTACTAAGATAGGGATTGCCTTTTGTTGTGTACAAAAGAAAGTATATCACTATCATGAAGATATTTACTGTAATGTTATTTGGGGATCACCTTGGGAGCAGGGGGGAAGAGCTGCAGACTAGATAAAGGTATCTCAGTTAACAGAAGAAGAGGAGACTTGGGAAGAAGGGACACTCCCTAGTTTTCAAAATAGTAAAAAGGAAAGGAGGGGAATCCTAAAGGTGCTTTTTCAAGAGGCAACTGGACTTTCTAGTTTTTTTTTTTCTTCAAAGACATTTCGAAGAGCCGAGGTAGTGCAGTGGTTAGAGTTCAGCAGTTCATCAGTTCAAATCTCACCAGGCTCAAGGCTGACTCAACCTTCCATCCTTCCTAGGTGGTTAAATGAGGACCCAGAGTGTTGGTGGCAATATGCTGATTCTGTAAACCGCTTAGAGAGGGCTGTAAAAGCACTATGAAGCAGTATATAAATCTAAGTGCTATTGCTATTGCTATTGTTTCTCATTCAGAGCTGATAGAGAGATATAATCTAATACACACACACACACACACACACACACACACACACACCACCTTTATTATTTTTACAAATAACTCCAGGCAGCGAACATATCTAACGCACCTTCCTCCTCATATTTTTTCCACTATAGCAACCCTGTGAGGTGAGTTGGGCCAAAAGAGAGAGTGACTGCTCTAAGGTTATTCTTCTCCCTGTCATTTTTAAGTCCATTTTCAAATCAGCCTTCATTTTGTCAGGTAAAATGTATTTCTCTTCCATAACATTTTAAACTATTTTCTATTTATAGAGGCAGGCATTCTCAAAATTAACTTCTGAGTCCACTGTTAAAAAAAAAAATCCCTCGATATGTCCAACGGTAAAATATTTCCCTTCATTCTGTAATTGTAAATTGAGTTTGGGTTTTCTTTCCTTTAATGGTAGTCTTTAGTTCTTTCTAGTTCCCCCAATGTCCAGTTTTAAAAAATTTTTTAGCATTATCCCACAGGAAGGGTTCTTATAATTAATTCCAAAATCTTATTTCAAATTTATCACTTCCATAACAATTTAATAAACATTGACATTTTAATCACCCATTTGCTGTTTATTCGAATAAATAAATAAGCTCTTAAATTTGTAGTTAAAACTTATTTTATTAAGGATTGTAGAAAACGTATCTAGTGCTGTCAGATTTCTTGATCCAACGATTTCTAATAGCTTAAAAGTAGTTAACAAGCACTTTCCAAAAGCAATTAGAAAAGGACCAGGGGTGGGATTCAAAATTTTTTACTACTGGTTCTGTGGGCATGGCTTGGTGGGCATGGCAGGGGAAGGATAGTGTAAAATCTTATTCCCACCCCAATCCAGGGGAAGGATACTGTAAAATCTCCATTACCTCCCTACTTCAGGGGAAGGTTACTGCAAAATCCCCATTTCCTCCCGATAAGCTGGGACTCGGAAGGCAGAGAATAGATGGGGGCAGGGCCAATCAGAGGTGGTATTTACCGGTTCTCCGAACTATTCAAAATTTCCACTACTGGTTCTCCAGAACTGGTCAGAACCTACTGAATACCACCTCTGAAAAGGATGTATACAAACTTAGTGTCCTTTCAAAGACACCAACTGTAATTTGAGCAACATATCTGTTCCCACATCTCTGGACCTCTAAACCTCTTGGAGGCCACTGTCTTGCAGTTTCCTCATGAGAAGCAGCTTTCTGGAGCATTTCTTCTTATACAGAGAGGAATGATTAAAAATGTTGGTTTACTCACCAGCTCTTCATTCCGACATGGTCATCAGATTTGCTTTTGCAGAACCATCTTAAGTCTAGCCTTTCCTCCCTCCCGCCAATCCAGTTTTATCCTCATCGTAATCACTTTAGCCACATTCTACGGTAATAGTTTTAATTAATATTTCTCAGATAAATAAAATCACAGATTTCTTTTAATTTTTCATTTATAATTGCTTCCATTCTCTGCAAAACTTTAATCTCTAAACAATTCTTTTCAGCTCTTGTTCTGTTGACCACAGTATTTTTTTGTCTTTCCCCCCAAAAATATATTTACCACATATGGCCAGATGGAACTTGAAATCATAACTACATCTATGTTCAAGATTTCCCAGATGATATTTTTATCATCTTGTCTACTTCATCAAAAGTTTTCCTATGAAATTCTTAGCTTCAACTTCATTTCTGTTCTGACAATTAGTTATGGCTCCATCCTCAACAGTTTTGTTCCTCAGAGTATAAAAAAGCAATCATAGCAGTGGCAATCCAATCACATAGCCAAGATCCGTACTTGAAGACTGTATTGAGACAAACTGGAATGAAACAAAGTTTTAAATTCTTCAGGATTCTTTCTCAGGTATAACTAGGACATTAAAATGTTCCAGAGAAATAGTTACATTGTTTTAGGCATCAAAGTCAGTCCAAGGTGGAATTTGTAGTCTAAATGCATTTCTTAGTGAGAGATACTTCGCACTACATATGGTATCTATCTGGGATGAAGAAAAATAATTGTTCATGCCAATTTTTTTTTTTTTTGCTATTAAGAATTCTGATTAAAAATCTCATTCAAGTTAAACTTATAAAGTTTGAAGAAAAAAGAAAGAAAAGAAAAAAGATGCAAGGAAGAATTTAAAAAGAAATAGTGAAGAAAGAAAAAAAAGTAAGGATATATTAAACAGAAACGAAATATATACAGAAGTGGCTTCCAACCTTCCAACCATCACAAGAGTAAATAAACTTTGTGACTCTTAACCCCTCTAAGGTTACAACGATCTCTATATTCCAGGCAATTCAAGTGAATATATAGGTTTATTGTGTGCTAAAGCTCTCTACAAGCTCTCTACAAGTAGTTCAGTAGCTCTGAACTACTAATGGTCAAAGTAAGTAGGCGGTAGATAAGAGTCAATGGAATTCAAAGTGGGCTGGACTTAGAGATTGTTGGGCACAAAGGGACTTGAGATTGGTGATGCAGTTGACCCCTCCCTGGGGATCAGCCTGGTCATCTTCTACATCCCCTTCTCCAGAAGTCTATTGTTCATCCCAGCTCTGAAAACAGAAGGCTATTAGTAACTATGTTGTGGTTAATGTAATGGATGTCTTCCTCTTGCAGAAATAGTAGTTTGATCATTTTATCAATTGCTATAGCAGAAAAAAAAATGATTCAATTCACATTGTAGTCATTTCATATTTTTCACTTGAAAGGTAATAAAATGTATGAAGCTAGTTACTGGCATATGTAAAATGGTACAATTTCTATTTAGCTTCATTCATTCCACATTTGCTGAGTTTGGAATTTTTGAAATTGAAAACCAGAGTACAAGGAACCTTGGATTGGAAACAAATGGAGACGAAAAGAAATAAATCCAAATTCAAGACTGATGTAAATCAGCCTAACTTCAGTGAACTGAGCACACTACTCTATTTAATAAACAGGGAACACTTTTGTCGTACTGCCAAATAGCATTTTAACAGGCTAATGAACCTAAATAGATAGATAACTAATCAATGAATATAATTTATTAACAATGTAATTTTCCCCCATTCTTGGCTTAGAAAATTTCCAACTAAACTCTCAAAGGGAAAGCAGATCTCTTTCAGCAGAAGTGCTAATACCAGGGCAATGCACCAAGCAGTATCCCACAGCTATCTGGATACCTCCTGAACTGAACAGAACAGGGTTATATGGTAACCTCTACCCTGAAAACAATTTTCTACTGATTTCCATAGGTGTCCCTTTGATGAAGTATCCATTATCCAGTTAGCCTCTCTAGTTCTTGGACTCAAATATGCAAGTTGAAATATTTTATTCTGCTAATGGAGGAAGCTCTGGAGTCAAAAAAAAAAAAAAAAGGAGAGCCGGTCGGCATGCATTTTTCACTATTAGAAAGCCACTAATCACTACATGTTTATCTGTATATACGGTTCCGACTTTGATCCAGAGTTCATCATGAAATCCATATCTACATCCACACTATGTATATATAAGACGATAACCATATCTATTTAACTTAATTTAAATTTTTAAATCAAACATTTATGTATTGATGACCATAGCATCTAATACATTGTTGTTGGTGCAACAGTTGTTGATGCAACCATAGGTTTAGACTGGTTTGGAATTTTTGTCCACCTATTAAGTCCTTCCCAAGGATCTGGGATAGGCAGATATTGTTGTTTAATAATATTAAAAGATATGGTTGCAGGATGTAAGCTGTTCCAAGTAAGGCTGCCTTTTGCAATTGACTGAGGATGAATTTGTCAATGCCGATACTATTCAAGTGATGCTCCAGTGGTTTAGGGATTCCACACAAGGCACTTACCAGTATTAGCACTATCTATGCTTTCTTTTGCCATGGTCATTCCATTTCTATTTAGAGTTTCTTGTATTTTGTGATTCCCCCCCCCCAATTCTTTTCTATTCTGCTTTCTGCTGTGTGCATTATCCAAACATTTTTGTCTTTCTTATGACAGTTGTTAAATCTGGGGTGTTATGTAGAAGATGCTTGTCTGTTTGAATTCTAAAGTCCCAGAGCATTTTGGCTTGTTTGTTTTCTATTACTTTATTTATTTTGTGCTCTCGCCAATTTTTGCTTGCAGATATTCCAATGCATCCTTGTTGTCACTGGGTCATGTCACTGTTTATGGTCAGTCAGTGTGATCTTCTTGCAGCAGCTAATTGTTCATTCTTTCTTCAGCTTCTTTGCAGAGGTGGTATTTGTGTCTGTTTCTGTCTTCTCAGTTCTGGCATTGGATGCAATTGTTCTTATGTCTTGGTCTTGTGCAGCTAAAATTAGTCCCTCTGTCTCTTTCTTCAATTTTCTTCCTCTTAGCCCCTGTTTGGTCTTGTTGTTATCTGTTTTGCCTCCTATTTTTGTAATGCATTGGCCATTTAAAATGTTTGCCTTGCCATGTTATGTGTTTTCTATTCTTCATTTGAATTTTCTTGTAAGATACTTTGGTCTCTCCAGTATCCATTAAGCTTCGGTGCATTTATTAAACTGCAGTACTAACTAGTAAAAAAATAAAAAGAGAGAGGGGGGGAGAAACTGATGAGGACCAAACTGATATGCAATAATAAGCTAATACCCTTTTTCTAATTATAATTCTCAAATAAAACCACTGAGATGTTTCATTAATGTATCATTGATACTTTACAACTGACAATGATATTATACAGACTGAATGTTCTGCGCTTTGCAACTACAGGTAGTCCTTGACTTGCAACCACAATTGCATCCCAAATTTCCATTGCGAAGCAGGATGCTTGTTAAGTGAGTTTTGCTCCATTTTACGATCTTTCCTGCCACAGTTGCTAAGTGAATCAGTGCAGTTGTTAAGTTAGCAATATGGTTGTTAAATGAATCTGGCTTCCCCATTGACTTTGCTTGTCAGAAGGTTGCAAAAGCTGATCACATGAGCCCGGTACACTGCAACAGTCATAAATATGAGTCAGTTGCCAGGCATTTGAATTTTAATCGTGGGGATTCTGCAACAGTCGTAAGTGTGCAAAATTTATTTATTTATTTATTGGTTCAATTTATATGCTACCTTTCTCCGGAGACTCAGGGCAGCTTACAATGCGTTAAGCAATAGCCTTCATACTTTTGTATATACATGCTTAGTAGGACTTTTGGGCCCCCCTAAGTGGTGTTCTTTTTTATACAAAGTCAGCTTATTGACCCACAATCCGGGTCTTCATTTTACTTACCTCGAAAGGATGGAAGGCTGAGTCAACCTTGAACCTGATGAGATTCGAACTTGCAGTAATTGCAGGCAGCTGGTGCTACTTAACAGCACTTTAGTCTGCTGTGCCACCAAGGTTCTTTGATCATAAATCATTTTTTTCAGTGCCGTTGTAACTTCAAACGGTCACTAAATGAATCGAAAAGTTGAGAACTATCTGTATTGCAACACCTCTAAAGAGCTTCAGCAGTCCTGCCTAATTCACTCATCTGAACAGATGCGACATCCTTGAAATAGATCACAAACTACTAATACAGTCACATGAACAAGATTTTGAAGCAGACTCAGATGCCAGGAGAACATAGTAATCTATTATTGGCCTTTAAAGGATGTTACCTACAGGTAATTGCTCTGGAAGAAAGAAATTTCAAAAACAGGTTGCAATGTGAAATGGATGAACCAGATATATTCAGTGTCTCCTTCTCTTTCTCATGCTTAGCCCTTTTGTGTATTATAAAGTCCATCGGTGCAAAAATAACCTGTGTTCTCGCTCAACTATTGATTTATAAACAGGCATTGTTAACAAGGAAACTATCTCTGTATTTTGCATTAATTCTCCTCTCCTTGTTTACAATCAAGTCTCTCCAATAATGGGGATATATTTCCAGGTAGCTGTTGGAAGTCTAACTGTTGAAATAGGCTACAGCTCATGAAACTTTTTGCCAAAAAAACTTTCCTTGTTTTTTAAGATACCATAACTGTCTTGCTTTTCTATTTTTCTCTATGACATGAAAAATAGAGCTCTCTTGTACAACTTAAGTAAACTTGCACAGCAGGGAAACCTCACATAGATCACACATGTTCAAAGTAGGATTTTTTTAAAAAATTAACAGCTATTATGCAACAGAAAATATTCGAGCCATTTTTAATGTGGCCTCCTCTATAATCTGCTATTTTAATGTAGCCTTGACAAATGTGCTCTGTAGCCTAGAAAAATATAGGTATAAATTCAGTTAAATGAACAGAGAAGGAAAGGGGCAGAGTAGCCAAAAATTAGACCAGTAAGTTCATATACTTTCAATTAAGAAATATGTTCTTTAAAATTGCAGATTGTTAATCCTTAGAAGATATTTTAAAATATTAGCTATTTAATCCTAATGATACATTAGAATTTTAAGTACGTTTCATCTAGAGTTGAATAGTTAATTTTAAGAAAAAGCTGTTATTTAGCATACATCTCCAGAGCCATGCATTCTCTTTTTCTTATTTATATTCCAACATCTGGGACAGATGTATCTATATTATACATCTATCTAGGTATTCACTTTCTTTGGCAATGATACAAACCTTACTCTAGGCTGCAAAAATGGTCAGCGACAGGAATGACTTAAAAGAATTAAATTATATCCTAGGCTACGATGAAACATGATGGTGTCAACTAGTATTGAGTCTGTCTCATTAGAGATGAAAGGGTTAAAGGTTAAAGGAAAGAAGAGGATGTCTCACCCAGGCTTCAGAAAATAAAAATGAAACAAAAATGCTGAAGACAATTTTGTCTACTGGCACTATGGTGGCTATAAATTCACAAGCTTGAGAATTTTGAGTGCTGGGACAAAAATACTGTGCTTGCTAAATTGTCCTATGTTATCAAAACGGCAACTCTTCAGAGAGTTGGCTTTTCCTGATCTTACAAGTGTATAGAATAGAATAGAATAGAATAGAATAGAATAGAATAGAATAGAATAGAATAGAATAGAACAGAACAGAACAGAATAGAATTTTATTGGCTAAGTGTGATTGGACACACAAGGAATTTGTCTTGGTGCGTATGCTCTCAGTATACATAAAAAGAAAAGATACATTCATCAAGAATCATAAGGTACAATACTTAATGATAGTCATAGGGTACAAATAAGCAATCAGGAAACAATATCAGTATCAATATAAATCATAAGGATTTAAGATGCATTTAAATTTTCTGCTAGTACCCATTAAAGCAATGGTTATATACAGGTAATTGTTCTGACTCCCCAAACATGACAAACCCTCTGTAGTTGAAGCAATTATTCCTTTATTAGGAGCGCCTGTAGCCCCGGCAAAAAGCTTCTCTTTCACCTCAGGCTAACAAGTCTGCCCAGCATGGGAGATGAATAGTTGTCTGCCACATATATTCATCTCTGCCCTCTGCTTTTATCCCCAGAGCTAGTGTGGGGCTTCACTAGCAGTGGTGGCTCTTCTTCCTTCCCAAGGATTGACCCATGGATATCCACTGCTTTCCTCTCCTCTGCCTTCTGCGCATCCATGTATCAGGCATTGGACCCAGTTGTTCCTCCTCTTCCTCACCAGCCACCTCCAGACCTGGGGGATGTTGACTCTCCATCTGAGTGCTAATGGACGGGCCAGGCTCCGCCTCTCTCTCTCTCTCTCTCTCTCCCTCTCTCTCTCTCTCTCTCTCTCTCTCTCTCTCTGCCAGCTGCATTCCCTCTTCCCCCTTGAAGCTCTCAGGTTGCCTTGATGCTGACCCTGACTCCCATGCCTCCTCCTCATCTGATTCAGCTTCTGGAGGGGCCTGTGGCCAACAGGTCACAACAGTGCTCAATTGCAATCTTCCTTGTGCATTGACTGATTGTTCAGGTTATCTTCCTTTTAATCTGGCACTGCCAAGAGCAGGATGTGGAGCAGTAGTGGGATCCTACTGGTTTAACAACTGTTTTGCTGAGTGCATGCTAAACACACACTGAATGTGCACTTTGCCAAAAATTGAACTTCCATATTGCTGAGAGAAAGGAAAACAGTAAGGAGTGGCAATACACTCTGTTGTCCTGACCAGCCGGGCTTCAGAAGCAGAAATATAGGTAAGTAGGGTAAAATATAGGTAAGCAGGGGTGGGCGGGTGGACCCACTTCAAAGAAAGAGAGAACCGGTTTGCTCATGGCTGAAAGTCAGGGCAAACAGTTCTCCTGAACCAGTCCAAACCGGTAGAATCCCACCACTGATGTGGAATCCTATCATCCAATCCCACCATGCTTCCTTATCAAATATATTCAATATTTGTCAGAAAGACTTCTCTGTATATGCATTCCACTGTGCATTCACTCTTTGTCCGGAAATGGGCCTTTTTATCCCTGAATAGACCTGGAAGAACTAAACACTCTTTCAGTCAGATGCCTTCTCTGTCCTTGTGAGAGGAGAACACCGAAGAATTAAAAACTCCTGACATATTCATGAAACTGGACGTGTAATCCTTAATTCACGTTTTATTTATTATTTTACAAAGATATCTACAGCAGTGTTGACTATCAATATCCCAACATTGACAGCAAGCCTTACAATAGCAACACAGAATAACCAATGAAGCAAAATGGATCCTCAAATTAGTTCACATCATGCCGTGTCTGAAGGACTAGAGGAGTGTCCTACTATTGCCTCTCTCTTCTTTCTCCTGAAAATCTAATATCGGAATCCAAAAAAGAAATGAAGGAACGTGGAGCTGTGCTGCATGCTAGAGTAGCAGTGAAAATTATAGTTTGTTCTTATGGAGGAAGCCTCTGAAGGGTCACTGTGTCTTAGCAGGAATCTATTTATAAGGAGAAGATATCTTTGGATCTAAATCAAGGTCTTATAGCTGTGAACTAGTTCTGTAGAAGCTGTTAAACATTTTATAAATAATGCACCGGTCATGCTTGTACAATATTAACCAAGAAATGTTTTATCAGCTAGATCGAATAAGAGAATACCAATGGGGTAGTTTGTAGCTGCGGCCAGAATAAAGCCAATATGATTTATATATTTTGAACCAGCATAAATGACTAGAACTGCAGCCCTTACTTTTGGCTATGGAGATACCAGCTGTATAAAACAGAGGTATAATAATAATAATGTATAATAATGTATAAACAGAGTATAGATACAATGTATTTCTGCTCTAGCTTTGTCAAAAGGGACCATCACTTATGCCAGTCATTCATATTGTCATAACCCTAGTGTCTTTCATGTAAAAAAAAAAAAGCATGGAAATTGAGCTACCAAAAATGAAAGTATTAATAAAATATACAACTGGGCCATGCCTTGCGTAGAAGATGGAATTAAAAAAGAGATCCCAATTGATGAAAATAATCTTTTTTTTCCCAAGAACACATTTCATTCAGACATTGGCAATCACTGTTTCTAAACCTGAATGGTTCTTTGGCTGCACAGTCACTCTTAATTTTCAAAACAGTCCTTCTGCTATGGCCCGTTGAGCCACTGAGGTGGATTTTCTCCTCTAGCACATTGTCTGGTTTCTATCCCCAGCTTTTCCATCGATAACCTTTATGACCTTTAAAAATTATTTATTCTCTTTGGGCAAAAGAGGTCTTGACAGCAGGACCAGCCATACTACAAAAATATATGGGAAGAACAAGACCATGAAGCTTAGTACATTGAATGTTCTTTATCCTTATGCACTGGTCAACTCAGAACCGTGATGGCAAACCTATGGCACGAGTGCCACAGGTGGCACACAGAGCCATATCTGTGGGCACACGAGCGTTGCCCTAGCTCAGCTCCAGCATGCATGCGTGCGCTGGCCAACTGATTTTCGGGCCTTCTGGGCCCACCGGAAGTCGGGAAATGGACCGTTTCTGGCCTCCAGGGGGATGGGGAAGGCTATTTTTGCCCTCCCCAGGCTCCAAGAAACCCTCTGGAGCCTGGGGAGGGTGAAAAACAGGCCTATCGGGCCCACCGTGCCATTGCATGCCAAAAGCAGGGGTCGCATGGGGGAGTGTCACGCGTGCATGTGCGGGAGCAGGGCACATTGAATTATGGGTGTGGGCACGTGTGTGCACGACATCCCTGCCCTCCCCTCACTTTTGGAACGCGATGACAAAAAGGTTGGCCATCACTGACTCAGAACATTCAAACTTGACAATGTGAGGAAAAATCTGACATAATTCAGTCCAATAATCTGAAGCTATACAGCATTACGAAGAATACTATGCTATACAAAACAAATGAGGCTCAAATGATACACTTGGTTATCCAAAACTAAAATTTCTCTAATATTCCATCATATTTTTTAGATTGCAATCCTGGATAAACATTCCTGGGCTATAGGTAACATCAGATCTCTTCTTCAGAGGAGGGAGAAAGAAGAGGAAGTCTGCCATTAAGGGATTATCCAAACTTGCATTCACTATCCAAGGAAACTCTTTCAAGACCCTTGTCTTTTCTAACAACAAAGTTCTAATAACAGGAATGGCAGTTGTATTGCAAGCTGTGCTGAGGGTAATAGGAATGAGGCTGTGAATCTACAGACCCCAAAACCTTCCAGATCTTAAATAGAAGTAGAGGGGAAACAGTGGATCTTTCCATCTTAGTGTGAACCTGACAGCGCTTTAGCTAAAGCAGTTCATCCATCTACAGAGGTGCCTTATGGATCCTTCCTAATAGGATGGCTCTGTAAGAGGAATTAAGAGCATTCAACTGTCTCATTCAATATTGAAGCAATCGTAATCTTGAGTTGGATTCAAGTCAACAGTTAAGTATTGTTTCTGCATATAGCGGTAATGTCAGAGTCTGGGACCAAACAGAACCATGGTTGCTGGATAATGATAACTCAAGATGATTTGACTGATACCTTCATTCTGTAGCTGGAGCTACAATTGTATGTAACAGAGTGCTTTCTTAGACTTCTGTAAGCTTGCCCTGAGTTTATAATGAAACACACAGAACTCTCATAAACATGTTTAAAAAAAGGAACATCACGTCTGAATAATTTATTGTTGCTGGCTTTGTGAGCATGCTCAGTTTCATTCTGAGAAGTCTTGTGCCATCTGCTGGTCCTCAGCTGTAATTGGTAGCTGCAGATGCTTGAATTACTGCCCAGCTTGACTGTGACTTGAGGCGTTTCCTCATACTTATATTGCCAGTCTAAGTATGGGTTCCCTACTGTGTCAAGCAATTCTATTGCCGTAGACCCATAATAAAGATTTTTTAAATGTGAAAATTAGTCTTTGGTGAATAGGAATTATTTTCCTAGCTGCTGGAGATACTCAGGTAAAAGGCAGTGACATTTCACATGAGTGGGTCATTGTGTTATTGTTAACACTCAGCTATTATTGCTGCATACCCAGCAGTCGGCACAGATGTTACCCACTTTTTATCACTTAAGAACAAAGAGGTAATTATATTTAACCTTTTTCTCCCCAAGAAATCTAAACAATAAAATGTCACAATAGTGTGTTCAACAGTTAGTGATATAAATATTTATTTAAGTAGCAGCAATAATTCACTGAATGCAAAAGGGGGTCCTAACTAACTCAGAAGCTGACTTGAGCCATTGTCAAAGAGCATACTTTGAGTAGCTTACTCCCTTTTTCAGGTTAGAGCCGGAGTGAGATAAGTGTCAGATCAGATCCTTCCCAATGGGTTATTTGAAGAGATGCAGGTAGCAATCTCTGTAGACACACAAATATCAGAAAATTTATGGAAATCTAACGTCAGAGATATGTCTTGTAGATCAAGGGTAGGTAATCAGACATGTTGCAATTCAGAGTATAAATATGTCTTGGAGATATATTACAGTTCCTATATCACCTTTTTTAATGTATTAAAGATACAGTCATGCTACTTCAAATGACCCTCGCCTCCCCAGAATTAATGAAAGTCTTCCTTGGACATCTTTTGAAAAATACACCCATGCTAGTTCTGTGCCAGGCTGAAGTATTTTGCTGTTGTAAGCCAGGGAATGCCATATATCAAGCATTCTGCCCAAATGCTCTCGTCCACTTTTCACACCTGTTCCTGCCATTTGTTCTTCATTTGACAAATATTTCAAGAAAAATAGAGGGATGCAAGAGTTTTGAGATTCCCAGAGCATCTCTACAGGAGGGACTGTATGATTAGCACAAGAATCTATCACTTTTTCCATTCTTTGATATGGTGAAGTTAACAGGCAAAACAAAATTCTAGCAATAAATGCTGGCATTTTCTTTTCAAGGTTAGTTTTTCTCCCTTTCTTGATGATTAAGTGCATGTTTTGAAACTGGAAAGCAGCATCAGAATTGGAATTCTGTGTTTAATTTTTGGGTTGCATATTTAACCAGCTCGCTCTGAAATTCCTCTGCAAATAATGTAGTCAGTTCTGTTAGCAACAGAACTGGCAGATGTCTGGAAAGAACGGGATGACAGCACCTTATATATTCCCTCAGTGCTGTTGATCTCAAACAATATACCAGAAATAATTTGATGAAAACCAGGCTTGGGGCAGAAGGCTTCAAATGACTTGAAATAATTTACATGAAATGAGATATCAAGAGTTCTAGTGATGAAAAAAAAAATCAAAATGGAGCTGAAATTCAGGGCTTGTTCAATTGAAATTCTATTGTTCGATAGACTGAGATGGTTCCTTCAGGCAGCTATTTTTAAAAGTCACAAAATTGTTAGTTAGTATAGTGAAGAATTATAGTGGGGGTTATTTTTGAATAAACATGTATCTATACATATATGCTGTGCTAATCATTTATTACTATTCATCTTAAATGTCCTCGTTATTTCCTGCACGTGAAGAAAAAGCCTCATTTATTCTTCCCTTGCTGTCTAATGCTTTGCAGATTTGATGGTGATTTTGACACAGATAGATATGGGGAAGGGTTCTGTTATGCTCAGATAAGAATCTCCCACTCAGGTGCTCTAGGATGGGCATGGTTGTATCCATCATCACTTTCTTTAATAAACTGCCTTTTTCCCCCGGGCTGACACTGTAGCTGGGCAATCCAGGAACAATGATGCTTTGGAGCAGATGTGAGGATGCCATTGGCTGTTGCTCAGTTTTGTTTTGTTTTAAATTTGATTTATATGCCGCCCTTCTCCGGAGACTCAGGGCATCTTACAGTGCATTAAGCAATAGCCTTCATACTTTTGTATATTTATACAAAGTCAGCTTATTGCCCCCACAATCTGGGTCCTCATTTTACCTATCTTAGAAAGGATGGAAGGCTGAGTCAACCTCGAGCCTGGTGAGATTTGAACTTGCAGTAATTGCAGGCAGCTGAATGTTAATGAATGTTAATAACTGCTTTAGTCTGCTGTGCCACCATGCCACCAGTTCAAAGGGATTTGATAGCACAGTTATGGTCAACATCTTGACATTTTTTAAAACCTCTTCCTGTAGATGCCCCCTGTTTCTGCTGTTGTCTTGTTGCTGTTGTTATTTCCAGGGAAAAGTTGCTCTTCTACCTCACAGGCCTAAACTCAAGGCCAGTTGTAAGCTAAGTCTGAGTAGTAACAGGCTTAGGGGTACCATACTTTAAGTGGGGCCAAAATTGAAAAGATTTCCTAACCACACAATAATAGACACAATAAAAAAGAAGTAACTTGCACTTTGTGAACCAATAGGCCCAGTCAACGATTAAATGTAATTTCAGAAAATTGTTTTCATAGGACCACTATGGGTGCTGATATAATTAAAATGACTGACTGTGTAAATAGGGTGAAAATGTCTGAGGGGAAAAAAAAAACCAGTCTTAATGTAAAGTTCAAAAACCTGAAGAAAGAAAGAAGAAATTCCTAACAAAATTAGAAGCTGAGCCAAACCGTAGGGGGTGCCAGCTAATAACTGTGCCTAGACTGCCAAAATGTCTAGAACATGCCCTGCCTAAACTATTTCACTGGGCCTTGACTTGGATGTGAGGGATGTATCACAAAATATTTGGAGCTACTTCTGCAGGGAAAACAAAACCTGCTTATTTCACTTCCAGAAAATAATTAAGAAGGAGAACATTAGAATTAAATTGCTACCTTTGATTTGATATTTCTGTTAGGTACAATAAACAAAGCAGATGAAAATCCTTTCCATACTGAAAAAGGTGCAATAGTGAGCTAGCAAGTCTATGACCACTATAGTTTCATATCATTTGCAAGAATGGTATCACCTGAAAAAGTCTTTCTTGCATGCCTTCATTGCAAATATATTGCTGTATAGGATTTGCCTTACAGTTACAAAATATATTCACAGTTATCACACTCATCACTTCTTTTCTAAGCACAACTTGCCGCCTACATACTTGGGTAATATATACTTGGAGCTAGCAATGGGCAAATCAATTTCCATTGGACGCAGTGGTGGGATTCAAATAATTTAACAACTGGTTCACCCAGGGTCAGGTTGGCTGTCGTGGGAGGCATGGCCCATCCCCATCCTCCAGTTCCACCACACATGTGGGACGAGCCTCCCACAACGGCCAACCTGACCCTGGGCAAACTGGTTGTTAAATTACACTCCTGCTATCAAAGTGGAACCTGGGCGCTGCACTGCAATGGAGAAATGGGCAACAGAGGAGCCAGCACAAGGGAAAGAAGAGGAGCAGGGAGAAGAAAGAGGGAAAGGGGCCTTCTCTTTCCCTCACGCAGGCCGCTCCGCTGCCCATTTCTCCATTACAGAGCAGTGTAGTACCCAGGATCCACTTTGATAGCCGGGGGGGGGGGGTTAATTTAACAACTGGTTCACTTGAACTGGTGCGAACTGGCTGAATCCCACCACTGATTTGACCCACCACTGTTTCATCTTGTAATGTGTTAAAATCCTCATGAAAATAAATTAACCTATCAGATTTTACACATACTTTCCCTGAAAGCAAACTTTACTCAGCATATTCTTTTTTGTTTTTCAAAATTGGCATTTAATAAGCAATATTTCAAAGTAGTTTTTATGAGCAGAGGGTTCATTGCATGGCACATTCCCAACCCCTGATCCCACAGTTTCCTCTTTGGTTTTGTGCAAGTTGAGTGGAGAGAGCCTGTGTTGCTTCACATTTTAATGGAATCACTCACAATTGAACCCAAACCTAGCCTTGCCAATCAGAATCCTCAGAACTGATTAAAGCACTTTTGAAGAGCAATAAGCTTGTTGCCTTTTGCTGGAAAACAGACATCAACCAAGAAAAAATAATGTTAAAAAGATGCTAGCAGCCATCAATAAATGATTCCAGACTTCTGCACACATTCTAACTTCTCATTCACTCCACCTTTTATTGTGCTATCAATAGTGCAGGACACTGTTCTTTAATGATAGAAAGACATTACACAGAAATTCTGCCTAATAGATAGCTTGTTTGGTGACTGATATCAAATTAAGAAAACAATGTTATTTACATGAGACTCCACAAGTGATGATATATCTATAATATCTTTCCTGCCTTGGGAAATGTAATTTCTTATAGTAATGTAAGTCTTTGACATTAGGAAAGAAATGTTCAGCACTAATCATCAAAGGATAGGATATCACTCACTGCATCCCATTTTGTGAATTCCAGAGTGCAGATATCTTCAGCTCTAGGAACAGATAATGTGGAATGGGGCAACTCACCACAGATAACTTGTCATAGGCAACTCACTACACAAAATCACCATGGGACAACTTGCTGCAGGACAATTCAACAAATACAAAATTTAAATTAATTTTGACAGAACTGTGGCTCATAATAATAAAACAAAGAAAGTTAATCCAGTAATATAAGAGTTAGAATAATTTTGATGAAAATGTGATCACCAATAATAAAAGTAACTAAATAAAATGATTAATACAGCATTGAATTGTCCCATAGCAAGTTGGCCACAGTTATCCCACAGTGAATTGGCTGCGGCAAGTTGTCCTAGACCCTGGATAGCCAGCAGTCCATATCTAGGCCCCAAAACTCTGTATTATTACCCTTATATCACCTTGTTGTCATTTTGCTGAAATTCAGGAACAAAATTTTGCAAAAGGAAGGTTAAAAATGTATGAATTAGCAATGACAAAGTAGAGCATGTCCATGTCTAACTTTAAGTTCTTCCACCTTCAATCTTCCCTACAAATGGGTTGAAAATCTTGCAGTTCTTCCTTCCAGTTGTAAGCATACCTGTTGTAAGCATCTGATGCAGTCCATCAATAAATAAGATGCAGCCTCGGACTACAGAAAAGATATAGCCCCTGCCTGACATGATCAATCACAACCCTTTGCTCCTGGCTTCTGCTCCTTTGATATTCACAGATGTAAGTAATTTCCTTGACCTAGTTAAGCAGATCAGAATAATCAATTACGCCTTACCTTTTTTCTGTCTTCTGCCTGTGACCTCTCCTTTGTATATGTTGCTTGCTATTAGCTAATGCCACACAATCAATTTCTTTTCAGTGTAACCCTTGTAGGGCTCTACAAGATGTCCCAGTTGGAGGCCAATCCATATTTTGAATGAAACCCTCCCCACTTTAACATGCGAATGATATTCACTACAGCTCTATTATTTCTCAGAAGAAGATATTTCATTTTGCATAAAATATTCTGCATTTGACAGGGTGCCAAGATAGAACACCTCATGACGATCTTTGTGACAATCTGGCTACAGCATTAAGGTTATTAGGAACCTCAGTCTTGGGCTGGAAGAGATGCTTTCCAGCTGCTTTCCTCCCTACACCTCCTCCAACCAGCTAATTTACAGCTCTGTGATTCTTTTTGAGCTTGTCATGCCACTGACCAGAATATTATGGACATTTTTTACATGATGTAGTTTCACTCACATTAAGCAGCATGGTTCATAAGGTCGCAATATAAGAGCAACTTGAAATGTTATAACTCCAAAATTTGGTGGAGGGGAATGATAATTTAGTAATCAAGATTTTAATATTGGGGGAAAGAGCTTCTCATATCTAAACGCTCATATACTCCTGCCCGTTATTACCTTACTAATAATTTGGATATCCATAGCATTAACAAATATCTGCACCTGGCTTTTAATAGTATTTGAACAAATGGACCATTTCTCTTTTCTTTTCTTTTTTCTTTTCTTTCTTTTTTCTTTTGTCATTCAGAAGTGACTTCAAAGCTCTTCATCCCACAACAAATGATGGTAAGGGAAAAATAATTACTTATATACTCGAGTATACTGTAAGTCGACCCGAATATAAGCCGAGGCACCCAATTTTACCACAAAAAACTGGGAAAAATTATTGATTTGAGTATAAGCCAGGGGTGGGAAATGCAGCGGCTACTGGTAAATTTCAAAATAAAAATAGATACCAATAAAATTACATTAATTGAGGCATCAATAGGTTAAATGTTTTTGAATATTGATTTCAAAGAAAAACAGTAAAATAACTTTGTATGTGGAAAAGAGGATCAACAAAAACAATATGGTATCAACAATAACTTTAAAAGTACTGTATATGAGTTGGGAAGCTATATAAATTTGTTTAATAAATACAATGGGAAAGGTCTTTGGGGATTCCAGAATTTACATGGCACTAATTGGATTTTTGCACTGGTCAAAAGTGCGAGGATCTATCAGAAATCACTTTTTTCAGCCCTCTGGGTAGTCCTTTTGTGCATATGGACTACTC
>WNWU01000003.1:12958214-12979686 GCA_012654045.1 Ptyas mucosa | reverse complement strand
CTCCATTTTCACTGGCAGAGGCACCGCAAACCAGTCCTTTGCTGTTTCAAGGGCAGCCCCACGGGCCTGATCTAAGCACCCCATGGAATGGAGAGTTTGACACCCCTAATATAGAAAGTTATTATTAGTCAATGACACTCAGTTCAATGTGGTGATTAAGGCAGGATAGAAACTGGGATATTGTGAGTTATAATCTCACTTTAGGCACAAAGCCTACTGGTTTTCCATTATCATTCACTAAAACGAAATATGCAACCTTCTACCTATAGATTCCTATTTTTAAATGAACCCATAGAAACCTAGAGGACACAGTTATTTTCTGACCTACAGTTTAATTAAATACATAATTTCACTTCCCTGTATATATTCATCAACTTTACTCAACAGATCAGATCATCTTTAATCAAGTCTATTAATCTTCCCCTTTCTCTTTAGAGATATATTTTTCTTGTTGTACATTTCATTTTTAGTTCATGCTCCTAATATGTATTTTTCTTACATTCCAAGTCCCAATCTTCCATAATCATTACCAGGTGGCCCTTAGAGACTGACATCTGCCACCCACCATAACTTATATCAATTAATGTTTTTCACATAAATTTTTAGTAAGCTAGGGAGATCGTAGACTAAATTGCTGATCTCAGTCGTACCTGGACCACATGCAACCTTGCTGCCAACACTAAGAACAGTTCCAATCAGTTTTGGCACATTTTAATCAGTCTGAGAAAAATGCAACTGTAGAGACATCTAGTAGAAATAGTAATAGCAAAATGATGAAACATGCATCACAAAGTAACAACAGAAATGCCAGCACCTCACATTTGCAATCCACTGTTAGAGTTAGAACTGGAAGAAGCTTTTTGGATGAGAAGTGAAACATTTTTCAAGGAAAAAAAGAGTCCAGTTGTTGTTGTTTTTCAAGTACCTTTGAAACACTGTCAGAATCATGAAAATTATGTGGTCTGCATACGAAGTGGACTTATTCCCCATTCTTGCTCTGTCTCCAGAACCCATGAGAGGATCCAAAACCCCATTTTATCCCAAGCGTGTTCTATGCAAAAAGCAGATCTCTAAACTAGAGATTGCCTTGCAAACCAACATAACTGTTGCCTTCATCCCACCAAAAAAGAGGCATAGTCAGGGTATTGACACATACATGCAAATCTACCTCTTTCTTCATATATGACCTCAACTGAGATAAAGACAATAGTTTTCTATATTTTAAAAAAGATATCTGGATTATAACAGCTGTTGCTATTATGCAGTGGCCAGAATAATTTTCAATACTACATTATATCAATTGCTGTTGCCTGCTGCTGTGTTAACAATAAATCTAGTGAGCCAGAAGTGTAACTGGTGGTTTTCTGTTGACAATGGCATTCTGGCTCTATTCTACAGCACCATGTACCCTTTTCAGAAAACTAAATTATCTGCTAAATATCAAAAATACCCTGGCAACAGCAAAAGCTTCCCATGCATTTCCTAGGAGTAGACAGTTGCAGAATTCATTGGCATGTTTAGATTGTATAAATAACACAGAAAACGTTTGAAAAGAAACTACATAGTGGGCAACATACCAAAATCTAAGCAATCAGCTAGTGTCTAGAGGTACAATATACAGTTTTTCCCCCTTGATATCTTCATATTTGGATTGAGAGAAGCTGCTCTAAGAATAACTCTGACCTCCTTTTTCCAGAATGTGACATGTTGTCATTTGAAACAATGAAAGAAGTTCTTATCTCTATGGAAGCAAGTCAGTCCTTTGGTACTTCAGACAACACTGAATATGATGCTTCAAAATTTACCAGTTATTATCATCTAGAAGTAGGGATTCCAGCATCTGCAGCCAAAGGGTAAGGGATTTCCATGTTGGCTCTGTGAAAAGGTCAGCTCCCCAACTATCATCTGACAGCAGTCTTTCCAGTTTACAATCCTATATAAATACATTGATCTGGAAGGATGATCCACTGAACTTAGCTGGGCTGATTTCTGAACAGATTTGTCTAAGACTGTGTATAAATGTTTGGAGGGCAGGTGATATTCAAACAGTTGTAAAATGTTAGCTATCTGAAGGAAACCCCAAAGAAACTTATAGCTCCACTTTAAGAGCAAGAGTTGTATTCCTAGCCTTGCAAGCCAAGAGTCCACAATTTTATATGCAAAGCATCTGGGATAGGATTTAATGCTCATGCCATTATAATTTTAATTTTTGAACTTTATGGTACTGAAATCACCCACTCACTCCCCCCAAAAAATCAAGTGAAAAATTGTTTTAACACCAAAAGTTAGCAGGCTTATTCCTTCTGTTTTTTTTTTTTTTATAATTTTATTGTGTGTCATCAAGTCATTGTCGACTCTTAATGACCACATAGGTACATTTTTCCATGAAGATCTGTCCCTAACTTGGTCCTTCAAGTCTTTCAATAGTGCATCAGTTTCCGCTGTAACTGACCTCTCCACCTTGCTGCTGGCCAAACTAGTCTTCTCTTTCCTTCCCTCCTTCCCAGCATTAGAGCCTTGTAAGGAATGTTAGGTTTTACCATAATGTGTCAAAAGCTGAGTAATTTAAACCTGGTTATTTCTACTTCAAGTGAGAACTCTGTGTTGATTCATTTCATGATCCATTTGATTGGTTTATTGACTGTCCATGGATTTTTCCAATCCCAACGTTACAAAGCATCAAGAGTCTTCTTATCTCCCTTCTTCAAAATCCAACTTCTTCCTCCCAATTGTGTGTCACATGAAAAACTATGACTTGCACAATTCTGAGTTTCATTGATATAGATATATCCCAGCATTGGAATATCTTTTCCAAGCCTTTTATTGCTACTCTCCAAATGCTGGTCTATGGCATGTATTTGACTGCTTGATCCTTTGTTATTGCATCCTAATTATTATGTTCAAGTTGTCAAAGAAATATATTTTACTATACTGTTTCAATAAAAACTTGCTTTTGACTGTTCTTTTGACTTCTTTTTTTTAATATAAGTTTGTGTTCTTATTTGTGATATTCTGCAAAAATTGTGAGGCTGCTTCTAAAGGATGCTGTGAGATAATTGCATTTGTAATGAGTGTATTAGTGACTTTTACCTTGATCCAATCTCATCTTAAGTATTAACTCTATATAAAATAAGGTAACGGTGAATTACACACAGTTATAAAAGTCATGCTATCATAAGATAACTGTAGTTTGACATTTTTGCTGGTAAGTTATTATTGAAAGTTAGGAAAGGGTGATATTTTCTTATTCACCTTGAACTGAGTCAGAAATAACCAATTTTCCCTTTCCAAATCAGGCAGAACTCAGATAATTTTTTGCATCAGTCTAGGATTTTGAAAATGACTTTTCTTTCCTTTTTCCAAAACATTTTCCTCTTTACCCTCTCATGCTCTTTCCTTTAAAAAAAAACAAAAACAGTCCCCACCAACCAAGTACTCCATTACCAAGTAACAACCCAATCTCCTGTGAGAGGAACTGTGTAAGAATATTATTCAGATGAGTACAAACCAGTGGTAGGTTTCTACTGGTTCGCCCTGGTTCGGGCGAACGGGTAGTGGTGGCAGCGGAAGGCTCCACCCACCTGAACATCATCACAGACGCTCTGCAGAAGCACCGCACGCAAGCTCACCCCCACCAAACACGGCACAGCAAGCTACTGTATATAAACAGGCCACAAGGCCCATACAACTTGCCTTGATTATCCTAAAAGTGCTTTTTCAAAAGGCACCTGGACTTTGCCTTTTGAAAAAAGAACCTTTGGAACAACCATGACCTGGATGACTGAGAATCTCCATAGACATTTGCATTGACTATATTATCATAGTCTATATTATCATTATGTATATAAGTTACATAATGAAATGTCTGCTAACAAACAACCAATCTCAGAGATGACCAAGGACTCCACTTTCCTTAAAAAAAATAAAAAAAAAACCTTACAAGTGGCAATGTAACCAGAACTTGGTTTGGGGAGAATTGTTGATTGTTATGTTTATTCTTCTTTTCTTATAATATACAGTTTCGGTAGGACTTACAATAGGATAACCTTGAATCCGAAGGGTGATTTTCATCTTTGGCACAATGTGCCACTCAAGGAGAATCTAGACAAAAGTCTTCCTCTTCTTTTTTCTCCCATAACCCAGTCCTGCTTCCTTCTTAAAAACAATTAAAGAAAGAAGAAACTTGTTCTATGAATAATGACAAGAAGATATACTGTAATTAATTGTCTTCTTTGCAGGTAAGCTTATGATTTTATTTTTAATGAGATCCTGGCTTAGGGGAAGTCATTTGGCATTTGGATTGAGTAAATAGCTACCATATTCTCTAGATCTATGAGTTCTGGTTAGGAGTAATTCAACTAGATAAGATTAATTTATACATGCAGACATGCTATATTTGTCAAGCTTTTTCTTAAAGGGCATTTGCCCATAGATAATGGACATCATAATGGCGAACCGGTAATGGCAGTGATGGAAGGCTCCACCTACCCGCCCAGACATCATCAAAAAACTCTGCACATGCACAGAAGAGCTGTGCGCTCACGAAGTAAGCACATCTGCGCACTCCCAATAGCAAACTGGTAGCGATGGGATTTGAATCACACTACTGATCTGTAATAAGAAAGCTTTCACAGGTACAGCTGTACAATTGTTGGATAATTCTATAGATTACATATAGATTACAGCAAAAATGTCTGTTTGTCACATATGGCTCCTTGTGAAACAGCAGCACTTCATAACTGAGGCTTCCAAATTGCTTTTTTAGTTGATTAACCCCAATAAGACTACCGTAATTAATATATATTCAAGCAATATGCAAAGAGTGAATCATTGTGTGTAAAATAGAAATGAGCAAGATATTATAAGGTGCATTTACTGCATTTGATAGTGCAAATGTAGTGCGGAAACACTTTCTTTTCATGCCATCCTAAAGTTTTGTAAAGTCCCTTTCCTGCCTGTTCTTAAATCCCAAAGCGTATGAAAGTTGGCTTTGTTTGTTCAGACGATGAACCTGATGGAACTTCATAAGTCACAAGTGGTGGAACTGATGCCAATTTAATGAATTTTGAGGTTGACTGGTTTACAGTTAGCAAAAGAGCTTCTCTCAACATTTGATATATACTAGTAACTGTATCTAATGCCTTTTCCTAATGCCTGGGGTTTAAGAGTATGTACTAGCCATATGCCAACCCAGATATTTGTGCTAGTTAGATAAATATGCTATACTACTTACACCAGGATTCATAAAAAATAAGCCACAAATGGTATCAAAGTTGCAAATAATAATACGGGTCAAATGAGCATTTGGAAGAAGGCTCAGCAAATTTCAAAGGGGAGGGATCAACCAGTGACTTAAGTAGTAGTGTTTAAAATGCATTCACTGTCTGCATCAGGCAATCAGAATTCATATTTGCATTTAACTCTTTAAAAATTGTTTTCCTAGGGGGGAAAAAATAGAAATAATTCTCACTTTTCAAAAAAGAAGAATGCAAGTTTTTTGGGGAAAAAGTAAGGAAAATCAAACTAACTAAATTAGTTAGCCAGATAAATAAACAAATAAAAAACATATACTTATATAAATATAAATATATTTATATTTCACTGATAAAGAAATAAAGGGAGACTAGTAGAGATCTATTTCAAGCTATTTAGCTCTCATCAGCTAACCATACCCTTACTTGGATTCGAACTTGGGCTGTATGTATGTATGTATGTATGTATGTACACACACACACACATTTTTGGTTACCTGAATAGTTACCTGAATGATTAAGCAACATGGCAATCACTAGGACAATGTATGTGGAGTGTTATCAGAATTCTTTGAATTAGATTTCCATATTGTAAATCTTTCTTTAACATATTACGTAATATCACCAGGGCAGGAAATAAGGGGAAATGAGTAATTTGTATCTTTCAACAGCAGCACACACATGTTTGGTAAAGATTGGATCAATATTATATAAAATAGTGGATGGAAACACTACTTTTTTACTTCATTGATGTAAAGTAACTACCCTTTGTAAACAAAATTCCACATGCCAGATGGTAAGCAAGGAAGAGACAAAGATGGGATAAGTCTGAAAAATGTATGTAAGAGGGCCATCTTGTTACACAATCTAGTCAGTTGTATGGTAGGCCACCATAACAAGAGTCTAGTAGAAAAGCAAAATGTTGCAAAAAGTTATTGATTGCCTGCCAGTGTAAAAATGAGGATCCATCCTTTATCTTGATGTTTCCTTTTATAACTAGCATAAAAAGAAGAGAAACTTTGTATTTTGTTAGGTTTTTAGAAAACCATCATGGGAATTGTACGCAGTCAGGTAGGACATTCTTTGACTAAAGTAGGCTGTACATACAACTAAAAAGGATACTTTTTATAGTATTTTAACCATCTGTTATAAAGTGCCCCCAAACAGAGGCATTCGATTCATTTACTTTCTGAATTTTATTCTTATAGCTATCATTAAAGAGAATTTGGACTGGTAAATAATACGGGTGGAATCCTGTAACACTAGACTTAGGTTAAGTCAAATGAACTGAATGGGCTTTACTTTGAAAGCACAGAATTAGTTTTGTGCACATGGTGGACTATAATTTGGCCACGATATTTTCAAGCTACCGTATGAAATGCAATAGCAAGAAAGACCTGTTGGACATTAGGTGATTTATTTCAGAATAAATTTGGAAAGAATTGTATTGTGTACCACAGTTCCTTTCTGTCTGGTTTTAAAGTCCCACGCTTTTTGCAGTATTGTATTCATTAAGCAGTTTCCCCAAGCACTTTGTAATGCCACAAGCAGTTCCGAGGTTAATGTATGACCTCCTTTGACTCGGTTCCCCAATTAATACACTGCCACTCAGAAGTTGAAAAT
This sequence comes from Ptyas mucosa, assembly GCA_012654045.1. NCBI lineage: Eukaryota > Metazoa > Chordata > Lepidosauria > Squamata > Colubridae > Ptyas > Ptyas mucosa. Next base: position 12,972,811 of record WNWU01000003.1, on the reverse strand, counting down.
TTCCAACTGGAATTGCTTCCTAAATTAGAACAGATGTATTTATGATTAGTCAGTAATCACTATGTGTTCCATTGCAGTAATGATGCTTCTGCCCTGTTGTTTGTATGAGAAAGTCCTTATTGAAAGTGAAGTATTCAGTAGATTTTTGGGTCCTTTTGTTGTGTTTTTGTATGATTGGCTGTCATTTGGAAAATCTTAAGTGGCCTATTTATCATGTATTTGAAGTGACGTGGCAAAACCATTTATTTCTGACCAAAGACAACTGCAACGGGATGATATATTTTTTAAAAAATCTATGATTTTAAAATAAGTTCTGCCCTAGCAAATAAGTTGCTGGGCTTATCAACCGGAAGGTTGGCAGTTCAAGACCAAGTATCGCATGACAGGCTGAGCTCCCGTTTTTGTCCCCGTTCCTGCCAAGCTAGCCGTTCGAAAGCCTGCAAATGCAAATAGATAAATAGGCACCACATGGTGGAAATGTAACAGTCTTCCGTGCACTGTAGTATATACTCATGGTGGTTACAGGACCATGGAAATGTCTTTGGACAACACTGGCTCCTTTAGCTAGAAAATGGATATGGGCACTGTCCCTTAGAGTTAGACATGACTGGACAGAGGAAAACTTTACCCTTTTTAAAATTAATAACCAAAGTTATTTCAATTTACCCTCATTCTAAAGAAACTTCTACAAATCAGAAATTAAACTGAAACATCCTGAGGGATTTTTGGAGATCTCTGAGTGGGCATGGAAGGGCAAACCAATTCTATTGCTTTCCACATCTTGTTAAAATAACTGGTACATTTTTACTACAGTAAGAAGACTAATATAATTTGGGTTCTTGCATCTGAAATGCAATCCCTTCCCGAGTTAGTAGTCTGTTGGCTTATTAAAGGGGAGAAAAACCAATAATTTTGTGGGTGATAGATATACCTGCTTTGAATGCCCCTATAATGCCTGTAGAAGTACATCAATATTCATCACACTAGTAATAAACTCCCAAAATGTGGCGTTCTGGGGTAAGCCTTACACACACAAAGACATATAGGAGAAACTATGGATTTGAACAACTCGGCCATCAATATTTGAACTTGATACCATTGATTCCCCTATTTCAGTTTTTGTGGGGGAAATGGGATATGAAAAACAAAATCTGAACTGGATTGTTTTCTTACCCTTGTTCATATGAACCAATGGAGCTTTGGAAGTAGCAAATATATAAGAATTTAAGTTTTCCTGGTGGACATTCCTCTTTGATTTAGTTTCTCTCTCCTGATATACTGAGCTCTTTGAAGTTATTTATTATTATTTCCTTCCTTCCTTCCTATTTTCCTACTATACTCTTGGCATTTGCTTAGTCTCTTGCCCACCCCTCTCCCTAACCCCTATTATCCTCAACAACAAGATGTGATAAATTATTCTTATGGTTAATAATTGACCTTAAGAACCCTTGTGGGTAAATTTCATAGCCAAAGTAAGATTCTATTCTTGGACATTGTTTAGCATTTTACCTACTAAACAAAATTGAAGGATCAAGCCTTTCCCAATTATTTATTCAAAGTAATATGTAATATTTTATAATTCTGAGTAAAGATTACAATTTATTGAAATAGTAATAAACTGAAGCTGTAGTAACTAGTTCTGTTAAGTTCGATAGACCTGAGAGAGGGCAACTGTATTAGAAGTTAATAACTGAAAAATATTTACATGAGCAGTTTACTGGCTGGGTAATTTGCAATAAAATAAAAAGTTTATTTTTCTTGATGCCTAACAGAGTTTGATGTTCTATTTTCTTGTGAAACCCCAGTGGAAAACATGCTTTTACTGTGAAAGTAATACAACTAGATATCTTCACGATCTTAATAGGCAAAGTGGATTGACCTCAGTTCATTTTCATGGAGCTTAGGACAAATTGATCAATTTACTTTGTAAATAATTACCATTTGAATGTTGATTTTCCTTTCCCCTAGATTAGCACTTTAAAAAGCTTCTATCCAGGAATTTTAATTCAGTATAGCTACGGCCACATATTTATATACAGAGATGTGTGTGTGAGAGGGGGAAGGAGAGAAAATAGGTATAATTATAGAAGAATATACTGGTTCTGGAATTGAAGAATTATTTTATTTTGAGGAAAACAAAGAAATAAAAATTCAGAAATAGGTATTCACCAAACAATAGGGATCAAAAATGGTCTAATGTCTTTCTTCAATTAAACTGTTCAATAACTAGCTGAACAGTTGCATTTATATTAAACAATATCTGTTCAATAGATATACACATATCCAGTAAGCTACTCCTTTCTGGAGGAAGCAGCATTATGTAAAGGGTAGAAATGTAATAAGAAATGGTCTCTTTTTGTAGACAGCTCTTCCTCTCTGCATTTGTCTCACTTAGTTGCAAGATCCATTTGCTTTTCACTGTTCTTAATTATTATAATAAACTTTTTCAATGCAAGTTGCAGTAAGGGCTTTCATTTTTCAGCCAACTTGTTGGAGATTAGTACTGAGAATGAGGAACTAGTCTAGGATTACCAAGTCCTCAATGGTTCTCCTGATACTTGAAGCACTCCCTTTAATGTTATAACATGCTTGCTGTCTATTTTTATAGGCAGAATTACAGCTAATACAAAACGCTGCAGATAGATTTTTCTGAAAGTATCTTTGGTAAAATAGAATTACACTGCTTAGTTTTCCAGGCTTCCATTGCGTTTACAGATACCATTTAATCTGATAGTTTGGATCTGGATAGTCTTCCAGTATGGATCTAGAATAGCCACCTAGATTCAAGGGTGATCTCATTAGCAGTTTACAGGCTTTCTTTCCACCAGCAAGCATGTAAACTAAGTACAAGTAGTCTTTGATTTACAACTGTTTGTTCAGCAATCATTCAAAATTATGACAGCACTATACAGACAAAATTATGAAGGGACTTATGACCCCTGCCTGAAGTTCTGACCATTGCAGTACTCCCATGATTCCTTGATCAAAATTTGGGTATTTGGCAGCATATCCACCATTACGACCACAGAAGTCCTCCTTGACTTCTTCCTGCCCCACCATGCTCAGAAAGCCTTGGCTAGCCTTCTCCCTCAGCCAATGAAGTTCCTGTTCCTGCCCAGCTTTGAGAAAAAAATGCCTCTCTAATGCTGAAGATTACCTTTATAGCTTTATAGTTAAGTCTCATATTGGTTGGGTGGGCCTGTCAACCACAGCAGACAAAGAGAAAGTTAAGTGGACCTGTGCATAGTAGGGCAGGGAAAAGATCAGGCCTCTTGTGGGGGAAGAGGTCCATGCACCACTAGCTAAGGCCTTCTGAGCATGGTGAGATGGGCTTCTTGGGAATGGAAAGGAAGGGAGGAGACCCATGTATCCCTAGGCCTAACTGGGCAAAGCCTGGCCCACAACAGATTTCCAGAAGCTGGTGAGCACCAGGCTTCCCAAGACCTTGTCCCACACCTAAACAGTTGCTTAATGACCCACATGGTCACTTAACAACTGCAATAGAGAGAACTGGGATGGTGATTATTGAGTAATGCAGTCACTTGGGTGTTTCACTTACTGACCACAATGACTTACAACCAAAATTCCAAGCTCAATTGTGGTCATAAATCAAGAACGACGTGTAGGGAGAAGCAGATTTAAATGAGCAAAAGAGATGCCATAAGACAGAATTTCAGTAATTACAGAGTAGATGATATACCTAAGTCCTTATCCCAGCATGGTTGGAACAAAACTTTGGCCTTATAATGCCAGTACTCCTTGGAGCCAGAGCTGAACTTCATATCTCAACACATAAGAATAACTTATTGGTTGTGAATCTTTCAATCTCTGAGATGTTAAATAGTTCTTTATACCCAAAAAAGCCTATGCTTGAGTCAGAGGCTGAGAGCTTAAAGCTACTTGTGCAAGCACCTAAATTCCAGGAAGTGTAGCACAAATTTTCTTTTCTGTGGGCCAGATTCAGAGGCCTTTGTTTTAGAGAAGACTGAATCTGAATTTATATATCCTGCTTCTCTGTTATTTTCAGGTTAGACAGAAGCCATGTTTGAGATCCTTCTTCCTCCGGATGAGGAATAAAGCAGAAGAAACCATTAAAAGTCTCCTTTTTCCATATGGGAAGACCTTAGCCACACATAATTTAAAACCCCAGTTGAAAGCCTTGTTTCATATACATCCAGAAAATTTTAAATATTCAAGATATGGTCCCTTAACAGTTATTTTGCTTTCAACTGGTCACAGAGACAGTTCCATATCATCTGCCTTTTAATGCTGTAACATGCTTCGTCACTCTCTAAATGTACTGTATTGTATGATGCATGTGTGTCTTTTGATCTTGTTTTTCTTGCAAAAGTGTTTTAATTGAATTTTTAATTGTTCGTCGTTCTGAATGCCTCATAGGAGAGCATAAGTTATACGTTTAGTAAGTAGCAACTGCAAGGCAAAGTTGACCCATGCTTGAGGGAGTAGTTGTTTCAGTTTCCTGTTCAATTTGTTTCTGATTTTGCTCGCGGCTTTCTCTAAACTACACAGAGCAACAGTAGAACGAATACCATTTATTTGGAATATCGCTACTTTGCAAAATTAAGCCATCACAATGTATCCTTCACTAAATGTAAAACTTAATGGTTTTTTTTTTCCTTTTAAATAAATAATTTAAAATATCATAAATGGTCCATATAACCAGTGTTCTGCAGTGTGGTCCAAGAGGACTACGATGGGAGTGACGATCCAAATATTTTTGTCATGTTAAGGGGGGGGTCAAGGCTCAAAAGTAAAAAGAATTCATAAAGCCATTATGATTAAGGGTAGATTTTTAAATGGTTTTGATAAAGGCTTGTAAAACAGCCAAGAGCAATCCTGCAATTTTAATGTTAAGTGGCTTCTGTATTGGAAAAATGCCCAAGGGCCATGTCTGGCACGGTCACTTACAAATGACTGATGGGAGATCAATACAGACAGAGTGGGAATGCAGCTTTGTCACTGGGATATGTAGTTAGTATGTGATTAGCTTTAAGTAGCACTGACTTAGATGTAGATGGGCAGTAAAGTGCTTAGCAGCTAGTCATCCTAGTGGCCATACATACACAGCAGTTAATGGAGCAAGAAGTATTCCATTTTCCGTAGACATCCAGGAGGGCACCCCGAACCTGCTTTCACTTTTAGGAAAGCAGCAGGAGCTTGTATTCTTGATTAAATACATCTGTTAAAGGCATCTTTCACTTTCTTTATGGGAAGAGTTAGAAAAATCCACTTTCCAGTCAAACTGGCTTGCAAGAGGTTATGCAGCAGAAGGAGCTGGATCATTTGATTTTTCCCTGGGAGGACTAAAATAAGTACAGTACATCCATAAGCAAAATTAGTGAATTACAAGTAAATTAAATTATTAGCAAAATAATAAGTACAAAATAAAGAACTCATACTGTAAGTACAAATATAAGCCTCAGGATTGGAGGAAAGATAACAGATTTTCTTGAAGTTTAACAGCCATAGGAATAGAATTCTTTATTCTTTATTGACCAAGTGTGATTGGACACACAAGGAATTTGTCTCCAGTGCATAAACTCTCAGTGTACATACAAGCAACAAGTGATAAATCACGTTCATGGTCATAAAATACAATCATCATAAATCATAAGATACAACACTCAATGATAGTCATAGGATACTAAATAATCAATCAACGTAAACCATAATAGGATCGTAAATAAAAGCAATCAGCATAACTCATGAGATACAAACAACATACTTACAGTCATAAGAAGCTAAGGAAACAGGTAACAGGAAAGATGAGAAGGATAATAGTAATAGTAATATACCCCTATTTGACATCCCAGGGCATAAGACAGTGTTGTGGGAATTAGTTATTTAGCAGGGAATTAGTTATTTAGCAGAGTGATATTTCTAGCTTTTACATTTCTAATCCTCAGGCTTTTCATTGGTATGCAGTATTTGGAATCAAAGTAGGCAAGGATATTTCGTGTTTGGTGTTGCCCACTCTATGTACTTGTTGGCGGCTTGTTAAATTAGCTGTATGTTTTCCTGAGCTTTCACGATAAGCATATGGGCTCTGGGACATGCATGTCTGAATTAAGTTGGTAAAGAAAGGACAGCAACACTGTTTTAATGTTTCCTTAACTCAAATGCATCTTTGCCTGACCTGCATGGATACTGTGTGAGCCCTAGAAAAGATATGGCTTCTTTAAGTACAGAGACAGTACACTCTTGCCCATGTCAAATGTGAATCCCACATCTCTTTATTTGCTTTTACTAATTTAGATGGTGCATCCTTGCAGTTTTTTTTAAAGATAGAGGAAATACCTCTCGTCTGATTTGAATTGTCAATTTGGTTTAATTGTATTGATTGAATTTGAAAGTTAATTTTGTATTTTTTAAAAAATGGTTGAACCTGAATGGTTGAATCTAATTCAGAAAACAGATTTGGGGAGTTTACTCAAATCATTGTTTGAATTGAGAAAGAGATTCAGATGTATTCTGCTGCTCTTTTTAAGTTTTGTTTGTAGTTTTCTATGTCATTCTTTACTTTTCTTTAATTACATACCTTTTTATTTCTCTTCTTTCTAAACTCATAATATTGCCTAACTTGTAGTAAAAACCCTGTTATTCTTTGTGCCCAGTCTTTCTGTAGGGCTTCATCTATTGCAGCTTTCCTTTTCACGTTCTGTAATTTTTTTTTTACCAAAAATTTATATGCCGCCCTTCTCCCTAAGGACTCAGGGCGGCAAACACAAGTTAAAAACATACAATAATAAAAGATCTAAATGATTAAAACCCAGTTAAAACAACGACAATCAAAATAAGATTGTCGTAAATAAGAATAAGAAGTATTCATTTCTATTAAATAAATAAATAATTGTTTTTTCAATTGAACGTGGCATTTATGAATTTCTTAATCCGAGTTCAAATTAGATTTGCATAGTTCTACTGATTTTGTTATTTATATGACAATACTATTATGCTATTGTTGTGCAAACTACATTGAAAGTGTTATAGCCTTAAAAAGGAATATTAATTTTAATAACAATAAATCTGCAGTCTAATCGTTGTGAACTATTGCAATGCTTCTATAAGAATTTTCCTTAAGTTCAGAAAATATTTCTCAAATATTATTTCATTTAAAAGAAAAAATATAGCAAATTGAGTAAGTGCGAATTGCTGGCTTCAAAAACAAAATAGCATTGCTATACTTTATTATTGTTGCAAAGAAGGCTATGTAAAGAAAATGTTGTAAGATTCAAGCAGAATTAGAGTTTCTTGGTGGATAAAAAAATAGTTTTATCACTTTTTAATTTTATAATTTACAAGCCATTTTATATTCCCCTACTAGTTTTCTTTTTCTTTTGAAATCTGTTTTATTTTTATTTTTTTATTTTTTATTTTTTTTTATTTGATTTATATGCCGCCCTTCTCCGGAGACTCAGGGCGGCTTACAATGCGCTAAGCAATAGCCTTCATACTTTTGTATATTTTATACAAAGTCAGCTTATTGTCCCCACAAACTGGGTCCTCAATTTACCTACCTTAGAAAGGATGGAAGGCTGAGTCAACCTTGAGCCTGGTGAGATTTGAACTTGCAGTAATTGCAGGCAGCTGGTGTTAATAACAGTGTGCTTTAGTTCACTGTACTACCAAGGCTCTTGATACAATCTAGAAGATAAGACAAATAAAGCAACCCCTGAGATCCATTAAAATAAATTGTATAATCTACATATATAGTAGTCACTTCTCTAGCCCTTGCTTTTTAGCCATTGAATACATGGTCTTATAATGGTTGACATATTCATTGAAGCGGTATATAAGTGGTTAATATGTATAGCCACTAATACGTTGAGAGATCATATCATCCACCGAAGCTCAGTTCGACCAACTTCACAAGGTGCTGTTCAAAGGGAGCCAGTATTTCATGTACTATCCTAGGTTCCCTACAAGAAAATTGAGAACTATTAATTAATATAGTTTATATAGGTACCTATCTATGGGTTAATGATATGATTCTGAGTGGCTTTCAAAAATTAAAACATGGGGGGGGGGAACAATCAATTAAAATAAACTACAAATTACTCAAAATAATTACTGGTATGTCCATTTAGGTAGTATTGCTAAACAAACAAACAAACCCAACAACCCCAAAACAAAGCAGCAAACTCATCAACTGACTTTCTAAGCTGGAGCTTGACACTAAGCAACAACCCATACCTAGAAGAAAAATGCACAGATAGGTGGTTGTTTCCTATGCTACCTACATACATACATTACAGTTACAGCCGCTTCCGATATCGTAACCTCCTCTTCCCTCGTAGAAATCCCGAAGATGCACACGTCTTGCATTGGAGGAAACATTTCCTAAAGGCTTTATTTGCCAACACATAAAGTAATATGATTTTAGTCTTTAAAAAGGTAAGGGTTCCTTCCTGGAGACATCGCATAGTTTTGCTATTACCTTCTTCTAGATGATTTTTCTGCTCTGTGTAGACAACTTTTTAGGGATGTGCTTTCTAAGTGCTTTGAAAGCAAGCAAGATTAAATTGAGTGGCACTTTCTTTTGAGTAAAACAGCTCTGCTATTTCTGATAATTTTCCTATACTTTTTTTTTAAAGGAAGATGATTACGGGATGATATCTTGAGTTACTACTTTAATCCACTCTAGTAATTCTTTTGTTAATTTGTTCCTTTACTGGCTGTTATATGGTTAAAAACATATATAAAAAAAATCTCTTGATTAAAGCCATCAAATCTTCTATCCTCTTTGCTTTGACCTTCCATTTGTCTTTTCTCTCTCCACCACATTTTAGTCTCACAGCATACACACCAAAATGATTTTACTGGTCTTCTAATCTTTCCAAGGCTACGCATATGCCAGTAATCTGCAGCCAGAGGCTATCACCTGCCATCTTAATGGGCCCTTAGTCTACAGTTAATTACAGGGAGAAATTTGGGTATCCAACTCACACAAAGAAAAAAAAAAGGTAGCTGTATGTCATAATGCTTGGAGGGTTGCTGCTACAATGATCTCCTTTTCAATGAACTTTAACATTCTTACCTACTTTCCCACTTAAAATGGAAGTGACCCAGAAAAGCCCAGGGCTTAATGAAGAACATCATAAGCATAATATTTGAGGAAAACAGCAGTATCCATATAATCACGATTACCCTCTTATTAAGCACACTATAATATACAGATCATCACCTAATTAAAACTGGACCAAAGCCACTAATGAAACTGATGTGGATCACCGGTTCTTAAAGCACTTGCCTTAAAGATAAGGCTGATGTCTGGAAGTCCTCACAATACAATTTCTTCTGGAATCAGTTCAGTTGTAGAATATAATTAATAAGAGCAAACTCACTTCTATTGCTGTCAACAGTGGCGGGGATGTAACTTTCATGGTGCAAAGATTTGATTTTTTTTAAAAAAGTTAAATAATTATGATTATGTCCGCCTGATTCCTTGAATTGGCTCTGTCTTTGAAAATATTTATTTACACAAGGTTAGAAATCACATGTTCTAAATAAAGCTTCTTATATAAAGACCAATATGTAAACAATCTTCCTTCACTAATATTTCTAAACTAGTCCTTGCTGCTGGTGGATTTTAATAGGATATTATTATATATACTTATAGCCAATGCAATTTTCCTAGTTGAGGAAACATTGCACCAGCCATTTTCCTTGTAGTCAGTGCCTTTCATAAGAGAAGCCAACTTTTTTCTTTTTTTAAAACCAGAAAAACTTATATTTTAACTACTATCAATAAACAAATCTCTTCTTTTTTCCTTTGGAAAACATAGTTTACTATTGTTAAGAAGTAGTACCTACCTCAGTCTTATTATTTGATAGTACCTTTTCAGGTGAAATATATATTTCCCCATGAGGCTGTGGTGTCAGCCATCCTCAACATTTTATACAAAGATGTCTGAAAGTACAATTGCTTGTCGTGGTAGCAAAATATGTCTTGAAAACAAAATATGTGCTTGAATGTTGAGAGGTTGAAAAGTTATTCTAAATGTAAATTCTGTTGCCTTTGGAAAAATCAGCAAGTTAGTTCTTATAAACAGTTAGAAACTACAGTACCAATAGCATCTCACTGATTCTGAAAAATAGAAATAACTTCAATACAGTAGTTGAAATTAATTTTGAAGGCAAATCTGACAGAAATTACATGCTTTAAGCATATATAATTTCTGTGCAAGTTTGACATAAACACCAATAACTTAATGGAATTTCTTAGTTTGAACGACTACGGCCATAAGAACTGTTATGGTTGGTGATTATGGTAACCGCTAAATACTGAGGCTGTGAGAGAAAATTGTGGGATAAATGGAACAGCTCAGATTTTATAACATAGAATTAAATTTTGTCATAGAACCAATTTAAGGAATCACCTGATGAAGATCACATGTGGAATTTGTAGGTGTTTGATAGGACTATACAAGGCCTTTGAGAGATGCTTTGAAACAGATGTTGATGCCAGAGAAATCTCTCTCTATGATTCATTGAGGCAGCCACCATTTTTTAAGACTTGTATATCTGTTTTCAAGAGTGGTCAGTGGGCTCTGAATTGGTATTACTTCCTTTGTTTATAGGTTTTTCTGATTGATCAACTTCTTGGTCTCTTTTATTATAGATCTGGCATCCCCTTTCAGCAAATTTGACATATGTGTACAAAAGTCTTTGTTTGATTCTGGCCAATAAAAAAACTGACACGTTTTGGAATCATATACACTGGATTCACACCTTGACTCATTCAATGTTCCAATTGTCCAGGCATTTCCAGCCTATTTTTCAAAAATGTCCCATTTCATGGCCAGCCAGCTCTGTTCTGTCCCATTCCATGTAACATGCTTCTTCTTCTTTCAGTTGTCATGCTGAACCTCCAGGGCATAAACCACAATTTATTTGACTTGAAAGATGGACTCCTGTTCAAGAAAAGTCCTATAGCACTATTGAACAGCAAGGGGCATTTTGACGAAGACAAGTCTCCTTGAATTTTGGCTCTTGGAGCTGCTATCCATGACTGATGAAGGTCTCAGCTAGGAATTGATTCTCTGGAGGAAACAAATTCCTTGTCTCTGCTATTTGCTGGGCCAGCATCAGAGCTTTTAGTGGTGGATTTTGCAGCCAATTTTGGTAGATGTAATGAAGGAGAGATATTACTCCATCTGATGCTGCTTCCTGATAGCTTTCAGCCTTCCCCATGGTGTAATGAAGACTGCTCCCAAGAACAAGGAGTAAAATGTCTATGAGACATAACTGCCTTAGATACTCATGGTCAACATATTTATTAGTGACTGCCTGAGAATACTTAATCCTTTCTGGCCAAAACCTAATCGGTAAGATCAAGCCCCAATTTCTCAAAGGTATTTCATGCTTTATGTTTTTGTTCAAATGTGTGGGTCTTAAATCTGGAATCTGCCAATCAGGATTATATGGATTTTCCAGGTTTTAATATAATCCTGACAGATTCTTCAACCTTCTACGAGGTTTTTGTTTTTTCTGAGGATTTGGATTTAAACCTTTCTAGGAGAGGGGGAACCTCTGGATCTGGAAACATTAAAACATCTTGGGTTTTGTGCTACTCGCCTAATTGTGAAGATTTTCTAGGATTTCTAGAAATTCTTGTGGTGGTAGGTCCTCCAATTCCTGATATGCAACAGTGTTCAAAAACTACTTCTATTGTAGGAACAGTTCCTATGTATCCCTCAGGAGTAGCCAGCCAAGATAAGATAATACTGCTCGGTATCTGGTACCATAAAATTCAATGGTTCTCTTTCACTACATTACTTAAGGAGGCTTTGATAACGTGCAGAGTTCTAAAAAAAAAATCAGGTTGAATTAATTGGAACTGTCTACCAGGAAGATGCCAATCTCCAAGCATGCACAGTGCTTCATCAGTTCTCCTAATATAGCTAGTGACCCACACAGGAGTGGGGCAGGTACTCAGGAATAGATATACTCTTAACTGGAGGCCAATCATCTTTGACCAGGAGTTGATCACCTATTCGAGACTCTACTAGCAGCTGAATAATGAGGGGATAGTGATGGCTTAGAATTGATTAGCCTCAGTGCCATAATAAGACATACGACATACAACATACAACTTGCAGGCCTGGTAGATGCTGATTGATTATCTGCAATTGATATATCTATATTGTTATCCACTATAATTGTTAAAGAAGCAAATACAGGGGCAAGCAACCACAATTCCCGATTGTGGGTAGCCACAATCCAATGTTTCTCAATTAATTCTCCCTTATCAGTTGTAACTCAATTATCATGTAATATATTCCATGCCATCTGCAACGTATCAAGAACAGGAGGAAAGAAATCATCAGGCATGAAATTGCATGTTTCAAAGGCATGTTCTTTAGTAGTTTTGTAGAGTGTCATTTACATCGAAGAGAGAATCATACTTAAAGCACTTACAGACTAGTACAGCAAAGTCACAGCAAGCCTATGGACATAAAGAATACAGTCTGAATTGTTCCAAAGGAGAGGGGTGAATCTAAGGGAGTTTGGGCACCCAAGGCTTAAATAGGAGAGGCGTGTAGCTACTAGCAGTATCTTTGACCTCAGGTGGCAAAAGGCAGGCAGAATGAGTGGCAGGGTTGTCTTCTAATGCCACATAGTATACGTTTTGTTTATTTATTTTTATTTTATTTTATTTCCAATTTATATACAGCCAGAAATAAAAACATAAAATGCAATTTTATGCAAGTACATAGTACATAGCATGGAAAAAAATCCATGGTAAATGATCAAAGTGTTTGTGCACAACAAACATACTAGCAGAAAATACAACACGAGGTTGATAATAAATAACAAAGCAAACAAATCACTAGTTCTTGTACATGGATTGGTCTAGTTTGTTTGAAAGTCATTACAACACTATTTGATGTTCTTAAATGAACTTTATTTATTTATTTATTTATTTATTTATTTATTTATTTATTTATCAGACTTCTTTGCCGTCCTTTCTCAACAAGGACTCAGAGCGGCTCACAGCAATAAGCAACCACAAGTCCAAATTAAAATTCAAACAATAAAAGAATCTAAAATTCCCGCTAAAACCCCTTCAGTCCAGGCCAGCCTGGTGAAACAACCATGTTTTAAGGTCACGGCAGAAAGAGTGAAGGTCAGGGACCACCCGGAGTTCGAGGGGAACTGATTCCAGAGGGTAGGTGCGCCTACAGAGAAGGCTCGCTCTCTAGGGGCCGTCAGCCAACATTGCTTGGCCAACAGAACCCCAAGTAGGCCCTCTCTGTGTGAGTGCACCGGGCGATGGGGAGCTGTTGCTGGCTGCAGGTGATCCGCCAGGTACCCCGGGGCCTAAGCCATGTAGGGCTTTATAGGTAATCACCAACACCTTGAACCAATAGCTCTGTGAGTCAATGTTTCAATAATTTTTAACAATAACTGTTTATATTATTGGAAAATTGTACATCAGACTTATTATATATAGCATACAGAGGGATTAGAAAAGACCATTGAAAGGAAGAAAAACCAGCAAGAAAGTTTAAATGCCCTACTAAGCATTGTATTATTTTCCAATCATATCTTTTCTTATAATCAATTTCTTGTAGAATGTTGGTGCTTTTTTCTTGATATTCTTTAGGAGTACCTAGAGTCCTGATAGTAATTCGGCAGCCAATGTAATGAATGTCCTGTACAGGTTCAGGCATTGATTAATCATAGTTTATCGGGATTCCATAAGTTTAAAGACACGGAACTGTGGCTAATGGCAGCTAGGTATTTAGGGTTTGGATGAGAGAAGGTGAAGTCATCTAAATAAGTAAAACAAAATGTGTTATACTTGTGACAAATATGGTCTTCAAAGGCATTAGTGAAGAGAGTGAGGTTGAAGGTGATGAGACCAATCCCCAAAGGATATTGACTAAATCCGTAAACATGTGTCCCATCAGATATAAGAAGGTGAGCAGCAGACTCAGAATGATAAGGAAGATGATAAAAAGCCTCAGAGAAGTCCAAGAAGATGCAAGACATGTTCAGAGGGCGAATTCTGGACAGGCTCTTGTAGTCTGGATTTTAACTGCCTCCTAGATAAAATCCAGGAACTTGTTCTAGAGATTGCAAGATGCTGTTTTTCACTACGAACAATTGCCGTCACCTTTGCAAATTCTGATATATCTAAAATTTCTTCCGTCATCCCAGCATTATAAATGATTCTGTGGTTTTAGCATTTTGGCTCAACAAAACAAAATAATTAAATTAATCGAACTCTGAGCATGTTTATAACTTCCTTATTGAACTTGAATGTGGTGAGCTGGTTTAGTTTCTTTGTTTTTTGTTTTGTTTTTGATTTCATTGAAAGCTACTTTGCAAAAATGAAGCTGCAGCTGCCAAGGAGATGATTCTTATGAACACGGAAACTAAGCAATGCTTATTATTGATCAGTAGACTGAGACATTAATGGAAACAGCTAAATTAGAAAAGATCCTTTTATAAGCTATGGCAAAGTATATTTATTTGATCCGGGCAAACTGTTATTGAATAGTGTAAAGCTTAAGTAGTTATTTTCTTTCTTTCTTTCTTTCTTTCTTTCTTTCTTTCTTTCTTTCTTT
>WNWU01000003.1:12895638-12958204 GCA_012654045.1 Ptyas mucosa | reverse complement strand
TTTCTTTCTTTCTTTCTTTCTTTCTTTCTTTCTTTCTTTCTTTCTTTCTTTCTTTCTTTCTTTCTTTCTTGTGCAATCTTCAAGTAATTAGAAATTGGTACAAATATTTCTTTTACTATTTGATTTTAGAAAAAAAATGTTACTTTTGGTGTTACATATAAAGAAATGTTTCTTATCTCAGTGAGTATCCCATGCAGTCTCTTCACTATTTTTCCATTCTGTTTTATTTAGGACTCAACCACAGTTAAATTTACTTTTATACATGTTGGGGGGCTGCTTATACAGGCTTCTTTTAACAAAAATAATTAAAAAGAATGGACAACTCTAAACGTTATTAATGTATTCCAGAAGCATTATTACTATCCAATTTTACTATCGGCTGGAAAAATCATACATGATGTTTCTGTCTAGACAATGGGTTTTTCATAAAAAGACATGGGTTTAAATAGTGATGAATATACTTTTTTAATACTATGAGGTATAACTATTTCTTGTGCATTACAACTTTACAAACATTTCTTAAAGGTAAAGGTAAACATTCTCTTCGCACATGTGCTAGTCATTCCTATCTCTAGGGGGCGGTTCTCATCTCCGTTTCAAAGCCAAAGAGCCAACGATGTCCAAAGACGTCTCTGTGGTCATATGGCTGGCATGACTAAACGCTGAAGGCACACAAAATGTTGTTACCTTCCCACCAAAGGTGATTCCTATTTTTCTACTTGCATTTTTACGTGCTTTCGAACTGCTAGGTTGGCAGAAGCTGGGACAAGTAATGGGACCTCACTCCATTATGCGGAGCTAGGGATTCGAACCGGTGAACTGCCGACCTTTCAATCGACAAGCTCAACGTCTTAGCCACTGAGCCACTACATCCCATAAACATTTCTTACTGGAATTCAAATTCTATCACCTTCAAATTTTGGAACATGATTGTCAGGTTCAGTGATCTTTAGTCAGTAGTGACATTAGAATCTACATTTTCCTTTAAAAAAAAGGTTTTATATTCCTTAATAAAAACAAAATCAATAACTAAATATCAAACTGAATTAAATACAAAAAAAGGAAATTATGAAAAAAAGAAAATGTATGCCCAAATGAGCTCAAATTTTAATATCTATCAATCTGATCAGATTTTCTACAATGTTAATAAACAATTAATTCATATGTAGACAGTGTGTATGCGTCATCAATCCAGGCTTTTAAATTAGGGATCCTAAAAGCTCAATAGCAGAATAAAGCTTCTACAACAGGGGTCCCCAACCCCCGGGCCATGCCCCACTACAGGTCATGGTCTATTTGGAACTAGGCCACATGAGCGGTGGGCTGGTGCACATGCATGCATGCAATCCAGTTGTGTGAGTGGCGGGCTGGCATGTGTGCACGCACAGGTGCATCAGCTCAATGTGCAAGTTGAGCTGCACGCGCATGCAGATGTGCACAAGAACAGCTGCATAACCATGGAGACAACCACTCACAAAAGTTGAGCTGTGAGTGCCTGTGTGTGAGTTGTCCTGCCGCTTGTGGAACCCAGTTCCCCTCTCCCTCACCCCCCCCCACACCAGTCCACCAAACTGCAAAGGTTGGGGACCACTATCCTAGAGTAAATTTTACCAATAATAATTTGTGCTGCTTTTTCATTTTCCTGGTTGTTTTTAGACACACCTTGTGAAAAATTTGTTGCTTTAAGCTATTATAAATGTGTGAAGTACTAGATGATACTCTTGATGGGACACTTCCATCAAATCTTCTACCACCTATGTTTCAGATTATATGGGGATTTTTTTTTCTCAAAAGAGCAGAGATAGAGAGAGAGAATATCTGTAGTTCAGGGTTGAAATGTGGACTTCCTTAATAGATGAAAGGCAGTGATGTGGGTAATGAAATATCTGCAAGCAAAAAGCCAAGCTCAGAAAGCACCAAGAATTCCACAAATGTTATTTTGAAATTCAATGAAGATTAATACTGTTGTTCAAGAGATAAGAAGGGAAAGACTAAGATGGATTGGTTTTCATATATGCAAATATTTTCTAGATACCGAGAAGATCTTAAACAAGAAATTATTTATAATGTTTTGACTATTTTAGATAAGATATTAATGGGTTCTGATGACCATGTAATTAAAAAGTTATATGGATATTTGTTAGAGATAAAATTGGAAGAAGAACAAGTTAAAGAATCAATGATAGCGTGGGGGAAAATTTTGGTTATGGTATTGATTTGGAGAAATGGCAAAAATTGTGGTCACATAATTATAAAATTACAGTCTACAGCATATAAGGAGAATTTGTATAAGATGTTTTACAGGTGGCATTTACCCCCGACGAGGATAGCCAGAATGTTCAAGAACAAATCGGAGAAGTGTTGGAAGTGTCATCAGACTCCAGGATCTTACTACCATATGTGGTGGACATGCATAGAAGCAAGGAGATTTTGGAGTAAGATACACACGTGGTTGGAAAAAATGACAAAGAGACATATTTACTTTAAACCAGAGACATTTTTATTAGGGATCTTACCAGAGACATTTAATAAAGAATTACAATATACAATTGTGAATATTTTAACAGTGGCTAGAATTGTATTTGCAAAAAATTGGAAAGGAGAGAAGATAATTACTGATGAAGAAATTATTAAAAAAATATTGGACTGTGCTGAAATGAATTGATTGACATTTGAAATAAGAGAACAGGAAGATAAACAATATTATTTGATATGGGAGCTATTTTATCAATGGATAGATAATAAAGAATGGAGATGAAATATTACATATGAAACGAAACTTAGATAAAATGTCTAAACATCTGTTTCTAGTTAGATGAAAGAACATTTGTCATAACTGAAATTTTGAAAATGTTGAGAGCATGAAATGACTTTAACTGATCGAAACACTGTCTGTAAGTATATGGAAGGATTATGTTTTTTTATGTTGTTTTTGTCTAAAAATAAAAATCTTTTTATAAAAAAAAAAGGGAAAGACTAACTAGAACCCAATGCTGCTTTCTTCCCCAGATTCTCTCACTATTTTATGAAATCATCACCGTCCAATTGATCATGTTTCTGAGAGTTTGGAATTTTGCACTTCAGATGGTAGATTGTTTAAAAAATGTCTGTCAAGGCTTTAAAACTTCCCTTTTGTTTCCACTCTGCACTTCCTGAAAAGCTCCGCATGTTCAACTTTTTCTTCTTCCAAACCTCCAAAATAAGAACAAGTTTTGACAGGAAAGTATTTGATTGATACAGCATCACACTGGCAAATTGCACCTTCCCATGGAAATTGGACTTTGCCCATCCACAAGGTGTTGATTATGCTACACCGCCTTGTCCTACGCTGTTTCTCTCTATGTAAATTAAATATTAGAAAACTCCTCGTTGCACTTTTCTGCACAGAAAAGAAGAAGGATTTTGCACACTGGGGATAAATGTTAGAATGAAAAGAGCAGGTTTGGTGGAAATCAATCTTTCCTTTATATGCTCCCAAATTATTCTCCTAGCAGAGAGGCCTCCAGCAGCTTTGTCAGTCATGATAAAGCTATCACTCTGAGATATATTATAGGTTTCCTTTTCATGTTTTCAATAGAAAACATCCCACAGGTGTGTTTGCATTAGCAGAAATATATGAAGATTAATTGCATGTCTAAGGCTTGAAATTTATAGACATCTTTTCCATGTTTTCAGATGGTTTGAGAAGGAATGGCTTTTACCTACACACTTTTGAAGAATTTAAAATATTTTTTGAGAGGAAAAGTGCACACAATTTAAGTCTTTTAATGAATGGAAAACTTTACCCACCCTTAAAATGTACAACTTCCCTTAAAGCTAACAGGTACGAAAGTCAATAAATTGCTGCTGGTGCTTTTCCACAAGCGATTTCATGGGGAAAGGCCTGGGACAGACCATTCCACAGGCAGTGTAAGAAAGTGGAAGCTGGTTTGTGATTATTATTTTTTATTTTTTATTATTATTTTTAAATATACATCCATATTGTGCATAGACAGAATTGGTTCTGGGTATCATTCATATTAATCCAATTCACAGTAACAATATTAATAATTTCTATCACATTTATCAAATTTAGAGCCTTGGTGGCGCAGCGGACTAAAGTGCTGTTAAGTAGCACTTAGCTGCCAGCTGCCTGCAATTACTGTGAGTTCAAATCTCACCAGGCTCAAAGTTGACTCAGCCTTCCATCCTTCCGAGGTAGGTAAAATGAGGACC
This sequence comes from Ptyas mucosa, assembly GCA_012654045.1. Lineage (NCBI taxonomy): Eukaryota > Metazoa > Chordata > Lepidosauria > Squamata > Colubridae > Ptyas > Ptyas mucosa. The sequence continues at coordinate 12,953,989 of WNWU01000003.1, read as the reverse complement.
CGGATTGTGGGAGCAATAAATTGATTTTGTATAAAAAAGAACACCGCTTGGGGGCCCCGAAAGCCCTACTAAGCAGGTATATACAAAAGTATGAAAGCTATTGCTTAATGCATTGTAAGCCGCCCTGAGTCTCCGGAGAAGGGCGGCATATAAATCGAACCAATGAAGGAAGGAAGGAAGGAAGGAAGGAAGGAAGGAAGGAAGGAAGGAAGGAATAAATAAATAAACAAATAAATAAATAAATAAACAAACAGTCTAAACATTTCTCTATTATGTATAGACAAAGTTGGTTCTGGGTATCATTCAATTTAATCCAATTCACGCTAACAATGTTAGTACTCTCTATCACATTTATCAAATTTAAGTAATCTTCATTATATTATTTAAACATACATTTAAAAAGGCCTAACATCTGTAACAGTGGTGGGATGCTCCCGGTTCGGTCCGGTTCTATAGAACAGGTAAAACAGGCGGGAGTCACCACGACATCATCATGGGTGATCTGCGCATGCGCAGAAACGTCTGTGCATATGCAGAAGCGCATGTGCTCCCGTTGCGAACCAGTAGTAAAGGTAAGTAGAATCCACCCCTGATCTGTAAATTTCTAATCTTTCTTTCTATTATTTTTATTCATTCTATAAAAATTTATATTCTAATATTTCCCCTATCTAATTTTATTTCTGCCTCTTTCAGTTTACAATCAGGCTACTTTAATATTTAAAGGGCAATTCCTTCTATCCAACATCTGTGATTATTGAGTGGACCCAACTACAGCTCATCTCCAGAACCAACACTGGATGCGGAAGCTATTTCTGCATCATTGCTTTAAATCTGAAAAAGGACGGTTAATACACATGAATAGCTAAACAAATTCATCCACCCACTGTTTAACAGTTAAACAAATTCATCCATTCATTCCACCATAGCTGGAGTGAAACCTAATGACCTCCAATCAGACTAGGCCTATTTATGGCTTATTCCTTAAAATATATTGTTCTTTAAAAATATTGTTCAAAACAATGTTACAAGTTCATTTACTATTCATGTTCAAGTACACGAAAGCAAACTGTCTTAACTATGAAATCAAAGTAGCAGGAAGTGAGAACCCTTTAATACATTATTTTGTTTTTCTGGGGGGGAAAATGGACCTGAATACAATAACTATCATGCAACTCTACAAATAATCGGCTTGAAGAGAAGTAAAGCATTCTTGCTTTTTTGTCGCTTAAACATATATACTTGCATACAGTATATGCATACATACATACGTACGTATGTACATGGATATAGGGACACCCTGGGGGCCAAAAAAGGTAAAAATGTGTATGTCTGAGCTGATTCTATGATGTAGATAAGATTTTCCCCCCTCATTCAGACACTTATTTTGTGTGAATGTATTCATTTTCTGTCTTTGCTTTACCATAGCATCTCATAACTGTTCTTTAAAATGTATAGCAGCAATTTCAAAGGCAGGAAGCTGAATGGAAGAAGGAAGAGAGAGAGAAAAAAACCTAACTTGATTTAAATAACCCTCTTGACACATAGCATCCAAATAATCTACAGTAGTTCAAATGTATTGGTCTTGTTCTGGGAATTGGAATTAGCTCTAGAAAGCTTTCTGATTTACTGCTTTTCAAGGCCCAGACAAACAAATATATAACTGTACATATTATTTATATACTTCCAATTGATGCTAAAGTAGCACTTAGGAGCTGAAGGATGGGCTCAATCTAAACAAGGAAAACAAATCTCTATGCATTGTATGTCTTTGTTAATATGCAAAAACAAACACCTATCTGGTAGCAATCAAAATTGTGCAACTGTAATCTGCAAGGTCCATACTTCATAAATTCCAGCCTCTGGTATGCTTACTGTACAGTTCACATTACGAGAAGCTAGATTTCAATTTTTTACAGCTTTTTTGAGTGAGCCATATCTTGTCTTTTTCCTAGGGGTACCTAATAGTGATAAGTCAAGCTTTTTGAATTCATAAAAAAAAGGATGTTGGCAATAAGCCATTTTTTTAAAAAAAAACATTGATAGATCTTAAGAACTACAGGCAATATCTGAACAAAGACATTTGGATTTTTCTGCTAAATAAGACCCATTTTCTATTTTCTGTACATTTTCTAAGCTTGCCTTCTAAGGGTCAAGGCTTCAATAGCCTTCACAATGCCTCAAAGTAATTGTAACATCTTGGGCAGTGATAACAGGAATGAACTCTTTCTAATCAGTATAATACTACTGAAGTACAAATTTGGCACTTGTTTGGCACACTATTATTTGTGATATATTGAAAGCTTCTTGTCTTAGAAGAATGAGAAGCAAAGTTGAATATATTAGCAGGCCTGTGATTAAATTGTTCAACAGTAGAATTTACAGGCAACTGTTTTCTTGGGAGAAGGAAAGATGGAAAGAAAGAAGTAGGTGGACTGACAACTCATTAAAAAGGCAGAGAAAAGAAAGTGAATAAAATCTGACGCCTTCGCTGCAAAATGTGTCTTTTGACCAGAGAGAATGGACTCTCCCTGATTCTCTCAAGGCCCAGAGCTGTTGGTCAAGTAGGTTGAGGAGGGCTACTGGCACCAGTCATGAGCCTGGTCAGAATGGAAGCCTTAAAGCCAGGATCCCCAACCTTTCTGGCTCTCTGGACTGGCAGTGGGGAGGGGAGAGGGGATGGTTTCATGCATGTGCATGTCCCCTTGCAGCTTCGTGCGCTTGCCCACTACTTGTGTAGCCCATTTCTCAATGGTCCGTGGCCCAGTATGGGCCACAGACCAGAAATTGGGGACCTCTACCTTAGAGGCTGTTACCATAGTCAGATTATAGTGAGAAAAATTATATGGAAGAACAAAAAAAAAATGGGTAGAAAGCCATTGCAGGGTTTGGACCAGGGGTGAAATCCAGCAGGTTCTGACAGGTTCTGGAGAACCAGTAGAGGAAATTTTGAGTAGTTCGGAGAACTGGCAAATACCATACCTGGCTGCCTCCAAAGTGGGGTGGGAATGGAGATTTTGCAATATCCTTCCCTCAGGAGTGGGGAGGGAATGGGGATTTTGCAGTATCCTTCCCCTGGAGTGGGGTGGGATTGGAGATTTTGCAGTATCCTTCCCCTGGAGTGGGGTGGGAATGGAGATTTTGCAGTATCCTTCCCCTGGAGTGGGGTGGGAATGGAGATTTTGCAGTATCCTTCCCTGCCATGCCCACCAAGCTACACCCACCATGCCACACCACGCCCACCAAGCCACACCCACAGAACCAGTAGTAAAAAAAAAATTGGATTTCACCATTGGTTTGTACCAAAAAGTCCTGAATGATGGAAGATGAGAAGAGAAAAGGGGGAAAAAATTGTGAAGGAAGTTGAAGTGAGAAAGGGGATCTGCCACTCCAGCAATTAATAAAGATCAAAACCAGCACAAGACGAATGAAAAAGAAATTCTAAAACATCCTCACAAGAAAGTGGGGGAAAGGCAACTAGAAACCTCTCTTTGTAAACACTTTTGAGAAGTTGCTATGCAGATTGTGGCATATCATTAGGTGGAACAGCAGGGAAAACAGCAGGTAAAAGAATTTTATATGCAAAATCAGATCAGAATCCTTGATTCCTAGGAACTGGAAGTGACTTTGGCAGTTTCATATTCAATGGAGAAATTGCAGTGCAAGATGCAGCTTTAGCATCCCTGAAAGTTGACCTTCTAGTCTCTGCTTAGATACCACTAGCAACGGAGAGCCAACCATCCTGCAAACCCCAAGGAAGTTAACTCACATTTATTTGTCTGCCATATGTACTCTTTCTCCTCTAGTTCAAGACTTTGAGGCTCCTCAATCTTATTTCATATGAATTGCTTTGAAGACTTCTTCTCTGACTTGTTCTCCAGTTCTAGACACAGTGACCTAAAATTAGACTGACCAGACAGGAATATAATGGAAATAGCTTTTAGTAAGGAAGGCTTGTCATACATAGAATCTGATCACTTTTCCCTTATTAATTGAGCCCCAGACTGGATTTGAACTATACTGCTACTCAGTGTACACTTGGATCAGGGGTGGGATTCTGCCGGTTCGCACCAGTTTGGGCATACCGGTAGCTCTGAAGATAATCTGAGAACGAACCAGTTCTCTCCAATGACCAGGTAGGTCCGCCTACTCACCCCTGCGCTATACTGACCTATATTTCCTGTGTTTGAAGCCCATCTGATTGGCATGGCAGAGCGGATTATCATGCCTGTTTTACTCACCAGGGCTGAAGTAGAAGGCATGTTTTAGAGCTTTTTTTAATGACACTGTGCGCGCGCCCAGCAAACCTGTTGTTACACCGGTTAAATCCCGCCACTGACATGGATGTACTTCAGGCTGTGTATTTACTATACAGTATATTCTCTATTTCAAGTATCGGTTTGGAAGAATCCTTCTGTAGTTTAAAATGTAAGAGTGAAGCTTTGCTATTATTTAGCCTCAAGGTTTTCTTTTCTTTTGTTTTGTACTCAACAAGCCTTGTGGAATAAAACAGCATTCTTTGCTTGATTTGCTCAGACTGTCTTTTCTATGCTAAAATGTAAACTTATAAATCATTGCTTTTAAAAAAAAAACCCTCCTCTGCTGGACGTTTATTTAGTCTTGCTGCAAATAAATACTTAACATATGTTATAGTTAAAATCTATTGGAGAAAAAGAATCTATTTCAATCTCTTTATGGATGCATATGAAAGACCTATGCGAATATATTTCCTTACTCGTCTTTTATGTAGCTGAGGTTCATCTATTGATATTGGTCCTTCAATATAAAATATTAAGTGAAATTTTATCCTTAAGCAAATAAATCAAATCAAATCACACTGGATAAAACATGAGAGGGGAAAATCCCAACAGGAATTAAAAATATCAAACCTCCAGATTTTCTAAGAGGGAATTATACCGTTTGGCCTATAAGATAGGTGAGAGAAACAATTATTTTTGCCAGCAACTCATTCTCCTTACCTACAAACCTTTCAGAATAAATAAAAAAAATACTGTATCTGTAAAAACATCATTTTGGGTGGAAATTAAACATCAGGAAAATGGAATTATGTTAGCCACAAGAGGTATCTATGTCAGATTATGTAACTTCTTCATTTACAGAGGACTAAAGTTTGTCAGTACTCTCCTAAATTTTCTCAGGATAAATAGGAGTTCATTCTGAACAGAAAATCGATTCCAGTGTACCCTCGCTCTTCAAAAACTGCAAGATTGTTGTGATAAACTCATGCAACAGCTGGTTTGGCATGCTGTCATCCTTCAGTCTAGCCACTAACTCTCCAAAATGAAGAAGAAAATACATTAGTCATGATATAAAAAGTCACAGGTGTTTAAATAACACAGGCATAACACTGAAAATCTAATAATTATTGCTATTATTATAAATTATTGGGGAAATCAACTTACACAATTACTAATTGCTGTAGAATTGGGGTTGCGAAGGAAACACAATTTAAGGACAGCTGTATCCATAAAATGAAGTTTTGTTTTCCCCAAAGAGCCGAAGCTATTTAATTACAGGATGGAGAATTTAATAACTTTGATGTGGATGTGGGAAAGCAAAGCAAAGGTTCTTGTGAACCTGTTTGTATGGAATAAAGATTCCAGGGAAGAGCCGGAGGAGAACAGTAACAGATGTAGGAGTAGACTGAGTCTTATTTAACCAAAACAATCTTCCTGTAATGAGTGAAATTGCTGGCTCTGATGTGCAGCAGAGCTGATAGCAATGATCTAACTTTGATACAGACCAGCAAGTGAAATGACGTGCACAAATGTTTAGAAACCTGACAGTTGCTCAGTCTCTTTGCATCTTCCACAGATGCACCACTTCACTAGGGAAGAGAAAGCATCCATCACATATTTCAGCCAGAAGGCTGATGGGGGAAACATCGGAGAAAAGTTTTCATTGGTCTGAAAAATAACAAATGCCAGAATCCATGCCAAGAAAAAAAGTTTGCATACAAACTCCCAACCCCCCAAGTAAAAGTAGCACAAGTTAGGATAAACTGGGGTGAAGGCAGAATTATGGAAAGAAAGAGAACAGGAAACATAAAATTAGCATCAAGCACTGACTTAGGAGCATGTTGCTATAATGTTAAAAGGCCAAAGATATACATAACCATTTTATATCAAAATGTATGAAAGCCAAGCCATAGAAGTGAAAAATGCACAATGTTCATTTATTTATTTATTTGCATCATACATTTCTTCTATGCGGTCCAGGTGATATGTATGGTATCTCCCCTAAGTTGCTAAGAATAGCTAAACCAAGCTATGAGATACAATTGGGCTAAGGAATAGCAATAACACTTATTTATATATTGCTTCATAGTGCTTTACAGCACTCTGTAAGTGGTTTACAGAGTCAGCATATTTCCTCCAACAATCTGGGCTCTCATTTTACTGACTCAGAAGGACGGAAGGATGGAAGACTTAATCAACATGAGCTGGTCAGGATCGAACTTCTGGTAGTGGGCAGAATTAGCCTACAATACTGCATTCTAACCACCACTCTTCTACTGTAAGAAGTTGAATTTAAGTCTTCTTGGTCCATGTCTAACACTTCAACCTTTAAGTACTCTTGTTTGGTCATGAAAATTATCAATCAGTACTTCATTCAGAAAACAATATTAAAGTACAATTTTAAAGAGTAATATTTCATATTACTATAAAATAGTAATATTTTATAGCTTATGTACCTTGATTCCAAAGTAATCTGGTTTCCATTGGCCAGCCAACGTCACTATCTTTAGCCAGATGACTATCTGAGTTGGATTATCAATTATTTTGCCAAGCCATTTAATCATTGCATGTCATATTACATTAGGTTAAGCATAAGCAAGATACAATGTTTGTTCCTGGGTAAAATTTCTTGCAAAAAACTGTCAGTAGTAGCAGTAATTACCAACCCACCTTTAGTATAAATGTGGCCTCCATGAAACCGAGGTTGTGTAATGCATGCCCTCTGTCTGATCAGCTACTGCTCTTAATTCTGACCCAGAGTTACTAGCCTGTAATTAGAAAGCTTATAATTGATTTTTAATTTAAAGCAATTACAATGGGGGCATTGCCATGTATCATTTCTACTTGAGACATTGCAAGGCAAGTACAGTTAGGGTGAAAGGAAGCTGAGAAATTTTTGTTAGAAGTAGCTTTGAGAAATAATGGGAACTAGGACATTCCTAAAAGTAAATACTGATGGTTTTCAGTCTTGCTTTTTAAAAAATGATATTTTTTGCCCCTAAAACAGTGTGATTGTATTATGCATGTCTTGTTATAACTCTGATGAAGCAAAAGAATCTAGAACAATACACAGATTAGGAGAAATTGGGACAAGGGTTCAAATAGAGGACTGTGGCAGGTGGGACCCATAAATGTGGCATTTAGAAACTGAGAGAATTAAGTTGAATTTAGCTGTGTTTCTACAATACTACTGCAGGAGTCTGGAGGAGAAGAACCAATTTTGTAAGCCATCTCTTGGGCACAACTTATTTATTCTACATGGGTTATTCTTTAATGAGTATGGAGCTGGCAGCAACTATCTTGAGTTTTTCTTCTCTTCTGCCTGCTAGTAAGTTCCAGAGCAAACATTAAGAGCATTGTGCTGCGGTAAATAGCATAGTATGATCACTTGTGTGTTATTACATTGACACAAAGGGTCCTTTGTTTTTTTAATTTCTTTCTAAATTTCCTACTAACTTTTATATGCACGAGGTGGGAGATAACTTAATTTTTGTTTTCATGAAACCCTGTTCATACTGTGATATGAGATGATGGTCTTTGGTGAAACAAACAGCACTGTATGTTCCAGTAACACTTTTTCACTCTCTCAATATTTCGCCTCACTTGCCAAAGCTAAAAAATGCTTCTGCAATGGTGCTGTCAGAGGCGTGGTGGCTCAGTGGCTTAAAAAGACACAAGAGAAGGTCTATACTCAAGTCCTACCACTGCATGACAGAGTGAGCTCCTGCCAACCTAGCAGCATGTAAATGCAAGTAGATAAATAGGTACCACTTCAGCGGGAAGGCAACAGCACTCCATGTTTCATTTCATGCTCTGTGCTGCAGCATGATGTCATGCTGGTCACATGACCTCAGAAATGTCTTCAGACAGCGCCGACTTAATGGCTTGGAAATGAAAATGAACATCTCCCCCTAAAGTTAGCTATGAATAGTGAGGTAAAATCCACAGGGATTCCTTTACCTTTCACAGTGCTGGGTGCCTTTTGAGATGGTGAGCATTATGTTCTCACACACTGTTCGCCAAAACTTGGTAATTTGATAAATTTTACTTCAAACAAACAATTTCCCATAGGTCTGACCAATGGTTGACAAACCCTGATAAGGCAGGGCTTGTAAACAATGTTAATTAAACCACAGTTTTCCAACTTTGGCAAACACCACCTAGGAAGGCTGAGAGAAAAGTGGTCTTCCCAGAATGATCCCAGCAGTACCTAGCAAAGTTAGAAGAGGATGCTGTTTAAGTGTTGCCTGAAAAACAAAGCAACGTGAAGCTAGTTGATTACTTCATCTTATTATTTGAAGTGAAAAGGGAAAAATTTGTTTATAGAGGAGCTTGGAAGAAATTCTTTGCCCAAGTCTTCTTCAAAGCAAAACTGTCCTTCCAAGATTTGCACAGCTCTCAGAGATAGTCTCAGAACATGACTGCCTGGGTCACCCCAAGAAATACATCAGCAATTGACTCCCAGAATCAATCAATGGATGTGGATAGAGCACCCATAGCAATAGCCAGCATAAATAGATTTATATCTGTTAATTGTTGCAAAAAGTACCATATGAAAGTTGCTTATCTTTATGCACAGCTCTGAGCTTTGGCCACCAGGACATTTTTAACATTTCCTGGCTTAATATCAGAGGTTAATTGTTACACTGACCTCTAAAGCAAATGACACTCCCTCCGCCTCTCTCTCACTCTCCCTACCTCCTTCCCCCTCTCCTTTGTACTTTTCATTAACCAACTCTGGATTTTTTACTCTTAGCTATAATCCTGAACTGAGGGATGCATGCCATGGAAATGCGAATGCTCCATTAGCTATCGGGCATCTCCCTTCTTGACCACATCACAAATGATACCATTCGACAGCATTTTGGTGTGGCACCAATTATAGAGAAGATGAGAGAAGGCCGGTTCCGCTGGTATGGGCATGTCCTGAGAGCAGCACCTTCCACCGTTGCCAAGGCAGCCTACCAACTAGAAGTCAATGGCCAGCGACTTTGCAGGTGCCCAAAACAGAGATGGCAAGACACCATCAACAAAGATACGCAAGCCGTGGGTCTGAGCCTTGGAGATGCAGCTTACCGTACAAAGTGGCATTCAATTATCTGAAAAGCAGACCCTGCACTTGTGGGAATACGCTAGGAAGAAAAAGAAGAAGCTATAATCCTGAACAAATTAACTATCTTTCTTTATGACTAGGCCTATTTCTGATTGCTCTCATGTTTGACAATTGAAAAAAAATGTGATAAAAATCGTAAGTTTCTGAATTTACTGCAGTGTCCCTAGATTTAGGATTTTTCTCCTTAAGTATTGTCTGAGGTAATTTTACAAATTTTGGGTTTTTTAAAAAAATAAATGCAGCATGCTTCGTTGCTGAAAAAAAAAGCTCATTAGTTTTGCTTAACTTTTTATTCTTCTTAAAAGGCTGTGGTGAACGGATAGCATTCAAGTAAAGCACACCCATTTAATATGAAACCTCTTACAAAAAGAACAAAACAACAAGGCATATTTGAGGCCTATATCACCTAGCAACTGTCTTTTGCATAATGAAGTAAAGCGAGGGTTATATACTCAGTTTCATTTGGTTTTCTGTACTATGCTTCCTTTCTCAATGAATTGTGTGACTATGTACCCCCATTGCATTATGGAAAAGTAAATATGTAGCTCAATGAATAATGAAAAATAAATATCATTCAAAATGAGTATGTTCATAACAATATTGTTGTTTTAGTATATAAATAGGAAAATATCTCAGATTTCTTTCCAATATGTCTTTAACCATTTAATCTCCATCAATTGAGCAATCTTCTACAGTCCGTTCCTTTTCAGAAAGTATTAGGTTGGATTCAACCAGGACACTAAGCCATGTTTGACCAGGGTTTATTCAATGAACCAGAATTTGCTGGGTTCTCAAAGGAAATATAGAACCATTAGTTACAAATCAAAGTGGTTAGGTTAAAAGAATACACTGAACAAAACTAGATAAACTGTCTTATAGCTTGGCATGTGGTGCAGACTCATTCACGGACCTATATTCTTTCTTTCCTTATAGCAATTTCCCCTGAAATGTTTCTTTATATTCAGTGATGCCTACTCCTAGATAAATGCAGTTTTCCCCCACAAAAGCAATGAAGAATGTTGCAATACTTTACAAACACATTCATTGTAAAAAGAGCAAAAGTGACTTTGTTAGCCACAAGAAAAGAAAACTGTTATTAAGACAAACAAACCATCACAAAACAGAGTGCAGGATTTTGAGTTCTATGTTAAGTAATTGTGGTGGAAACATTTTCAGAACTACAGGTCTTTTATATCAGAATGCTGAAGATACTTACTTGTTTGTTTGTATTTGTCTCTTGCATTTGTAGGCAGCCCATGGAGAGTAGCTTGAGGTGGTGTATGAATTAAAAACATAAAAGGTCAACAATAATCAAAATAATAAAAAAGACGAGATTGTAACCAACATTATAATAATCAACTGGTACACAATGAGCTCACACAATGTTTGGCCCAATGCTTGGGAAACAGTCAGATCTCCTAAGACTTGTCTATATGACAGCAGAGTTAGGGCTCTTTGAATCTCTGGATGAATGGTCTTTGAGCGAGTGGGGCCACAACACTGAAGACATGCATCAGCTGGCATTGGTAGATAGAAGGCAAAGCATGTTATCCTATCAGGCATTAAAGGATAGGTAGAAAAACATGGAAGAAAAACAGTCCCAGAAATAATAAGGCATGATGTCACAACCAGCACCTTAAAATGCACCCAGAAGCTCACTAGTAACCAGTGCGTTTTAGATAGCAGAGATGTTCCTTGACTATACAGAGATGTATCCATAGCTGTTCATGTTAATTTGGATCAGTTGATGCTTCTGAGTGGTCAGCAAGGTGCATTGTAGTAATCCATATGATGGATGGCTAATGCCTGAATCACTGTGAATAGGGGCTCCTGATTCACAAATGGGCACAATTAACGCACAAGATGAATTTGAGTGAAGATCCCCTGGCCAATCTATCTACTTCTCAAGAAGAAGCTGTGAGTTGAGAAAGACCCCTAATTGTGCACCAATTCCATTTGAAGGGAGTACAATCCCATTTAGACCTGAAAAATCCCCAGGAGCAGAAGATCCACTCAACCTTTGAGGTTCAGCTGTGACTGGAATCAATCACAGAGGAAAGATAAATATCATCACAACACAGGAACAAGTTCCTTAGCCTGCTTGGAAGCATAGATGCTTTCAGAAAGCAATGAGAGATCAAGAAGAACCAGGACAGATGCACTACTCCTTCCCTGTTCTATCAAATGTTATCAACAAATATGATCAATACCATCTTTGTACTGCACCCGAACTTAAAATCTGACTGAAATGGCTGCAAATAATCCACTTCATCCAAGTCCTTCAGAAGCTACAACTTAGTCACTTTCTCAATATCCTTGTATAAAAAAGGGAAAATTGATGACTGGATGTAATTGTCCAAAACTTCAGGTCCCATAACAGCTTCTTGAATATCAGCTCTTTTTCACCCAAGCTGGCTCCCTGTTTGTTTTAGTTTTCATCTAAAAACTCTTATATCTTGAGAACTATTGCATCCAACCTTCCTCTTCTGTCCTTCAAAGGGATGTATCAAGAGTATGAAACTTATTAAGGTCAGACAAATGTATATACTTCTCTATAGTGCCATTTCCCAGTATGGGGTAGCCAATGGTAGACATGCAATTTTTTGCTTACTGAACAGAATCACTGTTATGCCTCTGTTTTTAGAGTGCTTAGATGGCTATACTCTTGAAGAATATTTTAAAACTACAATTGGTACAAAATGTGGCAACTCAAATAGTTCTGTCCACCCCTAGGACATAACAGTGTTGTTGCGCGAGCTGCACTGGTTGCTAGTTTGCTTTCAGGTCCAATCCAAGGTGTTGGCTGTTATCTTTAAAGGACTTGATTGCATGATATCAGGTTATCTAAGGAACAGTCTTGTACCAATAGGATTGGCTCACCCCACTCAGTCTGGCAGAAGGGGCTTGCTGTAGATCCTGTCAGTCAAAAGTTTTGGTTGGTTGGATCTAGGAGCAGAACCTTTTCTGCTGTAGCCCTCATCCCACTGCAGCAATTGTAGTGAACTCTTTCCTCACATTTTTGGCCTTGCAGAAGGGCATTATAAACATGGCCCTGCTGGTTGGCTTGGGGTTCTGATGGTGGCACTCGGGTGGCTGGTGGGTCAATAGGGAATCTTATGGTTTTTGCCTTCGGGTTTTTTTAGTTTTGTGTCTACTGTTAATATTTTAATATTTATTATTGTAATTATAAGCTATCCAGAGTCATGAGGAGCCCTTGGTGCTCTCTGAGCTTGCTTGTTTTCTTGCAGATGTTTCATTGCCAAAACTAGGTAACATCACCAGTGCTAGTCACTAGTCACTAGCACTAATGATGTTACCTAGTTTGAGTAATGAAACATCTGCAAGAAAACAAGCAAGCTCAGAGAGCATCAAGGACCTCTCACCTTAACCCTGAGTATAAATATTCTCCTTTATCAGCTCCCAGAGTCATTTTGCAGAGGGAGTTGGTTGGTAGCATATAAATTTGATAAATAAATATTGATAGGAAGAAGAAATGATTATTAGATCTAATCCAAATTAGCAGTCTGTGAAGAGGAAATAAATCCATAAAATGACCTCTGTGAAATACCCATCAAAGCAATAGCACATAAACCAGAATAACATATGAATGATTTGTTGAACCTTTGTAGCAAATAGAAGATATCATTCTCAATTTTGAAACATGAAAGACTCAGACATTTTACAAAAATCAGAGCTAAAATGAATACCTGAAAACTAGACACAGCCAAGCTTTGGGGGCAAATAAAGTGAAAATCCACGGTTTAGTATTATGCCTTAATTAAATGACAACTAAGCATATCCAGCAAGCTCTAGACTGCAGACAAGCATTTAAGTCACAGTAATGTTTTCCTTCTCAAAGATTTACAGGATTCAACTTGGTTTTAATGGCATACCATCAGGAAATTACCATTGTTTCTATTCACACCCATTACAGTAATGGGAAAACCTCAAAAAAAAGATTGCTGTTGCAAGTTAATGTAACTTTTTTTTTTCCTTTTTGGGAAAAGCACCAGAGCTTGTTCAAAATGGTAATTATATCCTAAAGTTTGAACGTTTCCAAGAAATTAACTGAAGTAACAGGAAAGGAAAATCAAAAGTAGAGCTGACGAGGTGAAAGAAACGGTAACAATTGGGAAGGGAATAAAAGATTACATCATCGATTTCCATAGCAACCAAATCCGTAAAAATAACAATTATGTTAGCAGAAGTTCTTCAAAATAGTTCTCTGATAGTTGAAATACAATTTTAGTGAAAGCCCAAGACAGATAAATAGAAGATTTGTTCCTTCCATGGAGATGTGATCCACTGTTTGTATCCACTCCTGTTATTTCTCCGCTATATTTTAAATTTCTTCGGAGGAAAGGTACAGCCTTTTGTGTCTCTGACAGCATAAAAGGAATGCTTAAAGTTCTTCCTCTTCCCCCGCCACTTTGAAATAGCACTGCCATTATTTCTTTTCTTCGGGATAAACATATCACATGGATGGTGAAAAAAAACGAACCCCAACGGATTTTTAAAAAATGGTAAAGTACAGAGCCTTTTCACTGAAAAATAAACAACAACAAGAAGAAACTCTTTCAGATGAGGGTCTGTTTAGCCTAAATTTTGGTGGCAGAGCTTACACTTTGAGGGGTACAAGTTCTCAGTCTGCCCTTTGATCATTCTAGCTTAGTTAAAGAGAGTATTGTGGTGTTGTTAAGCCACAAGACGGCTAGAGTCATCAAATTAACCCTCTCCCCACTCAAAAAAAATCAACAAAAAGATTGTTTCCAAAAGTTGCTGTCAATACTGACATTATATTTCACAGGATTCTTTGCTATTTTGGAGCATTCAAAGCAACTTTGGATGCACCTTATGACGCTGACTTTGATTCCAAATGACATTTTATTATTTTCCTATATTCTTTTACAAGATGAATTTAGATACAATTGTGCAAGCCTGGATGGGACACCCAAAGGAAAACACTTACATTAATCCCATTGCAATCAAGTTAATATTGTATTGATTTTGCTGGGAATAAAGGAGGGAAAAAATGCTATAATCCTATCCTTATTTACCAGTAAGTGAATCCCATTGAACTCACCCATAGTCAGTAAATACAATACATAAAAATAAGACTACTTATATTAGGAAATGAGAGATGCAGCACATAGTTTTGCTGGTGGCAAAATGTGACTACTTAGTAGATACTGTAGGTCTGTATATCTTTTAAGAAAAAAAGATTGAACATCTAATTTTGGGGGTTCCGCTTGGCTCTTTATTAATGATTCTGTTTCCTTAGTGTGTGCTTTTCATAGATAAGTAATTAATTTGGAAGCATTCCAATGAAGTTTCAGTTCTCTGTGACAGCCACTCCTATTTATATATTTATCCTACACACAAACAAACACAGACGCAGAGAGCAGTATTTCAATTGTTTATGAGCCGTGGTGGCGCAGTGGATAGAATGCAGCATTGCAGGCTACTCCTGTTGACTTCTGGCTGCTAGCAGTTCTGCAGTTCAAATCTCACCGGCTCAAGGTGGAATCAGCCTTCCATCCTTTTGAGGTTGGTAAAATGAGGACCCAGATTGTTGGGGGCAATACGCTGATTCTGTAAAACCGCTTAGCGAGGGCTGTAAAACACTGTGAAGTGGTATATAAGTCTAAGTGCTATTGCTATTATGTTAAAAGAAAAAGAAATAGAACCATAGTGGGAAACTATAAAAATAGTCCTTTGTTCTAACTGAGCAGTTCACTGTATGCACAGAAGATCTGTTCACTACTAAAACTCTCATGTATGTTTGTCTCTTTGTAACCTTCAATTGAGTGAAATGTTGCATCATAGAGCAGAAATTCTTGTACCTCAAATGAGCTAGCGTACAGAATGAATCCCAAATTTGGCACTCATTAATCCCATGGGACTGAAATTTGGCAAGTTATGGTTGTTTCAGCACCATCAAGCTGCTGTGGTCAGCCACAACCATGTGGTCATCATTTCCAACATTCCCTGATAGCTTTCCACAAATCAACAGGGAAGCTGGCAAGAAGTTTAAACTCAATCATGATTGCTGAAGCTCTCTCCGGAAAGTCTGTGGGAAAGCCAGCAGGAAGTTGTATATCTAAGATCACCATCCTGCTGCTGGATGGGAAAGAGAACAGTGGGTGTGCAAGAGGTACAGTGAAGGTTGGGTAGGGTGCAATACAGATTGAGGAGGGTGCATGAGAATGTGCGAGTGGTTGACACTGCATGAGGACACAGGGACGGATATGTGGGATGGGGGACACTTGCCTGAACAACTTGTGACCTTCCATGCTGGCTTCCCCGTTGACTTTCTCCCTGTGAGCTTCCCAGAACCAAAGTCAGTGAGGATATTTGAAGAAATTGGAAATTGCTTCTGTTCCCATTGCATTTTGCCCAGCAGAATAGATCATTCTGTTGATCTATTTAGGTAAATAAATATCTCTGAAATGACGGCACAACTGAACTGATCACTATGGGTCCTGGTTTGTCTTGTCTAGTTTCATATACATACAGGTGGAATTTAAAACTAGTTCTAAAGACACAGAGGAATGTGGATACAATACATGTCTATCCTATGCAGTGAAAGAGGAATTCTACATACATAAGGTCATAAGCTATATTAGAATGTCTATATTGTCTACAGCATGTTAGAGTAGGGACATAAAGTTTAAAAAGCCACTTTTTAAGTTCTCCGTGTTCTTTTCAATAAATTCATGTAGCCATGGATTTTCCCACCTCACTTAATCATCCTATCCTATTCTTTTTTGCCTCAACTTGTCTTTGTTCTGTTGTAGCTAATGGAACTTAATTCTTGTTTCTTTATGATACAGACCATGGAATTGTCTTGATCAGACCTATTTCAGTTACATGGCAGAGAGGGTCCTTTTTTTCACTGTTACTGGGCTTCAAAGGAAGATGTCTGGTTGAAACTGTGCAACCCTCAACTGAGGTATTTACCAAGTGCCAACATAGGAAGGAAAGAGCTTCACAGGAGGAATAAGAAAACAGGAAAGACTTCAACTTGAGGATTTTCAGACTGAAGTTCTCCTTAGTAACACTACCAATGCCGTGTTACAATTCCTTAAAAAAAAACCCTATTTTTTTAACCCACAAGAAATGTGGAACACATTAGCTAAAATTGTGTTGGTCTGCACAATTTTATTCAGTAAAAGACATGTTTTTATGATACATTTAGCCTTTTAAATGACACTAATAGTCTCAGGGGACACATTGCTTTTTCTCCTGCTCAACAATTAAGTCTATTTCAATGTTATTTTGATAAGTTGAAACAATTCAGTTACTGTATGCCTATTCTGGTGTGTGTACTGTAAAACCAATAGTAAAGTACCTTAGAG
This sequence comes from Ptyas mucosa, assembly GCA_012654045.1. NCBI lineage: Eukaryota > Metazoa > Chordata > Lepidosauria > Squamata > Colubridae > Ptyas > Ptyas mucosa. Next base: position 12,937,262 of record WNWU01000003.1, on the reverse strand, counting down.
TAACCTAAATAATAGCTCTTAAGCAAAATTTAGACATAAACCATCTCTTACCATCACCCACATATTTTTATGTCTTGTTTTTCCTATAAGAAAAATAAATTCCTTCAAATTTTGGAAGGTCAGAAGTCTGACTAGTTAATGAACACTATTAATCTCAATTGTGTTATTTTTTTTTGAGACATAATTTTATAGTGTGTTTCTCACTGGAGTGGGATAGCAAGGCTTATATTTTTATAAAAGCAGAAAAGAATGTGTGCTTATGAATGATCTCAATGTCAGTATCTGTCTTTATGTAGTATGCACACTGCATTAATCAATATATCACAAGACTCATTGTACCTACATCCTTGTAAGTGATTGTTTATAGAACTGTATACTGTTTCAAATTGGACTTATTCCATCTAATCATAATCAGCTTTTACTTTATGATAAAAAGTGGAAGGAAAAAATTACTTGCACTGCATTTTTCAGTTCTTCCCTGCATAAAAACTCCAGCAGCAAATTCTAAGCAAATACGGCCTGAAAGCTAAGGCAGTTAGAAAATATATGTTGAAATGCTTAAAAGCTGGCAATAGCACTAAAATTTAGTATATGAAACTGATAATCTATGCCATTGGGCTACTGAATAAAAGGAAATGTCCAGCACAATTTTGCAATCCAATTTGATCTATATTTACAACAAAAGAGCTGTCTACAAGATTATGTGTACTTCCCTTGGGAGGTGCACAAAGAATCCAGGAGCGGTGGGAATTTATTGTTTAGATTTTAGTTACAAAGATCCACTTTTCCTAAAGTTTCATTGTCTTATTTTCATTCAAGTGTGTCCATTTTGATGTTTGGATTTTTAGAGGAGATATGTAAGATTTCACAAAAGGGAGGTGTGATGCAAACATTTTAAAATCCCTGATCCATAAGGAATGTCCAAAGTATTCAAAGAGGTCCTTCATGAAGAGTTTAATTCAGGGGTCCCCAACCTGTGGGCTGTGGCCCACTAGTGGGCCATGAGGGGTTTGCAACTGGGCAGCAGAAATGGCCAGTGAGCGTGCGTGCACATACCCAGCCTCACTTGTGCAAGCAGCGGGTGAGCACACGTGCACCAGGGGTGAAATCCAGCAGGTTCTGACAAGTTCTGGAGAACCGGTAGCGGAAATTTTGAGCAGTTTGGAGAACCGGTTGCAGACATTTTGAGTAGTTCAGAGAACCGGCAAATACCACCTCTGACTGGCCTCAGAGTGGGTTGGGAATTGAGATTTTGCAATATCCTTCCCCCAAGAGTGGGGAGCAGTGGTGGGTTGCCCCCGGTTCGGACCAGTTCACAAGAACCGGTAGTAAAACTGGCGGGAGGCTCCGCCCACCAACCTGGACGTTGTCAGGAAGCTTCTGTGCATGCGCGCGGTCCCGTTGTGAACCGGTAGTAAAGGTAAGTAGAACCCACCCCTGGTGGGGAGGGAATGGGGATTTTGCAGTATCCTTCCCCTGCCATGCCCCCCAAGCCACGCCCACAGAACTGGTAGTAAAAAAAATGGATTTCACCATTGATGCGCACTCCATTTAAGTGAGTGGCAGGCACCTGTGCACACTGCTCGTGCAAATGGAACTGGACCTGTGCATGTGCTTGGTAGCTGTTCACATGGAACCATCCATTCTCCCCCTCCCACCTGTCTGCAAAGCCGAAAATGCTGGGGAACTCTGGTTTAACACATCTATTGATGCCTGCTACTCCAAAACATGGAAGTGATCAAATTTATTGAAGGCTAGGAGCAGTCACAATGAGGTCTTTCCAAGTCTTCTGAGCAAGAACTTTGCTTAGGTGGCATTCCAGAAAAAGCATTTTCAGTGGATGCCAAAAGACCAGGAAAAGACCTCAGAATAGCCACTTTGAGCTGTTGGTAAATGCTGTCCTCGGTATATTGAGTAACTAAAGGTGCACATAGCCCTACATTTCCTAGAAACAAGTTATATTGAGTTTGAGAAGGTTCAATCTTTAGAAAGTTAGATTGCCCCCTTGTCCAATATCCTAACAATAGTTTTGAAGTTAAATGATCATCTATTTCTTTGTGTTCAAGGACAAATTGGGACACGAAGTTTGGACTCCTTCAACTGCTTTGCTAATAAACAAGCTGTTTCATTTCCTGGAATCTTAATACATGGACAGTCTGGGCAGCTTTAATCCTAGATGTAAACTGACCATCTAAACTGCTGAAATGACATTGATGTGCTATAAATGAATGTTCATTGAAAGTAGCCAAGTCCTGCCAAAATTAGGAGAAAACTAATGCCACATAGAGCAGTAAGATCCATGTTTGACTTTTTAATATAACCTTAAATGTTATGGATATAAGGTATGCTATTGTAGGATTAGATTCTGTATTGCATGTGAAAATTGTTCATTATACAAATATACACTGCTTATCTTTTTAGATGGCTTCCAGGCAGTGGCGGGATTCAAATAATTTAACAAGAGGTTCTCTGCCCTAATGATTTCTTCTAACAATCAGTTCACCAAACTGCTCAGAAAGTTAACAACCGGTTCTCCCAAAGTGGTGCAAACTGGCTGAATCCCACCACTGCCTCCAGGGCTGGCAATGGCTTTGCTATTAGGATCTGGGATATTATTCACCTGAAAGAAATTTCTACTTTCCTTGCTTGGATAGACAAGTAGTTGACAGTGAGGCCAACATCATTTTGTAGAATCTTGCTCTGAAATATATATGGCTAGTTTCTCCGTTTGGTATTTTGATGCCTATAAAGCTTACGCTAATCTACAGTTTAAGCTTGCTTTTTTAAAGTCCTTGCAAGTCATACTTCCTTGATCTAGTAAGGAGAATTTTCAGTAGAAAACCTCTGCCTAAGACCCTAATTTTGGTGAATGAGAATTACTGAGAAATCATTCATTAGCCTGCAATTTACAGTCTACTGATCTGCAAGCTATGAAAGTACATTTTAATGTGGAAGTGGATGTAAAATCAATAGATTGCTTTATTTCTCTCACGGATAAGTATAAATACATAGTTTAAGCCAAGGTTAAACTGAGTTTGCTATCATTAAGGACCAAGATGACTTTGAGCCTTTCTAACTAGGTTAAAACATTCGGAAAATAACGTGACCCTCTTGAATTAAAAGCTGCCCCAAAGCTTCTTGAAATGAATATTTGGTATTGTGCAATCAGAACTTCTGTTTTATTGTGCCATCTGGATCAAACATGTGATATTCCAAACTACTGGTAAATGTGAGATCTGGACCTGCATTTATACCATGCCATTTTACAAACGTTCTGGATTAACCTGAGGCCAAGTGGATTTCGAAGAACATTATCCCTACACTAAGAATGAGTTGTTAAGAAAGGTTGATTTCCCTAAAACAACAGAATTGTGAGAGGTCAGGCTAATGTCTTCTCTTCTTAAGAGTTTAGGAACTGATTAGCTTACTTGAAGGTAATGGTTCAGAAATTGCATATTCTATTGATGTTTCTGGGGAAACCTTTGTTCCCTTTCTAAATGAAAGAATAGATTAAGCCTGGAAATCTATGGAGTTTTATAGAAGTTACAAAATCACAAAACTGTGCCTCACTTACTTTGGTCATGTCATGTAGGGGAATTCAGTGGAGAAAGAAGTTGCGTTTGGAAGAGTTAGTGGTAAAAGGAAACCAGACTGTGAAAGAACACAGTTGCTGGACATCAGCAAAGCTGACACCAGCCACAGAATAATAAAACTCAAAGAAGCAATGCAAGATCGGAAGATGTGGAGAGACCTGGCACACAGAATTGTCAAGAGTCGGACATGATTGAATGAATAACATCATCATCATCATCATCATAGATCTTACAAGCTACCTAAAATTCCTCAGCCCCAAAAATTCCCACTGGCTACTTCAATTCCTTTCAGCCGTCTGTTTCAGAACATTAGAACAGGCTTCAGATGAGATCTGGGATAGTATGAATGTGCACATATGCATTCAGAATGTGATAATGCAGGCAAAAATGAATTGTGGTTGAATCGTCAATGAGTAGAAGACCATTCATATGATGTCAACCCTAGGAGGTAGACAACAGGAAGACTATGTTTTTTTGAAAATAAGCTATAGTAACAGAAACTTGTAACTCAACCTGTATTTTACCTCCCCTTCTCTTATACCCCTGAGGGTCTGGAAGGAACGAGTCTGAGTCCATTTCTAATATTTTCCTGCCTCCCTTCACTCTCTCTCCACATATCTTGGAATCTAACCTATTAATTTGAATTAACATAGAGGCACACAGCTAAGCTATATTGTTGTAATGACTATGTTTTCGAAAAATCATTTTTCTATTAAGATATCTTTGTAATATCATTATTATTTTGGGGCAGATTTTCATACAGTGTATATATTTTCCGTATATACAGCAATGCTTATCTTTTGAAGTTAGTAGAAATAAATCTTGGATTTGTTTGTTTGTTTGTTTGTTTAAATGTATTGGCCACCCATCTTACCACAGGATAACTCTGGGTGGCTTACAGTCATAAAATGTATTTATACTTGTACATTAAAACATAAATAAATTAAAATCAAACATTATGAATGATGAGCCATCACAGTCTATTCTGATAATAGCAATACATCCATGTATAACACTGCCATTTAAATATGCACACCAGGAAGAGATTAAGACTGCTGTACTATTTTAATCATTCTACAGCTGTGATAGAAAAGATAATGCACTCATACTATCTCCACACAAGTCATTCACACTTATTTTTCCCTGCACACCTTTTAGAGACTTGTATATTCTATATGCAAGTTGTTCAGTGTCTTATCGTCATCTCCTACTTTTTTTTATGAGTTACATATAAAATAAACATCCTGACAGGGTATAGAGTCCACATAATAGTTACTCATTCTTTATGTATAACAGTACTCTATAGGAATCTTCCTTTATTCTGGTGCACCACGTACATTTCACAGTGATGGCTCTTTTGGAAATCTGTAGTCTGGTGATATCTCTGTGGTGGCCTGCAAAGGGACATAAGGAACAGAGCAGCTGGTGTGTCTGTTATGAGCAGGAGAACTGAGCATAAGAAGAGTTTGCAAATGGCAAAATGCCAGCAGTGGTTAAATTAAGGGAAGAACCTTTTATCTGTGTGGATCTCACAAATGTAATATAAACAAGTGACCCTTACCCAATGAATAGAGGGGAAAAAAAGTTTCACCATAGATTGACAACATCAGCCAGAGACTACTATCATACATTGATGCTTTGTGCTACACTACAGAAATGCCAACTTATTCAAGAAGCTTCTAATCAGTAGAGTGAGCTACGAAGAAAATGGAGTATATATGTCAGGTGTTCACTATCTTAATATCAAAGTTTTGCTATAGTTATTGATTGGTTTATTCCACACCTGAATTATGAAGAAAATACTACTTGGTGTAGGAGTGAAGGATTAAATTCACAAATGAATTCCAAGCTTACCACTACTCAGTGCATTTTTTTTTCTTAAATCGTAAAATTCAAGAGGGTTTTAGCCCAGGGCCAGGAAGGACAATTTGAATGAGTGACACCTTTTGGTGATTTAAGTTTACTATGGCTGTGGTGGTGGTGGGCAGGGGTGAAATGTAAAATGTGTTACTCCCGGTTCTGTGGGGGGATAATGTGACTGGGTGGGCATGGCCAACTTTTTTTTTTTTTTACTTTTCAAAGCATTTTTTCTAATGCTTTGAAAAGCCTCTGGCGATCAGGCAACTCAGCTGGAATCGTCAGGCTTTTTAAAAAATGCTTTGAAAAGCCTCTCTGCCAATCAGGCAACTCAACTGGGATCGTCAGAGACTTTTCAAAGCATTTTTTTACCACCTCTTCGGCCAAGAGGTTACAGAAGAAAATGTTTTGAAAAGCCTCTGAGGATACCGGCTGAGCCGCACAATCATCAGTGGCTTTTTTTTTTACTTTTAAAAGCATTTTTTCATCGGAAGAGGTTGTAGAAAAAATGCTTTGAAAAGTTAAAAAAAAAGCCTCTGATGATCGTGCGACTCAGCTGAGCATGGTGGGGGGGAGTGCAGAGATTTTGGCTACCGGTTCTCCGAACCACCCGCTGCCATCACTACTGGATCGGGCAATCTGGTCCGAATCGGGAGCATTTCACCCCTGGTGGTGGGGAATGCTGTTGAATTTAGTTACTTTAAAAAAAAAGAAATCAAATGTATTACTCACCAAGATTATCTCTCATTTTTACTTGGATTGGTTTTTTAATTATGTATATAATTAAACACATGTTCAGTTTACTGAATAGCTATATTTATATTAATATAATGGAGCTATGGTATCTTTCCTGTTAAGAAATAGAAACCTGAGTGAACAGAAGTAACAATTGATGCCATATTTATTTTCTTTATTTTTTTATTTGACAACATATTTATAACCATCCAGTCTGGGCAAAGTATGATAAAACACAGTACAAAAATATCTTCCTCCAATTATCTGTATATATAACATGAGTCATAGCTTTAAAAATGGTCATCCAATGATCATTGGCTAAATGTCAAAATTCCATATAAGAGGTAAAGTTTTCACTTTATGGGACAGGCAGAATCACATTGGACCTGATTCTGAAATATAACTCAGTGTTCCATGATAGGCAACTGTGTAAGTGATAACCAACACTTTAATTTAGCTTAGAAACCTGCTGGAAATCCTTGCCACAATTGCAGGATAAGAACTATTCTGCAAAGGCTGATTTCCCATGCTAAAAGATTCATGTACAGTTGTAACTTCCTAGATGACTTCAAGGACAATCTTATATACAGCATGCTGCGTATAATATACCAAATGGGTATGCTTTGGGCAGGTTTATGAAGGCTTTTGCAATAGCAATAGCACTTAGACTTATATACCGCTTCATAGTGCTTTACAGCACTCCTGGGTGGTTTATAGAGTCAGCATATTGCCCCCAACAATCTGAGTCCTTATTTTACTGACTTCAAAAGGATGGAAGGCTGAGTCAATTTTGAGCCGGTCAGGATCAAACTGCTGGCAATAAGCTGAATTAGCCTGTAATACTGCATTCTAACCTCTGCGCCACCACAGCTCCTTTAAAGGCTGAAATGGATGCTTTAAGATTGCAGATTTCCAAGATACCCTGTTGCTTCTTAAACTTAACCTTTGAAAATACCCCCCCCACACACACACACACGCACGCACACACCATCAAACCTATATCAGGGAATTCAAGAATGGTTTGTTTGCTTGTTTGCTTGTTTGCTTTAACTTTGCCGCTCAAGCCAAAAAAAGGAAAACATATTCCTCCTAGTATCGATAATCTCAGGTACTTCATAGAGACTAAACTTTCAATCTTCTCAGAATCATTTTTTTTCATCCACTGTCCAGCGTCTTTGGACTCAGAAAGAATCTAGATATTCAAGTTAACATTTTCAGATTGTTCCTGTTTTATTTTCTGACTTCTCAATTGAGAAATGAAGATCCAGGTTGCTAATTTTTCATAGAGAGAAAAATGCTCAACTGGCTCAGAATTCATATGAAGACCAACTCTCAAGCTTCAGGCCTTTATCCTATTTCATAAATCGCCCAAGTTACATTAATTTTAGAACCACACTTTGGAATTAAATTTGTAACACATTGCTAATGTTCTTTTTTTCTTATATATACATAACACACACACACTTTCTTCGGGGCCACTCCATTTCCTTCCCCACATCAGTTTGAATATTCCCAAGTTAATAAATACAAAAAGGAGAGGGCCGCCAAACAGAGGCACAATTCTTACAATAAAATTTGGAAGTGCATCATTGTTCTGCAAGGTATTAGCTAGAAAGTGACACAGTTGAGAAAGTTAAAGAAATCAGTAGTAGTGTGTTCCAGAGACCAGAGTGGTCTTGATATCCTTTGTGTCCCATATTGGTTGTTTTAAAATATAGCCATTCACTAAGCTCAGAGCTCTATCTCTGGCAGGACTCTTTGGCAGACCCTAAGTCACAATAAACAATAATGTATTTTTCTTTGATTTGACTTCTTTCTTTCTCCTTTCATGAGTGCACAATAAACACGGGAACAGGTAGTTAAATCATTCTTCTGACCAACATAAATATCAGTTCCATCTCTAACAGCAGGACTGTGCCTCTTTGAGTAAAGGCGGCTGTTAAATATGCTTTATTTTTATACGACTCCCCCCCCCAAAATCTTTTTCAAGAGAGTAGAAAAGTGAAAGAAATACGAAAGACAGGCAATGAAATAATGCAAGAAAAGAAGACTATTGAAACCCAGGCAGACAAGTATGAATCAATTATTCCACCAAGAAAAAAAAAGGAGAAGAAGAAAGATGTAAAATGAAGCTTAAACATATAAGGTACTTCTACATTGTATTAAAATAATGCTGAAATTATAGAGCTGTCACTCCCAGCCCTGTCAAGGGTGCCTTTCTTATCACATTGTGATTTAGCATTTCTCTTGGAAGGTTATAGCAATTTTGACATTCCAGGCATTTTGGACAGAAAAGCCATATTATGCACCTGGAGCACCAGCTCACTTTTTAAATTTGTGGTCTTACAAAATTCTTCAAGAAAAGGAAGAGGGATTTTTTTTAAAATAAAAAAATAATAACTGATTCAGTAGAAAGGCACAGATCTGCCTAGAATATATGAATCCTACTCCCAAGAGATGAAACTAGGTTACACTTGCATTTGAAGCATAAATGTAGCTATAACTATTTCACTAATTTTGGCAACACTTGACTTCAACTGACAAGACAGTAGACTAGAATATACCCAACTGCAAATTGCTACATTTTTCTGGAAAGGAATATTCAAGAGAGTCTTAGATATAATCCACTGGATATGCCCTCTGTACATCAGATGTTAATAAGCCTTGGGACTCCATAATTATTTATTAAATTTGTATCCAGTTGGACTGTCCTCTCCACTCCCCTGTAAGACCAACTGACACCAACATTTTTTCTGAGAAAGGTTAAAAGGTTTTGCTAGGATGTTAATGTGGTTTTTATAAATGCATTTTCTTTTAATGGCAAGCCGCTTTGTATGAAGTTATGTGCTTTGCGGCAGAATATAAATACGGAAAAATAAATAAATATGAAATAAAATATTGTGCTTTTTATTTATATCCCATTTTTATTATCTGTACAAATAACTTAAGATGGCGAACATACCCAACATACCTTCCTCTTCCTATTTTCCCCATAACAACCACCCTGAGAGGTGAGTTGGGCTGAGAGAGAGAGAGAGAGTGACTGGCCCAAGGTCACCCAGCTGGCTTTTATGGGTAAGGCAGGACTTGAAAAGTCATGGTTCCCAGTTTATAGACTTATAAACTGGTTATAGCCTTAACCACTATGCCAAATTAGTTCTGGATAGGCCTCCAGGTCAGGGGTGAAATCTACTTACCTTCCTTACCAGTTCAGAAGTGCACGTGCCACACACAGACACATCATGTGCATGCACAAAACCACAAAATGTAAAAAAACATTATTTCCTGGTTAAAACCAGGAAGTAATGACACCCGGGCAGCGATCACTAGCGGATCGCCGAACCACAGGGAAAAATCACTACCGGATCAGGCGATCTGGTCCAATCCGGGAGCATTTCACCCTTGCTCAATCCAGGAGCATTTCACCCCTGCTCCAGGTGTCAATAGTGTGCCACTGAACTTATCAATGAAAGTTGTTTTCCACCAGTATGTTAGTAGTGGACAACAATTGGCATATCTGCACATGCAGGTGAAATGGAAAAGCTATCCACTAAAAGCAGCAGATGAACCATGTTAGGGGTCAACTTCTCTTTAGATAATTGAAATAACTCTAAAAGTATGTCCCAAAAATGCTTTTTTCAAAAGGCAATTGGACTTTGTGTTTCCTTGAAGATGTTTTGCTTCTCATCCAAGAAGATTCTTCAATGCCTCAATGATGCTAGAAAGAATGCTAGTGACCAGATGAGTGCAAGAAATATAAATCCTTCCATCTACCACCATTCATTCAGTCAGAACTGAAGAAGCTTCTTGGATGAGAAGTGAAATGTCTTCAAGGAAAAACAAAGTCCAGTTGCCTTTTGAAAAAGCACTGTTGGGACAACCATGACCTGGATGACTATCTCCAGATAGATATTTAACACCAAAAACACATCAAACTACATAAATTCATTTCTCCTGTCATACTTAGAAAGAGTGTGGCATGTTTTTTGTCAAGTAGGTGCCTTGCCCAATCTAGTGTCCTCCAAGTGTATTATAACCATACTTCTCTTGTCCATGTTGGCTCAGAATTCTGTGTATTATAATCCTAATATATTTGAAGGGTGCTAGGTTGTGATAACACATTCAGAGGTTTCTCAGATCTTACTGAGTTATTCTCTCACAAGTATTACATATCCAATGAAGGAATGTTCTGACTCTGGATTTTATTGACCACAGTAATTTGATTAATTTCTTAAAATTCAGAAATATGTACAATGTTTATATAGCACCTGTTTGTGAACAACGTTTGGAAAATAATAGTTTGGGACAATGCACTTAAATGGGAACCAGACTACCTCATTTTATATTTCTTCAGGGATACAGCACATCTTAGAATATGGTAAGATGAAGTAGAAATGAAAGCATTGCTTGACTAATCCATCTGACTAATCAGTTCATTCACTAATCATAAAGTATAATTTGAATGTTAAGTGAGCATTGACTACTGAAAGTAATATTGTATTGTCTAAAGAGGCTGACAATGTAATGTGTGCTTATAAGACAGAACTATGTATGCAGGTTTTTTTTGTTTTTTGTTGTTTATGCCAGCAATTTTTAAATGACATAAACACCATTTGGAAGAGTTTGAGTTTCTTCAGACAAATCCAGAACCCTGACAGTCTGTACTCCCACTCTGCCTAGACAAGCTGGCTTTCTCTTCTCTTCTGTGTGGCCTGTTGTTTTGGTTGTAGACTAGCAACACGTCTATGGAGATTCTCAATCATTCAGGTCATGCTTGTCCCAAAAGTGCTTTTCCAGAGCTCAAGAAGCTTCTTGGATGAGAAGCGAAACGTCTTCAAAGAAAAAAACAGAAAATCCAGTTACCTGTTGGAAAAGCACCTTTAGAATATCAACAATATCTAGAGTGGGGTCTCGATTTCCAAGTTCTCTGGAGCCCGAACATCTAAAGTTTCAATACTACCAGTGAATAAAATCTTCAAAAAATACTTCTCAAAAAATCCTTCCATCTCTCACAGCTTCTGCAATAGCTATCAGAACAAAGATTCAAAACTAGTACCCTGTCAGTGGGGAAAAGAAACAAAAGGATGTACCAAAACAAAACAAAAAACCCAAGAATGTGGTAGCGGGCAGGTGAATAATCTTGCTGAACATGTTATGTATAGCTAATGCTCCACCAGCTCAAGAAAGAAGACAAATGAGGTAGTGCTAGGCAGGGTAGGTGAACATGGGCAGCTGTGAGCTTGAGAATAGCTGGACAATCAAAACAATCAGCCAGAAAATAGAATGGACAGTCAACTTCTTCAAGAAAAGCCTAGAGCATGTTCTGATTTTAGCATACCTTATGCCAACCTGAGGGACGTGGTGGCTCAGTGGCTAAGACACTGAGCTTGTCGATCGAAAGATCAGCAGTTCAGCAGTTCAAATCCCTAGTGCCTCGTAAAGGAGTGAACTCCCGTTATTTAAAAGAGCCTTAGTGGTGCAGTGGACTAAAGTGCTGTTAAATAGCACTTAGCTGCCAGCTACCAGCTGCCTGCAATTACTGCGAGTTCAAATCTCACCAAGCTCAAGGGTGACTCAGCCTTCCATCCTTCTGAGGTAGGTAAAATGAGGACCCAGATTGTGGGGGCAATAAGCTGACTTTGTATAAAAAAGAACACCGCTTGGGGGGACCAAAAGCCCTACTAAGCAGGTATATACAAAAGTATGAAGGCTATTGCTTAACACATTGTAAGCTGCCCTGAGTCTTCGGAGAAGGGCGGCATATAAATCGAACCAATAAAATAAATAATTTTGTCCCAGCTTCTGCCAACCTAGCAGTTTAAAAGCACATAAAAAATGCAAGTAGAAAAATAAGGGCCACCTTTGATGGGAAGATAACAGCATTCTGTGTACCTTTGGCGTTTAGTCATGCCAGCCACATGACCATGGAGACATCTTTGGACAGCGCTGGCTCTTTGGCTTTGAAACGGTGATGAGCACCGCGCCCTAGAGTTGGGAACTACTATCACATATGTGCGAGGGGAACCTTTACCTTTTTATGCCAACCTGATGACTTGTACAATAATTGCCCATAGTGAAAAATCTTTACACAATTCTTCCAGAAGCTGCTGATATCCAGGATATCTATTTTATTACTGTTCTTCACATGATTATCATCAGTTACCACTATTAGGGCATCATGTGACCACAACATTTGAGAAACTCTGCTCCATACAGTAGTTGTGCTATTGCTGCAGGCAGAAGCTCCTGTTCTTTTCTGAGGCAGAAACATCTACTGAGGAGAAACCAGGTTGGTTTCTCTGAATTATAGGCCTTCTATAAAATCTGAATAATGTAAATCCCCTTAATCTCACTGCATCCACTCTACTTCGCATTTAATTCTCCTTTCTACCATCTGTACACAAAATCCTGAACTGCTACTCCTTTATATATAGGGGTCAGGAAACATTCATGTTTTTATTAAATATCTGGAAATAAAGCTGTCATTTTTCCAGACTCCATCACCTCAAAACAATCTGAAAACTGCTCCCTGAAGAGGAAAGTTAAACTTTCTGAATACCAGAACATGTCTCCTTTTAACAGAGAAGCTAGACAAGCATGCCTCAAAACAAATACATAAGTACTCTAGAAAAACATCCTTTTGTGCCCTCACACTAATCACGAAGCCAAGTTTAAAGACTTGGCTGTTGCAAGTTTCTCACTATTATAATCTTGCAGAGCATAAGAAACTCAGTTTCCCCCATCTCCTGGTCTGCTTGCTTCATAGTGGTATGTAAAGGAGACCTATAAATATGAAATACTCCACTTCCTGTGTGATGGGCAGCGATCCATGAAGGGTTCTTCCATGTGCTATCATTTTGGTTAGGATCCAAGACTGCTGTAACTTTAGCCTTATTTTCATGTTCTACCTAGAAGTGCACCGGAGATTTGAGAGAGTAAACAAAATCTGTAAACAGGATGTCTCAGACAAGGTAAGCAACACATTTCATGTGTTTGGAAAAGTATCTGGAGACTTGAGAAACCTCTGTAAGCCAACCATTGAAACTCAAGGAATAAAGAAGGACAGGACAGGGAATTTCAGCAGGTGCAGCCTTCCCTTTTTATGCTTTCCAGCAAGCTGCACCTGCCAACAGTGCCATCTTTTGCACAACTGCTAAAAGCATAATGGCCTATCCTACAAAAGGATAGAGTATAATGAGTATACATTTCAGGTTTGTAGTGCTGTAATAAAATCCAAAGGCGGAAGTGAAACACGGTCCAATTTTCCGCCCTAATTTTACAATAAGCCTCCTCCCCCCATTTTGCAGTTTCAGTATCTTGCAGCTTGCAATGGTTCATAAGCATGTGCCTATTATATTTGTACTGCACCCACTAGGGCAGTGTGTGCATTATTGGGTTTCTGTAATAAAAAGACAATAAAACAACGGCATAGTAAAGGTACGGAAGAGAATCAATTATGTTTTTTGCAATGTAGCAAATTCTTGTTCAGCATGGCAAGATGGCGAATTGAATGTTCCAGTTTCACAAATGACAAAAGGGCACAGCCTTTCCTGGAAATGCGTGCCTCACTTTTTGTGTAGTGCTCGGTGAACTCTTGGATTATCTGAGGCACAGTTGTTCAAGAAAGAGTTGGTTTACAGAGAAAGGTGGTGCTGTCAGAAGTTCTGAATTGCTCAGAGCTAATTGCTGACCCTAACAGGCCCAATTAGCTGTTACAAGCACTGCAAGACAACCCAAGGGACCAATCCTTTCTTACACACACAGATTGGAACTCTCATTGCACCTGTACCTTGGTTACAAGCTCTGTAGTTACCTTTCAACAAATCAGAAGGGTTTATTAGGAAGAATGACTGCTGCACCCTATCCAGGCAGAGACAGACAGAGACCTATACATGCTAATCATCATAAAGACCAGGGGAGGGGGTCTTACTGCTGATTTTACCTACACCATCCCAACACACACATGGATACATACACTAAATACTCTAAGGGCTATATGATAGCAATCTAGTTTTCGGAGCATGATAATTTGATTCACTCATGCCAACCATTTTGGACATAGCAAACAAAAGCTCAATGCCCATCCTTATTGATTCAGACAAAAGAAGCTGGCCAAATGCCTTGCCTAGTTATTCCAAGGGGGGAATTACACCTCCTTGTGGCATGTGTGATAGATAACTAGAAAGATATTTGCTCAGGCTTTCCTTCAACATCAGCTGCCATCTGGATGAAATTCAGCAGTCTTGACACCTGCCTGAAGAATAAGATGCTGATCAGATGGAATGGGCCAGGCCTTTGTCTTGAGAACAGAAAGGAGGGGGAAATTGTTGTTTAACACAATCGGTTAAAAGGGTTTATAAATTATGTGCCTTCAGAGCAGCATATGGCTTGCATGAAATATGGATCAGTAAGCTTTCCCCTGAATTTGGGTTTAGATGGCTGATATATAAAGTGCATTAAAATAACACAGGGAAGAGAGGGCTGGTGACTCCCTCAATATATCTTTACAGTTGTAAAGCATAGTGTTGATGCATATTTAGACCAGATTTTAACAACAGTATTTTTTCCATATTCAGAATATAATAAAAATTATATTCTCCAATCATTGTTTGATCTTAGAATCTGTTCATTAATAGAGAGGTATAAAACTATTTTAACCTCAACTTGTTTTGACCTAAAAATGACAGTTTTGAAAATATTAAACAATGAAACAAAACACATGTTTGAAAGGTTTGTGAAATAAAATAATTTTTTAAAAATGACTTTCTAGTGGCATTTTATGGAATAGCCCAATTTTCCTGGACATTATGGTTGGGCTGTGGCTCTGTGGGTTGTGATTAGTTTGCTTCTTCTAACCATTTTCCAGCTAGTTGGTAGAAACTAGGCGTAATGTAAAAGTTGAGAAGAAAGAATCAATTAACGGTATACCTGCTAATCTATTTGCTAAATTAGAACTATTTCTTTCAATTGTTATAATGAACTTAGAATTGATATGGCTGGGTTCAGGGGTGGGTTCTACTTACCTTTACTACCAGTTTGCATCGCTCCCGCTTCTGCACATGCGCAGATCACCTATGATGACATCTGAGTCAGTGGGCAGAGCATCCCACCAGTTTTACTACCAGTTCTTGCAAACCGGTCTGAACCGAGGGCAACGCACCACTGGGTGGGTTGCATACAGTTGTGTTGTGCTTTATTTTGCTTGCAGATTTTGCAAGCATTATGTGCATACGTTTCCCCACTACACAAACAGGTGTTGCTAATATTGCTGAGGCTATGTAAATGCAAATTCTCATAATTCAATGTTGATTTGTTCTTTGCAGAATTGATTAATATAAATCCGTATGGATGACTGTAATGAATCATGGCATCAATTTATTGATGATTTTGTGTTACCCTTTTCTTTGTTTTTCTTTGTATTTTCTTAATACAATTTTTTTTTATGTTGATTAGTTGAACTTTGCTATGTAACTAGAACATGAGTGCTGCTACGTCTTGCTATATTCAATTTCAGGGCATGTTTAAAATGCAAAGATGAATCTTTAAAAAAATATTAGTTGCTCTCATTTAATCTGTTGGCTGAGTGATACAGATGGTTTCTTGAAAGAAACTGAAACAAATCTTATGTGTATTCTATTAAAAAGATGCAGGGATTTTTTTTTTACTTTAAATAACAGATCTTTATTTAGGGAGTGGGATTCCAACTGATGATACAAGAATTGTTTTCCCATTGTCTTGTGGGGGAATTTATTTCTGTGGTTTTTTAAAATATCCTCTCTGCTGTTCAGATAATAGGTAATGCACTGTGTGCATTAAATTCCACTATTGCCATAACTCTGAGATAGAAAACAATGGGAATATTACAAACACTTCCATGGTCCTGCCAAAGAGCACAGGACATTCAAATCATATACAATTCCTTCAAAATATAACCAACTCAAAATGTTCAGTATCCAATATAGTGTTATGAGTGAATTTTTTCCTGGGCTCAAAGTATCACACTTCTTTTCAGCAGCAAAATAGCCTGAAACTTTTTGGTGTATAAATACAGTGTGTCCAACCCTTGGGAAAGGAGATATAATTAAAGTTATTGGGGAAATAATAATTATATTTATAAAATGGATTTCAGTGAAAAAACTTTCCACATGAAGCAGCAGGTTAAATTTTTAGCTCTTTACCATACCTCTAAGGCCTAAAAAAAAACCCATGTGGCTAATATGACTTTAAAATCTCCTATAAAATATTATTTATAAACTCTCCAGTGTGACAGGCTTTGCTGGAAAAAGGCCTCCTGATTATGAATGAACAAATGGGTGGGTATTGAGATGAAAGTCAGTGACCAAGATAGCTCCTGATTATTCTAACCCTTGCTGAAGGAATACAAGAAAATGTAGAGGCTCAGATGGCCCAAGGACCATTTCCATTTATCGTAAATTAATACCTTTTGACTTCATTTAAGGTGCTTTCCAGGATAATACATAAATTGTCTGATGCCTGCACTATCCAAATGAACCATCTAATCAAAACAAAACTTCCAGCCAGATCCCATTCAGAGTAAGGCTGGACTTCCCTTGACTGGGTGGCCTTCTCCAAGATTCTCAGCAGTGAGGTTGCTAGCCAAGGCAAGAAAAAAAGACATTTTTGGCCTACTTGAGAAGACTGATGCAGTGATGGGTTTCCAATATTCTTACCACTGGTTCGCTCCACGTGCGCCCGGCCTTCCATGCATGTGCTTTGCTCTCTCTCATGCCTTCCACGCATGTGCCCGGCCTCGAAAACATGCCTAAATAGGACATCATAGAACTGGGGCACTACTGGTTCACCTGAACTGGTACAAACCAGCTGAATACCACCTCTGGACTGATGTATATAAAGTATGGTCGTGTTTGTATCTAAAATAATTTAATGTTACAAGGAAGACAAATCCTATCTGGTTTTTGGAATGGAGACCACCTAAATCTATATTGGATTTTAATTTTAAACAGATAAATGGGCAAGTGACAGTTCTTACCAATGTCTGCTTTAGATTGAAAGAAGCTGTAGCTTTGAGCCTTTCCAAAGAAGAAGCTAGCAAAAGCTTTTAGCTTTGAGCCTCTGTTCTTTGTCCAGTGACCGCATAACTTCACAACGCTTACCTGTAACTGCCTAGAGTTGCAATGATCAGTGTTAGAATGCAAATCCAAAGTTCAGCATTAGTGGATCTGGAAAGAGTCATCAATTTAATATAAATCATTGTGACATAAAGAAAGGGTGACACTATACCAAATTGGATAGAGGGAATTGGAATGGCAATGTAACTGGGAACAATGGTGCTATAGACAAATAGGCTTAATAATATGTTACTGTAATAACATTTAGCACAGTAAGTAGGACATGACACAGAGGCATAGGGCCATTTCTTTGCCTTTGCTACGATGCTACTGTGGCTGTGTCAGCTCATATGCCTCTATGCATTATTGCAATTACGTTCATTTTTACATATTCAGAAGTGTCTACCTAATTACCTGAAATATTTAACTACTTAGTACATTAAAATAATGAAATAATAAAACTAATAGAGGAGAACATTTGTAGCTCAGGGCTGACATGAGGGGTCCTTGGTGATCTCTGAGCTTGCTTATTTTCATTACCCAAACTCGGTAACACCATCAATGGAAAAACAGAGAAGATAGGTAGGTGGATAGGTAGGTAGGTAGGTAGGTAGGTAGGTAGGTAGGTAGGTAGATAGAAATAGATAGACAGACAGACAGACAGACAGATAGATAGTATGGTTTTACAAAGAGGCTGATCTGTTGCATTATCTTTGTTTGGCTTTAGACAGATTATCCCCATTCCTTCAAATATCCTAGACCTATCATAATGCATATCAGGACACTTGGCTCAATGTTAAAGACTTCTAAGTGAATATTGAACTATATATTAAATAGACAGGCAGAATACGTTTACACAATGTTAGTATAGATAAATGGCATGTACAACATATCTAGCAGCTATTTAGTTAGATTAATTAGATCAATATAATTAGTAGTGCTATATTATGTTATCTGGACTCAGCCTGCAAAGCACATTGCTTAATATAGTTTACAAGCACTAAAATTCCCTAACTCTGCATGCCACATCAACGCTATCACACATCAATATAACCATGAACACACCATTAATAATAGGAGTTTATAGGACACTCAAGGGACATATAAAACACTATCCTTGCAAGAGAAAATTTTGATAATATTGCCTGCAAAATCATTTCACTTGTCAAAAAGAGCTTATTTGAAATTTATACCAAAACTGAAGGCTGGCTATGATTATAGAACAAATTAATTTAACAGTTTCAGCAACAGAGATAATGAGCAAAACAGCATAAGTTAAGATGGTTTGTCAATGAACAGACCTTCCATTGAAAGTCTACCGATACAACATTCTCAGGAAAAAAAAAATCACAGTTGGATTCTTCATATGTTGCTGATCCAGAACATGGATTAGATCCATGAGTTATTACATTAATGTCCTCTGGTTGTAGCTTAACTAATATGAAATACTGCAGCTGGAACTTTAGAAAAACACTCTATTTGGGACGGATAGAATATCCTGTACATCAGTGGTGGGTTTCAAAATTTTTACTACCGGATCTGTGTGTGTAGTTTGGTGGGCATGGCAGGGAAAGGATACTGCAAAATCTCCATTTCCTCCCGATCAGCTGGGACTTGGGAAGCAGAGAATAGATGGGGGTGGGGCCAGTCAGAATTTTTACTACCGGTTCTCCGAACTACTCAAAATTTCCACTACCAGTTTGCCAGAACTGATCAGAACCTGCTGAAACCCACCTCTGCTGTACATAAATAAAATTACCTAAGATGACCCTAACGGTTCCAAGACAGGTTGCACAAATTGTGACATACTAGTCATAATTGTGTTTTACCACATGCAGCAGGAATAAGTACAGGTAGCCTTCAACTTACAACGGTTTGTTTAGTGACCATTCAAAGTTACAATGGCACAGAAAAAAGTGACTTATGGCCATTTTTCACTTACAACCGTTGCAGCATCTCCATTGTCAGGTGATCAAAATTCAAACACTTGGCAATTGGCTCATATTTATGATGGTTGCAGTGTCCCGGGATCACATGGTCATCTGTTGTGATCTTCTGACAAGCAAAGTCAATGGGGAAACCAGATTCTGTTAACTTAAGCATTACTAAATTAACAACTCTGGTGCTCAGGAGCTCTGGTGGCTCAGCAGATTAAAGCAGTGTCATTAACTGTTATTAACATCAAGCTGCCTGCAATTACTGCAAGTTCAAATCCCACCAGGCTCAAGGTTGACTCAGCCTTCCATCCTTTCTAAGGTAGGTAAAATGAGGACCCCGATTGTGGGCGCAATAAGCTGACTTTGTATAAAATATATAAAAGTATGAAGGCTATTGCTTAACGCATTGTAAGCTGCCCTGAGTCTCCAGAGAAGGGCAGCATATAAATCAAATTTTAAAAAAACCCTGCAGTGATTCACTTAACAACTGTGGCAAGAAAGGCCATAAAATGGGGCAAAATTTACTTAACAAACGTTTCACTTAGCAACAGAAATTTTGGGCTCAATTTTGGTCATAAGTCAAGGACTACCTGTATACTAAGTTATTAGGTCAGTGACTCCAGACTAAAATCTATCCATTTCCATCTTGGTATTTGTGTCTTTTATGGTTAATGAATTTATTTTTCTGACTTTTTTTCTATTTTGGATAAAGATAAAACCAAATCCACAGCTTATTGCTAGTATGTAAATTCTAATTTAATTATATATTTAGGCTGGACTGTTTGATCTACTGACTAATCTGTTGTAATATTTTGTCCTATATGTTTTATTGCTTATACTATATTCCTATATCAGTAATGAGTACAGTTCTTATAATTAGATCTTTATAATTAGCTGTAGCTCTATCTACAGCTTTGTATTAGTAATTCTGCTATTAATCTGTTATTCTGTATCTTAAATTTTTATTCCTGAACAAGATGTGATTTTATATATTTTATATTGATTGATTTATGCTTCCCTCATCTTGTGTTTAAATTATTTAACATACTCTTCATGGGGTTGACTTGAAAAAGTGTTTAATTAGTTAGTTAAAAAACTTTTCAAAATCAAAACAAAATGATCATGATGAAGCTTGAGGTGGAAGTTATATCAAGATTGCCATGTATTAAATATGTGGGTCTGAGAATTGATTTTCAGAACATGTTAATAATAACTCAGCTTTAGCGATCTTTCCTTTCCTTTCCTTTCCTTTCCTTTCCTTTCCTTTCCTTTCCTTTCCTTTCCTTTCCTTTCCTTTCCTTTCCTTTCCTTTCCTTTCCTTTCCTTTCCTTTCCTTTCCTTTCCTTTCCACTGATCATCCTTTGAATATTCTGATATACATATATCATTCTAGATCTATATATCTATTATCTATCTATCTGTCTGTCTATCTATCTATCTATCTATCTATCTATCTATCTATCTAATCTATCCATCTATCATCTCTATAAAGTATCTTCTAAAGAAAACTGCAGAACCTTAGTTTTACCTGGTATGTTTGATCAAGAGACAAAACTCTAGAACTAGAAAAAATTGACTGTGTACAAATAATCTTTTCTTTTCCCCTTAATCTCTCATGGAAATTCATCAAATTCTAACAGAACCATAGAGTTCCATGGAACACAATTTGAAAAACCCTGGTCTAAACTATATACTAAGATATAAATCAGTCAAAGAAAAAAAAAAGAAACAAAAATTAGGATGCTTGGTGCGTATGTTTTGCTGAAGATAGTTCTGCACTTTTTTTGGAAACAAGAATGATCATTTGACAAGCTAGGAGCAGAAGGAAGCATGGCAAAGTTAATGAAAAAGGCACGAACCCATCTATGAAGGACAGAAAAAATGCGCCTCCGTTTCATATGAAAATGTAATCAGTGGAATTGGTTTGGGAAGTTTTTAACATTGCCTAGACTTTTTTTTTTAATTGTTTCTAGAAATATCTTGATTAAATAACCACCAATAATGACCCTTTGGTTTGTCATTCTGAATATCTGTTTGCTACTAAGAGAGATTTTCACCTTCAGTTTTTCAAGCACTACATGAGGTTGGTCCTAGTTCCCTCAGTAGCAGTTTTTCTTTTTTGACTTTCCATGAGAGCTCCATTCAGCTGGAAAACAAACTTGTGATTTAGTGACATTGAGTTTCCAACTTCAACATGCTATCCTGCATGAGATCCTCAGATCTTATTTAATTCTATATCCGAAATCGCATAGATTACATCTTGTCTTACAATAAGAATGTTGAAAATATTATTTCAGAAAATCTATAAGGACTTGTGAAAGATAGTCTGGCCTGAATGATTTATGCTTCCCTCATTTTATGTTTAAATTATTTAACATACTCTTCATGGGGTTGACTTGAAAAAGTGTTTAATTAGTTAGTTAAGAACCTTTTCATACACATGGGGTGCTCTAAGGTGGGTTTTCTGCTCCTGTGTCCCACAATGACATCAATCTCAATAAGGTCTTTGGCAGCTGAGCCACTGATCTTCTGACTTAGGTGCTGCCCAAGAGAAAATCTTCTGGAGATGCAAGACAAGCTACTTATCATTAGTGGGAACTCACTTTGTCTCACTTCTTGGTTGCTTGGATTCCCCTTTCCTTCCTGAAATCAAAAATTATATGGCATTTTGAAATTTCAAAGTTCAAGACTCAACTGAAGCAAGAACTTTTTTGTTGGGATTAAGGGACAGACAAGTTGAAAGAAGACATAACATGCTTTTTTATTATTGCTGCGTTGTATGCAAATAAAGAAAGATTCTGAAATACTCACACAATGGCTGATGAAGATGATGGAATTAGCAGAGAGGGCAAAATTAATGTGCTTGCTTAGAAAATAATACATTACTACATTTATTAGTGAGTGCAAAACCCTTATGAACTTTTTGTTGGGAAAAAAGTGATTTATAGATTTGATGATTAGAAGGATAGACTTCGGCTAGAAGGAAAGTGTGTCTTCCTTTGCAGGGTTGCTGAAGGAGCACCAGTCGTCCTTGGCAGCCAGTGATGGGAACAGTCAAAAGATAGCCCAAGTGTCATTCTGTCATTTGGAAGAGGATGACTACACCCTAAAATTCAGCTATTAGACTCCAGTTACTTCTGGGATTTACCCTACTGCATGAAATATAACCCAACTGCATTGGCTTCATATTTCTTCTCAATATATATTCCCTACAATGCCTCAGTAGGAGTATGAAATCTTAGACTCTTAGAAAGGCTGGTTCAATGGTTATTTTAAAATCAGGTCTTTTTTAAATCTGCCACCTCAATTCTACAATTCCCTCCTGAAGAAACTGAGAATGATGTCTTTTCTTGTTTGTTTTCAGAAAGGCACCATTTGAGGCTCTGTAATGCACCATTTTGTAATCCTCTGCCCAAATATGTAGATATTTGTTTTATTAATTGTAATTCTTTTTTTTCTGATTATTTTGATTTCCTTCATAAGGCAAAGGATCAGACAGAATAAAGAAAGTAGAAAAAACACTTAGCAAATGTTGAAATCAGGACATCATCCTGGTCGAAAAGAAAAATACAAATTTATATGGAAGAATTAAGTTATTGTATGCATCCCAGCTGCTCCATATCATGCTTGGGTAAATTGGGGATGAGTGAAACATATAATGGAAATGGCCTCTGAAAGAAGGATCAGACTGGTCAGTCTGGTGAAAGCAACATAGTGTTGTGGTAGTATAAGCCTTGGTCCTTTGTACATATATCAGAATGTTGCATGTATGTCTCAAAGGGCAGAGCTCACAGCATGATGGCACAATGCTTCTTTCTTCATTCTAACAAAAGCAGCTATGTACAAATGTAGCCCATGCATGAGTCCTGTAGTGACAAATAGATTTTACATTTTTCAAAATGGATGGCAGTCAGCCATGACCTGACACCTACATGGCATCCAAAAGAGCCTAATCCATTTAATGCTATACAAGGGTCCCCCAGCAGTATCTAGTGCCCCTTGGGAACTGGCAGATCTAAGCAGAATATTGAGTAACTAAATCATTGGACAACTTAAGAGCTGCAAATCCATTCTGTCCCATCCCTCGAGATTTTGCAAATGTTTTCTCTAATCCCAGTTCATCAAAAATTTAAAGCATTTGGGTGTTCCAGAATTCTGTTTCAATGCAAGGAGATAATATTTCTGATTTCAACCATCTATTAATTTATGGTCTATTTACATAGTTCATGAGCGACCATATAGAGCCAGATCAAAATGATAAGCTACTTGTGTTAAGTGGTTCTCCAAGTGTATTTGTCTATCACAAGTCTCAATCATAAATCAATATACAGGTAGCTGTAGCTTAACAAACTTTAACGAAACAGTTGTTAAGTGAGAAATATTGGTGCTCTTGGGCTGGAAAGAGAAAAGAGCAGGGGGTGAAAACCAGCAGGTTCTGACAGGTTCTGGAGAACCGGTAGCAGAAATTTTGAGCGGAGAACCGGTAGTGGAAATTTTGAGTAGTTTGGAGAACCAGCAAATACCATCTCTACCTGGCCCCAGATTTTGCAGTATCCTTCCCCTGCCACGCCCATCAAGCCACACCCACAAAACTGATAGTAAAACAATTTGGATTTCACCACTGGAAAAGAGCCAAGATTAGTCAATTGGTCTCCTAACTACTTCCCCACGCTTTGGAATGTTCAAGTGCTGCTTACAGTCTTGTACACATCAAAAACAATGCTATTGAACCATAGCCTGGGCTCAGAATTGCAGGCATGCTATGCAAGAAGCATAAAATACTCTTTTGAAATCCCCTCTCCAATCTCTTCATTCTGTGAGGGTCAAGCAATTTCTATAGGAAATCTCTCCTTTGCCTGACCTTTTCCTGTTGCCACCACAATTGTATTGCTCTTGATGTACAGAGGAGCAAACAATTTACTTTCTTTAAATCCCGCTCCAGTTTCTTTGTGAGGGTGAAAAGGGAAGGGGTCAGAAAAAGAACGTATTGTCCACAGAAATCATCTGATTTTTCCCCTTCCTCACTTTTTGTTTGAGCCCAGAGGTTGAAAAGAAAGAGATTTTAAGAGAGTATTGTAAGCTGTTTGCATAGTGTACCCATGGTTCCTAGCTCCAGATGCCAGCGTCATTGTGTAGAAAAGCAAGCAGCTTACTTCCTTGCAATCCCTTTCTCTCCAACATCTCTGCTCTGCAAGGGCAAGTGGAGGAAGAGAAAAAAAATACAGCTCAGGCACAGGCCAATGTATACTGACTGAATGGTGATCACAAGCATGACGAATTGTTTTAAAACTTTGAACAGTTGTTGAACAAATAGTGAGGACTACCCGTAGAACCAATTTATTTACATATTTATTGAGTTATCTTTTTGTATGCTCTAATAATTCACTCAACATAATATATTTACTATGTATCACTTGCTCCAGTGGTGGGATTCAAAAAAATTTACTACCGGTTTTGTGGGCGTGGCTTGGTGGGCATGGCAGGGGAAGGATACTGTAAAATCTCCATTCCCTCCCCAGTCCAGGGGAAGGTTACTGCAAAATCCCCATTTCCTCCTGATCAGCTGGGAGACAGAGAATAGATGGGGACAGGGCCAGTCAGAGCTGGTATTTACCGGTTCTCTGAACTACTCAAAATTTCCGCTACCGGTTCTCCAGAACTGGTCAGAACCTGCTGAATACCACCTCTGATTTCCTCTGTACATCATTCTGTTTAACTCCAAATTTGAACACACAACAGGTAGACCTACCTAACACTCACAAACACAAATACTTCTATAGTGCTGTAGGAAGTTAGCACCCACCCCTTTCCTAGAAGAATGAAATATTTTGGGAATTATTAAAAAGGCAGAATATTATGTTTCCCTGGATGAGAAATGGAGAAGCATGTTTTAAGGAGGAAGCAGCTCCCATCTTCCTGCCCCCACCCTTTGTCAAGGGGCCAGAGGCAGAAACTCAATCTTTGTCGATGGACCATCATTTGCAACACAATAGGGCCCATCTAGGACAGAAACTCACCACATGGCACCTGGGAAGATTACATCAGCCAGCAAGGCTAGCTAAGACCCCTACCCCCTGGAGTCTGACAACCAATCAGGATACTCTTTCGGGGCCCCAGGAAGTTCAAAGCCAGAGAGAGCATAAAACCCAGGGACTCGCTGTATCTTGGCCCTTTTTCTGTTCAGGAACTCAAACCATGTGATCCTGTCCACCATTAAACCATCTTTCCAAGCAGTCTGTTTCCAGTGTCTTTTTCCCCACTTGGAGCTGAACCCAGAAGGATATTTCTTCCAACAGTGCTTTGAATTCCATCCTGATTCCTTGCAACTACATGAACAGGCCCATGCTGTTTTCTGGGCAATATTTTTCAGAAGTGGTTTGCCATTGATGTCTTCCCAGAGCTAAGAGAGGAAATTAATAACATCCTCCCCAAAGCACCACACAAACACTCACATATACATCAGATTTGTTTCCTTATTGGGGTAAGCAATGTTATACAGAGTACAAATACATTAATTTATTTTTTTGTAATCTGAAATGGAAAGTCCAAATACATTAATTTATTTTTTTATAATTTGATATGGGGAGTTGTTTGCAGGTGATTTTTGTGCCGATGCCAACAAGAAGAAACATTTGGAAAATCTGAGTGTGATTTTCACACAGCAATTCCTTTTTCTGCACACCTCAAAAAAGAGGGGAAAAAAGAAAGCTTAATTATCTATATTTAAATTACATGGAACAAAGTATAAGGTTAGAAGTGACTTCTGCACAGATTTTTGGCTTCATCGGGAGAACTTTTTTCAAGTCTATTGTCTCTCTATTGTGGGTGCTTTATAACACTTGACACCTTTTCAGTTCTTTAAAAGCACCTGTAAATGTTTAGCGAATTGCTTCTTTTTGTTCGGAAATTGCAGTAGATCATCCTGACTTTTAAAGGGTTTTTTTTTTTTGGTCTTTCATACTTTGTTTATCCTTATGAGTGTATTTGTGTAGCCCGAGAATTTACTGTGGGCGAATCAACTTCCTAACTGCTGTTATTTTCTTAAGCATTCACCTGGGTCTTACTTCTTCATTACACTTTAAAGAGATGAGGATTGGAACTGCCTTAAACATTTTGGTGCTCATCTGCACTGTGAATGCTCTCATGGAGTTTCCACCTGTGACTATTGGTATTTATATTTCTACGTTTCTACATTTATTTATTTATTTTTGCAACTGACTTTCAGCACAATGCTTTTCACAGTCAACTCCATTTGCTGTTTTTCATTGGGTTCCCAAGAACCCTGCCTACCATGAAAACTCAGCCAAAAAAACAGTTGAAACTCCATCCAGACAATGTGGACTCTTTTTGTTCACTAGATAACTGAAAGAATGATGGGAAGGAGTCAATATAATGACAAGGACCAACTTGTTTGAAGAACCGGTACCTGGAATACTAGTAGATACTAGAGGTAGTATCTCAAAATAAGAAAAAATATATATTACTTTTTGATGTGGGAATGATTCTTGGCATTGATTGCTGATGGAAACATTATAAAATATAATGTGGGAGCCAGCTGGATTACTTTAGGAGACAATAAAAGCCTTTTTTTTCCAGATGGCAACTTCTTCACAAAGTTATAAAGACTTGTATTTCTTCTCATCATTATAGGTCTGTTTCTATGTAAAAAGCATAGTATTCTGCCATGAATTTACAATATAAGTAGTAAGTTCTTATATGAGTATTTTATCATGTGTACAGCATTGTTTTTCCATATATTCAGATCCTCATAACAGTAGCCATGCTAAGGTTTATCATATACTGTACCTTACAGAGTTTGCCAACATAGGCATCTAATGGGCACTTGGATTGCAGCTGGGCAGTCATCCAATGGTTCTGCACTTGCATACATTTCTTTTCAATATATTAATAGAAGTGTTGGAAGAAATATCCTTCTGGGTTCAGTTCCAAGTGGGGAAAAAGAAACTGGATTCATGGAAGTTGCTTGTAAAGAAGGTTTATTGATGAACAGGATCACTTGCCTTGGAGATCTTGGGCAAAAAAAGGGAAAAGATGCTGAGAGTCCCTGGGTTTTATACCGTCTCTGGCTTTGAATTTCCTGGGGCACAGGAAGAATATCCTTATTGGTTGCTGTCAGAGGTCATGGCTAGCTTTATAGGTTATCTGTGTGCTAGGTGTGGTTGAATCTTGTTGGGTGATGCAATGAAGGGCATTTAAATGGCTCTGCCTGAAGAAGGTAGATCTTTGTTATGTAGAATAAACTAGCCCAGTCCTTAATGGCCCATTAACAAATGGGCCATTTGTGGGAGGGGGCTGAGTTTCTGCCTCCTTTTAGGGGAAATATTCTGCCCTTTTAATATTTCCTAAAATATTTCATGTTCTAGGAGAGGGGTGGGTGCTAACGTCCTACAGAAGGAAAGGAAAAATGTGCTCATTTAGCTCATGCTGAATGGCCAGCCTAGAAAAAGAAACTTGCCCGGTGATCAGGTGTTCTGTGTCTCGATTGGGCCCTGTCCCATTGGCTGAATTTACTTTCATGTGAATGTATTATCTTTGTTTTCATGGGGAGGATGAGCAGCAAAGAATTCTAATAACAGCTGTTCTGTATGGTAAAAACAGCCTTGCCAAGACAGCTGTTACATGAGCATGTTCCCCCAAACCACAGTATCATATTATGTGCAATATACAATGGTAATTCAAGAAATAATGGAACAAACTCTTTAAAACTGAATGAACAAGAATATTGACTAGGATATTTAAAACAGACAAGTCTATGAAATGTTCATGCTAGGCTGTTTTTAATACAAAACTTAAAACTTCAATACAGAAATCTCCATATTTAAGAGATGGGATAAACTGCTAGTTTTTTATTAGGGTTGGGGTTTTTTTTTTTTGTCTCTCTAGAAACTGTGCTAAAGCTAATGTGGTTCGTACAGAAATGTTTCTAAAGAACAATCTTCTTGATATTATAGCAAGAGTGAATTGCCATCATTCAGAATCCTCAAACAGAACAGGCAAATGGAATCTTCTATAAGACAAAGAGAATTTTTAAAATACCGTGACACGATTAACCAAGGAATGACACTCTCAAGTATTATTGACAATGACTTGAGTTAATCAAAAATATGAGCCTTGATATTAGGGTATCTTTTAAAAGTCAGCACGTAGGAAAAGATTAGCCAATGATCAAAGCCAAAATAGCAGGAAAAGAAAAACACAGTTAAAGTTGCACTGAACATCTGCTTATGAATAGCTTGGGTTCTTTGCTCTGATTGCATGTTTAAAGTCCACTTTCCATAAATTATCTAATAATTGCATGTATAATATTTGTTTTGCATGCTAAGAGGGGAAAATAAAAATAAACAAGCTATTTTGTTTAGAGCTAATACTAGTAGTCATGGTAATGCACGAAGCATTCAAGTACTTTTGAATAATAAAAAATATATCAAAGGGCATCATTCTTTACCAGCAGAAATGGGCCAAATTCACCCACCACACACAAATATAGCTGTCGAAAAGTTCCCCTGGAAAAAAAACAACAACCTTAGAGATGCTCTCAGGATCCCTCTGTCATTCTGAAGACAGAGGCATGTTTGACACTGTCTCCTTGTCATGATCAAAGATGAGAGTTTTCCAGGGAATGAGAAACTACTCTGGCTTTAATATAAAAGAGGCATCCTTTGCTATCAGCATACAATGTGTGTATGCTGTCATGCAACGCAGCAAATGTACACGGCACAATGTAATTGCTTAATTAGCGTGAATCATTTGAAAAATGTTGTGTTTTCTTTTAATGCATTTGTATTTATATGACTAAAAAGAAGCCATTTTTATTTTTATTTTTTTGCTTTAGGAAAAGAACCATCCATCTAGTTTGTGCTGCCTATGTACACATAAAACAGTAAAAGATCGATCAGATATTCTGCTGGTCACATTCTAGCTTTTTATCAACATTTCTATTGCCACAAAGTGAAAAAGCTAAGACATCTGATGGCTTCTTGTACCCCTTCAGTCTGATGCAACTCGCAGCTATACTATTTGCTTTTTATTCCATGTTGATTCCAGGTGACAACTCATGCATCCATTATATTATTTTTAAAATAATATTAACATTGGCACCCAAGTTTCAGGTTTAAGGAGGGATATCTATAATAACTTAAGTTTAGACTGTGGCTACGCTCTGAACCTAATGTAATGTAGTATAGATAAATCTTTGCTAATTAGCTAAATAACAATATTTTTGATATTTTATTAAGAATATGTAATGGAATTTTCCATCACGCAGAATAATTCCTAAATCCTTTTGAGTTCAATAAGACTAGCTTCTAAATCACAGGAATATAACTTGTTTGGGGCCAAATATAATTAATATTATTACTTCTCATGTATTTAGTAATTCCTTTTTGCCACCTGAAAACTTACAATAAGATACATTTAAGGGGCTATATCCAAAGCAATCATACAGATTGGAGGTGGTAATGGTGCTCTACCCTGTGTGCATTATGATGTCACATTATTTTATCACCCCCTCCTAATCTATTCCTCCTAAAAAATGACTTTCAGGTCCTCACTGTATAAGCTGGTAAGTACTGCTTCACTCTTCCATACTTTGAAAATAGCGAATTCCTTGCTGAAATTGTCCCACCATTTCTCATCATCTCCATAAACTCTGGATTAATTATATTAGAATTGTCCATACTGGAGTATTTCAGTTTTTATGAATATAATAATATTGACTCTGGGTGAACCCAGTGTTGTGTAGAAATATATTAGAAGTGGAGAGTCCTCACTGTGCAACCTTGAACAAGTTATTAGCATTTTTTTGTCTGTTTTGTGAAGTTAAAATCAGATGGTGAGAGATACCTTGAGCATCTTGTGGAAGAGATGGAATTGAAATGTACTATTGAACACATAATATTATTGTAGACTTTACATTGCCTTGTTTATCTAACCCGCTGTCTCAAGAAATGTTAGCAGTGGTGGAATCAATGAATAAGGTCATGGTACAACACAACAGCCACTAAGCATTTTATTAGGTTGACAATTGAACCTAAAATAAAATCAAAGCAAGATATAATGGAAAGAGCCAGTTTGCTGTGGAGATAAAGGCATCAGGGTAGAATCCAGGAGAGTATGACTTCTAGGCCTGCCTTAGGCGTGAAGGCAACTGGGTGACCTTGGCCAGTCACTCTCTCTGAACCTTAGGAAGCAACAATGCCAAACCATGTCTGAAATCTTGCAAGGAGTTGCCAGGAATCAACTCTGACTTAAATGGTTACACATACAACACACACACAAAGGTATTAAGAATATCTGGTTTATGACAATCTAAGCGGCTGGTTTCCTAGATATCATGGATCAAAGAACAATCTTTTGTCATGCATGTCATGAGAGTTATTGAAGATAAAATAAGCCTGAGTGGCACAGCAAACTAATGCCACTGTTAAAGGTAGCATTTAACTTCCAGCTGCCTGCAATTACTGCGAGTTCAATTCTCACCAGGCTCAAGGTTGACTCAGCCTTCCATCCTTTCTAAAGTAGGTAAAATGAGGACCCAGTTTGTGGGGGCAATAAGCTGACTTTGTATAAAATATACCAAAATATGAAGGCTATTGCTTAACGCCTTGTAAGCCACCCTGAGACTCCGGAGAAGGGCGGCATATAAATAAAAATAAATAAAAAATAAAAATAAAATAAATAAAATAAAATAAAATAAACTCTTTTCAACTTCCTGTGATTTAGAAATGAAGCTGGACAACCCTACAAAGATGGCAAATCATTCTCTACATCTGCTTCTAATACAGATGTTTACCATGACAGTATCCAAAAGCATCACACAAGAGTATTTATAAGTACTGAAGGAAAACAGAGATATCAGAGACAAAGAGAAGTAGGGCCACATACACAAATGGCGATCTAAACATTTAACAGGGACAGAAGGAGGTCTCTCTTGAGATGGAGCACTAACTGCAACCAATGATGCAATGGAACAGGAAGATACCAGTTTTAGAGCAACTTTGTGGAAGTCATGTGTTTCCACAAAGACCTTCATCACAGTCAGAAGTTGAAAGAAGGCTGCTAAGGAATGATAATGATACAGGCTACCCAGACCATCTTCTTTATAAAGAAGAAAGAGAAGAGAAGAACGAGAAGGTGACATGATAGCAGTGTTCCAATATCTGCGGGGTTGTCACTAAGAAGAGGGAGTCAACCTATTTTCCGAGGCACCAGAAGGCAAGACAAGAAGCAATGGATGGAAACTGAACAAAGAAAGAAGAAACCTTAGAACTAAGGAGAAATTTCCTAATAGTAAGAACAATTAATCAGTGGAACAGCTTGCCTTCAGAAGTTGTGGGTGCTCCAACCTTGGAGGCTTTTAAAAAGTGACAGGACAGCCATTTGTCTAAAATAGTATAGAATCTCCTGCTTGAGTGGAGGGTTGGATTAGAAGGCCTCCAAGATCCTTCCAACTCTGTTTTCTGTGTTCTGCACTGTTTATATTTACTGATCTCAGAAAAGTATTGTTCTAATATTAAACACTGCTAAGGAAGGAAAGAAGTAAAGAAAGAAATACGAATGGCACATAGAAAAGCGATTTCGAGACTAAAACTGCCTAGAGAATCAAGTGGACAAAGATCACAATAGTCAATAAGGCTTGATTAACCATGCACATTATGCCACCTGTCAAAATTAAATTTTGTAATTCCAGATTACTTATTACTACCTGTGGTGAGCACCGACTGTTCCAAGTACAATCTCCAAATGTACAAATGTGAACCAGGATTTTTTTTTCCTTTCAAGCAGACAAGTTGCAAGAGTTCAGTGATTCAAAAGTAAGCTTGACAGAGTCAAATATTGGCTAGCCCTGGAATGTGATGCACAGTCCTTGGGAACAGATGGCTTAATATATGACAATAAATTTCATATCAGAACAGTAATGCCATACTTCAGATAAGCATGTTTTTTAAGCTCTGAACAACATTTTCACTGCTAATACATAAAAGCAATAATTTTCAAATTCTGAGAAATCTTTGTCTGCAGAACTAAGGGGAAAATCCTTTTCTGCTCTAATCCTTTTTGTTGTTGCTGCTGTTTAAAAAACACTTTTTTATTATAATTAAATGAGGAAAAGGGTATTTCTTTCCCTAGGATTTCTGAAAATCCTGGGGAAAGCAATGTTTACTGCCTTGTGCTAGAAACTGGAGTTCTGACTAAAAATTTTTGTAGTATCTACTTTTTTGATATCCTGCTTTTTGGTAGGCATACTATCAAGGGAGAATGAGAAACTATGATAACTTACAGCTAAATGAACTATTGAGTTTCAAAGTTCTGAAACTGAGTTTTCATTAGGACCTCTCTACAGGTAGACCTTGGCTTATGATTGGTCACTTAGCAACCATTCAAAGTTACAATGGACCTCCCCAGAGCTACATACAACCCATTTCCAAAGTTCCAATGGCCACGCCCCCTGAAGTCATGTGACTGCATTTTGGATGTTTGGTAACCAGCTTGCAATCTGTAGTGTCCCATGATCACATGTGCCTAATTTTCAGCAGTTAACTTTTCGTTTCCGGCAAAAAAATGCCCATTAGGTAAACTGGGTTTATTTAACAACTGTGGCATTTGTTTAATGACTGTGATATTCACTTAGCAACTGCTGAAAAAAATGATAGTAAGTCAGGCACAGTCACATGGTGACCCGCTTAATGATTGCCATGACTTATGACTGTAATGCTGCATTTTTATTGTAAGTCAAGGACTATCTATAACAGAATTTATAATGCAGCCATGTCGGAAAGGAAAAAAAATACTTCAATTCTTCTTCATTTTTTTCATAATTCCTTTAACAGTTGCTTGTCTCCAGTCATGATTTTACTACAGTGATAGTGATAGTGTTGATGATTATGATGATGATGATGATGATGATGATGATGATGATGATGATGGAAATAGAATTCTAAGATCAAGAGTGGGAAGGCATGGAGTAGAAGGGCAAAACTATCTGGAAAGG
Source organism: Ptyas mucosa (assembly GCA_012654045.1). Classification (NCBI taxonomy): domain Eukaryota; kingdom Metazoa; phylum Chordata; class Lepidosauria; order Squamata; family Colubridae; genus Ptyas; species Ptyas mucosa. The sequence goes on along the minus strand of WNWU01000003.1, from coordinate 12,904,039 downwards.
AATTGGAGCTGCAGAGAATCAAACCAGACAGGATTACTTAAGTTCTCTCTATCCATCCATTGCTATCTGCCTTCAATTGTCAAAGAAAATCAAGGTTTAAATTCTTAAGTCTTGACATTGAAACAATAGAAAGTTCTTTTCATAGAAATACTGAGAAAAAGAAAAATTGGGTGGACCGTAATTCAAGGAGAACAAAAATAGCAAGTGCATTCATAATATTTTTCATGAAGAGCTTATCTCAGGCATATAGACAATAATAATCCAGTCGTGAAGCTTAAAATAATCAGTTCTTCTACTTGTATACATTTAAGTAGCCCTTCCACTTATACCGTCTGTCCCTTTTTACAATATCCTCCAGAGTAAAGGTGGAATGTTTTAAATGTGTAACCCTTCAGCCTTCAACTAGTAACAAAAATAAACCAGACCAAACCACAAATCCTATTCTTTTTAACAACAGGAGCAGACAAGAAGCCGAATAATAAGTTAGCTAGTCGCAAGGAACTGCCTTCATGCTATCTCTGCGATTCTTCTGTACATTGTTTTGCTTTGAGGGAAACCACTCGGCTAACAGAATATATTCAAGCCGAGGAGGAATAAATTTTGATAAATAATAAGGAGACATCTCAGCAAGGCTTGTTATATAAACTCAGGATTTAGAGTGGTATTCAAAATTGCTTTCCTGTGGCTTGCTAAATCATTATGAGCGAGAAAGGGCTATGAGAAAATAAACTCTGAATTTTCAGTAAAGGATGTTAAATATACTCAAAATTCATGCCATAACCTTTAGTCAGCTATGGGCAAATGCACACCAACAATTTATGTAGGCTTAGCATCTCTAATGTGTACCTGTCACATTTGCATTGTAGCACATGTACACATACTTCATCTCCCTTGATATAAATGTCAGCACTTATGCTGTCTACACCAAACCTTCCCCCCATCCCCATCCCATCCTCCTGAATGGGAATCCCTCATCAATATATCTGTGTAGTTTGGAGGATTTTCCCCCGATGATGCATCACTTTACCTAACTTGAATTGTATTTGCCATTCAGTCAATCAGTCACCTAGTTTAAAAAAATTCTGCTGGAGCTGTTTACAGTCACTTTTTTTTAAAAAAATCATGCTAAGTAATTTGGTATCATTTGCAAGCTTGCCTAGCTAGCGACTTGTTAAACTTTTAAGATCACTCATGACTTAAGCACTGGTCTCTGGGTAGATCTTGAGGGACTCTACTCTGACTTTCCTTCACTGAAAAATTGCCCATTTATTCCTACTCCCCATTTTGATTTCTGTTTTTAACCTATTTGCTGTTCAAAAAAAGGAAAGACCCTTAGCCGACAGCAGTTAACATTTACTGAATGGAGAACTTTTAATGGGGAACTTTTTCAAAATCTTTTTGTAAACCCAAGTGCCTGAGATGAATACATCACCTCAATCCACATGCCAATGGGCACTCTGAAAAAAATCCAAAAGATTAGTTCCCCAGAATTTACAAATCTTGTTCTTTTGTACATGAAGTCATTTTCGCTTTGTTGCCATTTCTACCAATTTCCCCACAGCGAAAGTTAAGTTGACTGGCCTATAATTTCCTAGATCTCCCTTGAGTCCAATTTAAAAAAAAAAACCTGTCACTTTGGCTACCTTCCAAACCACTGCTACTCAGCCAGATTTGAATGACAAGTTACATAGTTTTACTAGGAGGTTGGCAATTTCACATTTGAATTATTTTAGAACTCTCTGGTGGATACTATCAGGACCCAACGATTTGTTAGAGTACAGCCTCTCAAGATGTTCTAGAACATACTCTCTGGTTACCTCAGTTTGCTTTACCTGTTCTGAGTCTCTCCAAGAAAGTTAATAGAGTCTGATATATTATATTTCCTATAATAAGAGATACACAAAGGGTTTGTTCCATTTCTCTGTGGATTATATATAACCCTTGAGCATCCCTTTCACTCTTCTGTCATTTGATGATTCAACAACTTGCATGGGCAGTGTTCTATTTCAATTATATTTAAATGAGTGCTTATTATTCCTCTCTATGGTTTTTCTTCTACACTCCTGAAATACTTCCCCTCCCCCTTTCCTTCTAGGTCTGGAAGCAAGCTGGTAACCAATGCAGCTTACAGAGAAGAGGTCCCAAATGTGCTATTCTTGGTGCACACATTACTGCCTATACCAGTGATGGCTAACCTTTTTGCCATCGCGTGCCAAAAGCGGGGGGAGCGGCGGGGGGTTGTGGGTGCATGTGCCCACATCCATAATTCAATGCGCCCTGCCCTCCCACCCATGCGCACGTGACCCCCCCCACTTCCCCCTGGTTTTGGCACGCGATGGCCCGGTGGGCCCGGTAGGCCCGTTTTCCCCCCTCCCCAGGCTCCAGAGGCTTTCTAGGAGCCTGGGGAGGGCAAAAACAGTCTTCCCCATTCTCCCAGAGGCCTTCCAGAGGCTGGAAACAGCCAGTTTCCCAACTTCCGGTGGGACTGGAAGACCTGAAAATCAGTTGGCTGGTGCACACATGTGCGCTACAGCTGAGCTAGGGCAACACTCATGTGCCCACCAATATGGCTCCGCGTGCCACCTGTGGCACCCGTGCCATAGGTTCGCCATCACGGGCCTATACTATGATGCATTTTGCACCAGCTGAAGCTTCCAGATGCTCTTCAAGGGCAGTTCCACATAGAGCACAATTCAAATATTCCATTTGGGAGGTAACCAGGGCATGAATGATTGAAAATAGGCAACAAATAGGTGGCCTACCAATTGTTGGCCTGAACCATGTGCATTTTCTTTCTCCTTTTCATCTCCTGACTGATATAACCACCTATTAACACACTTCCTACATTGTTCCAATCCTTCAAAGGTGTTCAGATATATATATTTTAAAATCTACTCCCTCCCCATCTGGATGGCACCCAGTAACTCTTGGCTTTTCATAAAGAATTAGTTTCCAACATGGGTAGACAAAATAGAAATCTTTTTCATAGATTAAAAAAAAACTTTCAGGGACCTGGAAAGAAAATTATCATAGCGTGGCATAGAAAAATCAGTAGTTTGCCATGAAGGTATACCTTAATCTTTCAAGGATGATTGAGTATAACATATATATTTTAGTCAAGTAAATGTGCTTTTTTTTTTTGTACTTTGTGACTGGACTCTGACATTTCTAGATGTGCCTCTCAGCCTGCTTTAAAATGCTTGATAAGTTCTATGGTTCTATGGGAATTTTGTGAACGGAACCTCTCTCAATCTCTTTCAGCAATACTCGATATCCTGCATTGTCTAAATCTTATGTCTGGTCTATTTCTCCATTATTTTTGTTATCCATTTAAAAGTTCACTCCAATGGTCTCTGCATGATTCACAGCCACAGAGATGCATTTAAACAGAAAAGTTTTTGTCTATTATTGAATTATATTGCTGTCTTCCCACCTTCCATCTGAAAATCAATCATCACTCACCATGGCATTTCAGTTCACCCTTTCCGGAAAGCAAGTATTTAGCCTTTCTTGACAATCTTTGGGTCCAGCAGTCTCATTGGCTATTGTTTCCTGTACAACAAAGTGCAGATCAAAACATAGGTGCCACTTTCTTCTTCATAAGAGGATTTCTGTAAATTAAGAGCTACCAGATCATCAGAACTAGAGATGCTTTTCTTTACAATAAAAGGACAACAATGTAGGAGATGACCAAGCAGGGTCCAAGGGTTTCATCAGTCTCGAGTTCCTTCATACCCACAAGAGATCTAAGTCCAGCGCTCCTTGATTTCAATTGATTCTTATCTACCACCATTTTGCTTTGACTGTTAATAGTTCAGAGATAGCATGTTTAGAAATAAACATCTCTTGTTTAGTCCCAAAGGAGGCAACTGGATTGTCTTGTTTTTTCTTTTGAAGACGTTTCGCTTCTCATCCAAGACACTTATTCAGCTCTGACAGCATAGTGGGGAATGGAAGGGTTTATATTCCTTGCAGACAGCTGGTCATTTGCATCTTTTTAGAGGGTCGTTGAAGCACTTGGAGGTTTATCTGTATCCTCAGGGTCACCTGAGTAGTGCTCCTGGTTCCTGCAATTTTTTCCTCTGGAAATCCATTCCTACTCCCACATCATTCCAAGGGTGTTCATCCCAAATTGTATAGCTAAAAGCCTGTAGAGATTCTCAGTCATCCAGGTCATGGTTGTCCCAAAGGCGCTTTTTCAGGAGGCAACTGGACTTTTTTTTTCCTTTTGAAGATGTTTCACTTCTCATCCAAGAAGCTTCTTCAGCTCTGACAGGATAGTAGAGCTCTTGTTTAGAGCTAGCATGGAATAAACGTGTACTCATTTCAATAACTTGGTTTTTGATTTCTTGTTCCTGACAAACAATTGTTGTTCTACATCAGTTGCGGCTGTGTGCACATGCTACAGAGTTTTTGCAAATATACTGTTGAAGGTAGTTAGCATCCACCACTCTCCTAGAAGAATGAAATATTCTAGGAAATATTAAAAAGGCATAATATGATGCCTGGATGAGAAAAGGAAAAACATGCTCCTGGAAAGCAGCTCCCCACCTTTGTTAATAGCCCCAGAAAAACTGGTGCCAACCTATCTACAAGACAAAAGACTGGGCCATCTTATCTACAAAAGACCTTCAGTGATAAGATTAGCCCTCATTCAACAGCCAAACCAGGACAAAGCCATTAAACCATAATAGGAATTGCCCAAAGCCACTTCATTACATCACCGAGCAAGATTCAGCCAAGCCTGAAACTCAAAACAACCTACAAAGTTACTCCTGCATGGCCCCATGGGAGTCTGACAACCAATCAGAATACATTTCTTACACAGGAGCAGGAAGCTCCAAGGTGGGGCCCAAGAGAGGGTATAAATCTCTCTATCTCTCTCTCTCACCCTTGTGCTCATATTGGCCCAGGACCCAAAAACCCCTTTTGTGGTCCTGTCCACCATTAAACCATCCTTCCAAGCAGTCTCCATATTTCCAGTGTCCTTCTCCCCATTTGGAACTGAACCCAGATGGACATTTCTTCCAATATTGTAGAACTAATTATGTCATTTTGGAAGGGGAAAAAGATAAAGGAAAAGGTCATGAACCACCTTTCTCCAATCTTGCACTTTCCTTATCGGGGCAAGAACTTCATAGCAAAATACAACACACACACACACACACACACACACACAAAACCCTGATTTTTCTCAGTATACCATTCATCCAGTTCTGATAAGGCTTTAGAATTTCAGAAGTCATTTTATTGCCAAGAGAACTGGAAGACTTGCCTTATGTTTATTTATCTACTTCAATCTTTTTTAACATAACATCCCCACATACGGGTTTGAATCACAGCTCCAAGAATTCCCTGTCATAAGTTGAAACACTTCAGTGGAATCCAAATGGAAAAAACCCAATCTAATTCAATCCACATTTTTTCTCTCTTTTTTAATTGGGATGGAGGTGGGAAATGGCATTAGAAGGTGAGAGAGAGAGAAAAAAGCCAAGTATTAACAAGCAGAACAAAACCACCATGAAAGCTAAGAGACCTTTTGGCTTTTTATTCAATTATAGAATTGTAAATCTTTGTTCTGGCCCTGCTCACAAGGCAGTGCCCTTATTGTTGTCCATGTGCCAAATCTGCAGAGCTTTGTGGCGTTAGGATTACAGATGCTTCTGGTTCATTTGCGACTGGGATGAGGTATGAAGCAAGTGTCACATCCCAGCATATAACTTTATATACTGTTTATATCAGTGGCGGGATTCAAATAATTTAACAACCAGTTCTCTGCCATAATGATTTCTCCCAACAACTAGTTCACCAAACTGCTCAGAAAATTAACAACCGGTTCTACCGAAGTGGTACGAACTGGCTGAATCCCACCACTGGTTTATATACTGTTGTTGTGCTCTAGCCCCATCTAGTGGCGAGAGAGACAAAATACCAAGTATATTGTTTGAAGTTGACTCCACCCCATTATCCATCAGCCCACATTTTCAAAACAAGTGCATGCTGGGAAGCTAGACTCCATTTTCTTTAGCATTTGGAGAAGGCAGAAGCACAAAGAAGAATCCATCTTAATCTGTGGCACATGGTCATCCAAGGACAAACCCACAACCCACACCCAGAGCATTGCTGGTGAGATTTAAATTATTTGTATTAATTAATATTTATTTATTTATTTATTTATTTATTTATTTATTTATTTATTTATTATTTAAATTTTTATACCGCCCTTCTCCCGAGGGACTCAGGGCGGTGCACAGCCACAATAAAACACATATATCCATAAAATTTAAAAACAGTTTAAAATATATTAAATAATTTGTCCCTTATATTAAAAAACAAGAACACCCATTAAAATTCGTTATTTAAGCAAGCCCAGCCTGTTATGTTCAGCAGTAACTCAATACTGTCTATCTTGTATTTGGTTCTCATTGTATGTATCCCTATTTTCCCCAGTTTCACCATATCCTGTTCTTTCAATAAAGTATCCAGATCTACGCATACGGTCTGTTTTATTGGAGAATAGGTGGGTTTAGCTGCATGTCGAGCTGCACACAGACTAATGCGTAGTGGGGACAGAACAGTAAGAGACAGATAATCTCCTTAAGCATCCTCTTTTTCTTTTTCTTTTAGCTTCCTGGAACTCATACCTCTCGTGGTCTTCCCCTTTCCAACTGGAAAACAGTTAATGGTGGCAAATGTACACAGGCAGGTGTTGCTATTTACCATGTCTCAGCCCAAATCTATTGCCTGAATAAATCTGAGCTGCATCTTAAAGCAAAGGAAGCTCTGCAGCAGTAACGTTGACAGAAGACCTAGCTATTAAGCTGTCTTCAGAGTCTAGTATCAGTAAAATGTTTGACAGCCACAGGGACAAATATGTATTAGCAACATTGCTTAATCCATGTTTCAAGGACAGAACTGAAACCATGCTTTCACCCTATGCAAGCACTGATTGCTGTAAGGATACTATCATAAATAACACTGCTGGAGGTCATACCATTATGCATTTCTTTCTCTCTCTCATCCTTCCACCATAGTCCCCTAGGCCAAGTATATCTTATATAGCAGGAGATACACAAGTTCCTGAAACACCTACCATGTACAAAAATACTAATCAGAACATATCCATAGGTCCGGAGTCTTATATTATCAGCTGAGAGTGAGGCAATGCCAACTAAGAAAACTCATTTTATCTGACCATTGAAAGAATCTATCCATTATGAAAGCTCTATAGGTGCCAAGAGAGGTTTTTTCATAGAGGGGGAATGGGGAAGTTGACTTCTGAAGGCTAGCAACGGCAAAAGGGGCGATAGGGAGAAAGAGAGGAAAATAATAAATACTGTTTTCGAAACGTCACCATCCATTATGGAACTTGACTTTGATTTGCAGTCCTCTTGGAAGTGATTTATCTAACTGGAGAAGTGGGCTTGGAAAAAAATAAAAATAAAAGTGGCCTAACTTTGTTACAGTTTCTTAAAATAAAGCGCAATCAAGAAAGTGGCATACATTATATTTGCAGAAGACCTTTTTGAGAGAAGCAGTAAGAGAGACAGCTTCTTCTGAAATTCTCCTATGGAGGCCTGTTCCTTGAAACAGTCACCAACAGACATACAGTGGCTTGCCCTTAAACACAGCCACTTGTGTCTGTTACCTTATCACACCGTATGGTTGAGTCTCCCCATAGTACATCTTATCATAAGCCATAATCAGAACTTGTGTCTTTAATGCATAGACACCAACCAAAGAAGGGATGAAATCCAGCAGGTTCTGACAGGTTCTGGAGAACCGGTAGCGGAAATTTTGAGTAGTTTGGAGAACCGGCAAGTACCACCTCTGGCTGGCCCCAGAGTGGGGTGGGAATAGAGATTTTGCAATATTCTTCCCCCAGGAGGGGAAGAAATGGAGATTTTGCAGTACCCTTCCCCTGGAGCGGGGTGGGAATGGAGATTTTGCAATATCCTTCCCCTGCCACGCCCACCAAGCCACGCCCAAAGAACCAATAGGGAAACATTTTGGATTTCACCCCTGAACCAAAGGATGGAATTTGATTCACATGAGATGGTGCAAGTGGCCAGTCTCAAACAAACAAACAAACAAAAAACCCAGCATGTGCCAAATGACCATGCTGAAGAATGCACTCAATTCTATTAAATATTGCTTCTATAACGTTCACAAATGTGTAATGGGGGAAAATATGACATTAGTAACAGAACTACTTGTGCATCAGTCTCTAATTTCTCCTTATTGACTATACTATCCCATTCTTTGTTGTATGGGATCAGTGGTGGGTTCGGCCCGGTTCTGCCGAGCCGGTAGCGGTGACGATATGATGTCACCAAACCGGTTCTGCCTCCCCCGCTCCCCTCACCCCCGTTATTCTTACCTTTTATTTGGCCCCACCCCC
>WNWU01000003.1:12871830-12887694 GCA_012654045.1 Ptyas mucosa | reverse complement strand
AAAATTAAAAATTGTGTTAGGTATATTATAAAGTTCAGAATGCAATTTTTGTGTGCCCTATATTGAAGTGATAGGAAGTGCAGTCAGATGGCGCTGAGGGATGGGGGAAAGAGGTTGTCCACTCCTATTTCAAAAGATAATTTAAATTTGTCGCCATCTGGTGAACACAAAGCACAAAGGAAATAAAAAATGAGGATGCTGAAATGGCAAGCCTTCTGACAGGGTGAGATTTTTGATCTGCTTAGATATATTATTCTAGAAGTTCTAATGACTACCGGAAGCTTCCAAGTATATTATTCTAAAAGAGAAAGCTACAAGGTCTCACTTGGTTGGTTAGGTGGGCTTAAATAAATACGTTGAATTCGTAATGAAAGAATTGTGTTGTTGTTTTTATTTCTTACAGAATAGGCTTATAATAGTATTTGGAAGAGGTAGTAATGGTGGGAATCATATTTCTGTCTGCTCATTAAAAAAAAGAGAGAGAGAAAAGAACTTGATTCCCACCAGAACTTTATAAAAGGAAATATTAGAGACAAAACATCTCCTTTGCAACATCCCATCCAGATGGCAGTTCCAATGTTTTATGGCCAGTCTGTTTATTAATGAACATCTGTTTTTGCTGCAGAACACAGAGAAGACCTTTTATCGTAAAGCTTCCTTCCCATTTTCAGAAAATAATCATAGCAGGCAATTTATTATTACTCAAAAATCATCCAGGTTTTTTTTTGTTTCATTATAACAAAAAAGCCTATCAGTTGTCCTCTCAAATCCTAAAAGATGATAAATGGGTATCATTGAAATCCAAGACATTTTCATAGACCCTATTATATTAAAATTATTATAAGATATGGAAGATTGAGTTTAAAATATTTTACAGCAAACCCTCAGCACTTACGCTAAGCGTAATTCTGTGTGTGTGTGTTACTCTCTTATATACATCACATCAGGGGTGTGCTGCTGGGGGTTCACAGAGTTTCAGGAGAACCTCTAGCTAAGATTCTGTGCAGTTCAGAGAACCCCCAAATCCTACTGCTGGCTGCCTCCTCCCCTCTCAGGAGTCCCCACATAGCCTGTTTTGGATGCAGGTAAATGCAGGGCGCGCACAGAGGCTCAGGGAGGGTGAAAAATGGGCCTACCAGAAGTCCGGGAAGGCCGGAAATGGGCCCATTTCTGGCCTCCACTACCTCCTGAGCTTGGGGAGGCCGTTTTCACCCTCCTGGAGGCTAGAGGAAAGCCTCTGGAACCTGGGGAGGGAAAATGCCAGGGGTGAAATGCTCCTCTTTCGGACCGGATCGCCTGATCCGGTAGCGATGGCGGCGGGTGGTTTGGAGAACCAGTAGCAAAAATCTCTGCCCCCCTCCCCCACCATGCCCAGCTGAGCCGCAGGATCATCAGAAGCTTTTTTTTTTTACTTTTAAAAGCATTTTTTCTACAATCTCTTCCAATGAAAAAATGCTTTTAAAAGTAAAAAAAAAGCCTGTGATGATCAGGCTCAGCTGGGATAGTCAGAGGCTTTTCAAAGCATTTTTTTCTGCAACCTCTTGGCCGAAGAGGTGGTAAAAAAAATGCTTTGAAAAGTCTCTGATGATCCAGCTGAGTTGCCTGATCGGCAGAGAGGCATTTTTAAAAAAGCCTCTCTGACGATCCCAGCTGAGTTCCCTGAGCGGCAGAGAGGCATTTTTAAAAAAGCCTCTCTGACGATCTCAACTGAGTTTCCTGAGCGGCAGAGGCTTTTCAAAGCATTAGAAAAAAATGCTTTGAAAAATTAAAAAAAAAAAGTTGGCCATTCCCACCCAGTCAGATTACCCCCGCCACACACCAAGCCACACCCACAGAACCGGTAGTAACAAATTTTACATTTCACCCCGGAAAACCCCCCCCCCCCCCCGCCGAGGTGCAGGAAGCCGATTAGGCCACCCAGCAACCGGGCAGAGAATCCCTTGCTAAATTTTTGGAGCCTACCCCTGCATCACATACATGTAAACATTTTTTATCTTCTACTGAAATCTGCCAAAATGGACAATGAAATAATTTTGGTAGATTTAAAGAAAGCCCCCTTGCATATGGGAACCTGTAGAGCAGGTTGATAGCGTGAGTAAAAATGCAGTTGGACCAGTCTAAGGTATCTAGTGATTTGAGGCGCAGTATCTGTCTCCAATTATCTTCTACCAGTCTTATGGGATATAAGACCAATAAAGAAGATTACATAAAGTGCTCAGGGAAATATGGAGGTTACAATCATTCCTCCTGGACATTTTTTGTTTGGTAAGGTCTAAGAACCACATATTGGCACACAACTTAATCTATATGCTTGCCAGAAAGAAACAGAACACAATTTTAAGATCTGTTCAAAAGTGACAGAATAAGACGTTCTAGAATTTGCAGCCGCAATAAATATTCAGTAAAAGTCTATGTAAGCTTATTTTTATACTCACTTTTAAAAAGACCTGCATTGTACTTTCTTTCGGGACGAAGTATATTTAAAAGACATCTGAGGAAATCTTTGGGGAGAGCAGGAAGTAGGGCCAATTTTCCATGGTTGTGGGAGGGGCACCCCGTATTACAGTTAATTATTTAAAATGATTAAATGAATCAATACTTTTAATCCTGGCAATTACAGACAGCAGATAAAATGTCATAGAACTGGTTCTTGGAATCACTTCCCAAGAGTTTTACCAGTTGTTCTTCACCGATTCCTGTATCTGTGCATTTCACCTCCCTTACAATGTTGTTCTGCTGGGTCCTAAATCAACATTTCTTTCTCACGTTAATCTCACGTTGACCATTTCCAGGAAAAATGACATATCCTTAATCCTACAAACATTAAGCTCTGAAGTTAAACTTATTGAATGAGAAATGTTTTCTCCCTGTTCATTATAAGCCATCCTTGTTTAGCAACAACAATTGGGGCCAGCAACTCAGTTAAGTGAAGCAGTAGCTAATAAAATTGCAACTGTGCTTATGTTCATACTTCAGCTTTCCTTTGCTTTAGAGACCTGTGAAGCTCATAAATAATCATAAAGTTAGTGTTCCATCATCATTGGTCCTATATTTGTGGACCTATATTTGTAGACATACATAAGTCATCATTTATGTATGTATGTATGTATGTATGTATGTAAGCTATGAAATACTTCAGAAAGAAATAGATGTCCAAGCAAAAGAACTGTAGAAAGTTAGCACCTTCTCCTAGAAGAATGAAATATTTTTGAGAAATATTAAAAATTGCAGGATAAAATATTTCCCCTAGAAGAGAAATAAAAACCCTAAGGGAGACAGAAACCCAGAGCTCCAGCTCCCTGCTCCAAGCAGATACTAAACTAAGGCCAACTTTTAGAAATGCAGATTTGGTAATCCATTACACCCTGCAGCAAGGTCTGAACAAAAGTAGGGTTAGCCCTCAGCCACAATAGGAATTGCCCAAAAAGCCCCTTCATTGCATCAGCCAAACGTCAACCAAACCTGGGAGCTGAGACAACCTACAGCCAGGTATGACCCTGCATAGCCCCATGGGAGTCTGACAACAGCCAATAGAATGCATGTTCTTACATAGGAACAGGAAGCTCAAGTTCAAAGTCCAAGAGAAGATATAAAAACCCCACACTCTCAACTTCATGTGGTCAGCTACCCAGAACCCATATGGTTCTGTTTCATCGATAAACTATCTTTCCAATCAGCCTCCATGTTTCCTGTGTCTTTCTCCCAGCTTGGAATAGAATAGAATAGAATAGAATAGAATAGAATAGAATAGAATAGAATTTTTTATTGGCCAAGTGTGATTGACACACAAGGAATTTGTCTTGGTGCATATGTTTTCAGTATACATAAAAGAAAAGATATGTTCATCAAGAATCATAAGGTACAACACTTAATGATAGTCATGGGGTACAAATAAGTAATCAGGAAACAATATAAATCGTAAGGATACAAGCAACAAAATTACAGTCATAAGTGGAAGGAGATGGGTGGTCGGAACGATGAGAAGATTAATAGTAGTGCAGACTTAGTAAATAGTTTGACAGTATTGAGGGAATTATTTGTTTAGCAGAGTGATGGCATTTGGGGAAAAACTGTTCTTGTGTCTAATTGTTCTGCTGTGCAGTGCTCTATAGCCTCGTTTTGAGGGTAGGAGTTGAAACAGTTTATGTCCAGGATGCAAGGAGTCTGTAAATATTTTCACAGCCCTTTTTTTGACTCGTGCAGTATACAGGTCCTCAATGGAAGGCAGGTTGGTAGCAATTGTTTTTTCTGCAGTTCTAATTATCCTCTGAAGTCTGGGTCTGTCTTGTTGAACTGAACCAGATGGATATTTCTTCCAACAGAACCTTTACAATTGGGTTGGGATTTATAGAATATTCACAACATAAGAATTTTGCAAACAATCTCAATTAACATTCAGTATTAGTAAAATATTTCATATTTTGTGGAACAATCTGCCTTCCTTTCATTTTTTATTTTTTTTTAGAAAGCATCATCCAACCAAACTCGATGGGTCATTTGAAGAAATGACCCTTTCTAGATAGGCTCTCATTTCTGTAAAACTGGCTGTTAATCTTTCCTTTATTCATCAGAGTTTTATCAGTGGCACATGAGCCAAATCGCAAGCTAATCACAGACGTTTGTAAGTAATATCTAGAGTTACAAACATCAGACGAGAAGATCAAATTTCAGATTTTTTCCTTCACCTTCTCCCAGACGGCACGCTTAGAATGAATTCTTTGCATTTATTAGAAAAGAGAGCTCTCAACAAAATGCAGGCCAGATGGGATAACTTGAGGATAGAGCCTGTTCTTAGGGCGTGTATTTTTTTTTAATACCCAGAATGAAAGTAGGCCAAGTGATTTTGAACTCACATAGAAGGGAATGGCCTTAATCAAGTGACTCTGGCTCTGATCCCCCAATGTGATTGCTTGCTTAGCCCTGCTCATTTCTTTCCAAACATTAGGCAGGTTTGCAGTTTTAAAAATGAACTTAGCTGTTTGCCAGCTGACCAATTTGGAAAGTGCTCTACACACAGCCATAAGCTGCTCAGTAATGCTTGTTTGTTAAACATAACTTACTGGCACCTGCAGAATTGCTTCCAGGAATGATTTGCAGCTGATTTGCACCAGGTCAGTGGCTGCTTCCTAACAGGTGGATTAGAAGAGGAGACAAAGCACTGAGAATGAAAACTTGACACCCGATTAAGAAACTTAATATATCAAATATAAGTTTAGCAATTGATATATTTTAAAATCCCTTTCTTGTTCCCTTCCCTGTGGAAGTGCAGTGCAATTCTTTATATATTATCTCACATATATATTCCGTTTGGTGGGCATACATTAGAACCAGCAGAACTGATCTGCAGAAATCCAGATGGCAGCAAAAAAATTGGGATTTTCTTCCTCTCCTTGCTGCCATCTAGTGGACCCTCTGAATTTTGCAGACCATATTTGGTAGCTCTTGCTTACATCTAGATAAAAAGTGTAGGTTTCTTGACTGCTTTTTTAATTTTTAAAAGTTCTCTTTATTTCTTAGGATGTGAAAATAAAACTAATACCAAGTTAGTCATCAAGAACCTATGGTGAATCTTAAAAATATATATCATGCAAATAGTTTAAAATGCAAGCTCAAATAACAGTGTCCAAAGCTGGAGCCAAATCTCCATTCAAGATAATTCTAAATCAGAAAGCAAGTACAGGAATGACTGTCTTTTTAGTAATAGATGAATAATTTGGTCCATCAAAATTCTTAGCAAATGTATCAATCTTCAGCCTGCCAACTAGGTAAAAGAACCTGGGATGCATAAGCATATTGAAATCAATGCTATTTTCCCCCCAAAATTTTGTGACACGTATCACAAAACCAGTATGTTGACACAAAATGCATACCTTAGAGAAACATATTCTGATAAACAAATGGCATGACAAATGTATGAACACTAGGGGAGGAATGTATACATATTTTTCTGCAAATCTTTTCAAATTTGTGCAACACTTTTTAAATTCGTGAAGATGGTTAAACAGAATTTGCAGTCAGTAAAGAGAAAAATCTGTCCGAAACAGATGGCCAGAATCACCCATCCTACCCCCTTCTTTATGACTTCATGTCTATTTCTTTACAGAAGGCACCTGCCGAAACTTTCATGCATAGAACATTGTATTGAAGAAGCTACTTATTAAGGCTTTAAGGTATTGTGGACTAAGCTCAGGAGTAAATACCCAATGTAATTCTTGCAGAACTGGAATGATTGATTATTTGAAATAAATCAGTCTGAATTCTACCCTCATAATTCTGCACCACTGGAAATGTCTGCACTCCTTTCGTGTACATACAAGGCATCATAGAAATCCATCATTCAAGTTACTACAATATGGATCACTGTAGTAATGTAATCTAAGACAAAGAAAGATTGCAATGGAAGAACAAAGTGACATGAAGCATTGCAAATGATGAAGACCATCTGAATATACAATGACAGATACAGAAGTGTCTCCAAATTGCACATTTTCAACCCCACCTAAACCAGGTTATATTTACTGTACCTACAACAATTCAATTTTGTCAAGATTTAGAACTATTCAGTTGTTTCAGCATCAAAAACTGTGATTTAGTGCCCTCACCAAGTTTACCTGACTGAGATATTGATAGCTGCAGATAGGGTACCATAAATATACTAACAGCACCTCACTCCAAAACTTGATGTTCCTTTTGCGATTTACTTATCATGAGCAAAATTATATTGGCTATTCTAGATTCATGAGCACCATGGACACACTATGCAGCTTCTTTATAGATATAGGATGTGCATTATATAAGATACAGAATTAGATTAAATTATATTAAAATATATTAAAAATTAATATATATTTAATCTAAATAAAATTTAAAAATATATTTTATCATTGAAGTGCTGGCTTGTACCCGGATAGCTATACTTTATTTCTTCATACATTGCATCAATGAATTTTTGTTTGAATCTCTAAAATCAGACAAAAAATAATGTTGTATTTCACTTTTAGTATATTATTGCTTATTGTGCTGCATGGCTCCTCTGTAAAAGAAGCTGCTGTTTTTCATTCCTATGTCTTGCTGCTTAAGAAGAGTTCTGTATAAAGCTGGTGACTGTTAGCATCTTCTGCATTGCAGTCACACAGATGACTTTTAGGATCTCTTATGTCTCTCTTCTTAGGCAGTTACTTCTGAAGACCATCTTAGCAACTTCTCCATTTTCTCTTTTACTATTTCAGGTGTGGAGGGAGATAAGAAGTTCTGCTTTTTGCGCTTCTGGTGGCCTTGAGAACAAAGGGACATATTCTGTGAAAGTCTTGCTCTCATTCATTCGTCCTATTTCACTAAGGAAACTAAGTACACAGAAACCATCAAGTTTAGTATCAAAAGTGACTTATTTTCCAAATTCTAAGAATTCTAGATTCTTATGGAACGACGAATGTATGTGATACCAGAGGGAACAAAGAATGAATAAAAAAACATTGATGCTGCAGGTGATCGTAGGATTTTATTTTTCACTTGGTTTCCACCAAAAAGTCCATTAATTAGTGTACAAGCTATAATGTAACCTAGTTTAACTCAGCCAAGGACTTTGGAGTGGCTGCAAAAATTAGTTTTTTTAAAAAAATGACAACAAATTTTAGCTGATGCCAATAGTTTGAGCAGCAGCTACAGAAATGCTTTTGGTTATATGTCATTTTCCTGAATTGCATATTGGTTCAAAATTCCTTGAAACAAATAAAGACTTAATTTAAAAATCAAAATTTAATTTTAAAAAAATGTTTACGGTTTAAAAGTCCTTTTTTAAAAAACTACCTAATTTGAATCAGATATGGTGTTATCATATCCTATAATCAGTAGAAGCCCTTATCAAGAAGTCTCTTTAGATGTTTTAGTGAGAAAAAACATGTTATCTTTCTACATAGTGATTGCATTAAGCATTCCACCTGGAATGGTGTAAATTCAATAAAATATTGGTTGAAATTATTGAAGGTGCTTTGTATATTTTTTTTAAAATGGTCACCTTCCAAATATGTAGGGATGCCAATTTTCAGAAAATTTTCTGACTGGAGAAAGTTAAAAGAACTTTGCTCAGAACTGAGTTTTGATTCTTCTTTCCATTAGGCTTTGGAATTTGAAAAATGCAAGTTTTTAGTATGTTGTAAGAAGATGGGAAGAGGAGGGAAGAAAGTTGTATATTCATAAACAGGAAAGGAAAGGTGAGTATTTTAAATCCTGATATGTGCAAAGTTGGTTCTTGGCAGATGACTTGTAAGCACTTTTTTATTTCATAATTATAAGTGAAATGTTCTTTAATGTGTAATAATAAGGTTCAAGCTGTGCTGTTTTGCAGCTCATAATTATATACAACAGCGTGGGGCATGATAGCTAACAAAAAGTTTTCCAGCTTAATATATTACGTTTTCCTACCTTTTTTTAATTTGTTGTGCTTTGCTTCACAATCTGTCTTTTATTGTGCTAGTGTTAAGACTGAACAAAACTTGAATTGCTTCCCTTTCTAAGAAAAATTGCAAAGCAAGATTGCTGACTCATCCAAACTATTCCTATAAAAGGGACTATGCAGTACTATTTAATGATAGTTTTGTGGATTGTTTTAAAAATCAAGACTTTTCACAGATTCTTTCTCAGATGTGTATTCTCCCAAAACAAAGCTAAAAGTCAAAAGCACAGGCTAATGGCTAGCTTAGTGTAACTGCTGACATTCGCTATTTCTAAAATTCTTCTAAAAGTAAATATATATTCTGAATCACAATAGTACTCCATTTTGAATTCTGTCTCTGTATTTCTCAGATTCACTAATGGAAAACTGCATTAATGGGATAATGCAACATGGGATAAATATTTCTATAAAAGAAATAAATTAAAAAGCCAAAACTGTCCAGGTACTCAGTGTGCTGAATGACGGCATAGAATGCTCCCTGATTTTGGCTGGCGGTGTGGCAGGGTGTTGTTGAATGAAATAAAATTCATAATATTTGTTTTTTATTTTTATTTATATTTATATGCCACCCTTCTCCGGAGACTCAGGGCGGCTTACAATGCGTTAAGCAATAGCCTTCATACTTTTGTATATTTATACAAAGTCAGCTTATTGCCCCCATAAACCGGGTCCTCATTTTACCCACCTTAGAAAGGATGGAAGGCTGAGTCAGCCTTGAGCCTGGTGAGATTAGAACTCACAGTAATTGCAGGCAGTTGGATGTTAAATGCTGCCTTAATAGGAGGCATTAGCCTGCTACGCCACTCTGGCTATGAGCAATGAATATGAAATTCCTTTTTTATTAGTGAAGCACAAGAAACAACTGTGCAAATACTGTGCAATGAAATAATACATTTATTAGAGCAGTGGTGGGTAGCTGTGGCAATTTTACAACCTCTGGTCTTCAGCTCCCAGAATTCCTAAGTCAGCCATGCTGGTTCAGGAATTCTGGGAGTTTTTCCACAGGATGTAAAGTTGCCATAGTTGTCTACCCTAGATTAGAGTGACTAAAACAAACTAAAACTTAAGGGCGGGGGGGGGGGGGACAAAGAGGAAGGAAAAGAAAGGATAAGCTTAATATAACATTATTTCAAACTTTAAACTTTAAAATATCTAGATTATATAGAAACAAATTGTTCTATTTTCTCATTTTTGGCTTTAGAAATTTCAAAAAGTAATAACATTTATCAGAACGCTTTATACTTTTAAAAGAAAGCATTCATATTTTTAAACTTTTTTAAAAATGCTGAAAGAACACATATCTCGAATCCATTCTTGAACATCAGGAGTGTAAATTTAGTTTATGTATACAGAATAGTTATCTTGGCCAAACTGACATTCCATACAGCCAAAGTTATTCATAAAATGTCAATTTCCATATTTTACAAGTATTTATGGACAAAGAACAGACTAATAAAAGTCAGCCACATAAAACTGAGCTAAAAAGTTTAATACAGTAAGACCCAAACAATTAAAACAATGAATAATGAATGATGTCTGGTCAGAAATATATCAACCAATAAACATGTCCAGTGTTAAACTCAGAGCTCTCTTGCAGCAATTACAACTGCAGAAAATTTTGGACACCCTCCCAGTTATTTCTGGAGACTGATCGACTTAGTAAGAAGGAAGTATTTGCTCTTCTGGCCAACCTAAACAATTGGTTAACAAAGGTGTCATTCATTAAGAATGCCAGGCTGGTTATGGAGGGCAGCACAGAAACACTTCCAGCTTGCTCTCTGTCATACCCAACCTAACAGGGCATAAGAAATCTTTGAGTGAAACGTTATTTCATCTCCCATTCAGAAGCTCCAGATGGCAGAATGCTATATCTAACTAGTGAGAATGTTTTCTAATGCAAGACACAAACAATAATAATAGATAATAAAGGTCAAATATATAGGCCACTGTTATAATAGGAGCTGTTTTCTCTCTCTCTCTCTTTAGATCTGGGTCAAGGATTTGTTCCTTTATTTCTTTCATGAAAATAATGATCTTTGTGATATATGTGCCTGAAATGAACCCACATTATTTCCACAATATTCTGACATCAAAACTGGGGGTGGGCATGACCATTTATGAGGCAAGGTGATATCTCAGTGCTGTTTCTAATAGATGCTTCTTATTTAGAAACTCTAGAAAATATTATGACGACAATCCATGTAGAGCTAGATATCAAAATTATATGTGAACCACTTAAAAAAAAAAAGGACAAGTCCTTGCACTAAACTGTATACATTTTCAGAATCGATGGCTAAAGCCCTTGGGCTTCATGGGATAGAATATTGAAAAAACCTGATGAATTATCCATTGATCAAAAAGGAAGTAGACCCTTAATATACTGGGATATTTTCAATGCAAAGTTCATAGCGGTGGCATTAGTTCCTGTTTAATCCTCTGAGGTTCACATTGCTGGCACCCAAGCAACTTTCTTTTTTTTCATTCCTGGCACCAAGGTAGCTACTGAGGCAAATTGGGTCATTAAGTAGCTTGTGCAGTTGCCATACTTTTGAGCATGCTGATCTAGCAAAATATATGTATTTATCATGAGGGTAATACAGTACAATCCCATTTATCCAATTGACCTGGAGGGCATCCAAAACATTCAGATAATCAGATGGTCAAATAAATGGAAGTACATAGTCTTGTATGTACATGGAGTTACCCAAGGAACATATGGTAGTGTATTTAATTCCGCATATTGCGTGGTTCCTTTCTCTAAGGAAAAATAAGTCAATAAATATGGCATATGTACAAAAATCAGATCCCATTAGATTAGCAGAAGATTTTTCTTTTGCTGCTTGTATAGGAAAAACATACATGGATAAACTATATACTTTTTCTGTCACTTCCATAGTTCCATTGTCATCTTTCAGCAATGTATCAGGTAAACAGTTTTAGCATGAGATCCACTTTTTACCTAGCAGTAAACCGTTTCGAATTGATTAGGATCTAGTTGTGACTTTCAGTGTTTAGGATTAAGTTATTTAGGTTGAATTAAAAGTCGTTCTGCTTCCTTCCTATCTAATCATCTTTTGGAGATAATCTCAATTAATTAAGATAACTGTGATAACTGTGTTTCATTAAATAATCATTTAGGTTCATTCGGTGCTGAAATAATCTTGTTGAAGTTAATCTTATAATCTCATTCATAATTTATTGGGTGTGGAAACCCTGCTAAATATTCCCTCCCTCCACAGTGATCACCCATACACACTTCCAATTTTGCATTTGTCAGTCTGGTGTAAGGAATCTTAACACTTCAACAAATACTTAAAGCAAATTTAAACAATGTGTATGTAACATTGCTTTCTTTTAGCTAGATATCTGTTAATAAGGTGCAGAGTAAATGTCACATACTATTATATGAGTGCACTTTCCTGATCTTTCTTTCAAAGTAGGCTGTGGTATAGTGCTTAGAGGGCTTAGAGATTGTTACAAGGTATTGTGGCTTTTTATGGACATATTACTGGCATTTCCGAAAAAGTCATCCCAAAGCATTGCAAAGAACCATGCACTATAATTCTTGAACGGTTGAGTGAACACCCAAACCTAGCTCAGATATGGTCTGTGCTATTTTTGATCTGTGCCAAGTTCCAAAGTCCATGTATTAACCACAAAACAGCACCAAAAATATCAATTTCTACTCTTCTACCGACATCTCAGTTTTTTTTTCCTTCTTATGGAATGATGCACTATGGAAATAGCTTATCAATAGTTTACCATTCAACCACCTGCATCCTAACAATTTCCTCCTTAAATACATCCTTTGTTATCATGGAAAGGAAGAAACAATGGTACAACTTTATGAAAAAGAAATTCAAAAGGATTAAAACCAGAAAAGACCAACCATATGGCAGAGTCTTCTGCAGAAGAGTTTCTTCCAAAGCATTCATTCATGAAAACTATAATCCAGACTGTAAATCTGGCAAAACAAATATGAAGTAATAATGGCAGGCCAAGATAAAAGTTGAGCAGCAAGTCAGTAAAAATGTATGCGTGCAAGAGAGATACTATATATATATAAATATACTATAGAATACCAGGAAATATGCTAAGAAGCTGGTAGATTTAAAGGATAATAATAGAAAAGAAGAAACAAAAAAAAAGTTAATTCATTGGCTTGATCTCCACTATCAAATTACCCATACCTTAAGTTACAGAACAGTATATCCAGTTGCTTGAATCAAGTGAGACTTATGTTTGAGTAGACAACTAGAAATTACCCTTTTAATCATTGCTTTCACATATAAAAGAGGAAAATGCCAAGTAGAATGATGAAAATGAAGTTTAAAACAAGATGACAAATTAAGCAATAACAAGTAACATGGCCAGCTGGAACTCATTTCAGTTGGTTCTTAAAAATAACTCAGTCATAAAAAGTTGATCTTTTTAACTAAGACATGTAAGCAATCAATAAAACCACCCTCCTTACTTGAAGATTAGAAAGTAGGCCAGGACTAAACACTAATCTTCCAAAAGTGATATGTAAAAATTATACATGTTTCTGGATTAACTTGTGCCCGAGGTTAATTAATTTGAAAGCATTATAAGATTTAACATATGGAAGAAGAACAACAACAAAAAAGAATATTTCACAGTGCCAAACTTGAAAAATATGTAGGAAACATATCCTTGGGTTTTAATAAAGCACATGACAAGCTCGTGACCCTGAAAAGCTCTTAAGAAAACTCAGAAATCACGGGACAAAGATTAATTTCTTTTATGGATAGGTTGCCAAGAATTTTCTGATATTACGTGATGTGAGAGACAGAGAGAGAGAGAGAGAGAACGAGAGAGAGAGAAAAAGAAATGACACAAAATTGGGAGAGGTCCTTTTTCTTGATGCAGTCTGGTTATAGGGTATTCTTCCCAGAGTGACTTTGCTTGGCCCCAGTGTTCAATTTTCAGTCCTAGGTAAGCATTCTGTTAGATGCCTAGTCTTTCTTTTTTTAAAAAAGAAAAATAAAAATGTGGCAGTGCTTGTAAAAAACTGTATAATGTTTCTGTTCTGTTTTACTTCTCTTTTATGTCTTGTTCTATATTTTGCCTCCTCTTCTGTAGTATGAACCCATGAAAATGCATGAAATAGTCTTTAAAACAAAATGAAAACTTCAATATATTTCTTAAACTATAAGTTAAGCAGCTGTAGCAACAGGACTGAGCTCATAGATTACACATTTGGTGGCTTAAATATTCCCTCTCAAAACCCCTCTAAATCCTCTCCCCCCCCCCTCTCTTTTGCCCATTGAAATAGCAACTCAATAGAACTTTTTGCCCCTAAGTGTCTTCTGGAGCAGGGGTCTCCAACCTTGGCAACTTTAAGCCTGGTGGACTTCAACTCCCAGAATTCCCCAGCCAGCAAAACTTTGCTGGTTGGGGAATTCTGAGAGTTGAAGTCCACCAGGCTTAAAGTTGCCAAGGTTGGAGACCCCTGTTCTGGAAAATGCCTTACCTGGCATCCTCTCCACCGAACCAATTGAATGAGAGAGACGGGGAGTATTTACCTTGTCATTACCAAAGTATTAAGCCCTTTGTCTTGGGTGATCTGTCCTTCCTCACAGGACAGATTTAATTTAAAATTAAATTTTATTTCAAAAATATAACACTGAACATAAAATACCTTTAGGTTTAAATGTTAAAACAGAGATAATCATTTTTGGAGAAGATATATTACAGAGCTGTACAGAGAAGATAAATTACAGATTCCAAGAAAAGGAGACAGTAATAATAACAAGATTTCAACATACTCCTGTATATGAAAGTTAATGCAAGAACTCTGGCAAATCACAAAGTGCTGCAGAACTGCTACCATTGGCTTTTTGGAACAGAAAGTAACCAATTGAGTAATACGTTTTATAAATAATAAATACATAAATAAATAAAATAAGATTATTATATTCATGCATGTATGAAAGGAAAAGTTACTTAGAGCAGGCAGACCAAGCAAAACGTAGGATTCCAATGTAGTTCTCACTTGAAACTTTCATATTCTTAGACTTTGGAAACGGACACTAACTCTTTTCCAATGAATATTTGGAAATCTCTTCTTCCTGGATATTCCAACATAAATAGAGGCTGGAGGAGAATAATCTTAGCTTTTCCATCCCTGACTCACAGCTTCTTTCTTCTCTCTATTCCTTGAGAGATTTACTTGCAATCATCCAAAAGAACTAAGTCAAAGTACCTCATTTCATCATTGACCAGTTTTATGTGACATAAAATGTGGAAATAAAATAAAAGCTAAAAAAATAAAAAATAAAATAGAATGTAAGATAAATTCAATGCAGCCAGCACAGGTGACACTTTCGTAGTTAAAGTAAAGCACTTTGAAACTGAGACTATTAAATTTCAGTGAAAAGACCAATGCAAGGAAACAAACAAATAAACATAGGAGTTAACACTGTTACTATTAAACTTGGAGAAGTTTAGACAAATTCAACTATTCCTAGTGAGATCCTATCAAATCTTGCTGGATATGAATGACATTTTAAGAACATTCTGGTTAATGCTAATGAGACCATTGTCTGCGACCTGTCCTTAAATACCACATTTTGATTCTTACTTTGTTACAGAGCCTCAGATTACAACATCGAACATGCGAACAAGTTAACTTCAATACTAATCTGGGCAGCCTCCTGCCCACACCCAATAATCTTTCTTGGTGACCTTAATTTACCACTTATTAATTGGACCCTAAATGAATGTACAACTGAACCTATACATGTAACCCTGTACAATACTGTAACTAATCTGGGACTTGATCAACTAGTAACTAACAACACTAGACTCAACAACTGCCTTGATCTCATCTTCTGCAACAGTTTAAATTCAATTTATGGACTACAAATAAAAGAACCATTTTCCAACAGCAACCACAGCATGATTGACTTTTGTCTCAACTTACGCCCTCTCAAAAATCATCATAATGTTGGGATTCTCAGTTATAACTTTAAAAAAGTTATACTATGATCTCATAGACAATGAACTCTCATATCTTGATTGGCAAATTCTATTCTCTGGCTGTAATACTGCTGATGACCATTACAACATTTTCTTGCATGAAGTCAAAAGAATCATGAAACTTTACGTACCACTAATATCCCACAAAACCAGAAAAAATAAACTACCAATAACAATAAGGAAATTACAATCCAGAAAAAAAATCTCTTTGGCGAAAAAACAAAACTAACTACGTAGCTAACTTCAAAAACCGCTACGAAAACTTATGACAACAAATAAAGACTGAATGCACCAATTATCACATCAAGCAAGAAGAAAACCTTCTACACACAAAATCCACCCATGCCTTCTATAATTTTGTAAACAATAAACTTAAAGACTCGAGATCCATCCCACCCCTAAAAGGACCA
>WNWU01000003.1:12847151-12869481 GCA_012654045.1 Ptyas mucosa | reverse complement strand
GAGAAGAGAAGAGAAGAGAAGAGAAGAGAAGAGAAGAGAAGAGAAGATTATTTAGAACTAATGTTTACTAATTTATTCTGGTAGAGTGGAATGTACAGCTCTTTTATAAATTTATTCTTGCTTACCTAAGCTTTAAATATTTAAGGTGGAGACTTTTACATTTCTTCTGTAATTGGAAGTCAGAAATTCTTGTTAATCTAATATAAATCATCCTGAAATCTATGGTCACCCCACATCTAATTGAAAAACAGATAATAGATGTCTGCCCTATTTTATTGTTTTATGATGCCTACATATATATTAAACAATTTTAATTTATATATTCAACCTAAACATATTTGGGTAATTGTCTAAAGGTTCTAAAAAAGATAACAAAATATATCTAAATTATGATACAATTCCCTGGGCTTATATCAGCTTAGTTTTAAAAAAAAGCATTTGTAATACAAATTGTAGAGCTAAAGGTAGGGCTGGAAGGAATACAAATTTTGTGTTTGTGTGTGTATGGAAATGATAAGTTTTAGAACTGCTTGCTTTATTACTTCAGGTAAAATACCTTATGAATAATATAATCATTGTCTGGAGTTAGTGGGTGTAAAAAGATGTGTAATCAGTGTACTGTGATACAGGAATATTAACACTTTCACACTGAGTTAATACAGGCTCTGAAATTAGTTTTACAAAAAAATCCTCAGGTCATCTAAGCCAGTGGAATATGCTGCAGCACAGATCTCAGGCCAATGTACAGGTGTTTAATTTAGCTCAGAAAGAGAAAGGGCCTACGGATCTCATTGCTTGTTTTTTTTTTTTTTAAATTTCCTATCCTGTAACCTAAGCTGAATATTTGGAGATCAGGAATGACACACTGAGGCAGAGATGTGTACAAAAATCCTTGAACTATTGCAGATATTGCAGGTTTAATAGAGAAGAGCTGAGGGAAATTACTTAAATTACAGCAAGGACATGTTTATAGGGCAGCCGCTTTCATAAATCTTTTCTCCGTCTTCCTGCCCACCCACCCCCATCCCCTGCCTCATCTATGAATATACCAAAGTCCCCTGAAGAACTGAATGGCTGGTTACATACATTAAAACAAGGGAGTATAGCAATTAATACTGCATTCTGCCACATGTATAATGCTAGTCTGTGTTCAGCTGTTCATTTTTGTTCACGTTGCTTGTACATGGCCTTTCCTATTGGTGAGAAGAATTAGTATTGAGGAGAGAAAAGAATGAAAGAATTCTTCTTGCTCTAAGATTCCTCCTGTTTTATTCATGGAGGACTTTCGTATCCCACTTTCTTTCCATATGGAATTCAAACATGTGGAGTTCCTCCTTACATAACATTGGATTTCCAATTAGTGGTGGCATTGACTGATCTAATAATAGTACCAACAATTTTCTGTTGGAATGACTATATTAGATATTTTCTGGTCCATTACACTTGGCCTAGTTCTGCCTTAAGATAGGATTACTCTCTTGCAAATTGTGCATTTTAAAATATACATGGGGCAGGTCACATGATTTAAATGCTCATCCTCTCCCAGCAGGGTTGTTGCTCCCAGCCCACGAACCGGATGCGTCATCCACTGCCAACGTCCAGTTTAGTGAGGGGAAAAAAGTCCACGTGACGCTACCATGATGACATGAGTTTGACACCCCTGCTCTAGAACAATCAAGGTGATGCAATCTGAATCATCAAATCAATCCAGAGTTCAGCTGAATCATCAATTCAAGACAATTCAGTTCCTATCATGGATTTAATTCAGGGGACTTCCATGTACAAAACTTCATCAAATGCTTTGATTGACTGAAGGGTAAGATTCAACACAATGATCTGATTCCAAAAATTGATTCAATTCTATAGTTTGATTAAATTGCCATTGAATCAAATATTTGAAGCACAAAGTCACACACAACTAAGAGAAGTAGTTGTAGATGTTAGGCAGGTGTAGATATAAAAATAGCATTTCTTTATAAAGAAAATAAAAAGCATATGGGTATGTCCTTCCTTCCTTCCTTCCTTCCTTCCTTCCTTCCTTCCTTCCTTCGTTGAAGTTTCCATTAGTAAATTTGAACAGGATATTCAACCATCAGATTACCGTGCAATAATAGGGAAACTTTTGCTGCCTAGGATAAAGCAGCAAAAGACATACCACCCACTCAAGTCAAGAGATAGAGGATTCAAAACTGGCCAAATTATTTTAGCACCTGAGGCAGAAAAATCCCACAAGCATCTCTCCCCATTTCACTGTAAAAATATAACAATTATAAATTAAACAACTATTTCCTGCCCTTTCAGGAGACCCAGGATTAGCTGCTGAGACAACCACTTCATCTTTCTTAGAAGTTGGCTTGCATTTTATGAGAACTGAATAAACTGCTGATTGTCATTCATTATTTGTATGTGTTGTTTCTCCCAATTCTCCACTCAGTTTCCAATAAACGAGATGTCTCATTTTCGTCCCTGAAAAAGATAACTCCGTAACTACCTTCCCAGAAAAGCTGAGGACTTTCTTCTCTTTGGCTCTTAAATAAGCAGAGGAAACTGAAGTTTATAAACACACTGGTGCTCGTAACATTAGAAGCACTCTGTGTGTTTGCAAGTCCCAAAACACACAGCCTCATTTGCTGCCCAATCAAACTCAGTAGTTCTAATAGTTACCTTGGCAGGTCTTGCTCTGGAGTTTAAAATTCCCGACTTACAATATATATAGTTAGTCTTAATAAATAAATGACTTGGACCATGCATTATATATATCACTCAAATCCACGAGGACACAAATTATGTATAATACATCGGCTGTGTAATTTATTTATTAAGCAAAATGTGAATTTTCCATGCTTGTGTTTGGAGGCACAGTTTGTCACACATGGCTAAATGATGTATTCTTATTAGTCCCACTCAATTACCAAGTCATCCCTCTGTGCTCTCCGTATTTGTTAATGATAGTGCCACAACGCTTGCGTCTACAATACCTGTGATTTTAGTGATTCATAACCACTCACTAAAACTGTGAAAATGATAAATTGACTGCTGTTGATTAAATGCCGCCAACACTCTGTTCCGTATATGTTTGCGGTTGGTGAGAAGTTAAAGAAATAGCGCTGCTCCAATCATTTAAATATCTAATTAAGCAGAGCTCTTGTGAGATATTTGTGGGGGGGAGAGAGCATTTGGAGAATGAATGAGCCTGGAATGTAACGGGAATTTGGGAGGGGGGTAGAGAAAGAAGAAGGCTGATTTGTCTGCAGAGATCTGCTCTGGTGTAACATTGCAGCAGGCCGTGTTCGAACAATAGGGGGAGAAATAGAAAGGAGGGTTGGAGAAAAGGGGCAGAGGGAGAGAAAAAAAGAGAGAGAAATAAAGAAGGACATTCTTTTTAGCTCACTGCACAGCTACAAATAGTTAATTTGTGGACTTCCGCCGACTGCCAAGATTAGCAGAGCAGGGAGACCCATGGCTATGCTAAAAGGCCAAGTGACAACCTCTAGAGAATGGGGCAAGCAGAGAAAGGGGTATATTTCTAGGCAAGGGAGCAAGCTTTGGAGCGCTGCCGTCTGGAAATGCTTGGCCCTAAGAAAGAGAAGGATGGAGGGGACGGAAATACCAACTTCAAACAAAGATTAATTATCTTTGTTGCTTTGGTTAATGTCTTTTCTCTCTTCCCCCACCTCCCATTATATCTCAGCTTTCCTGCCTTTAGGTTAATTCTGCTCCAAAGCTTTGGAGCTAATATAAAGCAGAAGAAGAAAAGGAGGAGGCAATAGTCCTGTATCAAAATTTTGACTTACATGTTGAAATTGACCAGCCACCTTGATTCATGGTTGCCATAATAAAGAACTACACTCATGTCAGTTTGGAGTCAAAACTCTATATTAGTTCTAGGAGAAGAGATTGAAGTCCTTAAATGAGGCTTCATGTGTGTCACGAGCAAATGGACTCCCCCTTGCCATACCTATGGTTATGGCTCATAATATCTACCACCTATTATGGTTATGAGAGCCAATAGGCTGTAAAGGTTAAGAAGTAGGACTACTAGCAGTGAGTTTACACTTAGCTACCCCCTATGAAAAATACCTTTGATCATCTCTATGTGTTCTGGTTTCCACACAATGCCCAGGAATTATATTTTAAAACTTCTTTTATTTTCTTACATTTTTATACGTGTTGTGCCTTGTGTTAGTTGGAGAGTGAAGAGGCATAACTAGCAGTGGTCTCCTTGACTGCACAAGTCAAGGAAACCCTGGGTGTACAAGAAATATTAAACAGTGACTACTGAATAGACGTATTGACTAGTCCTAAGCAACATCCAACATCTCTCAGATAAATTCATATTGTGCAGCATTTCTTGCAGATGATTACCAGAATAATTGTGTTTATCATTGGAATTGTGAAAAGATGTCAACAGGCAGCTTTGTGCTCATAGGTGGCAGTCAGATGCCCTACAACTTCTGTTCATTTTTATTTTAATTTTTTAAAAAATTTTATTTATATGCCACCCTTCTCCGGAGACTCAGGGCGGCTTACAATGCGTTGAGTGGTTAATCTTCCTATGGCTTTAGTTTCCTGTATCAAAATATTGTTCACCGTCCTTATACGTAAACAACCTAAAAACTGTAATAATAAAACCCTTTGTAGCATATTTGGAAGGATCTCCTATCTTCCATAGTTTTTTCCTGTCCCATGTCATCTGACCTAGTTGGCATGCTCCAGCTTCCAGGGATTAAATAATATCAGTACATAAGACCCAGGAAACAGGTCTTCTCTTAATGTCATCTGCCTTCTGGAACATCATCCCATCAGAAAGTCATATGCAACACACACAATCAACTGTATTTAAATGGTTTCTTAAAATCTAGTGTAGGCTTGGTCCCTGGGTTAAAGTCAGTGGTGGATCCCTTGAGAGATGTTCTGGGCTTTTTTCAAGGATAGCTGGGTTTTGTTTTGATTTTTTTTTTGAAGTTTATTTAGGATGATATAATTGTATGTTGTAACTGTGTTGCATTCTGTAAACTGTCCAGAGCCATAACAAATTAAAACAACCTATACATTTCATAACTCAATTATTCTTTTGAGGTGCAACCCAACAATCAGGTTGCCTCTTTGTTAGAACTTTTGTAGTATTCGTTGTAAGTTTCTTTAATATCAATTCAAAATGTTTTTTTCAAAGACCTGATTTGAGATAGTGGCACAGGTTTGTTTAATCTAAAAGAACGGAGGATTACAGCTTTTCATAGACTTAAATGAAAGTCTCTAAAGAAAATAAATGTTTTATATGTGACATTTAGCTCACAAAGTTGGATTCTTCAACAGACGCTGAGAATTATGTTTAGATAGTGATTTTTTTTCTTCACCATACCTCTCATTTTTCACACATAAAAATGATAAAATTATTCTGGCTCTTTATTCTTAATAGGAAAAATGAAAAAAAAATATAACAATAAGACAATTTTGGATTGCCATTTTCAAAGTCATTATAACCAATAATGACTCCAGAGATTTTTTTTTCAAATTGATTCAATTTGATTCATGGATTCATCCTGAGAATGTTTCTGTCAAACTTAGAGGATGTTTCTTCAACCGTGACAGAAAGCATCAAGATAAAACTTAAAAATTAGCAGATTTAAGAGATGGAAGAAAAATAACTCCTAAAATGAAATGTTGACCAAACAGCAATATTGCATTTGGTTCCCCAATAAAGGGAATTGTATTTATAGGTACACCATTAGTGCTTTATAATGCACATGTACTGCAATTTTTTCTTCTCCGTATTTAAGGATATTGAGGGATATAAATGTTTTGAATGAAAAAGAAAAAGAAAGAAAGTATCCAACTTCAGAATAGGAAGGGGACTTATAGAAATAGCTGGTGAGATAAACAAAAGTATGTAAGCATGTTATCTCTACCTCAGTGGGTTCCACTTACCTTTACTACCGGTTCGCAATGGGAGTGCGCTTCTGCGCATGTGCAGAACGTCCATGGTAACATTTGGGTAGGTGGGCGGAGCCTCCCACCACCATTATTACCAGTTCGCAAGACTCAGACCAAACCGGGAGCTACCCACCACTGCTCTACCCCTGCCCTCTACAATCTTCTTCAGAATTTTTATGCACTGTGGCCTATGTAAACACATACAGTAGGCATATTACAGCAGGAAACAGTGATGCATCTGTGGAAGAAATAAGTCTTCATTTATTAAACTCTATGTTACCATTTATTTCTGTATTAACAAATAACAAGCCCTAACTTTGTCACAAAAAGGATCATCATTACAGCAGAAAGTCAGCCTGACATTGACACCTGTTCATTCTTTGAAAGGTTTACTGAAGAAAACACCTTTATATATTGCCTTTGGGTTTAAAAATGTTAGTTTCTTCAGGATTGTTTTTTTTAATACATGGTGAATAATCCTCCACTGCATATGCTGGAATCTTTTCAGAATTTGACTAAATTTATTTACCTCCGTTAATACAGTTTTTTCCACATCAGTTGACAATGCGAAAGAAGATTTCTTCCGCATCATTTCATTTTGTTCAAATCATCATTCATAAAAGGGTTCTCATCGATGTATATTTTATGATCTCTTTTCACAGTTGTTTTACTTTTTCTTAATCATGAAAAAATAATTTATGCAAAAGTCCTTTTTCCTTTTTCCTTTTTTTTTTTTTTGGTGAAATATCCAAGTGAAAATATGGTGTTTAGAAAATATGTTATAGAGTTGTGTCATTTTGTGCTAAACTACTAGTCTAATTGTTTTCATTATCTTTTTTTTAAATTAGCAGCAAAAGAAGAAATGAAAATATAATTCATGTTTTCGTCACTAATTTAGAAAAATAAAACTTGATGCTTAATATTTTATTTGCCTTCTTTCAGATTATTCCCAAATTATTTAAAAGGAATGTCATCTTCCCTTACAATCTCTATTGCACAAACCAAAGCAACTAACAAAAAATCCATAAGGTTGATATCTTACTACTGTCTCTTTTCTCTTACAATATGCTATATATTCCACATATTAATTAATTAAGCTGCTTCAATTATGTTTGGTCATCTAGTTCCTATTATTCTAACTGCTATAAGAAAATTCCATATCAAATTTATTTATACATAATATATAATATATTAGAGGATAAAATCCAGCAAAATAAAGCAAGGTTAATATATTATTTTAATTAGCAAGTAAAATTAGAGTACTTTAATTCTCAGTCAGTGAAATCAATGTAACATCAAAATGCTTCACTGCAATCAATAATCAATTATTTGGGCTTATACCACAAATACATGCTTAAATATTTGACTCTTTCAATCTTCCCATTACTAGACTTTTCCTTATGCAAATGTGTTTATAGAAGGGAATTGTTTTGGCCATAAATTTGGCTATGTGTTAATTTTTGAGTAGAATATTGAACTATCTGTTTTTGAGATGACTGTCCATATGTAGAGATCCCCAGCTTTTCCAAATGAAACGC
Organism: Ptyas mucosa; assembly: GCA_012654045.1. Classification (NCBI taxonomy): domain Eukaryota; kingdom Metazoa; phylum Chordata; class Lepidosauria; order Squamata; family Colubridae; genus Ptyas; species Ptyas mucosa. Next base: position 12,862,009 of record WNWU01000003.1, on the reverse strand, counting down.
CTCAGTTAATATTTCCAAACTTTTTGTTTTTGTTTTTCTTAGAAGAAAGAAAGAAAGAAAGAAAGAAAGACACAAGTCATTTTTGTCTGGTTAATTGGCAGGAAGAATATTTCTGCCAATCCTTCTTGATAGCCTTCATTGTTTTTAAAAAAAGAGATGTTGATTTCTTTGTTCTTTATCATGTGCCTCAGCTGAGCACGTGATATGAACCCATACTTTCAGAAACCATCCTTTCTAGCAGGGGTCTCCAAACTTAGCATCTTTAAGACTTGTGACTTCAACTCCCACAATGACTCAGCCACCATGGTCTTAAAGTTGCCAAGTTTGGAGATCCCTGCTTTATAGTTGAGCAACATTGAAAAAGCCACAGCAAGTTGCTTCCTAGTAGACTTCCTCTCTGATATCAGAATCTGTTTGCCCCAAGAAAGTTGTACATTTTTAAATAAAACCCAGATTGCAAAGATATCATAGGGTTCAGCTGACATTCATTCACACAAAACCAAATGAGAGCAGCTGGGCAACCTGTTGTAGATCAGAGTGGCATGTAAGAAGGATTATAAATGGCATGCTCTTCTAGCACATTCATTTTAACATTTAGCAATAGATAGAAGGACTGCAATGAGTAATATAGTGTCCCATAATAAGAAAGATCACCAACATAGTATGCATAATTATGTATGGTGAATAGGAATGGCCCAAAGTATTACACAATGAAGGATGCATAGAAGGTATTCTTATATTTGTACCTATTGTACAACACAGGCAGTCCTCAAATTACAACAGTTCATTTAGTGACTGTTCAAAGTTACAAAGGCACTGAAAAAGTGACCTATGATCTGTTCACACTAATGTGTTTTGCAGCATATTTATGATGGTCTTAGGTTTGTGTGATCATCTTCTGTGACCTTCTGACAAGCAAAGTCAATGGGGAAGCCAGAGTCACCTAGCAACCGTGTTACTAACACTTCCACGGCTATTTGCAGATTCCTTACACTTGATGCAAAGTCCAACATGTATCAAGCCATTTATCATCAACCTCTTTGTTCTCAGATAGAAAGTCTTGTTATTTTTTAACATTCATTCCGTATTCTTCACATCAGCTTGTCTTCATTGGTTATGTGCAAGTCCAGTTCCACTAGCCTCTATTCTGGAAATATGGGATTCTTTTGGCCTATTTTATCACAGTCAGCATGATCAGACAAGCTGCAAGAACAACACAGATCAATTGTAAATAAACCCTAAGATAGAAACAGCTCTCACCTGATACAGGTAATTCTCTCCATTATTGTGTGCTACACCCCAGGTGAGCAATTCTTTGGCTCTCTAAAAATGGTAGCCACTTACCCCTTAGATAACTAGCAATAACCATTTCCTGTCCTAAAGATCTCAGAATTCCTGGATCTTCTCACTAGGACATTCTTCCCAATCAGATGGTCCAAGGAGCAATGATATGGATTAGGGATATGTTCTCCCTTGCTATGGTACCATTGGATTTCTTAGGCTTCTTACCTAAGTACATCTTACTTAAGTGCATTGATGCACTTAACAGCTGTGTCAAGAAAATTGTAAAATTCCTCTAACAACTGCCTCTCTTAGGAACAGAAATTTTTGGCTCAATTGTGGTCATAAGTCAAGGACTATTTGTATTGCTGTCTTTCTTGAATAACCACCTAATATTTTGAGAATCTAATAGCAACTTCATGCATCCATCTGCACACCTCTGCTTGTGCCATGACCCATTACGATTAGTTTTTTTTAATCCTTTAGCAAGTGGTTTTTTGAAGTCAAAATCTTCGAGACGTATCTTTTGTCAAAATCTCAAATTAAACATAATAGACATTTCAAACTTTCAAGTATAAATGAATAGGATAAAACAACATTTGTCAAAATAAAGACCCAAAGTATAAGGTGTCATAAAAATGCACCTGTCATTTTCCATAAATAAAATTAAGCAGATTTACTGTGAAACAATTTACACAGAAGTATGTAAAATGGGTGGGTGGAAGGGGAGAACCATACAAGATTCTCTAGTTGTAAAACACAGATCTGTGAAAAAAAAATATCCATTTTTATCATCAGCCACATTTTAACAGATGTCTATTTTAATGGCAAATGTATAAATAAATAAATTAATAATGCCAAACTTTCTTCCCCGCTCTACTCGCTGGGTACCTGTTTAATGTTAAAACGAAATGAGAGAAATACTGTAAGCAAAAGGAAACTGGGCTTCAGCTATATAGGAAACATATGGAACCATTAATTTTATTTTAAAATTAAAAGTTATGGCCAATAGTTTGGGTGCTCCCGTCACTAGGGAACAGACTAGATTTTCAAGAGTTAGCTGACTTCAGAAGGAAAGAAATGGTTAACTGCATAACAAAAGTTGACAGAAGGAAAACAGAAAATGGAAATGGCAGCCATTAGTCACGGCCAGATGATGAACATATTCCAGATCCTCATACTAATTGCAGTTTTCTAGTTTCCCGTGCTCTGTGCCATCAAAAGTCAACCTCCACAATATTTTCATCCCAATATTGAAATATCTGGCTCTCTTACAAGACACGGGATACCAATTACAACCCCTTTTCATGATCCTACTTTTATCAAAATGCTGTTTCAGGTCCAAGACTGAATTTCTGAAGTTTTAGGAGGAGTTATTATCATTCCAGGTAGTTTCAAGGAAAAACATGTTTTGGCTCTAGAAAATGGTTCTAGAAAAGACAGTTTCTAGTGGAAAAAGGGAGACTTTTTCCACAAGAGAAATAAGAAGGCAAGAGGAACAGAAATGGGATGGACCTAAGGGGCTTCAGCCCCCAAATTAAAAACTTTACATCAGCCCTACTGTGGAGTAAAGGATGGTGGTGTCTTATTGTCGTAGGAAAGTGGACTAGGTTTAGTCCTAGTGGAGTTCTAGTGGAGTCCTAATGGACAACCATTTAGATATGAGCCAGCAGTGTGCAGCAGCTGCCAAAAAAGCCAACACAGTTCTGGGCTGCATAAACAGAGGGGTAGAATCAAGATCACATGAAGTGTTAATACCACTTTATAATGCCTTGGTAAGGCCACACTTGGAATACTGCATTCAGGTTTGATCACCACGAGGTAAAAAAGATGTTGAGACTCTGGAAAGAGTGTAGAGAAGAGCAACAAAGATGATTAGGGGATTGGAGGCTAAAACATATGAAGAACGGTTGCAGGAACTGGGTATGTCTAGTTTAATGAAGAGAAGGACTAGGGGAGACATGATAGCAGTGTTGCAATATCTCAGGGGTTGCCACAAAGAAAAGGGAGTCAAATTATTCTTCAAAGCATCTGAGGGTAGAACAAGAAGCAATGGGTGGAAACTAATCAAGGAGAGAACCAGTTTAGAATTAAGGAGAAATTTCCTGACGTTAGAACAATTAATAAGTGGAACAACCTGCCTGCAGAAGTTGTGAATACTCCAACATTGGAAATTTTTAAGATGTTGGATAACCATTTGTCTGAAGTGGTGTAGGGTTTCCTGCCTGGGCAGGGGGTTGGTCTAGAAGTCCTCCAAGGTCCCTTCCAACTCTGCTATTCTATTCTATTCTATTCTATTCTATTCTATTCTATTCTATTCTATTCTATTCTATTCTATTCTATTCTATTCTATTCTATTCTATTCCTGAAAAACTATGGCTCTGATCTGATCTTGCATATTTGCATACCTCTACAGTTACTCAAAGGGCAAGAAAAAGGTAACAAACTCAATGGCGCTCCTTCCTATCAGGCCAGATATTACATCTCAAAGTTTAATGTGAGAGCTAAAGATGTCTATTATTTCCATCAGGCCTCAAGTGTAAACTTGTTCTAACCCACTTTCGCAGTCCTGCACATTTTTTTAAACTATCAAGTAATGTTCACACTTCAAACATATATTATTAAACAAGTGCTTTTGATCCTGCTTTCATTACTCCAGTGGGAGAACCTCTAAGAAGATTTTCTTTGAGGCCACTTCCACAAACTCTTCCCCCCCCCCTTTCTCTCTCTCTTCTGCCCGCAGTGCCATTTCATCGTCCTTAATTGCTCCCAGCCCTTTTGAGCAGATTTTCAGAGCAGGGAAAACAGCCTGCAAGGGACCGAATTCTGCCATGCTCCCAGCAAAGGATATCATACCAACTCAGATGCTTCCTGAAGGAGTCCCTCCATTTGTACAAAATAAATGTCTGCATTTGCCTCGTTTATGTGTTTCTAAATTATTTCCTCTCAAAACACACCTGTGTGAAAACATAACTTTCATATAATTATAAAGCTAAGAACTGAGCCCAAACTTTCCTCAAATGTCAGCAGATTAATCTCATTCTCATGAAAGATTATATTCCAATTGGCTGCTCTACTAGCCCTCTGGAACAGGAGTGTCAAATTCAAAGCCCACGAGCCAGATCCGGCCTGTGGGGTGCTGAAATCTGGCCCATGTGGCCAGCCTGGAAATAGCAAAGGACCGGCCTGCAGTGGCTCTGCTAGCAAAAATGGGGTGTAGGGGACCTCCTTGCATCCTGTTTTGGCTGGCAGAATGCTGCAAGATGCTGTCCAGGGCAAAAATGAGGCACAGGGGGCACGCGCAGCCCCTGCCATGCCCCATTTTGGCTGGCAGGTGCTGCAGGAGACTTCTGTCCTGTCTCCCTTCCCCCCCCCCCCCCCCCCGGCCCCCCCCACCAGAACACCAATGCTGATCCGGCCCTCGAAGAAATCCAGTTTGATACTCTGCTCTAGAAAGACTCTTCTCCTCTCTTCCCCCCTGTCCTCCTCCCTTTTTTTCTCTTCTGATTTCAGGCCCATATTCTAAGCCTTGGGAGAAGGGTGAAAGTGACAGAGAGAGAAAGAGAAAGCACAATCTCCCTTTTCCAAATAAACAAGGGCTTAGAACACAGAACATAGAAAATCATCAGAGTTGGAAGAGACCTCAAGCAGGTGACCCTAACTATTTCAGATAAATGGCTTCCCAGAATCTTCTTAAAAGCCTCCAGTGATGGAGTACCCACAACTTTTGAAGGCAAGCCGGTTGATTGTTTTCACTGTCAGGAAATGTCTCCTTAGTCCTTGGTTAGTTTCCATCCATTGCTTCTTGTCTGGTGCTTTGGAAAATAAGTTCACCTCTTCTTTGTGGTGAACTTTGTGATAGCCCCTCAAATATTGGAACACTGCTACAAATACATCTGAACAATAAACATGAGGTACTTACTTGCCTCCACCCAGTGAACAGAAGCAGAAAGATCTAGTGAATTGGCTAATTAGCTACTTCCAAATTGGATAAACCTAATCAGTAGTCCATGCATAACATCAGAGCTGATTTGGAGATTTTATCTGAATATTTTCAACACATTCTGAATCATTTTTAATATATTTGAATTGAATCAGGTTTGATAAGGTGTTCTAATCAAACCAGACTTGACTTGGTTATCCTATTAACCAATGAAGTTGGCAAAACAGAACTTTTCCCTAATGCAAAGAAAGTTTATAGTAAAATAATGCAATTAACAGTCCCTAAGGTATCGTGGTCCCCCCCCCCCCCATTTTATCTTGCAGGTGGGTCTTAGCAATGGTCTTAGGTGGCATTGCTGTTCTCAAAAGTTAAGTATGGTTAGTACCTGGTTGGTATTTGGATGAGATATCCAGTTGGGTTTCTGATGGCTTTTCTTTACATTGGAAAGTTCAAGAAACACCTGAAAGTGCTAAAGGCATCTTTACTGATTGTTTCCATTTATCTCCAGGCTACTGGGTATTTTTCATATACCTACATAGAGGAAGAGACATAAATATAAACTATTGGGTCTAGAGATTTTATATTCCTTGTTATTTCTTCAGAGGCTAATGTAAACAATGGGCCTGAGACAGGGCTGGGTTCTACCTACCTTTACTACCGGTTCGCAATGGGGCCACGCACATCCGCAGAAGCTTCTGCGCATGCACAGAAGCATTCTGATGGCGTTGGGTTCGATGGGTGGAGCCTCCCGCCAGTTTTACTATCACTTCTATAGCACCGGTCCAAACCGGGGCAACCCACCACTGGCCTGAGACATCATGAAATAATACAAAGTCTTATCTGTTGTTAATAATTGGAAATGCTACAAGTAGAGGAAATATCTCTAATATATGTATATTTTATTTTCAGTTAGGCTCTAGTATCCAGTGAAATAATTGCCATATGTTGTACTAATAAGCAGTACTTTTTTTTACAGTTTATTTTGAACATATCCTTCATTTCTCCATAATCTTAAAATATGTATTAATTTCTACTATAAACCTCTAAAGGTAGAGATATAGGTAGGTAGGCAGGCAGGCAGGCAGGCAGGCAGACAGACAGACAGACACTGAAACCTAGATACTATAAATATTTTTTAAAAAAGAATTCTTGGACCTTTACTTCTTAAATAATTAAAAGAAAATGTATGGGTCTCCTATGAAGGGAAAATTTCACTCACAATTGATTCAAACTCATAAAGCAACAAAAATACTGAAGTAAAGAAAAAACACCTCTATAATTCCAAACTGGCATTTTGCATGAAAAAGAACATTAAATAATTGCTAACAAAAATCGGTATTTATAGAAAAAAAAAAAGGTTACTTCCTGACAGAATTGGAAAGCAGGCATCTGGAGAACATTTTTTTCTCAAGCATGAAGTCAAACTAGGTTTAGTCATAATCTCCGTCTGGTCATACATTTTGATTTGAAGTATTTCCTTTAAACTGTAGTGCAAATAAAGAAGAGGAAGCAGGCTTTTGAAAAGGTAGAATCTGACTTTCTCATATAGGAGAGCAGATCCTGATCCAATGGGGAACTATGCCAAAGGGTTTTTTTTTTCAAGGGGCAAACTAGACTTTCTGGTTTTTCTTTGAAGACATTTTGCTTCTTATCCAAGAAGCTTCTTCAGCTCTGACTGGATGGTGGGAAGCTGAAGAAGCTTCTTGGATGAGAAGCAAAACGTCTTCAAAGAAAAACCAGAAAGTCCAGTTGCCTCTTTAAAAAAAGCACCTTTGGGACAACCATGACCAGGATGTCTGAGAATCTCCATAGACAATGGGGAACTAGTTGCAAACCAAACAATGAGTTAATCTAATCCACCTTTGCCATTCAATATGAAGAGCCTTGATAGCACAGTGGTCTAAAGCACCCTGTTATTAACACCAGCTGCCTGCAATTGTTGCAGGTTCGAATCTCACCAGGCTCAAGATTGACTCAGCCTTCCATCCTTTCTAAGGTAGGTAAATTGAGGACCCAGTTTGTGGGGGCAATAAGCTGACTTTGTATAAATATACAAAAGTATGAAGGCTATTGCTTAGCGCATTGTAAGCCGCCCTGAGTCTCCGGAGAAGGGCGGCATATAAATCAAATTTATATATCTATATCTATATCTATATCTATATCTATATCTATATCTATATCTATATCTATATCTATCTATATATATATATATATATATATCTCCGCTGCAGTTCTCAAAGGAGGGCTTCAGAATCCAGCCACACTTATTCAGAAATAAGGATACAGGAAAGAAAGTCTATATAGATTTCCTTTCAGGATCTTAAGCATGGAAAAATGTTTTTTTAAAAAAAACAATTTTTATTGGCGTTTTTTTTCTCCTCTCCCACCTTCACCCACATTTTTTTTTTGAACAGAGTGTTGATCGTTTCTTATCTTATACAATTAGTCAAATTCAAATACATTTTACTCAATTACAGTTTTTGCCAATGTAGTCTTCCCCTCTTTTTCTTTTTTTTTGAACATACCTCAGTATTTCTATACTTGCATACATAAACACCTTCTTCATTTATCCCTAAATTCTAACTTTACTATTTGTACATATTTATCCTCTTTTATTCTTAAACAATTCATTCTTTATCTTAATATATTTATATTTGTTTGTTCAGAGCTGCCTTTCTTTCACTTCACCTTTTTTATTGTACAGCAACCTTTCTCCTCAAACCTACCCCCTCCCTCTTCTCCTTCCAACTTTCTTTCTCCATCTTCTTCTCTACTTCCCCTTCACTTCTCCTTCTCCTCCTCTCTTCCCCCCTGTCTTACCCTCTCTCCTACTCTGGTTTCCCTTCCCTTCCTTCCTCCCTCCTCTTCCATCCCTCTCTCTCCTTCCTCCTCCCTTCCAATTCTTTCCTTCATCTCTCTCTATTGCTGTATTCATTTTCAATTTAATGTTTTCCGTTGTGGAGTCCGTGCAACCCCAATCCCTTGTCTTTTTTTTTATCGAAAAGTTTATTTCCATTTTTAAAAACCAATATTTTACATATATACATACAGAGTTATTGCAATGAACATGCACAAATATGCATATTAAAATATGTCTTTTTAATTATTAACAATATATTTCATCTTGTTCTCTTTTTTCCTTCAAATCTTTACTCAAACAATTTTCTAATCCCTTACCTTTTTTACTTTTACCAATATATTTTTCTGCTTTACTTCTTGCAAGTATAACATTTAAATCATTTTTATCATTTCAATTTCATTCCATTTTACATTCAATTTTAATCATTAAGTATATTTCTCAAAACATCTTAACACTATATTAGCATGGAAAAATGTTAAGGATGAGTCATCACACTGTAGGTAAGCCTCGATTTACAACCATTCAACAAGACAGACACAGACTTCAGAGGATAATTAAGAGCAAAAAAAACAATTATTACCAACCTGCCTTCCATTGAGGACCTGTATACTGCACCAGTCAAAAAGAGGGCTGTGAAAATACAGATCCCTCACATCCTGGACATCAACTGTTTCAACACCTACCCTCAAAACAATGCTATAGAGTACTGCACACCAGAACAACTAGACACAAGGACAGTTTTTTCCCGAACGCCATCATTCTGCTAAACAAATAATTCCCTCAACACTGTCAAACTAGTTATTAAGTCTGCATTACTATTAATCTTCTCATCGTTCCTATCACCCATCTCCTCCCACTTATGACTGTATGACTGTAACCTTGTTACTGGTATCCTTACGATTTATATTGACTGTTTCCTAGTATGATTCGATTGCTTATTTGTACCCTATGACTATCATTAATATTGATTCTTGACGAATATATCTTTTCTTTTACGTACACTGAGAGCATATGCACCAAGACAAATTCCTTGTGTGTCCAATCACACTTGGCCAATAAAGAATTCTATTCTATTCTATTCATTTAGTAACCATTTAAAGTTAACAGCACTGAAAAAAAGTGACTTAAGATAGTTTTTCACACTTAAGCTTGGCAACTGGTTCTTATTTATGATGGTTTCAGTGTCTGGGGGGCTCATGTGATCATCTTTTGCAGTCTTCTGACAAGCAAAGTCAATGGGGAAGCCAGATTCACTTCCCAAGCATGTTAGTCACTTAACAACTGCAGTGATTCACTTAACAACGGTGGTGAGAATGGTCGTAAAATGGGGCAAAATTCCCTTAACGATTGTCTTGCTTAGCAACAGACATTTTTGGCTCAATTATGGTCGTAAGTCAAAGACTCCTTGTACATTATATGCTTTTATATTGTAAGGCAGAATAATTCTATACTTTTTTTGGAAGAACAATTTATAATTTCCAAATTTCTAATCCTCATAATTGTAAACACAGAGCGAATTTTTCTTTATTCCTAGTGATGGGTTAACAGTTTTCTTTATATCTGATTCTCTTAAGTCATTTAGCAAGAAGGTATCCAAATGTCTTTCCGTATGTTAACAAAGAAGATTTCTACATAAGAATCCAACTACATACTGCAACAGGAAATCTGCAGTCCTAACTCCTCAATATTTAACCATTTTAAAACATTTAATTCCATAATAAATCCCTTTATTCTTCTGAACAAACATTAATGTAAATATAATTAAAGTATGTATTTCTTTATATATAAACAGAAACATTCTATTTCTGCAATTGCCGGGAAATCTGAGGTTATAATTTGGCTGTTGCTTTACTAATTTAATGGCATGGGCAGATCATAATAACCAGTAATAAGACCAGTTGAATAAAATAAGAGACAAAGGAATGACAGTGTCACTCTTCGTATCACTCTTTTTTCTTTTTCTTTTTTTGCAAGAGCAGGCTGGTATTTCAAAATCATTGTTTTTGTTTTCCAATTGTTTCAGGTCTACTCTTCCTAGAAATCTTTAGACTCCCATGTATCTAATGTCACAGATACAATGAGATGATCTTCTAGAATCTTTGTTCTTAGTTCAGTGAGCTGATAGTCAGAATTGCTTGTCCGTTGTCCATTGATTGGTTAATTGATTATATGTCATCCCTGTCATTGTCAACTCTTAGTGACCACATAAATATGTTTTCTCCATAATGATAGATCTCTAACCTGGTCCTTCAGCTCTTCCAACAGTTCACTTATCACTACCGTAACTGAGTGCTTCTCCATTCCTTCTACTTTGTAAGTGGGTGACCTTGGGGGAAGAAGATGAAGAGAGGCTCCCTAGGACACAATTATACAAGAGAGGTAGGAGCTCCCATTGACTTAAAAGTTAGGAAGGACTTGTCCTAATGGATCGAGGAGTTAAAAGGAGCCTTGGTAGTACAGTGGTCTAAAGCACCCTGTTATTAACACCAGCTGCCTGCAATTATTGCAGGTTCGAATCTCACCAGGCTCAAGGTTGACTCAGCCTTCCATCCTTTCTAAGGTAGGTAAATTGAGGACCCAGTTTGTGGGGGCAATAAGCTGACTTTGTATAAATATACAAAAATATAAAGGCTATTGCTTAGCGCATTGTTAGCCGCCTTGAGTCTCCGGAGAAGGGTGGCATATAAATCAAATTTAAAAAAAAAAAGTACTTTCAGACTTGCAAGAAACTGTTAATGTAGCCTTACAATAAAGTAGAATTACTTCATCTAGTCATGTTTCCTGGAAGGGCTGACAACTATGTCCACATGGTCTCAATACTACTCCCTCAAAGGTGTTATCCTCAAAGGGCATTGACGAGGATGACAGTGATTAGGATTGTCCAGCAAAGGAGGAAGAATATTCCTGGTCCACCATAGGATAATTAGTAAAATATGCGTGCTTACTTTGAGCACCGTCAAGTGAATAGATGCCTTATGCTGCCATATCCTTTCTTCTAAGTCACAATAACCTCAACCAAATCTCACAATGACCGGGACTCCAAGGCTTCATTTACAGAATGCGATCGCAGCTGGTAAATCATTTTGTTCCCTTTTTGCCAGCACCTTCACTGTGGTGGTGCCACAATGGATAATTGAGATGTGTAGATGAGCTTCTTTACTGCAAACATATGTAATTCTTTGTAAATGCATCTTATTTTTGAGAAGGTATATACAGAGGTGGGCTTCAAAAATTTTAGCAATGGGGTTCTCTGCCCAGTTGCTGGGTGGGTGTGGCCATGGTAGCAGTGGCCTAGTCAGCCTCCTGCACCATGGCGGGGAGGGAGTTTTTGCCATCCCCAGGTTCCGGAAGCTTTCCTCGAGCCTCCAGTAGGGTGAAAATAGCTTCCCCAGGCTCCGGAGGCCCTCTGGAGGCTGGAAACAGACCCATTTCCATCCTTCCCAAACTTCCAGTAGGCCCATTTTTCACCCTCCCCAAGCCCCAGAGCCGCCGCATGTGCCCTGCATCCAAAATGGGCGGTGTGGGGACTCCTGGGAGGGGAGGGGCAGGGTGGGCAGGAGTGGGATTTGGGGGTTCTCCGAACTGCACAAAATCTTCACTAGATGTTCTCCCAAACCCCTGTGAACCCTCAGCAGCCCACCCCTGGGTATATACCAGATTATGCTGTTTGTTCCCTTTGCTTAGCCAACTTATATGTTGACTGTGCTCTTTGCTAGCTACAACAAATAATAGAGAGTGTGTGTGGAGGTTTATCTCTCTGAACCAGATGTTATTTTGGTGAGAATAGGTAAATCTTAGCAGCATTATTGGCTTCTACTGTCCCAGATTAATGTCCCTGTTTATTATGGTGTTTTGACTACCACTTTCCCTACTACCTCTGTACAGGGCACTTGGGACCTGTACTTGTGGAGAAACTAGGTCATGTAAGTGGCTTAACATTTGATTTTTTTTAACTGAAGCAGCAGAAAAGCACTTGTAATCAATCAATCAGTCAATACGAAGAACATGGATTCTTCTCAAACTGCATGTCTGTTTAGCTATGAAAGTCCATTCCCAGAAATAGAGTTGGCTTAAAAATGAATTGTATGGAATGTTGCTTAGTCTACTTTTAAAACCATTTCTGATTGTCTCCAGATCTGGATGACAGGTAATTCAATACAAGAAAATAAATCTAAGTAAATATCCTTTGGCATTGTCTACAGCAGGCTCTCCCAACCTGGTGGCCTCCAGATGGCTTTAGACTACAGCTCTCAATCCATACTGTTAGGAATTTTTGGAACTGCATTCTAATACATTTGGATCAAGATGAGGAATCCTCAGTTTTTTCACCTCATATTAATGGGTTACAGTGTGGATTAGATTAGCTATGATTAATTATGGTTGCTATAGATTCATGAGATTCCATCCTGATGTCTAGAAAATGACCATTATGGCCAAAAGTAAGGAAGATGCAACACTGCAACACATGTACCATGTATGCAGTAGTGGGATTCAAATAATTTAACAAGCGGTTCACCCAGGGTCAGGTTGGCAGTCGTGGGAGGCGTGGCCCATCCCCATTATCCAGCTCTGCTGCACATGCAGGACAGGCCTCCCGCAATAGCCAATCTGACCCTGAGTGAACCAGTTGTTAAATTTCCACCATTTGCAAAAAGTCTGTTTCTGAGGGTGCTTGTCTACATGTTGGCCTCATGGCTGTTTCAACCTTCTGGACAGCTCCTTTAAGAGGTGAGGTTTCTGAGGAATGAGGAGGGGGTGTTACCATAGAGACAAGGAGTTGATGCTCCTGAGAGCTCACATAGGAAGGTGAAGAATTGGGGGAGGGGGAATGGAGGGAGAGATTCCCCCCTCCCTGTGGAGCTGCATCCAGGGGGTGTTGGTCAGTCTGCAGGAAAAAATGAGAGGGGCAAGGAATTAAGTTGGCAGCACAATCGAAGCTGGGCCCAATGTAGGGGAGACTGCAGGGTTAGTTTGGCCAGGCAAATTATTTTCCCCCCTACCCCGCCCCCCGCTATTACAGTGGATCCTGGGCGCGCTGCTATGCTGCAATGGAGAAACGGGCAATGGAGCACCTGGCATGAGGGAAGGAGGAGGAGCAGGGAGAAGAAAGGGAAAGCAGCCTTCTCCTTCCCTTGCATTGGCCATTCCGTTGCCCATTTCTCCATTGCAGCACCCAGGATCTATTTTGATAGTGGGGGGAGGAGTAATTTAGCAATCAGTTCACACGAACTGGTGCAAACTGGCTGAATCCCATCACTGCACGTATGAGAGATTCTCTATGGGCAGGCCTTTCTTGCAACTCCTTGTTCTGCCCCAGCTACGGACCCCAAAGAACGCAGCACACACAAAGTCTGTACAAACCTTAGTTTACTAAATTAAATCAGTCTTTTTCAAACAAAGGCTGTTAATTAACTTTCTTAACAGCCTACAAGAATCCAAAGAATAAATAATCGTAATCTTACAATGATTGGTAGAAAGCCCAGAAGCAATTTGCAGGAACTGATAAAAGAACTAAGATCAAGACGCGAAGGAGAGTGAACTAAGTTGTTCCCTGCAAATTGCCTCAGTCATTGTCCATCCTTAAATAAACTAAGGGAGTGGCCAATTAGCCCCAAGCCTTACTCTCGAAGAGACCTCCTTCTGAGGAGCCACTCCTGCCTTTTGGCAGCTCTGCGTGCCCGTGCATTGAGAAGAGGCTCCTCCTCTTCTTCCTCTTCACCCATGGAAGCTTCTGGAGGTTCTGAAGGCCCTGGCTGAATCCCCGCCTCTGGCACCACATCTTCTCCAGCCTCCTCATTGTCCAACTCGATTGCCAGCTGCACAGGCTACTGGCGCAGCACCACACCAGCCTCCTCACTGTCGGAATCAGTTACTAGCTGCACAGGCCGCTGACAGACCACAACACTCCTTTCTGTGTGGCAACCTTCCATTTTAGCCATAGCTTGGATCAAATTATTCTCCATTTTAGCTAGATCAGATTTTGTCATATTACCAGTCACAAAAAAGCATTGTCACAACTATGCATGGAGAAAAGGCATCAATCTAAATTGTCCTTTCAAAAACTAAGCAATGTAGCCAAATATCTTAGTATGCCCAGGGCACATCAGGGGCAGTGATGGGTACATCCAAATAAATAAAAATAAGTTGCAATACATAAATATCATCTGAATATTTAAACAAAGGTCCATTGTCCTGGGTCAAAAAATATTTGCAGAAAGGAAACTCTCAAGGTTTGAAACTTTCCATCTCAAGTATGGTTACAAACGTTCCCTCACTGAAACCTAGAGATCTACCATATCAAAGTTGACATTGATGAGTAAGAGAGTCTAAACCAATTTTCTATAAATGTCCCTTGACGTTTGGCATACATGACCAAAATCCAGTACAGAATCCCAAACAGGTGTATATTCTGTTAATTGTTAGCCTAGGTCCTTGGGGGACTTATGTTACCCTCTGAGTATCTGTTACATCCTGGGTGTATAAGGAAATGGAGTGCACGTGTGGGCATCTGATACTGTGTCTATTGAGTCAGCTTTCTCTGAGCAGCTGAATTGGATTGCATCTTTCATTTGCATTTGTTCTGTTAAATCATTATATATTTTCTTTTACATGGATTTTCTGCAGTTCAGGGGAGGAAGGAGGGAGAGGAGAGGAGAGGAGAGGAGAGGAGAGGAGAGGAGAGGAGAGGAGAGGAGAGGAGAGGAGAGGAGAAGAGAGGAGAGGAGAGGAGAAGAGAAGAGAAGAGAAGAGAAGAGAAGAGAAGAGAAGAGAAGA
>WNWU01000003.1:12783049-12840119 GCA_012654045.1 Ptyas mucosa | reverse complement strand
TATATATATATATATATATATATATATATATATATATATATATATATATATATATATATATCTGTTGTTCATCTCTTTCTCCCACACCCCTGTCCTTTTCTTTACCTGCCTTTTGCCTTAGTTTTTCCAGTTCACCTTTTTGATGCTGCTGGTGTTTAATAAATAAACAACAGGCTACAGTTTTTTTATTAGCTGGATTGAGCACCTCTGATCTGAACAAAGAAATTGATTGGGAGTGTGCCAGGTACAAACTTAACTGGTTTTTATAGTAATTTCCAAACAAAAGCTTATGAGCCTAGCAGAGAGCCATAAATAAGCTGAGCACCCAAAGCACCCCAGTCACCAAACATCCCATTAATATTGCTTACACACTTGCTTATCTATACAGCGGAACCAGCTATCAGAGCCTACACTTTTTGGTTACTCCCCAGAATTTAAAACACCCCAATTGGAGACTATTTCTTTTTTGTGCCTTCAAAACTAGTCATAAGTTTTGAAAATTGCAGTGATATCAGGGCCAGAAAAAAGTCATGCTTGAAGATGGGAAAGATTATTGCATCTGGAACATAAGTTGACAGCACTATCTGAGAAGCTGGACCCTTCAGAGATGTTGGAGACACTATGACCAGAAGTCATAGACTAAGTCAGATGAAAAAGGATAGAATACTTAAGTCTAAAACAATTCTAAGGTTGAGCTTGACAAAAATTATCCTTCAGAAAAGGAAATCTGAGACAAGTTGGACAGACATGTGTACACTCAGGAATGAACGTAATACTTCGATGTTCAAAAATTCATTAAAGTGAAATGATCAGGGAATGAAAGTTTAATGGAAGGTATGTCTCTCTATTCAGAAGACACTAAGGCAAAATAATCTGAACCTGTCTGATAATTCAATCAAGGAATTGTTAGGAGTTATTCTTTGACAATCGAAGAATTGTTCTTGTACATAATACATACCTGAACTTGGGTACAAATTAATTAAATCTAGTTTATTTTATATAACATGATTGCAAAATTGTGACTGAAAATTAGAATAGACTTTGCATTGTTACAAAAGGCTACCAAGTTAAAAGAAAAACACAATGAACCTAATTTGTGGTAACCTAGAGCTAATTTGTATGCAACCTAGAGCAAATACGATGCATGTATAATAATGATCCTTGAAAATGGCATTGAAGAGTTGGTCACAGAAATGAGTCTATCAATAAGAAGATAAAAGATGAAGTCTTAGCAATTGCTAAGACTTCACTTAGCACTGTTCATCCTTGCAGGAAATAATGGTAGTTAAATGTTATTATTGCTTTTAAAAAGTAACCCTTTTTCTCAGGGTTGCATTCAAACAAGCCAACCAACTGTTGCAAGTTATTTTTTTCAGACATTTGTACTCTTATTGCAATCAAAACAAAGAGTGGGAGAATAAGTTCATTGACTGGCACTGATTGTAGTTTTGCACCATCTCTTGACTAATAAGAGTCAAGTATTTGAGAAATTCAAAGTATACTGTGGTTATGTAGAAGGTCAACAAAAAATAAAGACATGAAGGTCTAATAACAGGGTGAGTATTGCACTAGGAATTTAAAGAAAACTCGATTATTAATAATAAATTATTTTTAAAAATTAAGTTACAGCCAGAAACAAAATGGGATTGTAGAAAGAATGCATCAAAGTCTGCTGAGAATAGTAAGGCACCTTTTGGCTGACACATAGATTATTGGAGGGACTTAACACAGCTACTTATCTGGAAAATGATTTACTAACAAAAAGTGAAGATAAATTTTGGAATGGGAGCAAACACAAACTGCCCGAGCTAAAGATATTTGGATACAACATGAAACACGGCTGTCAAACTGTACTGTGTGAAGGACACGCAAGAAAAAGGGCAAGTAAAACTGATGTACTGCTCAACTGATGAGATGGGGCCAGATGCATTGATCAAGCTACTGCTCAGGGACCACGTCCTCAGTCTGTGAGAAGCCTTGGACTTTGGAACACGAAACAACGTGTGCGCAATTTGGTGCCTGGATCTGATGAGAAGAGGACTGTTGGATACATTATCCCCATTTATCAGATTGTTTCTTTTGTGGTGCCAAATAGAGAAAGGGGTCACCTGGTGTCATACTTTCTGTCTCTTTTGTGCTGCTGTCATGTATTGTTCCACAGGCTCTGGAAAGATCTGTCCTTTTTGATAGATATAGCTGGCTACAGAGATCATGTGAATTCTTGCCTGTTGTTCAAGATTCTCCCCCTCTCTCTCTTTCTCTCTCTCTCTCATTCCCCTACATTTGCCTGCCTTTTGTCTCATTTGTGTCAGTTTAACTATTCTGAGATTTGCTGATATTTAATAAAGAAACTTCAGGCTATATCTGTTGCTTGCTGAATTGAGTGGCCTGTGTGTTCATTCTCATCTGGATATGTTACAGGGATTGACTGGGAGCGTGATGGGGGCCAACAGAACTGGAAATTACCCACCATAATTTTCCAACACATTTTTACAATATTTATCACATTAGTTCAAAGCCCATCCCAAATGAGGGGGCAAAAGTTCACGCAAGGCATCACCGTGAAGAAGCGATGAAGAACAGGAAGGACTATTCACTACCTCACCCCTGTGACTTCTTTGATGAAAATGACTTCTTCCCGATGCTGCTTTTCAATCAAGAACAAGGCATCAGCACACTACGAATAAGAAAGTGCCGTCTGTAGCTTTGTGTGTGTGTGCATGTGTGTGTGTGCGCTTAGGGAGATTTCTTGTCCTGGCAAAACATTCGAAAGAACATCCGTTATTTCCTGAAGTCACCAAATGCATTCCAGTCCGAGATTTCCCAGAACTTCAAGGAAAACTTGTGTGGGGCTGGGCTAGGGACTCTTTCATGTTCACAGGGTTAATGATAAATTTTGACAGCTTTATGACTTTTAAAAATCATTGGCTTGGAACATAAATTTTACCATTATGAAAGGCTTAATACAAAGGTTGGTGACCTACAAGTTCTCTAAGAAGGCAAGCATATGGATAGAGAAAACAATATTATCTAAATGTCAAGTCAACCTAAAAATACTTTAAAATCTAATAAATCACTTTCTTATTAGTTTGAGCTGAAAATATAAAATTACTTTGGACTTGGTTTCAGTGTTATAAAAAAAGCTAAGACAACTCAAATTAAACGATATGGCACACGGTATTTTCACTGCTGTTTTTCCTTCCCCCCCTCCGCCTCCCCCTCCCAGTTCTGTTTCAAATCAAATATAATTCTTCAATAACCACTAGGTTGTTGCCATGAGTTGATCCAAGCTATAACCTATGTCAGCTGGAGACATTTTTGCTAACCATTTCAGTCACAGAAGGGTTGATATGCTTCAAATTTTGACATCAGAGAGAATGGAAGCTTATGGCCTACATTGGCCGGTCTGGTTGAATCCTTGCCATCATAAAGGGGTTAAAAAAAAGCGGAGGACAGTGAAGAAAAAAAAGTCTACAGGGAAGTACCAGTATGTCTATAGATAGATCCATTCACTAGACCAGTTTTCTCAACCTTGGCAGCATTAAGATGTATGGACTTCAGCTCCCAGAATTCCCTAGCTATCATGCTGACTGAAGAATTCTGAGAGTTGAAGTCCACACATCATAAAGTTGCCAAGCTGAGAAGCACTAGAGGCACTCTCTCTACTTCAGGTCTTTCAACAGAAGCTGGAGAACCGTAAGTCTAAGATGCTTTAGCTCTGAATGCCCTAGTCACCAACTCAGGCAATTGAAGCAGTCAGACAAACTAGAAGGAAAATCATGGCAAAGCTGCAGGCTTAAGGCTCTGCTGAAATGCATACAGTGTCCTACAAACTCCAGACCTAATTTTGATATTTATTTTATTTATTTATTTGTCAAACATGTACAAGATAGCTGGTATAGGTATAAACATAAACATAAACAGAGGAAGTAAGTACAGATAAATGGGGACAGTAAGACAGGAACGGTAGGCACACTGGTGTGCTTATGCACACCCCCTTTATGGACCTCTTAGGAATGGGGTGAGGTCCATGGTAGACAGTTTGAGGTTGAAGCTGTGAGGGTTTGAGGCTGTAACAATGGAGTTGGGTAGAGCATTCCACGTATTGACCACTCTGTTGCTGAAGTTGTATTTTCTGCAATCAAGTCTGGAGAGGTTTATCTTGAGTTTGTATCGATTGTTTGCCCATGAATTATTGTGGTTGAAGCTGAAGAAGTCGTTGACAGGTAAGACGTTGTAGCAGACAATTTTGTGTACTATGCTTACATCGGACCACAGGTGGCGCAGTTCCATATTGTCCAAGCCCAGAATTTCAAGTCTGGTGGCATAAGGGATTCTATTGTGAGTAGGGGAGTGGAGTACTCTTCACGTGAAATACCTCTGGACCTGCTCAATTATGTTAATGTCCGATATACAGTGTGGATTCCAGGCAGATGATCTGTATTCAAGAATTGGTCTGGCAAAGTTTTTGTATACCCTTGTTATCAATACAATGTTACCGGAGAAGAAGCTTCGCAAGATTAGGTTCATAGCAGCTCCTTCTCCCAAAGAAAAAGAGAAAGCTGTATTTCCAATTAGCAGCTAATCAGAGATAAGGTCCTGTTCTGTGCAGTATAATGGCTGCATAGAGAAATTTGAAATAAGGAGGGATCACTGCTGAAGAAGGACTGTCCCAAGCCTATTCCTGTATTATCACTCCACTTGAAAAATGACCATCCTCAGACACCAGTCTGACTTTCAACTAGCTGTGTAGGTGTTAATGGAGGCTGTTTTGTCTAAGAAGGGTGTTTTAAAGAGGCTGCTTAAACAGAGTATGTGTGCTTGAGTGGTTTATGCATGTGCTATCTGTATGTCCAAGTGGAATGCGTGTATGTATATAAAATGGTTCATTTCTAAAATTGAGAGATCTATGTTTTCTTTTAACCAGGTATTATAACACCAACTATCCCCTACTATCAAAAAAGGAGACTAAATGAAATTCAAGAATTGCGAACATTTATAACAAAACCTATGAGACCCTCTAATGGTAAAAATATTCTGTTCACTGAAAGAGAAAAATTACTAAACGTCCAGCACCCTAAAAGCCTAACAAAATTCATTTGGATTTTGCCTTACGTCTCTAGAAACTCTGGGTCTCTTCTAATAAGAATAATTGCATGTGAGAATCATGGACATTTATTTTTATTAACTGGATCTGTTCCACCAAGGCTTATGATGTATCAAGATTTTGGAAAAGTGCACGACATTCATTTTATTTTAGTACTCAAGGGCTGTGGTTTAAAAAGTGACATTAAAAAGATATATTATTTGAGTAAATGAGTAAATGCACAAACTACAACAGAGGAAATAATTTGTCTTCCTGTTCAGTATACTATTAGAAGTTTTCATTTTTTAAGATGATATCTTAAAATCTGGACAAGATTATCTGAAAGCTCCATGGTTTCTGTTTTTGTGAACCAACGAAGATATTTTTCCAGCTCTCCTTTGGAGTTTTACCACCAAATCTGATAGTTGATGTTACTGTGAGCAAAAAGTCAGGACGATGATACAGTAAGAAGAAAAATGTCCTGCTGTCTTTATACCATATCTCATGGGAACAGTGCAGAAGAAACCCAGGGCCCTCCAGGGCTGCTGAATTACTGCTTCCAGCATTATTCATCAGAGGTTATGCTGGCTGACTGTTGAAAGAAATTGGATTGGAAGAGACCCAAAACAGGATCAATATGCAAAATGGCTCCTCTGAATGATGGGTTAGGGTTGCACCGTCTTTGGCAGGATTAGTTAGGCCAGATATCACAGACAATGATGCAGAAGAGAAGTCTTCAGGAAAACCTTTGGGTGACTCAAGATTTTCAGAAAGAAAAAGCCTGGAAGATTCTACGGTATACTGTTACATTTGTTTCACCCATAGCACCAATCTTTTATTTTTGTAACAGCTACTTTGCAAAAGAGCTTATCAAAAATGTCATCTGGCACGTATAGATACTAACTGTTTTTCTTAAGAACAGCATGCTCACATACCCTGGTGTTGAAAAATGGATACTCCTCAAGAATTCCTACTTGATAGTTTTTTTTATTTTTTAAGTTACACAATGAATTATCCTTTCAGTAGGAAGTTATTGGCAATAGTCAGAATTGTATTCTCCTTAAGCCTTGAAGCTACCATATTTTTTTCTCTCTCCCTCTTTATGAACTTTGCATTCACAGATGAAAAATACAGAGAACAGGAACCAAGAATGAAAGTGTCAATGTTCATGGCAACATATAAATCCAAACTGACAAAGAAGCTTCTTGAATGAGAAGCAAAATGTCTGAAAGGAAAAACAAAGAAAGTCCAGTTGTCTTTTGACAAAAAGCACCTTTGAGGCAATCATGACCTGGATGACTGTGAGAATCTTCATAGACATATAAGTCCAAAAAATAAATACTTGTCTGGAAGTAAATTCTCTCAACTACATTTTTAGTCAAAAGCCAAGGACTATTTTGGTTTCTGGCAGCACAATCTTTAATCAGAAATAAGTCCATGGAATTCCATGGAGGTTGTCTCTGGTGGGGTTATAAAACTTGCAGCTTACAGTAGTTTGGACTTCATGGGAATTTGTTATTGTAAGGCAGTTCCTTGTGGAATTGCAGGGTTATGGCTGGGCAAGCTATTCAGAAGGAATTTGTAATGGTATGTGGGAATGACCTGGGAAAACAGGAGCCTCAGACTAGGCAACGGATAACAGGCAGTGAAGAAACATCTTGGATGAGAAGCCTTCCAGGAAAAAAAGAAAGTCCAGTTGCCTTCTGAAAAAGCATGTTTGGGACAACCATGGCCTGGATGACCGACATGAGGCAGCTGAGATAAGAAGTAGCTGAGCTTGCAGAAGGATTGGGAATGTAGCAAGGCATCTCAGAAGATCCCTCCCTAGTTTTTTGGACTGTAAAGGGGATGAGGGAGAGATTTCCTTGTCAGACTTGGAAGATTCTTTAAATATATATATATATATATATATAGAGAGAGAGAGAGAGAGAGAGAGAGAGAGAGAGAGAGAGAGAGAGAGAGAGAGAGACTATATTTTATAAACAAATGTTAAAATACAAACTAACATAAAGGGGAAAAAGACAGAGTAGAGGGGAATAAAAGGTCAGATTAAAAAGAAACAAAAATACAAAACAAAAGTTGCCTCCCACATTTTTTTCAATAAAAGGCTAATAGTACAATACAATCACCACTCTTTGGTTCAAATGAATATTCAATATTCATGCATACAGACTTGAAAGATTCTGTTAATGTAACCTTGCAATAAAGGTAGAGTTAGTACCCATGTTTTCCCCAAAATAAGACCAGGTCTTATATTAATTTTTTCTCCAAAAGATGCATTATGGCTTATTTTCTGGTTATGTCTTATTTTGTGGGGAAATACAGTACTAAACGCCTCCATCTGCTGCCAATCTTAACTGGGGCTTATTTTGGGGTAGGGTTTATATTACGAGCATGCTAGGGCTTATTTTCCAGTTGGGTCTTATTTTCAGGAAAACAGGATACTTCTGTGTGTACTTCTTTTCTGGACCACCTCACAAGGCTGAGAAGAAGTTTGCAAAGTGACCAAAGAACTTCTCCAAGCCAACTGGTCAAAACTTTAGTCCAGGTATTCAGGGACATCCCCTTTATCAGGTAAGCACTGTCTGCAGGTATAGACAAGACTTCACACAGGATTAGCATCCCTTTACCCCACCAAACAGAAATGTCAGAGGATCGCTCTCCATGCTTTGCAACATGCCCTTTGAAATAATTTTGCACATCACTACTATCTGGATTAATGACAAGAGAAAACTATTGCTCATAAAAAAAAAAGATAACAATAATGCTCCACATGCTAAATCGATGTTCGCATAGGGAGAGCAACAGATAAATGGCAATTAACTATAAAAGAGCATGGCTTGTAAAAGTACTAATAGCATCATTTCACGTTGCATAATAGGAAGTCCCTTTTTGAATGGCATAGTACTTACTTAAATGGAACTGTATACATATCACGGATAGCAACATTTCAAGAGCTTTGCTTTCCTCCCCCCCACCCCCCACCACCACAAAGCAAGTCATTTTAATCAGCAACGTTGGAACACTGAGCTAAAAACACACACCAGGACCTGAAACTCAGAAAGACAAAATGAAACAAAAGAAGTCCACGGCACTTTTCATTTGTATGCTGCAACCCAGCAGCCCCCAAACTATTATCAGACACCAAATAATGGTACTGTATAAATTAAAACATTTGTCTTGCAAGCTGCCTGTTAAACAAGATGGGAATGCAGGCATGGTAATAATAAACCTATCAATCACACATATCGTCAAGTGCAAACTGGCTTTGTCAATACAGTAATTCAGCCATGAATGGAAACGAAGTTGTCCCATGTGAGCCATTCCAAAACTTCCATGCTTTCCTTTATATTGTCTCTACTGTAGGGACATTTTTTCCCAGATTTGCTTTAGGGACTTCTGCCAGTTTACTTTTGCATCGTGTGTTGTGTTCCTCTAACGATGGCCTTGTCTCCAAACCTAGAGCTGCCAGACTTGAGCTGCATAAAATCCAGAAGTTTGTTTGTTAGTAACAAAGAGATTTAGGAAACACTCTATGCTGCCATTTAGTAATAAACTACAGCAGGGGTCTCCAAACTTGGCAAATTTAAGACTTGTGGACTTCAACTCCCAGAATTCCTCATTAAGCATCTTCAATGTTTTTGTAGGGGGAAGCATGGCTGGTTGGGGAATTCTGGGAGTTGAAGTCCACAAGTCTTAAAGTTACCAAGTTTGGAGATCTCTGATCTAAAGTTAAGCAATATGGATCTAATACCTCTACCAAGATACATTTACTCTTGTACACTGCTGCCTCAAACAAATCACTTGGTGGTACCAGCAGCACACAAAATCCCCACAGAGTCAGAAATCTCCATTTTGAAAGTACAGAATTCTCACCCTTTCCAGGTATTGCCTCTTTTCCCAGTACTAACAAGATTTCATGAGATCATTAGTCTCGAGTCCACTGCTTAGGCTGGAAACAATAGGTATGATTTGATCATTTGGGGGTGGGGGGGGATCATTGAGAAGGTGTATATTATGATGCCAGTCTTTGGCAATAAGTTATATAATGGATACGGTTGCTTTTTTAGCAAATGTTTTTCTACAGCTTTTTCCTGGAAAACCTAGTAAGCAAAAGAAGGTTAACTTATCGGATTTAGGCATTCCTATAAAAGCTTTTGGAAGGGACCTTTTAGGTCTTCTAGTCCAACTCCCTGCTCAAGCAGGAGACTCTATACCTGTGATGGTGAACGCATGTTCACCAGGGCGCATGTGCATGTCAGCCAGCTGATTTTCGGGCCTCCTGGGCCCACCAGAAGTAGGGAAACTGGCTGTTTCCTACCTCTGGAGGGCCTGGGGGGTAGGGAAGGCCTGTTTTTTGCTCTCCCCAGGCTCTAGAGCCTCTCTAGGAGCCTGGAGAGGGTGAAAACAGCCTTCCCCACCCCCACCCCCGGAGGTCCTATGGAGAGAGCAAAAAACAGGCCTACCTGGCCCACCAGGCCATCACATTCCAAAACCAGGGGGAGCATGGGGGGAGCATGCGCATGTGTGGGGGCGGGGCGCATAGAATTATGGGTGAGCGCAGAATTATGGGTGTAACACTCCCCATGGTTTTGGCATGTGATGGCAAAAAGGTTAACCATCACTTCCCTATACCATTTCAGACAAATGGCTGTCCAGTGTCCTCATAAAAGCCTCCAGTGATGGTGCACCCACAACTTCTGAAGGCAAGCAGTTCCCCTGGTTAAATGTTCTCACTGTCAGAAAATTTGATCAAAATGGTCAATTTAGCCATCTCTGCTAACTCCATCAACTTTTGCAGCCATTCGTCCATTGTGGGGATCAAAATATCCTTCCATTTTTGTGCATAAAGTAGCCTTGCTGCTATCAATATACATATAACATCAATGTTCCAAATTTTTTCCCCAACTCTTTTTCCATTTAACCCGCAAAAAAAGTTTCTGGTTTTTATCTTTATGTTCACTTTAAGAATTTTCTCCATTAGAATATGACACTTACTCCAATATTTCTTTGCTTTAACACATGTCTACCATAACTGATAACATGCCCCTTCTTTAGATTTACATTTCCAACATTCATTTGAAATACTTTTATACATTCTGGATAACTTGTCTGGTGTTAAATACCAGTGCTTATCACTGGTAGATAATTGGATTTCTTTTGGATATGGGTTTAGTACTATTTTAGAAGTGCATTTGATCTGTTTTCAAAAGAACTCTGAACAACAGATGACATATGTTGAAAGATTTGCACCATAAGGCAAATCTTCCAGTTCAGAGAGTAGATGCCCTTTCGTGGTTCCACCAAAATCAGCTGCCCTTCTAGGTTATCTGCTTTACTATTTGCATCATTATTTGTAGCTTAAAATGTTTTGGTTCCAAACGTTCTTCCATTTTCCTGAACTGGATGTCAGCATGCATGGGAGATGAGATCTGATGTGGTAAGGAAGCTCTTATAGCTGACTGTCAGTTCTCCTGCTAGGACAACAAATGAATTCTGGCTTTAAGTATGGCAAGGCTGCAGCCTGCTGGATTCCTGTGGTTCAATGATGGTCTATAAGACATACTTTAAAAGTTTCTTGTTTAGGGCATAAAACAAGATATGTCAGAAAAGAATCCCATAAAATCTCCCAGTCATCTATCTATTTTAGGGAGCAAAGCATTAGAAAAAGTAATTGCTTTCTGTAAATTTTCAAAAAGATTTTCTAGACTTGTATTGAAAATTGAGGTATCTTAAAAGGGGGGGGGGGGGGTTAGCAAGTTGACCCCCCAAAATAATGTAGCTTTTTTAAAAAAGACTTTTTTATTAGTATGGGCTATGTCTTATCTTATGATTAATATTTTAAAAATGAAGTAAGATGCATCTGCTTCAAACTCAAAAGAGGAAGCAAATTCTACCTTGAATGTCAGTCCCTATTATAGAAGACAGCCTATACTTTAGCAGTTATACATTTCCCTGTGGATCTCCTAGATTTGAAGTTTTCCCCTATAAATGGAGAGTGCTATTATTACTGTACTTCTTCCATTTCTTTGTGTATCCAAAGCAGATGTACGCATTAACACCCTGCCACACCTTGCAGATGGTCAGGCAAAACTCCTGCTACCCGTTTTAAGAAAAGTTTAAATTTAGAAAGGTGAGAATATTCACAAATCTTAAAAGAAAAATTACTGGCTGGCAAAGCATTCTCCCTCCCACCCTTGACAATACTTTCCTTCATAATGTAGGATGGTCTCCCATCTATTTTACCTGTCAAACTTAGAATAGGCTGTTTATAGTTGTCTCATTTTAAGAGGAATTAGTAAAAACTTGCCATTCAAAAGACAGGGGTGAAAAAGTTTAGTGTTCCTTTAAACACTGCTCTACAACTTTTTTTTTCAAGTTGAGAGCTACATCTACTTCTTGAATGATCAGTGGGAGATGGGGGTGCATTCTCCAAATGCGATTGGAAGGATGGCCAAGAATTAGATGTGGCCAGAACAAAAAAAAAAAAGTATCATTTCAGCTGAAATGAAATAGGCTTGATGTGACTCCTTTTGTACATTAAACGGTTTCCTTTATGTTGCATAAGACTTTCAGTTTGATGATAGAATTTGCAGATCCAGCAGCTTTCTCTTCCCCGATGTCTCTGCAAACAATGAGAACAGCTGTCATGTCGAGCAGATGTTACTGTGGTGTCTAGGATGAAAGACGGCATGGCTCCATCCGTAAACCTGTACTTTATCCCTTCTTAAATTCATCTCTGAACACCTGACCAGGGAATCTTTATTTAGCAAACTGCATGTGGGCACTTGATGGAGGCAGAACCATGTATTGCAGTATCTACAAGTTGAATCGTGGTAACTAGACCAAACTTTGTTAATCTGAGATTGACATGTTAATCTGCTTGTCATTCAAGCAACTTCATCTGTCAGAATAAAATTAGGCAGAGAATCAGAGAGTCATTGGAATGTACCAACTCTTGCCACACCAACTTCATGATAGAGCAAGGGTCTGCAACCTTAAATACTCAAAGAGCCATTTGGACCTGTTTCCCACAGAAAAAAAAACACCAGGAACCACAAAACCTGGGTAGTCATGTCCAACTCGATGTCACTCACTTCCACCAGTCGCATGACCACCCTTAGCCACGCCTACCTAGCCAGTCATTAGGGCAGAGAACCGGTTGTTAAAAAACACCAGGAACCACAAAATCCTTTTGACATATCTCTCCCTCTCTCCCTCCCTCCCTCTCTGTATCTCTCTATGTCTCTCTTTCTTCCCCTCTCTTTGTATCTCTCTGTATCTCTCTATGTCTCTCTCTCTTCCCCTCTCTTTGTATCTCTCTGTATCTCTCTGTCTCTGCCCTGGCCGCTTCTCCATCCCCCGCCGTCGCCCTTACCTTCTCAAGCCAGGCGAGGAGTGACTGGGAGGGGAGGGCGAGGGGCAGGGCCAGCCAGTGGTGGGATCACCTGACAGGGAGCCACAGCAGAGGACCCAAAGAGCCACTTGCGGCTCCAGAGCTGCAGGTTGCTGACCCCTGGGCTAGAGTGTTCATACATCCCAACGACTCTCTGATTCCCTGCCTAACTAATTTTGCTCTGACTGATGAAGTTGCTTGGATGAGCAACAAAACGTCTCAGATTAACAAAATGTGGTCCAGTTGCCATGATTCAATCTTTAGACACCTTTGGATTGAGTCTTCGTTGACATATATATGTATTGCTGTGGTTTGTTGCTTGGTGGTAGGGCTGTCTGGGAAAAGGGGATGTAAAAAAAATCAAGATGGCTGCTGCTTCTACACAATCAAAGTCCTGGCATATACAAAGGGAGCAGAGATTTGATTGTGTGGGAGGGGAAGACATCTAGATGTTTTTATCTCCCCTGCAGATGGCACCACTTGATGACAGGTGTAAACAAAGATGAGCCACCCACTATTCCAGGAAGATTGGATGAGACTGACAAGAATTAAGGCGTACTGATGTTCAAAATCTGACCCGACCCCCTTTAAAAAGAAA
The DNA here is from genome assembly GCA_012654045.1 of Ptyas mucosa. Lineage (NCBI taxonomy): Eukaryota > Metazoa > Chordata > Lepidosauria > Squamata > Colubridae > Ptyas > Ptyas mucosa. The sequence continues at coordinate 12,827,039 of WNWU01000003.1, read as the reverse complement.
TTTAGGGCTCAGGAAGGCCTCTGCAAATGGTTGCTTGAAGGGAAACCTGGTATTTATCCCCAGGGCAAAATAAAAATTTACCCTCATTTGTCTCTTCAGTGTATATTGCTATCACCCTAACATAGCAATGCTTATGCATATGAAAATATATGCACCGTGAAGGAATTTCTGCTAAATTACTTTGATATGAACCCATAACATAAGGTCCTCTGGGCACAGTAAGGGATTCTTGTAGGCTTTTGTCACTTGAGATTAAACTGACATCTTTGTTGAATAATCTCAGCTCTCTTGGGTTGTTTTTCCTTTCTAAATCACAAGGAATTTCAAGGCCGATAATACTTTAGGAAACTGTTTCCTTTTTCACCCGGCATCTTCTCCGACTGTTGTAGGCTGGAGATGAAACGTTGGGCTCCACCTTCGTTGGGTCATCTCCAGGTCAGCAGATTAGAGAAATCTGCAGAAGAATGAAGAGCCTGTTCTCCAACTGCAGGGCAACTGGCAGCCCGGTTATTAATCTGTCTGATGGCCGCATCTGAACAATGATAGCCATCTGTCAGAAAGGAGCAGGGTGGGCCTCATTAACACACCACTCACCTGCCCTAAGCTACAACTTTCTTATAATAATATCTATCATTCACCTCCAAGGTGTTGCTTCCTTTTTTTTTCTTTTTCACTACATGAAATAACAGACACTCCATTTCCTGTCTCCCACTTGTATAGGCAGACAACTGAACTGGCCTCAGAGAGAGAGAGAGAGAGACAGACCTTTTGCAAAAGGATAAAGAGAGAGAGACAGACAGAGACAGAGAGAGAGAGAGAGAGATCCCAAACAGACATATCTACCACTCTGCCCTTTTTGGGGATTTGACTTAGCAGAAAATGTTGGATGGGTATTGAGAGGGGAGCTATGTGGGAAAACGGGGCTTCTTATTTCACGCAGCCTCCACACCAACATCAAGTCAGATGATAATTTTTTCAAAGGAGAATTGTGCCCCCCTACATAGGCACGAACAGAAGTGGGGGAAATGCAGTCCCTCTTTTTTCCTTTAAAAGAAGAAATACGAATCCAACCAAACTCACGGGAGGGGGGGGGGCAGTCGAAGCATAACGAAACCCGTGTCTGCTTTAATTCTCATTTATCTAGAGACAGAGAGAGAACACAAGAGATAAAGAGCCAAATGATTATAGGACTCTGCAGCAAGGCAGAGATGGAAATGAGTCAGATTGCTTTTGGTTTTGTGCGTTAACTGGTTTGTTTGTTGTTTGTTTGTTGTTGTTTTTTACTAAATATTCTTCTGCTCTGCACATGCAACCTATTTAAGATCCATGAGTACTTTAAAAGCCGCCCAGCCAATTCCACACAGTAATTAAGTGGCTATTGTTCCAATGTCACAATGATTCCACTATTGGAATTTTTTTTATTTTATTTTATTTTAAATGCACAGCTATGAGTCATGGGCTGGGTGCCACAGCCAAAAACTAAAAAATCTTCTCTAACTGAAAGATAAAGGGAGGGTTATGCTATTAATTTAAGAGGATATGTATTCTTTACCCATTGCTGGAAGTGACGACAGCACTTCCTAGCAGTTGCCGTATAATGTAATGTCAACATCTCGTGATCATTACCTGTTCATGCAGAAAAGGCAAACTCCAACGAGCCATAGAAATGCTACATTTCGTTTGCTCCTATATTTCTGTACTGATATGGTGGAAATGGAAGTGTTTGCCAAGCATATAGTGTCGGTGAGATGCTTTTCCACTGGAAAAAGGTATCAGAGCTGCATAAATATAGTGTGTATATGTGAGTGCACAATGGTACACAAACAAAACGGAGTGGGAATACTGTTACAGTATATAAATAATGCCAGAGTTCTTCTGAGATCTGGCTGAAATGCTAAATAACCATCAGGTTTTTCACTCACCCACCCACAAGTCCCGATCCTGGCCTACAGAAGCCATGGGTGAAACTTGGCGTCTTCTACACACAGAGTAGATGCTGTATCACTGAGTCTGTTTCTGTGCAGAAGTGCCATTTCAGCCACATCGTAGGATGCTATTACTACAATTTATATCAGCTCACTCAGTCCTGCCTTACAGGCAATCCTTGATTTACAAGTATTTGTTTAATGATGGTTCAAAAGTACAATGGCCTAGGTAAAAGAGATTATGATCTGTCTTCAAATTTACAGCCATCACACTACCCATGCTGTTACATGATCACAATTCAGGCGCTTGAAAATCACGAATGAACGAGAACATATGTGTCCCAGGATAATGTTGCATACACATTCAATTTTGCAGCTACTAAGCTTGTTGGACGAGCAGGCACAAAAACAGCCAGGGAAGTGATTGAAGCCTTGGAAACAGGCTATCTCATCAGTCAATAGGAGTGCTGATTTACCACTAGCCTATCAAGTACTTAGAAGGTGAGGCTGGGCAGCACAAACAAACAACAGCTAATGACTTAAAAGCCAGCTATCAACACACCCCAATCAACATCTAAAAAGCCACATACAACAGGCACTATAAATACCACACAGAGAACATCACACACTCTGTTAGAGAGAAGATCCCTGAAGATGGGCACCAGCACGAGTCCAAAAGCTCGGAAAACAAAACCTCTGGTCCCGGTGACCGACCCAGGTTGGATCCTTCAACTTGAAAATCAGCTTGCATTTATGTAGCTCCTGCGGTTAGGTGATCACAATTTGTGACCTTCCCAGCTGATTTCTAACAAGCAAGGTCAATCGGGGAAGCCAGCTTCACTTAATGACTTCATGATTCACTTAATAACATGGTGATTCATTTATTGACCCATAGTAAAAATGATCGTAAAAATCAGGGCATCACATAATGACTCACTTAACTATCGCGCTACTTAGCAACCAAAACTGTAGTCTCAATTTTGGTCCTAAGTTGAGGACTATCTGTAGTCAGGCTCAATGTTTTCATCAAAGGTGGAGCCTCCTTTTACCAGCAATAAACGTTACTACAAAAGCTGTGGAATTTTGGTACATCAAGTTATGATAGGAAAACTCTGTAATCATTGGAGGCGATGCCAGACTTACTTTCACTTCCAACTCAAAAGAAGAATGGAAGTCACTTATTTATATCTTTGTTTTGTTTTGTTTCCTTCTTTGTTCTTTTTCTTTCATTCCTATTTCCTCATCACTTTTATTTTTATTTTTTATTTTTCTTTTCTTTATATTTCTATTGTTTTTATCCTGTAAAAAGCCTTTTAATAAACATTTCTTTGCTTTCATTTTTCTTTTAATTTGATTTTTTTATCCTGTATAAAACTTTTTAAATAAGAATTAACTTTACAAAAAGATTAGGTAAAAGCAATCAGCTATAATGCCATTATTACAAACTCAACCAAGAATCTGTGCTTCCACTCCCTTTTTAAAATAAATAAATAAAAAGAGAAGAAATATTCTGTGTTTTGGTATGAACTGAGAGGATAGCATGGGGCACTCCATACCCCATAGCATCTCCAGTTGTGCCTGGGAAAAAAAAAATCTGTTTTAAACCTGGTTAGTTATTCAGCCCTGACGTATTGGCTGGGACACCTCTGTTTTCATCTATTGCCCAGAAACAGAAAGCTATAATTGGATGTCAGTTCTCTATGAACACTATAGACTCACAAACTAGTAAAGGTGTCCATTCCTGTAACTTCCTGGTATAGTGAAATACCTGAACCACCCCAGTCAATCTAATCTGCATTTTAATTGGAGTTTCTTAGTGGAAAGGCATTTGGAAATGCCTGACCCATGAAATCAATGTATAAAAACATTCTCTTTTGTAAGGCTGTGCAAAGCTCTGGAAAGAGGTATTTTGTGACATGCAGCTAAAGTCTTTCTCTTTGGATGATTACAGCAGCGGTGTATTTGCAAAATTCATATGGCATAGCCTTTGCAATGGTCTTTCTTGGTTAGAAGTCCCTACCTGTAGCTCATATTGATAAGACATGGCAAACATTTAAGTGCTCCAAGAAAAATGCATGCAGCATTTGGTCAAATCCTATTCAGGCATGGCACAACTAGAAAGCAACACTAATAAACAAGGGTAACATTAGAGGGGGGGAAAACCTGAAAGTTGCACAGATCTACTGGTTTCTCAAGACATTCTTTTTTCTAACAAAAATGGTATTTTCTCAGTAATCCCTGGGAGTGACTGATCTGTCTATATTTATTTTATTTCTTTAGTGTATGGTAGACCTGCCTATAAATGGGCACCTCTGGGCAGCAAACAGTCCAAACTTTTAATTAAAATCAAAATGTCTTTTTGGCCCAGGAAAGTGGTCTAGTTAAACCAGGGGATCAGACAATGGGCATTGATCCTTGATTTACTCTGGATATCATTTATTCAAATCATGCAAAATCAAATAACAAAGATAACAATAAAAACAATAGTCGTAGGTCCAGAATCAATAAATCCTACATTACATCTTCTTGTTATTTGGGGTCGAGTAGCTTTGTGACATGAAAGAGAGAGAGAGCAACGTATGAGGTTTTTCAGTCTGAATAGCCAAGCCTCCATCCAGTATGTCTAACTATAACTGAGTACAGCTAGATATATCAAGCATCAAAAGACACCTGACATAAATCCTTTTCTTTTTCCCCCCCCCTGCTCAATCTGTTTGTGTTATGTGGACAGGAGTTCTTCGATGCACAGTCCTTAATTAAGAAAAGGCCAACTCTTAGCTTGCTCCCCCCCTCTCCACCCCATTTTCCCTGGACTTCCGATCTTCTTTGACAAAATTGTCATTCGTATGCTCTCAGTGAACTCTGTCTAAGCCCCATCTAGTAAGACACCTTTGACCTTTCCTTCAACTTTCAATATATTGTTTAAATCATTCTCCTCTCTGGAGCCCCTGTTTCTTCCATTGTTGGCTTGTAAAAAAAAATACCTGTTGGAAAAAGAGTTTGCCGGTGCTGGCATTCCATCTACATTTCCTGCATGCAATGACAAGATAGAAGTGGAAATATAATATGGTAGCCAAGGGAAACTGTCTTTCACCCTAAGAAATTATCTGCAAAGATGTTAAGATTTGTTTCGTATTCGATGCATGTAAAGGTTTCAGAATAGCTTGCATTTATTTTATTTTTTTTAACAAGATAAACAAAAGCTACTTCTGAAGCTGGTGCTTTCGAATATTTTTAGCCCATCTTTTTTGTCAGAAGAACCCCCACTAATGATAAAAACAAACAGCCAATAGTGTAAGAGCCATGATTCATGAAGCATAAAGAGACACATTTGCCTGCATGGGTAATTTGGTCCTAAACAAAGAGTTCGGTTCCACAACTGTGAAGGCCCTAATTTTTGTGACATAGATGACTGGCATAGAAAGAAGATCCTCTGAAGCACATCTAAAAGCGAGTATAGGATGCCAGGTATGCTTTTCTCACTGTACCAGGAGCCTTTCCTAACAAACTGTGACAACTTTTATTAAAGAGAAATGCACACACAAATAATGAAAGTGTAATTTTTAAAGTGGCATTAATATTGGTTTAATTTGCTAAGTGTTGTTTATTTTTTACATTTGCCTCTCTTTTCTTAATTTAGGATTGTGCACCGTTAAATTGGTGACATACAGAGTTTGCTATTCCAAATATGGTCATTTATTATTATATGAGGAATTAGATCGGTGTTCTGCCTACATAAGGTTCAGAGCAGTCTTTCTCAACTTCAGTGATTAAAATGTGTGGACTTCAACTCTCAGCATTCCCCAGCCAGCATTGCCTATCTTAAAAGTTACTGAGGTCAGGAAATATTGGTTTAGAATGCGGGTGTTACGTGAAGTATTGTGACTTATCGCTGCATTTTTAGCCTTTGTGGAGCCGGGATGGGCCATGGGCCACCAGTTTGACAGGCCTGATTTACAGTTAAGAATTGACCAAAAGTGGTCCTGAGAACTATTTAGTGGTCCTGATGACCATTTGGCAATTCTGGCACCAAAGTTTCAGTACCAGTGGTTGGGGAACAGCACTTAGAAATAATCTTGCCTTTTTGCATACAGATTTGCAATGGCCAGATAGTGATCTTTGTGGATAATAGTGTGCTAGAAAAGCAGAGCTCTTGTTAAATCCTCATAGTTCTAATGTAGAAAGAAGTGGAAGTATTTCAGAACAATTCATAAATGCTGATACAATTTCATCTTAAAAATAGGTCAATGTTCTATTAGATAAAACAACCATAAAATCTCTTTCCTTACTGTCTGCTTTAAACGCGCAGGAAAGATATAATAGATTTTTTTAAAGAAATTGACAGAAATGGTCTGTTTGAGCTTATGTTACAATAACTATTCAAAAACAGCTGCCATTTTGTGGTTTTGTGTTATTTGTATTATTTCATTTACAAATTCATTTTAACTCATTCCTCTTATTTATTTATTAGTTCAATTTATATGCCGCCTTTCTCCAGAGACTCAGGGCGGAGTCCTGAGACACCGAACACTTAAGGCAGACATTATTAGAATCACTAGTGAAAAGATCTGAAATCTCTTCTTTCCACCATGATAATAAAAGACAATAGCTGTATCTAGAAAGACATTGTAACATGCAATGCATTTTTTGTCTAGAAATAATTATATTATGTAGAAGGAGGGGGGGAGAAAAAGGAGTACCTATTGCCATGGTTGAAGATTTTAAAAAATTAGGAAGAGAGACTTCTACAATCAGCACAGATGGCCAATTTTTTGCTTCTTGATTTAGACCCAGCCACATTGTTTATAGTTCCAGAATCTCAATTAAAAATGATAAAATAAATATTATAAAATATATTATAAATAATATAACCTGCCCTTAGTACCACTACTCTGAGGAAATTAACTGGGGTGGAGTGAGGGACACAGGTGGTTGGATTTCTACCCCAGAGTTTTCCCAAATGAAAAACCACTCTTGTCCTTAAAATCCTCCAGATTACTTTTGAGTAGTTAATTCCTTTCAATCCAATCAAATGCAATGGATTGGGGGAGGGGGGATAGAGTAGGAGTAAAGAGATGAAACCCCTGTCCCAATATACATCAGCTTGAATTCCCAGAACACAGGTGCAACAAGCGAACAAGGATGATCAACATCTTGCCATAATCAGCCTACCAATCAGGAGAAACATATTGCAATTTTTTTTCCCCAACAAAGATAAAACATATTGAATACTGAATGGAAAAAAGACAGATGTTCTGCAAAGCAAAACAGCTTGCATCTTCTACCACTTCTAGTGCATTCCATCAATAAAGAAAAGATTACAGATTAACAGCTAGCTACACTTAAGAGACTGAATTAAATCTGGTCAATTTAGAATCCACCTTCCCCAACCATTTTATTTGGCTAAATTCTCCCTTTGTCCGGTTTCCTTGGATGTTTTGTACTTTGCATCTTTTGTGCTTCCCCTATAGTTGAGGGGTGTGTGTGTGTGTGTGAGTGAGAGAGAGAGAGAGAGAGAGAGGGAGGGAGGGAGGGAGAGAGGGAGAGAGAGAGAGCACACACATACAAACCACATAGTATGAGGTTTTCCAAACGGATGCCGACAAGTGAATACACGGCTATTGCTCTGTCAAATGTGACTCAGTGGGAAAGCTATTGGGTTTATAGAAGAGGCAAACATTTCAGGCACGCCATTCTGAGGTAATGAAGCATGGCAACCAAATATACCTGTGCAACATTTGATAAAGATGAGCTGACATGCCAGTCCAAATAGGTTCTTTTGTGCATCTGCACGTGTCTGCCATCATTGTTTTCATCTGAAAACGGGCAGGTACCAATAGCAGTTGCAGCTGGCAGGATCCAACAGGGGGGGGGGAAGAGCAATGCCGCACCATTCAGTTATTTTACCTCTGGCCTCCATTTCACGCCCTTATTTTAATTTTTATGTGTTTCTCTTCCGTGCGAAGAAAAAAAGACCAAGTTGTATTTTTCCGTCTCATTCTCGCCTTCTAATTCTTTGCAGAGAGCTAAAGAACAAGATAATAGGAAAATCCCAGGTAGATTATGCTTTGAATCTCTAACTGAAAATGCTTCTGGGCAAGGCCAGGGTGGGGAGAAAGACTAGACAGTGGAAGAAGGGTAAAGTCATTACTGCTGTTTGATTAATGTAAGACACAATTAACAACTACAGAAACACAATACTACACCAGGTAATCCGAAAGCAAGATTGCACTGGGTGCATTTGTTTGCCGAAATAGAATGTATCACTTCTATTCTTTGGAGTAATGAAAGTTGCTACTGAGGAGGTAGGATAAGAGAGGCTTTGTGCTGTATGCAGAAAAAGAAGAACGTTGAAAATTCAGAACCTGCTGCATTTACATATGTGTTTTGGCACATCTACCACAGAAAATATTTTCAGTCTTCAGACAGCCTTCACATATACACCTAAAGCCTGAATCATCTTTCTACAAATTACAATCTCTGGAATTATTATAATGTCTGTAATAATGCCAGCAAGGGAAGAAAACTATACTTTGTGGAGTTCGCAGTGTTCTGACAACAGACATCTCTAGGCGCTTGCCATACCCTAAATAAATAAATCTCTTGGCAGAATCTTTTCTGTCTGTTTGTCTTAGGATAGGAGACTGTGTGGTGCAGGCGAAGGGCCAGCTTTTACAATTACATCTATTTTTTGGGAGTACATTGGGTGTGGACATTCATGAGAAAAGGTAACTGAAGTGACATCATGGGTCTTATGGCATCACTGAACTAACAAAGCAAAATGGTGTGTGATCTTTCTACAATGATGTTCTGATGCACCTGACATCATTACAGTTTCTACCAGATTCCTATGGGAACTGAGCAGGGGTGGGTTCTACTTACCTTTACTACCAGTTTGTAGCAGGGCTGCACGCTCTTCTGCGCATGTACAGAAGCGTTTTGATGACATCGGGGTCAGTGGGCGGAGCCTCCCACCAGTTTTACTTCCAGTTCTATAGAACTGGTATGAACCAGGGGCAACCCACCACTGGAACTGAGTTAACGGAATAACAGTGTTGGAAGGGACCTTGGAGGTCTTCTAGTCCATCCCTCTGCTCAGGCAGGAAACCCTATATCACTTCATACAAATGGTTGTCCAGTCTCTTCTTAAAAACTTCCAGTGTTGGAGCATTCACAACTCCTGGAGGCAAGTCGTTCCACTGATTAATTGTTCTGACTGTCAGGAAATTTCTCCTTAGTTCTAACTTGCTTCTTGCTTAAATTTGTAAAATAAAATAGGTAACTGTCTGGAGCCCAGGGCTTTGTTTTAAAATGTATTCTGCTACACACAAAAGTGTGATATTAGGACAATTCTCTCCCAGCCCAACTTACCTCACAGGGTTGTTATTGTGGGGGGGAAAGGAGGAGAGGAGGGGGGAGGATTAGGTATGTTGTCTGCCTTATTTATAAAAATATTAAGGTCGGGATAAAATAAACCTTAAAAACAGGACTATGGGAGACTACATATACAATAGAAGACCAGGCTATGGATGGGATAGAAAGATAGGAAAAGATGGGATATTTTGCTTCTGCTTTGCATTCATATTAACCTGGATTCACTGTGTTTATATGTGTTTCCCCTGGCTTTGATTAATTCCTGTGCATTTTTTCCATTGGTGTAGGCTCTGCCTATTTTCAGTCAGTGAAATTTTATTGCAGATCACTGACACAGAACTAAAAAATATATAGTATGCTGTAAAAAAAACCCTACAATGTGGCATGCATAATAAAAGGCTTAAACTTGTGCATAGCCTGCTTTCTCAGCCTTTTGGCTAAAACCAATGGTAGGATCTATGCCTATTTCATCTGCAAAATTTGTCTGGTGGGGGGAATTTTCAGAAAACTATCCCCGGTTTGTCTTCTATGAAATGGATAGCAAATATGTGATTTCCTTTTGAAACCGGCTTTGCTTTGCTCTCAACATCTTGCCTAAAGCATATGTTAGTGATTTGTGAGATTGGGCAATGAATGGGAGAGAAAAATGAGGAGTTCAAACACTGATTTGATACTTTGAAACCCAGTTGTCATATTATCTTATAATGTAGCTTTTAAGTTATACTCATCTTAACCTAAAAAGCCTGACTTTGGGAAATGACGGTTATGTGATGGGCGTACGTGAAGCTGGGAAATATTGCATCCACACAAGTGAACCTTCTGTAAAATAAACAATTTCTCAATTTTAGACTTTATGTTTTGTGATGGGTATCATATGTACCCTTTTTTTAATTTAGAAAAACTATTTATGTGGAAAGTATTTCTTTATCTAAAACAAAAGTAATTGAGTGGTTGTTTTTTTACACAGTTCTGCACATATGGACTAAGAGGACACAGAAATATAATAAAGTCTTTGTTTGACCACAAAAGGACTGAATCAGTAAATGTCTTTTATCAAGTGTCATAAAGATGGTGTCTGAGAATGGCTTCAAATCAGAGGTGGGTTTCAGCAGGTTCTGGCCAGTTCTGGAGAACCGGTAGTGGAAATTTTGAGTAGTTCGGAGAACCGGTAGTAAAAATTCTGACTGGCCCCACCCCCATCTATTCTCTGCCTCCCAAATCCCAGCTGATCGGGAAGAAATGGGGATTTTGCAGTATCCTTCCCCTGGATTGGGAAGGGAATGGAGATTTTACAGTATCATTCCTCTGCCACACCCACCAAGCCATGCCCACCAAACCATGCCACCCCCACCAAGCCACCCACACAGAACCAGTAGTAAAAAAATTTGAAACCCACCACTACTTCAAATATTATCATGTTCAAGTGAAACTTCAGGCAAACACCAGGTTTTTTCTAGATAGCCTTGATGAAGAACCCTATAATCAATTATAGCAAAGCATTAAAAGGCTTTTGGGAGACCAGACCATCCTCAAATCATTGGATTGTAGGGCTCTCCAATGTTTCAAATTTAAAGGAAGAAATAGTTCTCTCTGAACGTACGTAGTTCCTGTCTGCAATTCCTTAAATCAAATGAGTCTTTTTCTAGGATCTCATGGCAGCTACAGATGGCAGCTGTGCAATCTGGAGGAGAAAAAAAAGCAGCTTAAAAAAAAAGGATCCAAAATGCTACACAAACCAGTCTGATTACCTCCTCTTGTTGGAATATCACAATTGTGTGATCACAACACTTGGAAGCTAAAAAAAAAGCTTCTCTCTGGCAGATACAATGCAAGGTCTAGACATAAAGGTTTTAATTGGGGTTCAGTTAGGTGGCCATTCCAGGAAATGCTGCAAGGTAGCCTTTATGAAAAACCTTACCTTGATACTTCTGATCTGAGAGAGAGGGAGGGAGAGGGAGGGAGAGAGAGAGGGAGGGGAGGGAGGGAGGGAGGGAGGGAGAGAGAGAGAGAGAGACAGACAGACAGACAGACAGACAGACAGACAGACAGACAGACAGACAGACAGAGATTCTAAGTACGGATGTACAAGTTCAAATGTTTTCTGTCAAGATCCATTGTTTCATTCTTTTATTCCCTGCTGGGCATGTTAGCTCAGGTTCCAGTCATGTGAATTAGCTGTGAGACACACATTACACAGTTAATTACCACTATCCAAGAATGCCCTCCAGTCTTGGGGAAGGAACATAATTTAGTAGCAGAGTTCATTATTTGCATACAAACGTTTCTTTCCTGGATCCTAGTATCCCAAGGAAAATCTGCATCTGAAGCACCAGAGAGTTCCTGAGGTCCTGTTTTAAATGTCATTGAGCTAATCAAACCAATTTTAGACCAACAGTTTAAATTTAGGCAGTTACTTATGCTTCTAGCAGCTGGTTTAGAACAAGTCACTTGGTATACTAATTACATCCTGACAGAATCATAAGAGCCAACAGATTGCTGGCTACTATAATTCATAAACCATGTGCAGTTGTTTACCGTAGTGAGGTGCAGAGTGTATACTTGCTATTAAATCAAACAACTCTTTCCATTTATCATTTCTTTCCCTTAGATTTGTGTGTATGTATAATCCGGGCACAATTTCTGCATGCTTAACGTAACTCTGGCAATACTTGGGTTACTGATTCAGTTTTAAAGCATGTCTATTAACAAGCATGTCCTTGTTTCTGGTGGGTTTTTTCCTCCTTCGACTCCATAACATGCCAGACTGAGCCACAGATCCTTATGCAGGTAGTCCTTGACCTGCACAATTGAACCCAAAATTTATGTTCCTAAGCAAGATAGTTGTTAAGTGAGTTTTGCCCAATTTTACAACTTCTATTGCCACAGTTTTCAAGTGATTCTGACTTCCTTTGCTAATAGAAACTCACAAAAGATGATTATATGACCCTGAACTAGCAACTGGCATATACTTATGGCTGCAACTGTCAATAATACAATGCCAGTTGCCAAGCATCCAAATTTTAATCATGTGACCATGGAGATGTTGCACACGTGTAAAACAGTCATAAGTAATTTTTTCAGTGCCATTGTAACTTTGAACAGTCCCTAAATGGGTTGTAAGTCAAGGACAACCTGTAAAATTTTAAGTAGTTATTTTTAACTAAGATGTTTGGCAACTAAGGTATTGTCTGGAAATCGGGCAACAAAAGATTGGTTTGACCAGATTTGCTGCACAGGGGTTTTATAAGAACAAACTATGTGATTCATACGTGTCATGCATGTTCATCTGGTGAACTGTATCTAATTAACATAGGAGCAGTTTTTAAACACACATTCCAAATAGTTACTGTTTCATTTGTGTTAATATGTGATATAACTGACACATGGGTGCACTTTAAGTAAAGGATTTTAGAAATGTTAGGGAAAATATTAGAAAAAAGAAAATGGTTTAGAAGGAAGATTTTTAAAAATATTGCTGTCCTTGGTTACTTTATATAAAGTACAGCGCATGAATTTTTAAACTGGCTATAAAGAATGGCTTTGAAACAATGTGGTTTCCAGTAAGTAAGGAGACTGAAAGCTAGTAAGAAATAAGACACTAACTAATTAATTATTGTGCTACAGACTTTAGTGTTAATTCAAAAAGACTTAGAATAAGGTCCTCTGGTTTGCTTTCACAGAATGAATCATCTCCTTTCAAGCACATGTTCACTTTCACAATATCATGCATTTTATTCAGTCTCTGTTTATCAAAGAGTAGCTATGTTTTTTCCCCCATTTATTTGCAATTCCTATTCATCAGGTGCTTATTATAAGGTAGCATCCAGTTAAACACATTATAAAATAGAAGCAAAGGTCACTCAAGAAATCAGAGAAACCAGCATGCAATGCAAAGAATGAGAAAGCACGAATTCTGGTAGAAACGAATGTTAGTGCTGGGAGATTTTGGCTACTGACAACATTGAATAACTAGACATCACCCTGAGAAGGTATTTGCTCTAATAGTTGCTCTCTGGGCTTCCAGATGATGGAGCACTTGTAGTTTTTAATTGATGCTGTAATTGTGAGATAGGGATGCTGTACTTTTATTGCTTTGTACTCTGCTCTGAGGTCTTTTAAGAGAAAGGTATATAAATAAAATTCTTATTATGAAGAATGAAAAGGGGGGGGAAAGATAAATAGGTAGGAAGAAGCATATATCAATCACCGATATCCCAAGCCAGGAAAGATTAGTATAATAAGATAGGAAGCATAGCAAGCAAGAGGGATTCTAATCAATAAGTATAAATAATCTAATCTGACATCCTTATTTTGCATTGGCAATTGTTTCTAGGCTATTTTCAAAGGCCATTTTACATCAAATGCATAAATGCAAGAACCAGATTATGCAGTCAATTGTTTGAGTTCAGTATAGAATTTCTGGATTGCTTTTCATTTTTTTAAAAAAAATCCTAAGGTGGTTTCCATTTAAAAAAGTAAAACCGTAATTCTAACTACTGCAATAAATATTTTTTTAAAAATCAAAATTAGAATATGTTGAAACAGTGTTGTGACTCAAAAATAATTCATAAAGAGCAATAATTAGGACTGTCGACCGAATAAGAAAATAAAGAACATATATTGAGAAAAATATTGAGAGCTCTGGTGGCTCAGTGGACTAAGGCAGTTAATTAACATACACTTACATCTGCTGCCTGCAATTACTGCAAGTTCAAATCCCACCAGGCTCAAGGTTGACTCAGCCTTCCATCCTTTCTAAGGTAGGTAAAATGAGGACCCAGATTGTGGGGGCAATAAGCTGACTTTGTATAAATATACAAAAGTATGAAGGCTATTGCTTAACACATTGTAAGCCGCCCTGAGTCTCCGGAGAAGGGCGGCATATAAATCAATTTTTAAAAAAAACAGCTGCAGATGATTGAAAGGTCCTTGGCTTCAATCCTTTCACAATCAATTAAAAAGTCTCAAGAAAAGGTAGGCTTGACAATGCCAATTGCAACCCTGTTTATATGATTTTGCATTTGTGGTTCTCAAGTGTTCTGTTGCATCTTTCCACGGGAACAACAAGCATTCACAGCTGAGAATGGTAACATGTTAATGAAACACCACAAGTATTTTGTGCAAAAGATCTGAGGCTTCGCTCCCCAACACCTCCAAGTGGAGCACGGGCTCCCCCCAGGAAGTTGATGTCCTGCTGGGTGAATAATATTGCATCTGAATCAATAAAAGGCAGCTTCCTTCACTCCAACTGTAGCTGACTACAAAGTGACCCATTCTGCTGATGGCTCTGTTCTGGCCAGATCAATTTTCAGTCTGTGATGAGAACTGTAAATCTCTCTGAAAGCAGCGGCATTTAATTGTAAGCAAATGCAGAAAAGATTTCTGATGGTAATCTTAAAAGTTGATCTATGAACATTGAGTAGATTTTTTTTTCTTCTATGCAGTTTTAGCAATGAAGCTCCACACAAGTTTTGTTTTATTTTCTTTTTTCCTTTGAGGCAGTTTTAGTAATGAAGCTCCACACAACTTTGTTTTAACCTTGAGAGATGTATAAGGGGCAGATGGGACAACTACTTAACTAATGAAAATGAAGTCCAGTGCCTAGGTAGATCTATCATGCGGATACTTTGTTTTCCAACCCACATGACTAACTATTTTAGGGTATAGATAGAACAAGACTGAAAGATTACTTTAGCTATAATTACATGTAAAAGTTTTATATTAAAATAAAGACAATTGTACTTTCTTACTTCCTACAAGCTCCTTCTAAAGTTATAAACTAATGGAGGGGAAAGGGAAGCATTATAGTGATGGTCATTCTGCTACCCACCAACTTTTCCCCTTAAAGATACCATAGCTTCCTTTGCTCCTTCGACAATTCTTGGTTTTCCACATCTACATTTCCAAAATATTCAAACATTGCCAATGAGAGGAGACAAATGGTCCTTTGAGATCCCTGTGGGACACTGGGCTGCACCATCTTCTCCAGCTAAATCCCTACCTCAGAAGACAGCGTGGCAGTCCTCCAATACTATTGAAAAGCTTACCTGTTTAGATGTTTTAACTTCACCTTGTTCATGTCTTCTCTCTTGATAGGCTTTAGGTGTTCATGGTGAAGTGAGACTGCCGTTTGTTTGTTTGTTTGTGACTTATTTAAGTTTTCCTTACATGTTTAATAGCATAGTGATTTTTTTTAGCACTGAAGGACCATTTAATTTCTGTTTTTATGGATTTTACTGTTATAAACCACTGGAAAGCTCATGTTTAGGCAGTACACAAATGTATACTTTGTGCCTGAGTAGTACACAAATTTAAATAAATTAACAAACATTCCAAAATAAAGACAGTGAAGCCAGATACTATTAGTTTTGGCAAGGACACGTGAGTATACCTCGCACTGACCTCTTCAAATGGTGGCATGTCGAGAAATAAACCCAAATAATGCACTCACTTGCCATATGTTACATATTCAATAGTCAGTTAACTATAGTGTGCCTCCTTAGCTTATTTTATTTTAATTTCTCTATAAGCATATTGATGTTATAAAGATAATCATCATGTATGTGCACCTCTATTTGTTTAATAGGTTTGTTGTGCCACTCTTTTTGTTTCCTATACTTTTAATTTTATTTCAAAGTAATTTTTTTGGAGGGGAAGTACTATTCTTCCCCTTAATAAATATAAAATAGAAATAATTGCAGTATTTATGATTTAGCTATACTAATGTTCTCTTACTATTTGTGAATTCATAAATGAAACATAAAACAGACTTGCTGTGATATTGCAAGCAGAAAGAAAATAAAACTCACACTTCTCTACCTCCTGGAGAAAGTCAACAGACAACAACGTTGTTGCTGTTATGATGTGTTAATGGGCTTACAGAAAAAATATTTCATCTTATTTCTAATAGACTTCTTAAAATCTTCAAGCGGGAAAGGATTCCGATCTACAGCATGGCTCACTTGTTTGGTTCACCTGCGTCTAAAATTTTTGAAATTTAAATATAGGAAAATATTTTGGCGACAAACAATATGTTGTTTAATATACTTTGTATGTTTAAAGTACATTGTAGTTGCTTTGTGCTAGAGGAAATATAAATAGTTTGATCATTGACTTTAGCAGAGATGGGAATAAGTGGCATTGTTTAGTTTTATTCTTCTTGATTATTGCACAAAGAAAAAAAAATCAAGATTTATAGAGAGGTTCCTAGGAGAAGGAAATTCCATCTTCATCTCCACTGTGATAGTATTTGATTTTCTCATTTTCCCAAAAATCTTTGTCTTATGAAAAGAGCTGCATTGCCTCAACTCCCCCAAACCCAAGGGCATTACCTGAGTATATGATTTCTTTTTTAACTGTGTAACATGCTTTGACACATGCCTGACAACAAAGGGAGGAACCCTGAAGATAATAGACTTCAATCATCCCATTTCCATTAATTCCATTCTCTTCTTAACTTGCAGTACTTACTACTTACTCAGAACTACACTGCTGGGGATTCAATGTCATTCTCTATTCAGAGAAAAGTAGAAACAACTTCAACGTTGCTCGGTCCTTAAACACCTTTCATTTCTCTTGCAAATGTTTATTAAATGATGTATTTTGACAAAGAGCAATTGGAGGCAGAAGGTTGTCTCCTTCTTGCTTGTCTCCCGTGCTGCTCTCAGCTCTTACATAATTTCAGAAATTTCAGTCCGGATAGTGGTGTGTTAGTGATGAGGTCATGTTGTGCTTGGTTTACACCATGGGTGTCAAACTCGCGGCATCACATGACTTTTGTGATGTTTTCCCCTTCATGGCGCTGGGGTGGACATGGCCTGCACATGATTTATCCAGCCCACGGCCCGCCAGTTTGTTACCCCTGGATCACCTGACTAGTTCACTATCGCCAGCCACCTGACAAGTCATTGGAGGAAACCAATCCCATGAGTATAACACAACCTTTATTGTAAGGTTACATTAACAGAACCTTGCATGTCTGAAAGCATATGTCTCCCATCTTTTTTTATTTTATTTTAATTTAATTTTTCCAGGGACCTAGAAGGGTCTCTTCTCAGATGCTTTCCACACCCCTCCTGTTTCTTCTGTGGGCCGAGATGTCTCTTATCTATTGCCTTGGCTATGAATCTTCCTTCTCTTTTCTCAAAGGTATTGCCACAGTCCAAGGATATTCTCACATTACACTTGTTCCCCTGCTTCTTAAGAAAGGAAAGAGACCATATTTACCCAGCCTAAGGAGAAACAAAAACTTGGACATGTAAGTGTTGAATGGAGCGTGGACTTCTAGAGTAGAGTTCAGTTCATTGATTTAAAAACTAGCAATGGATTAACTACAAAAAAAAAAAGTTTTAAAAAAGCAATTTGTGACCAGCAAAGCATAGTAGTCTGATTCTCCAGGACAAAATGGCTGCATCGGGCAGCAACTAGGTGCTCTGTGGAGGGATTGTGCCAAGTCATTGCAGCTGATTATAGGTCCCTTCCCTATAGTGAAAGTGATTAACCTTGTAACTGTCCAACTTAGCTTCCCTCGCATATTAGGGAAAGTGCACCCAGTAGCCTCTGGCTACTACTAAAAAGAAACAAAGCACTGGAGATGGTGCATTCTTCAGGGTTTAAGATTATTCAGGTTGGAAAGAGCAGTTTTTAATCTTGTAACAAAGCAAGGAATCTTCCAGGGAATATTGACAGTAATTTTAAAAATCTGAGTCCAGTAGATTAAAGGCATGACAATACTTTGGCTATAGTGCAGGGATGGACAACTTTGGCCCCCTTACCTACTTTACAACCTGTGGACTTCAACTCCCAGAATGCCTGAGCCAGCTATAATGGATAAATAATGTCTTCCTGAATGTAGATCTAAGCATTCATGCTCTGTAGCATTTCCATTGAGTTTACCTAAACTTTACAATTTAATTTCAAAAACATCTTAGCTAGGAGAAAACTATGTTCAGCTTTACGATTTTTCCAATTTCAGCCTGCATTTTATTTGCCATCTTTACTATTCTATTCCCATTTTACCTTTCAAGGATGTGCTATTTCATCCCACAGAGAAGCAAACAATAAAAAAAGAAACCTCACCATAAATGTCTTTATCCAAAGTTTACTGAATTTTCCCCCCTGTGTGGGCTTCAATGTTTGTGTGTTAATCATCAGATGTATAACCTATCAATAGAAGGACAAACAGGGACAAGGTCAGAAGAAAATATACTTTAAAATAGCTTCTAAGCAGGCAGTGGAATTAGGACTGATTTATGAATGTATTTTCACAATTTACTAGAAAATTTGTAATGTCTCTGCAGCCTGGCACAAAAAAAAGTGGTGAGGGTAATGTGAAGGAATGCTTCTATTCCACTTTATTGTAAAATTATCCCATGTTACCTGCTCTAATCCCCTGAAAACAAATTAAATCCTCACTAAGCTGACTTTAAATCAATAGTTTCATTTAAGAATAGTGTGACTTAATAAAAATAAAAAACTAACTGGTCCAGCCAATTTAAGAGGGAAATAAATCATTGCCCAAGGAAAGGAACAGATTTGACTTGTATATGGGCCATAGTTTTGTTGAGGGGGATGAGCTGGCTGTCTGAATTAACTCGGCGTATATTATAAACCACCTTAGTTGTGTTCCAAAATCTATTCGTTTGTATAGGGAGGTGGGGACTGGAGAAAAAGAACTGCCACAAATGTGGTAACATTATAGACTCTGAAACAATATATCTGGGAATAATGCTCAATATAAACTTGAAAGCAAAAGATCAGAGATTCATGTGCATTGATGAACATTGATAAAATACCACTTCATTTTCTAACCATTACTATCCATATATTGCATATAATATGAAAGGTTCCAAAGGCATTGATCTTATTCCTTTATTTCAGATTAGCTGAAAAGCTAGAGTTCTATTAAGGCCAATCTTGTCCATTCCATTCTGTTCTATGGCTTACATGCCCTTTTCATCTCCTTCTGTACCGTCAAGGTTACAGTAACTAAGATAGGCACTTGTCTCCCTACCGTTTCATGAAATCTGATTCCTAATGCCCCAACATCTTCTCAACACAGAGAACATGCCAAAGGCCTGCAATATACTTTCCCTAGACTCTTTGCAGGATCAGAATATCAGCTTTCCACATCTTATTCCCAGCATTTGTGCCATCTAAAAACTAAAATTAGGAATTTTAGAGATCTTTTTTCTTTTCTTTTTTTTTTTGCACTGTGCCATAGATGCATAATTTCAAACCCTAATGACCCATGTGGTCTCTTCAAGGCTTGGTTGGAGCATTCTACTATCTATTGTTTGCTGTTTATATGTAGACTGTGAGCTTACACTCCGGAGACAAATTCCTTGTGTGTCCAATCACACTTGGCCAATAAAGAATGCTATGATTCTTATTCTATGATATAACTGTAACATTTGAAGTTACAGAAGGAAAAATATTAGATATATTAGGAAAGCTTACATTTATTCCTTTTCTCTACTATTGGCTAATATTACACATTAATTTAATTTTAATCCAGTTTAATATTTGCTCTGTCCCAGTATTTATTCTTGCCTGAACTTTGTCTCAAGGTGCAATTGCCAGAATATTATAGCCAAAAATGTTGCATGATGGTATTTTTGATTCTTACATAAAAAACAAACAAACATCTACAATAGGACCGAGTATATATGGTCCTATCCCCAAGAGTAATATATGCCAACATGGATTTCAGTTGGTTCAATGGTCCACATGTTTTAGGAATTTTCTCAGGAGTGAAACCTATTATTCAGCTGCCTGGCCAACAAGATTAAAACATTATTGAAGGGTTCTTGGTGCTCTCAGAGCTTGGTTGTTTTCTTGCAGATGTTTCATTACCCAAGCTAGGTAACATCATCAGTAAAAGCACAGCACTGATGATGTTATCTACTCTGGGTAATGAAACGTCTGCAAGAAAACAGCCAAGCTCAGAGAGCACCAAAGGACCTCTATAAAAAAAGGACCTTTAACAAAGTTATAGTCATACAGTCCTTCCACTTATAACTGTATGACTGTAACTTTGTTGCTTGTATCCTTACGATTTATATTGATATTGTTTCCTGATTTCTTATTTGTACCTATGACTATCATTAAGCATTGTACCTTATGATTCTTGATGAACATATCTTTTCTTTTATGTACTCTGAGAGCATATGCACCAAGACAAATTCCTTGTGTGTCCAATCTCACTTGGCCAATAAAGAATTCTATTCTATTCTATTCTCTCATTTCAACCCTGAGTTGCAAATATTCTCCTTTATTGGTAAAACATTATTGTCTAAACTCTTTTTCTTTTCTTTTTTCAAAACTCCTCAAATCATGGTTTGGCTCTGTTTGGATTAAGCCTGTATTCTAGATTCTGGCTTATTATTATGGTATCTCTTTTAATGAGTTCTAACTACTATAGCCACTTCCTCAGTGATGCATCTGTACACGATCAGAAATTTTGCTCTCTGAAAATATGAAGATGTAAATAATTCTGGAGCTTCCTAGCAATGTTTTTCTAGATGGTGGTGTGAACATGGTCTGAACAGTATGCCCTTTTCATTTGTATTCTTCTCCAAATGCTTCTAAACTGTCAGGCCAACACTGATATTAAGATACAAAATCTTAAAGGGAACTACATCAAGCTGAGTTTTGCAAAATTGTCAACAACAGTTTTTGTTCTTTTTAAGGTTTGCTCATTTTTCTTGATTCTGCGCTTGACGATCTGTTATAGGGATAACCATCTAGGTTAGAGTTGGGATGAAGCAGTGTTGCGCATTTTACATTTTGTATTTGATGGAGCCTCAGAGGCTAGACAAGTAGAGGATGGGCTGAGCATTCTTTATATGGTTGGCAATTCAGTGCCTGAGATGTCTGCAGCTCTGATAGTACAAACTACAGCTGCCACTCATATGCCTGGGTTAATCTCACATTTTGCACTTCTACTTGCAACCACCTCCTCATTCATGATGTTTGCCATCAAATATACCTGAAGAAAATATTTTGAAATTAATTTTTAAAAAATGTTCTTGGCAGCAGCACTACACAAGATAATGTACAATTCTCTTCCAAGACATTGGGGGGAAATCAGCTTTCCACATCTTATTCCTAGCCTTTGTGCCACCTAAAAATTAAAATTGGGACTTTTAGAGATCCCCCTCCCCCCCTTTTTTTTTGCACTGTGCCATAGATGCATAATTTTAAATCCTAATGACCCATGTGGTATCTTCAAGGCTTGGTTGGAGCATTCTACTACTATAAATTTGCAGTTTATATGTACACTGTGATAAGGAACGTGGTGGCTCAGTGGCTAAGATGCTGAACTTGTCAATCGAAAGGTCGGCGGTTCAGTGGTTCGAATCCCTAGTGCCAGGTAACAGGGTGAGCTCCCGTTACTTGTCCCAGCTTCTGCCAACCTAGCAGTTCGAAAGCACATAAAAAATGCAAGTAGAAAAATAGGGACCACTTTTGGTGGGAAGGTACCAGCATTCCTTGCACCTTTGGCATTTAGTCATGCCGGCCACATGACCACGGAGATGTCTTCGGACAGTGCTGGCTCTTCAGCTTTGAAACGGAGATGAGCACTGCCCCCTAGAGAAGGGAACGACTAGCACATATATGCGAGAGGAACCTTTACCTTTATACACTGTGAGCTTACATTCCAGAGACAAATTCCTTGTGTGTCCAATCACACTTGGCCAATAAAGAATTCCACGGTTCTTATTCTATGATATAATTGTAACATTTGAAGTTATAGATGGAAAAATATTAAATATATTAGGAAAGCTTACATTTACTATTATTCTCTACTGTTGGCTAACATTGCATTAATCTAATTTTAATCAAGTTTAGTGATGGATTTGAGGCCATGGATTTGACAGCATCGCTATTCTCTCTCTCTTAATGTCTGGGGTAATCATCCAACTACTAGAATAGAGCTAATATAAATTCTGAGCCTGTAAGGGGCACAAAGAGGAGGCTGTGATCTTCCAGTTGTTCAACTGCAAATTCCTAGTATTCATAACTAACCATCCTGTCTGGAGCTGCTGGGAATTGCAGTACAATGATACCTGGAGGGCTACAGACTGCTTAGTTCAAGTGAAATGATACTTCCAGAAAAGATTCGTGAATGAAAACACATAATTTAGGACTGAAAGGGAGAAGTTAAAGCAAGTTGTTCTTTCATCCCCCAATAGTCTGAGGTTGCTAAGAGGTGATCTTTCAAACCAGGGAGCTTTCCTTTGAAACATTTTTTAAAAGATCTAAAAAGAACTACAGCGTTTCCTCTAAGGATAAACTTCACTAGCTCAAATCAACTGGGATAATTACTAGACTTCTACCCATAATTCCTTATTATTATAGTATAGCTCTTTATAGTTTAATGAGTTTCTACATTGTTGTGACACCTGACAGATATTATCTACAGTGGTGAGTGAACCAAGATGTGCACAATGCATTGTTGACTGCTGCAAATACCTGTCAATTTCAAAATGACAATTCTACTGATGCTAACTTAGAAAAATGTAAAACAGCCATTCTGCAAGCATTTTGAAAAGAAATGAGGAACTGTTTGAGATGTGCCTATACAGTTAGAACAAAACCTTTATGCTAAAGCTTTAGAGTAACGCACCATAAAAGATAAGAGAAAGAATGGGCAAAATTAAGACAGGACCTGATTGACAACAGCTGTGTGAAAAATTATATAGGTCTATGCAAAGCTCATTAATTCACTCATTAGTTAACTCATTTGGATACTGCGAACACATCTTACTGTCCCTGAAAAGTTCTCCTAATTCAAATGTGTGAAGGGATCAACTTTGTTACTATTTAAAATATAATATTGACACCTCAGCAGTTGGCAACTCCTGGCTGAACTTGTCTGTATGTGGAAGGTAAGCAGAGTTGGGCCTTCTTAGTATTTCAGTGTGGGTTATAAAGGATTCCCAGGATGAATGAGAGAATAATCTTTCCAGGATTCCAGCAATGACAAACCATTTCTATACAGTGTTTTCTTAATGGGTCCCTATAGGTATGAAATACCAAAAAATCTTGCAACTAGTTCCTAAAAATATTAGGACTTGGAGGCTTAGGTTGAGTCAGTGTTTCCAACCCACCAATTATCTCACCAATTTGGAAGTGTTGCCTTACCATTTGCAGAGCTATCCTTAGACTCAATGCAACAGCCTCTCATCTGCTTGCTAAAGACAGATTTAATAACAACCTCTACAAGGAGCATTCTTGTCACCGTGGATCAAAAGTAATTGAAACATTTGGATATGGCCTGATAAAGAGAAATGGTGAAAAATAAATTTAAAAAAAAACCTGAAAGGTTCTCCTGTCCTTACATAACAAATCTAGAAATAGCTATAAGCTTTCCTATCCTTATTTAACAAAAATACTATATTAAATAAACAAATATTTCAAAAATCTAATGATTAAATCAATCCAACATCTAATCATAATATAGATTGGGGGGGGGGCAGCCAACAGGTTAGCCCAAACATTACACTAATCTTTAGATCCCTCTATTAATCATCTGTTATTGTATTTAACATGAAGAAAGTCCACAAACGGATTCCAGTCCCTTATAAAGCATGCCATAACCTGTAAGGTAGCAAAATTTTGCACACCAGTATGTAGAGTATGCAACAGGTAGTAAGATACCACCAGCAAAACTGGTTACCCAACACTCAGCAGTTATAACAAATAATTCCCGCTTTCCTTTTTATTAGCACCTGTTTTATTATGCATTGTGTATTATATGGCCACTATAATGCTGGTAGCGACAATAGCAGGATTAAATTACTTTGCTTCTGGGGTTTCTTCCACAATCTTCAACAAGACTGATGAGGCTTTAAAAATAATCTGAAGCGTCACCAAAGTCTTATTTCTCTCTTTGGGAGGGAAAGACCCAATAGGTGCCTACTAAGGAAACAAGTGACAAAATGTGGGTTGTAATGCCACAATAGAGCCGAGGTGGCGCAGTGGTTAGAGTGCAGTACTGCAGCTACTTCAGCTGACTGCTAGTTCAGCAGATCAGCAGATCAAATCTCACCGGCTCAAGGTTGACTCAGCCTTCCATCCTTCCAAGGTGGGTAAAATGAGGACCCAGATTGTTGGGGGCAATATGCTATTTAGTATACTGTCGATTGTTGTAAGCCGCCCAGAGTCCTCGGAGAGTGGGCGGCATAGAAATATGATTAATAAAATAAAATAAAAACAATGCAAATTCTACCCCTCTTAGTATCATAGGCTGGGGGATTCTGGGAGCTGAAGTCCACAGGTCTTAAAGTTGCCAAGATTGGGAGCTCCTGCATTAGACAAAGGGCTGAAGAAAAAAATAAAGATAGAAGGCCCAGCATACTTTGGGAGTCATCTGACAAATAAATTGAATGTCAGACTGTTGCATCCACCTATGAGATTTTCATCAAAGTTAACTTTTCCATTGAAAAATATTCAGAAAGCTATTATTTGGCCATCAGAAATAGAACTATTTTGAATCTCTACACATCCCTATTTCATTTATGATGTTGCATTACAATTTGAAGACAGAAGAAGTGATAAACTGGCTTTTCGGCATAGGCATATTTGATATGAACTCTCTCCAAACTGTTCCAGAGGCAGATGTGTGAACATTTTATCCACTTCAATTTTTATTAAAATCTTACCAATATTCCCATATTTCTTAACACACAAATAGATGGAAAGAACGTGAGCATATTTTTAAAAAGAAAAAATGTGGGAGAAAGCACAACCAATAAATCCATCCAGCTAGAAAACTTCGAAGACTGCTTCCAAGGTTTCCAATGCTGGTTTTCAGTAATTGTATATTCAAACCATGTTTAGGAGGAGGCAGAATTACTGTCATCGTCTCTTTGGAGTGAATGTGATGTGAATAGCTATATCATTAAATTTGGATAGTGCAGATGGACAAGACTTTTATTTGATTTGGGCAACGTTAGGCTCTTACCAACATTTACAAATATATTTTAACATGGAACTGAAGGAGTTTGCGATATATATACACTTAGAAGAAAGCAAAAACAACACAGGACAAGATGGGTCAGTCCTTACCTTGAGGGTAAAACTCAGCTCTTAATCCATCATGATTGGAAAAAGTTTATGGATTAGGATTAACTAACATGAACAGTTGGGCTAAATTGGATTAAGTTTTTACTTTAATAGTCTTCGTTGTCATATGAAGTTTTAACTACTCAGTAGTTCCAGTATTTTGACTTGTAATATGAAGCCATTCTTACAGACATTTTCACTGCTACCATCTGTACTTCCAACATTTTAGAGTTTTGTTAACTCCTGTCATTCTTTCCCCTTTTGTTGAGGATTAATGGCTGAATGGATGAAGCAAAATGCAGTAATATTTTAGTGATGTGTTTTATTAAAGGTATCACCTTCCCACATTTAATACCCATGGCAATTGAGAAAATGAGCATCATTAATGATCTTACAGACACATTGAGGCAGAACTGGTTTTTTTTTTAAAAAGACACCTTTAACTCCAATGAGATCAGTTAACTAAACTTATAAAGATGTAAATTGTTTTGCTGACCCTATATGCCAAGAATCCTTTCAAGACAATATACCCCAATAATGGCATATTTCTCTATCAGTTTTATATTCCCTGTGCATTTGAAAGGACTGAATTCTTATATGAAGGTAAGTTTCTATTAGGTTAGAAAATACCAAAGGATGTTTGATAGATTTATCTAAGAAACTGCTTTGGTCCACAATGCACTGTTTGGTTGGTTGGAATTATATATTGAAAACATGGGAGGTTAGAAATCACTGGGTCTACCCCATAGGTACCCTACTCAATCCTGTGTAGCAATTCACCTGAGCAAAAAATGAGATGAATGAGATCTTTGTTCTAAGTCTAGCTGTTGGTGGGAAGAGCACCAGAACAACTAGACAGAAGGACAGTTTTTTCCCCGCATGCCATCACTCTACTAAACAACTAATTCCCACAACACCATCAAAGTATTTATTAAGACCGTATTACTGCTATTCTTCTCATCCTTCCTATTACCTAGCTCCTTTTCTACTTATGACTAGTACCTTGTTGCTTGTATCTTACGATTTATATTGTTTTATTTAATTTTCTAGTATGATTTTGATTGCTTATTTAGTAGTCTATCACTAAGTGTTGTGTCTTATGATTCTTGATGAATGTATTTATGATGACTATGATCAGGATTCATCACTTATATCTTTTATGTACACTGAGAGCTCATGCACTGAAGACAAATTCCTTGTGTGTCCAGTCACCCTTGGACAATAAAGAATTCTATTCTATTCTATAACTTCCAGGTAGCCCAAGAGCCTAACTATCATACCACTTCTCCAGCTCTGCAGTATCTGGGTGTCATGATCTGCAAGAGAGACAGTAGTCTCTTGGGGATGAGTCAGGCTCTGAAAACATCTGTGGGCTGTTTCTGAAATCCTTTACATCCATTTCTGCAACAAAGGTATGCTGTGAAGCCATTCATTTGCAAAAAAAACCTATGTCTGTGATTTACAAAGTCATTAGAACGTGTAATTTGCTCTCGAAAGAAATGCTCAGTTTCAAAAGACCTCTCACCTGTTAACTATAAAAAGAAGCTGCAAAATGTTGTACTTTTTAAAACCTTTGTTGAAGCAGTCTTTTAAAAAGCTTTCTGCACATCCTTCCTTACAGCGAAGGACTTCAGAGCTTTCCAGCTGGCCTGTCAACTTCAGAAGTTTCTCTGAATAGCTGGGCCCTTCAGCAGCTGCATGGTCCTGGTGATGAATCTGGCTCCTGATCCGTTTGGTGTTCCTTAACAGCTCTACCATTCTTCCCAAGTTAAAATAATTTCCATCTGTATATTTGATTGATTGATTGATTGATTGATTGGATTTATATGCCGCCCTTCTCCCGAAGGACTCAGGGCAGCTCACAACAATAAGAAACAGAGAATACAAAAGTTAAAAGACAAATTAAAACAGAATATCCAATAAATAAGGTTAAACATGGGAATACCAATTCAAATTTAAGATTTAAGAATTCAAAAAGCTACAAAATCAATTTAGGGTCAACCCAGGCCCGCCCGTTGAAAGAGCCAGGGTTTCAAGGCCCAGCGGAAGGTTCGGAGGTCGGGGATTATCCAGAGCTCCAGGGGTAACATATTCCAGAAGGTAGGGGCTCCCACAGAGAAGGCTCTCCCCCTAGGGGTCACCAGTCAACATTGTCTAGCCGAAGGTACCCTGAGGAGGCCAACTCTGTGGGAGCGAACCGGGCGATGGAAGGCTACCGGTGGCAGGAGGTGGTCTCGCAAGTACTCTGGTCCTAGGCCATGTAGGGCTTTAAATGTGATCACCAGCACCTTGAATTGCACTCGGAAGACAACTGGGAGCCAATGCAGACCACGAAGGAGTGGTGTAATATGGGAGTACCGAGGCACCCCCATGACAACCCGTGCGGCCGCATTCTGCACCAGTTGAAGTCTCAGAATGCTCCTCAAGGGCAGCCCCATGTAAAGTGCATTGCAGTAGTCCAAACGAGCGGTGATTTTAGAACAAAGCCTTTGTTGCAAATGCCAACTTTTCTGTCAGAGTTCCAGTTATCATTCCATTTCCAAACTTACACATCACTGGTTCTCTTGTGCAGCCGCTGTACAGATAGTACTCAATTTACAACAGTTCTTTTAGTGACCATTCAAAGTCACAACAGCACTGAAAAAAAGTGACTCATGACCGTTTTTCCCACTTACGACTGTTGCAGCATGTCCATAATTCCATGATCAAAATTCAGAAGCTTGGCAGCTGACTCATATTTATGACGGCCACAGTGTGCCAGGGTCATGTGATCACCTTTTGCGACCTTCTGACAAGCAAGCCAGATTCACTTCACAACCATGTTACTAACATCTACAGTGCTTCGCTTAACAACCGTGGCAAGGAAGGTGGTAAAATGGGGCAAAATTCACTTAAGAAATGTTTCACTTAGCAACAGAAATCTGGGGCTTAATTGTAGTTATAAATTGAGGACTACCTGTATAATAGCAGCCTCAGGATTCTCCAGGTTTCTTGGTCAAAGCAAGTACTCTCTTCATTCAGCCATTCTCTTGGTCACAAGATAATTAGGCTTTCCAAGTTAAGGAAATAATCATATTTAATTGTAGTAGTACCTGTAGCAAAAATGCTCAGCTTAATTATATTCCTCCAGAACATAAAAGACAACCCTAGGACCATCTGCAGAATGGGACAAAAAAGTCAAGATGTGGCTGCCACCATGTTGATTGAAGCACTATTTCTTTCCCTATATGTCAACTATCATGTGAAAAAGTATCATGTAATTGCATAGTCTCAGCTGCCATCTTGAATTTTTTTCTTTAATCATCTCGCAGATGTCTCTGGACAACCCATACCTTTTCATGCTTCTGGCTTCTGCTAGAGTAGCAGTGAAAGCTGTAACCAGAGGTAGGATTCACTTACCTTCCCTACTAGTTCACAAATGTGAGTGCACGCAGCTCGTCTGCATATGCACACAGCCTTCCGCGCATGCTCTTTGCTCGTGCATTATGTCCGGGCGGAGCCTCCTGCAGTCACCACTACCGGTTCTCCCAAATCGGACAGAACTGGCTGAATCCCACCTCTGGCTATAACCAGGAGCACCTTCATCCAGCTTTGTCAGCTAAACCAACTGTAGTTCTTTGTAGATTAGGCATATGTCCATGACTCTCACTCTCATCATCTCACGATTAGACCATTGCAGTACCTTGTACATGATAATGACTTTGAAATTTTTTTTTATTAGAATATTAAACTAGACATAAGCAATTCCAGCAACTGTTTTTTATATGTTTTAGCCTCCAGTCCCCTAATCATTGCAGTCCCCTAAATGAATCTTTTTCAACAGTTTCAACCTCCTGCCCCATGATTTTTTAGGAAAGAATGTTGGGCATCCTTATTCTCATGAAGTAAAACAGTTGGACATAATGCTATGCGTATCTCTGTCTACACCCATAGGCTACAGAATACCTGGATTTTCCAGATATACAGTACACCTAGTCTCTAGTTCTTTAAGAAAATTCTTAAGCCCTGTTTATTCCAGAATCATTAGTAATGATTTGACTGCATTGGGATTTTTGTAATTAAATTATATTTCAATTTAATTTAGCTTTATATTATATTTTTTCTAAATTATATTGTGAAGTAGGCAGTATACATATGTTTCCCTAAATACAGTAGTGGCCAAAATTGTGGAAACCTTTTGAGAAAAGTGTATTTTTTAAAACTAGCTAATAAAACTACTTTTTGGGGGAGTAGTACCATAAAATTATATATCAATGGAAATATAATTTAATCAAGAATGTAATGCAATAACTTTTATGAAGGATTTGCTATTAGAATAGCAGTTACAGTATAAAGAAGAAAAGTGAAACACGTAGAAAAAACAAGATATACAAAAATGATCTCCATAGAAAAAATGAGATATATAAAAATTATCACCATGGCAGTTATTACTTAGTTGAGTAACCTTTAGCATGAATTACGGCCTTACAATGTCTTCCCATGGAGTGAACCAAGTCTTTTAGTTCTGCAGCTTTTATAATATGAAACCAAGATTGAATGATTGCTTCTATTAACTGGGTTTTATTGGTGGGTCGCTTCTGACTAACAAGTTTCTTTAGTTAGCTCCATAGATTTTCAATTGGGTTAAGGTCTGGGCTATTCTCTGGCCATTCCAGCAGTGGAATATGATTATCTTGAAACTCCAAAAAAAAAATGGTGTTAATAGCCATCAAACCTCAAAAATACACTTTTCCAAAAAGGTTTCCAAAATTTTGGCCACTATTGTATAAGTAGCACCACCTTGAGAAAATCAGCACATAGTTGGTTCAGCCCCATCCCAAGTCTGCTACCCATATTGGGAAGAAAATATAAAGGAATGAGAAACCACTTTAATTTTGTTATCAAGGAAGCAATACAGGAAACGCAATTTAGTTTTTATAAAGCTTGTATTAAAACAGTTGATTATATTTTAAAGATTATATTGAGAGAGAGCCAGAGTATGTCCCTTTTTAACTTCCAGTAGGAGAGAAACTGTGGAGTACAAGTTGTCTATTACCCTCATAGAACAGTGCTTCTCAATCTCAGCAATTTTAAGATGTGTGAACTTTGTTGAATTTCACAATAGCCGGCTGGGGAATCCTGGGAATTGCAATCCACACATCTTTAAAGCTGAGCTTGAGAAATAGTGTCATAGATGTTGCTCTGAAGGAATATCCCTTCTACTCTACCTTTGTCAATTGATCAAATTGCTCTGTAAAAAAAGACAGCAGTATTTCTCTGAGTGGCTAGTTCCCTAGCAAACTTTTCAAAAGTTGCAAAATTTTGTGCAATCATGATGGCTGTCAAGAGAGTTTCAATCGGATTTGATAGATCACTTTCATGTTAGAAGACTATTAAGTATTTATTTTACAATTTTAATATTATAGTTTTACTCATATCTTTTGCTATATCGTACTGTATGGAACTTTGGTCTAGGAGCATAAATAAATCATGGAAAGAAAGAAACAAACATGGATATGTCCATGAAATAAATAAATAAATAAATAATGTGGAAGAAGCTCAGAGTGAAAGACACTTTATATTTTGGTTCAGTTTTCTTGTCTTCCTTCTTCAGTTCCACTCTTTCTTCCTAATAGGTTCTTCATTTTTCTAGAAAATATGAGTTGCTTTTCTGATTGCCTGATGTGTATCATATCTCACTTCAAAGATCAGAACCTCTCTGAGTGTTATCCATCTGCCAATAGGCAATGGTGTTTTTATTGAATCATATCTTTGGCAGATAAGCAAATCCACTTTCCGATAAGCAGTGTTAATTAGATTGGTGTGATAAAATAAATGCATTGTGTTGTATCTATGTTTTTTTAAATGTGTCTTAAAATTATTTGATATTTTATTTTAATTGTTAGCTAGTCAGGGAGTCATTCTGTGTCAAATAGTTTATATAAATACACTACAACATAGGAAGGCACAGGAGGCAGATTTCATACTCAAACACATGCATATGATTGAACAAAAAAATTGGGTTGATTTTATGGAGACAACAACAGATCAGAAGAAAATCCGTATCTGTATCCAAAAGGGCAATTAGATTGGTGCTTTGGGTGCATAATTTAGATAACTTTTTTTCTAGTTACCACATCATCCTTGAAAGGTTTATGTACTTTAGATCAGTAAGAAAATTTTGGTTTCCCTGAAACAAGCCATTAATGTACTTCTGGGTGGCTCTACATGGAATAGACATTATCCATTTGTTTCTTTTGTATTTCTGACTCAATGCAGATAAAGAGGATTCAACTTCTCCAATGATTTGAAATATCCATTGATAATCTTGGCCGTTCTCCCCTGCCTCATGGAGAAATGATTTTCACACATTCCTTTTTCACACCAGTACTCACCATCACGGTGCTGTCATGACAAATATTGCCTAAAGGTCTTAGAACAGTTTATATAATTATATCATTCATATGCACTAAGAAATATTTGAGATTGTCTTACTGATGAGAGAAAACCTAATGAATTCACCAAGCCAGCCTGAATAACAGTGCTTTTTTCTAATACACAAACCCAGTTACTGAAAGTATACATGGATGAAACAAAGTTCTTAAAGGGATATATCCTTTATATATTCATTTTCAAATTTCCTATTTTCAGGATTTAAAAAAAAATATTACCTATGTAATAATGTTATTATCTTCATGTGATATAATGTGATAGTCCTTGATTTAAGACCACAATTGAGCCCAAAATTTATGTTGCTAAGTGAAACATTTGTTGTTTTGTTTGTTTTTTTAATTTATATTTATATGCCGCCCTTCTCCGGAGACTCAGGGCGGCTTACAATGCATTAAGCAAGAGCCTTCATACTTTTGTATATTTATACAAAGTCAGCTTATTGCCCCCACAAACCGGGTCCTCATTTTACCCCTTAGAAAGGATGGAAGGCTGAGTCAACCTTGAGCCTGGTGAGATTAGAACTCGCAGTAATTGCAGGCAGCTGGATGTTAAATGCTGCCTTAATAGGAGGCATTAGCCTGCTACGCCACTCAGGCTCCTTGTTAAGTGGGTTTGCCCCATATTGCGACTTTTGTTGCACTGACACTGACTTTTGCCACTGTTGTTAAGTAAATCATTGCAATTGTTAAGTTAGCAACATGGTTGTTAAGTGAATCTGGCTTCTTCATTGACTTTGCTTGTCAGAAGTTTGCAAAAGGGGGATCACATGACCCTGGGACACTGGGACT
Source organism: Ptyas mucosa (assembly GCA_012654045.1). Lineage (NCBI taxonomy): Eukaryota > Metazoa > Chordata > Lepidosauria > Squamata > Colubridae > Ptyas > Ptyas mucosa. Next base: position 12,794,449 of record WNWU01000003.1, on the reverse strand, counting down.
GTCATAAATATGAACCAGTTGCCAAGCATCCGAATTTTGATCATGTGACCATGGGGAAGCTGCAGTGGTCATAATTGTGAAAAACAGTCATAAGTCATTTTTTTCAGTACTGTTGTAACTTTGAACAGTCACTAAATGGACTGTTGTAAGTCAAGGACTACCTGTATTTACCATTCAAATCATTCAAAAGTGTTAAGATTTTGATGATCACGCCAGTAAAAAAAACATATTAAGGACATCTTCAAAACAGATAAAATTCAATCTAGGAGGTGTTTCTAAGAAAGCAATGTGAAGAAATATAACTAGCTACAAATCCATCATTGATCTTACACTGGTCTAACAGGGGTGGGCAACTATGGCCCTTTTATGACTTGTGGACTTCAACTCCCAGAATTCCTGAGCCAACCATGTTAGCTCAGGAATTCTGGGAATTGAAATCCACAAGTCATAAAAGGGCCATAGTTGCCCACTTCTGGTCTAACAGGTTTAAAATTCTGGATCTTTAAATCCCTTGATCCAATAATCTCCAATATGGAAGCTTGACTACCCTATGTTCTCCTACAAGTGGACTTTGAGCTTGTTTGGAGGTTCTAGCAGGGGAGCGCAGCTGGCGATCAGTGGGGTGACAGATGTCGCAGCCAGATCGTCCTCACATCCAATGTCCAATATGAACAAAAAGGCAATGTGAAAAAATATAACTAGCTACAATTCCATCATTGATCTTTCAGTGGTCTAACAGGTTTAAAATTCTGGATCTTTGAATCCCTTGATCCAATAATGTCCAATATGAACGAAAAGGCAAGAAACCGAAACTGTTTGTAATATTGCTGTTGATTATGAGAGGGTGGTGAGAATGAGGATAATCAGCAGATATTAAAACCACCCTAGATTTAAGGTACGTAGAAAATTAAAGCGTTTTGTGCCAAAATATTATCAAACACCAGACAAATCTACCTGAGCACGCAAAAGTCACCACCAGATATTTCTTTCCCGACTTCTAACTCCCTGTCACTTTCACAAAAAGCTGGTATTCCAAGTTCATCTTTCACTTACCTTTATACCAGAATATGAAAGCCCTTATAGGTCAAAGCCATCCCTTTGTGTATAATGTTATTGAATCCACGTAGAGCTGAGGAAATGTCCTTCAATCAATCCACATTGATTGGAGCAATAACACACATAGCAAATGTGCGTTAAATGAAAACTAAGTGAATGCTGAATGGCAACGCACGGCCAAAAAGATCTACTGGTTAAGTTACTGTATTCTCAGAATGCCTTTCTGAGAACTAAAATATGTTTGTGTGACCCCTAATTTCTCTCCTAAGCCAAATCAATCAGGCATGCATGGATGATGAATCATTCCCCCTTCCTCTTAAAAAAAAAAAATTTAAAGGCTTCGGCAAGCAAATTCCCCAAGGCAATGCAAGGGCAGCAACAATATTCTTGACTCAACGTACTTTAAGAACCAAACAAATTGATTGCTCCGATTTCTCCTATAGCCTTCATGACTTCCCACCCCCGACCACAGTCCCCACTCATTCCCTGGACACCCATTCATGTTTAAACTCTAACTTTATTAGGAATCTAAATTGAATTTACAGCATTGCTCGGCTTGAGCTGAGCTGTCTTATCTGACAGTGAAATGCTATAAACCCCATGGAACCTCACAATGCTTTATGCTCAGAAATGGAACGCAATGTCTTGCAAATGAAGCATGCAATGTAAACAATGTACTGTAAACTGAGAGCGTATGCACCAAGACAAATTCCTTTGTGTCCAATCACACTTGGCCAATAAAAAATTCTGTTCTGTTCTGTTCTGTTCTGTTCTGTTCTGTTCTGTTCTGTTCTCCTCTCCTCTCCTCTCCTCTCCTCTCCTCTCCTCTCCTCTACTCTACTCTACTCTACTCTACTCTACTCTCCTCTACTCAGTTGCCTACTCACAAAACTCAAGTCACAGATTGCCACAGATTTGGCTCAGATTCCAGGGTCCTCCTGTGCACAAGTACAGGTAGTCCTCAACTTACAACCACAATTGAGCCCAACATTTTCACCGCTAAGTAAGACATTGAAGCAAATTTTGCTCCATTTTAACAGCCACCGCTGTTCAGTGAATCACTGCAGTTGTTAAATTAGTAACACGGTGGTTAAGTCAAACTGGTTTTCCCATTGACTTTGCTTGTCAGAAGGTCACAATTTCATTGTACGAGGTGCAATGACAATAAAGTAAACTAAAAAACTAACAAAGGGGGATTGCATAACCCCTGGACATGGCAACAGTCATAAATGTGAACCAGTTCCCAGGCATCTGAATTTTGACCACATGACCATGGGGATGCTGCACATGGTCATAAGTGTGAAAAACGGTCATAAGTCCCTTTTTTCAGTGCCGTTGTAACTTTGAATGATCACTAAGTGAATTGTTGTAAGTCGATGACTACTTGTATACCCAACAGTGGAATAGCTCTGATTCCAAAGGAATGATTTCGTCTGCTTGAAAGATCAAGCAATACCTGTTATATAGGTTGTCATGTAGATTGTAAGGCTGGTGCTATTTCTCAGCACGGTTGCTTATAGACATTCCTTTGAACAATTATATTCTGTTGTGGGGCATCCAGTAGTGCCTTTTCCATAAAATTACATTGACATTGCTTTCAAATCATTGGGCCCACTCAAATTAGTGTAGCACCAAGGGCTAAAACTATCTCTCTCAACGCTCCAGATTATGAATCAGGCCACTTTAGCTACTTGCATGGGGTTAATTGCGAACACATTTCTTGAACTGGGATGGATATAGAGAACATATTACTTAAAAATATTACAGGTAGCTAAACCTGAACCGTTTGTCATCCATCAGTTATTTTTATGTGAATTTTAAGTGCTTAGTGGTATTGACATGTAGGTTTACTCCATAACAAAGAAACTCTTATGAGAATTCTTTCCCCATACAACTACACTTCTGGTTAGGAATCTGCAACCTTATAAAACGTTCATGTAAACCACTGTAGCTCAACCGTGGCAACTTTAAAATGTGTGGGCCTCAACTCCCAGAGTTCCACAACCAGGCATTGGGTGGGGAAATTTATTTATTTGTTTGTTTGTTTGTTTGTCTGTTTGTCAAACAGGTACAAGAGAGCAGGTATGAATATGAACATGGACATGAATGAGGGAAATGAATACAAATAAATGGGAACAATAGGACAGGGACCGTAGGCACACTGGTGTGCTTATGCACACCCCCTTTATGGACCTCTTAGGAATGGGGTGAGATCCACGGTAGACAGTTTAAGGTTGAGGCTGTGAGGAAATCTAGTGAAATCTAGGAGCTGAAGTTCACATGTAAAATTGCTGAGGTTGAGAAACAACGATATAAACAAAATTTGCAACCTAGGGAGTGTTTCTTAAGTGGAACTGAATAAGAAGCAGCTGCCTTCAATTCTTCTTACTAGCCAAATTTTTCTTTTCCCTCCAATAATCACTCAACTCAGTGGCCTGAGCGAGCCTGGTTGGTGTTTGCAGCTCTGATTATTCTTCAGTATTTTATTTTCTCCTGAAAATAAAAAGGTGGGGGTTTTTTTCCCCTATTTGAGGCAACAAATTGTTTCTTGCAAATTTTTGCCAAACCGAGAAATGCTAATTTTTCCACTGTGCTTAATTAGCCATATCTTCTTAAGGTAACCAATATATCTGAAGTAGTGTATATTCAGCTGAACCCCCTTCAGTTAGCTGGCTTGCTGTGATTATTGTAATTCACAAAGAAGGTCATTAGGACAATGAGGAAGACATTACGAACAATGCCATTTATAGATTCACTGCTTTCATTTTCAGAACTAACAAAGCCAGGTTGTGCTATCTGGATATGTCTTTGAAAATGACAACATAACATTGGCCTCTGGTATAATCCATCATGAGAATGACATGAAATATGCAGTTTGTGGCATAATGTCATGACACTTGTGATACAGTGGGTTGCCCCTGGTTCGCACTGGTTCTATAGAACTGGTAGTAAAACCGGTGGGAGGCTCCGCCCACCGACCCCCACATCATCAAAAAGCTTCTGCACATGTGCAGAAGCTTCTGCACTTGCGCAGAAGAGCATGCACACACACGAGCGTAGCGAGCCCCATTGTGAACTGGTAGTAAAGGTAAGTAGAACCCACCTCTGTTGTGATGTCACTTCCCCTTCCCATAGGCACCCACGGACAAGCATGTTAGCCAAAGCTCAGTTCTAATTCCTTTCCTTTTGTTGGAAGAAATATCCATCTGGTTCAGTTCCAAGCCACGAGGAAAGCACTGGAAATAAAATGGAGGCAGGAGGCTGATTGGAAAGAGAGTCCATTTATTGATGAAGCAGAACCACCAAGCACATGTGATTCTGGGCAGCTGACAAAATGGAGTTGAGAGTGGGTGGCTTTTATACCTTCTTTTGGGCTTTGTATTTAAGTTTCCTGTTCCTGTGCAAAAACATGTCTTTTAATATTCTATTGACTGTTGTCAGATTCCTATGGGGTCATGTAGGGGTCATGTCGGGTTTATAGCTGGCTTTATAGGCAAAAGAGGAAATGCAAACTCTTGGTGTTTGTCTGATTTAAGTTTGGTTGAAGTTTTGACTGCTCTGGGGGTGGTGCAATGATTGAAATACCCTTAGGAGATTGTGCAATGTAGTGAGCTCTGTGTCTTCTCCTAAATAGTAATGGGTAAATCCTATTATGTCCTGAAGGGTCATGTCCTATTCTTAATCCCACCACCCTGAAGCTGAAGGTCTTTTGTTTTGTAGATAGGCTGGCACAGTTTTTCTTAATGGGCACAAAATATCTGCTGGGAGGTGGAGTGAGTCTGCTTCCTGCCTCTAAAAAACATGGTTCTCCATTTCTCATTTAGGGAAATATAATATTCCACTTTTTTTAATATTCCCCAAAATTAATTCTTCTAGGAGGGGGGGTAGGTGCTGACTTTCTACCCTTCCCTTCTCCTTCCCTGCCCTTCCCTTCTCCTTCCAAATAGCCCTATTATGCAAAGAAATGGGAAGCTACACAGTGAAAGCAACCAGAGAGAAAATGCCCTTGGAACTATTTCAAAGCCTAAAAGCAGTAGGTAGTGATATCTTGGAACAGTAACAAGGGAAATATGGCCTAAATCACCTGCTTTAGCAAGATAAGCCTTTGGACTTCTGTAAGCTAAATGTGCACCATTGGAATTTCTTTGAAAATGGGGTGACACGAAGACTGAAAATCACAAGGAGGAGGCAGCAATGTTTAATCTTCTGCAAGATAGCCGTTCAAGATGGACGGATAGAGACACCTGCAGCCTGATAAACAAGTCAATACTGTAGATGGAAGATAGTCACCAAACAACAGATACGACCAAGTCTGAGATCCTGGAGGTGGATGCCACTGCTTTTTATTGTCAGCCCTTTCTGTGATCTCTGTCTGAATAAGTCAAGATCGGTGTTCTGCTAGCTACTATCCTTAATGGGCGCAGTCTAGCAAGCTCCATTTCCCCCAGACAATGGATTGATATGTGCAGTGGGTTTGCTTTTCCTGAATGTATTCCATATACCACTGCAATGCTAAAATGCAAAATGTCGCTTCTTTTTTTAAAATAAGAGGAAATGAAAAGCAAGTTGGGATGTATGCATTGTTTTGAATCAGCAGCCTTGCAGGTGTCCAGTAGACAGTGGGGTGGGGAATGTTTATTGTATTTGGGGGGAACCGGACTAGGGGTTTCCAGAAACTATGTGAGTATCTGGCCAAGAATTTGAAATTTGCCCCCAAAACATCTATGGGTTTGCTTACTCAGGTACTGAAATTTGTATTCAATGACTCATTTCTGAATGAGTCATTGGTCTTATTCAGGAACTAGCTGTGATCATAGATTCATCAAGAGAATCCAAGGAAACCTCTTTTCTGACATTTAAGCAACAAGTATATTGGTGCAAGGGAGACCAGTAAGTCATATGGAGATGAGACATGCTTCTTAGGGCTTCAGCAATTATGTTAATTATTTTTCTCATAACACAGAGATTCAACTTGGTACAATCTTACTACCCAGTACCTGCTGAAAAACTGCACCTCACATAAAGTTATTGAACTGCACCTCACATAAGGCTATTGAAAACTACACCTACATCCATTATCCCAATTGTTCTCTAGACTGCATGATGAAATCCATACACTGAAGTCACATCCAGTGATATTAAGTAGCCCTGGGTGATTTTTATTGTGATGTTCACTTGAAAGAACTAAGACAAGGATTGTTAGGTCATGGCAGTGTATAATCAAATGATCAGCTCCCATCAGCTTGGGTGGATCAGGCCATGGAATGTTCCAGAAATGATGCTACATGCTTGAGTCATTCTAGTCCTCATTTTTAAGAGTGGTTGCTGAACCAGAAATGCTGAACATTGACATGATAATCTAGTTACTTTTAAATGGGGGGGGGGGGGGAGAAAATAATATTTAGGCCATCCATCCAAGTGTTCATTGACAACTGTTCATTCACCGATTTTCTTGAACTTTTTCATTTAAATAAAATGACACAGAGTGTACACCTATATGAGTAAGGTTTTTTTAAAAAATCAATTACAGAATTGAATTAAAGGATATTTAAAGAAAGTGGTTTGAGGGGAAATATTAAACTTTGAACAAAATCCACATTAAGTTTGCACTGCAATAATTAAAAATGGAAGCGAAATTCAGAAAGTTTTTTTTAAATTAGCACTAAATGGAAGAGAAATACCCTTGCCTAACTAGAAAATTAATGTGAATATTTTATAAATTTTCATAGGATTGGTCTATATATATACCGGTATATATATAAATACATTGCAATTTTTCCATTGTACTCTGTATGCTGAAATCACTGGGTGAACAGGGCAGCATGGACACTAATGTTGATAATTCGTATCATTTATCTGATAGATCAGAAGACAGTGTGGCCAGCTGCGTAAATTCATATTTTGGCACTCTTTAAAAAGTGGATTATTATTGACCCAATAGACCATAACAGCTCCAAAGAAGCCATTACTGTATATTGTGTAAATCCTTCAAGGCACGTGTTTTATTGACCCTTTAAAGCCATCATGGTCTCTCTTGTCAATCGAGTTGCCATAAATGCATAAGAGAGGCCTGTGCACCCAAATCCTAATGAAATTGTAATTATGTGATTGCTGCATGCTCTAATTGCTCAGTTGCGGTCCTAACTACTGTTTAAAAAGCAGCATTTAAAACACTTTTTTCCTATTTCAAAAGTACCCATTTTCGAATCTACTTAGAAAAGATCTTGACGAGCAAGTAAGGTGATAGGAATTGATGAGGCCCTTTTGAAGCAAATGTTTATCAAGGATCATGTAAGGGAATATACACTTGAAGCACCATATATAAAGAGGTAATGAACTAGCATGAGTGGTCAAGCTATTAAAAATATCAATTTCCCTTTTCTGTTCCGAAAATGAAGCATTTCAGATTTCCACATTCAAAGCTAGAATGAATATGAACACCAGAATCAGAACTTTCCAAAAGAATCCAAAGTCAGGCTCCATTAAGTTCCATTCAGGCATTCTAAAAAAAACATGCTGGAGAGGAAAAAGAAGATGGCTGGTTAAACCCAGATTCAGTTCCAGGTTTACATTTAATCATGTTATTCCTTATAAAGTTTGCAGACAACCTTTTGCCTTTGCAGTTTTATGAACAGGAGCTCTACACAGAGCACAGGTAAAAATTTTAAATCCATGGAAATAACCTGGGTTTTGTAGAATGTGGTAGGCATGATCACAAAATGGCTGCCATGGAGGTATGTCAATTTGCAAGAACACTCACTTACCAGAAGACAAAGTAACTAGGGTTGGTCCCTGAGAATCCTTCTTCCAGCCTTCATCTTAGAATGTTCACTTTTTTGTTACTTAACTTTCTTGGTATCTTTCTGGGTAGGTGGGCAAATTTCCAGCTGCCCACTATTTACACTGCTCAGTGCAGGAGTCAGAGTTCTTGCACTTAACAGATAATGCTAAAAACTGGGATTTTTCAACAAGCCAGATTCACATGTATTAGTATCTTTAGAGCATAAGAACTTAAAAGAAAACAGATAAATCAGAAATCCAGCTGAATGTCCAGAAAAAAATACTCCTGCACTTTACCATCGATAGAAAGCACAAAATACAGACGTTGCAATATATTTGTTCAAAGCAAAGCATTCACATATATGTCTAGTGTTTAGATTTTCTGAATTGTATTTTTTAATGTGGTAAGTGGGAATATTATTCTGCATTTGGATGGTTGTGAGAATAGGGTTAAGAGCAGCCTTTATTTGAATTAACCTTCTCCTTCCAAGTGAAAAAAAAGACTGGGTCAGAGGCAGGTTGTATAAGAAGAAAATTAAATAGAGAGTGAAAGTGAAATCCATTGATTTAAAGCAATCCAAACCAAGACTTTTCCCAATGGTCAGCGAGGCCATGGCTGTTTTTTCAGAGTATAAAAGCTATCCAGATAAATCTTATTTCAGTACTGACAACAACACAACAACCTCCTCAATCATAGAAGGGAAGAGTAAAGTAGAGCAGGGTAGAAGCTTTTGTAAAACATGCGGCCATCTCCAACACCACCTGACTTTCCCTTATGATTGGATCTCAATGTCTTTCAGATACAATACACAATTCAGAACTTGGTCGGTCTCGAGTTATATGCTGTAACAAACTTTTATAATGGAGCTACTGTAGTTTCCGTGAAGTCTTTGAATGATTCCAGGCACCACTCTGAGCTTTGTTGAGTGCTGCCAATTCTGTTTTTAAATATTAGTGAGTAAAATGATTGAAAGCTGTGCATAACCTAATATTGTTCCTGGAACGAGTCCTTCGTTAGCAACAAGCTTGGAGATGGCTGTGCACATTGTAACCAAGGAACATGAAATGATAAATATGGAATTCCCTGAAACAGCATAAAAAGTATAGACTTTCAGTCCAATGCATAAAGTATTATCCCAAGATGGATAGAGCAGTGAGGGAAAAAATAAGCGGCAAGGTTAGAGAAAAATGAAATGCACAAGTATGGGTAATAGTAATTACTTTCTTGGTAATATCCATTCACACAGAAGTTGCTAAGTGTGACATGAGCACTTTTATGTGGGGAAGCTGATGAGAAACCCAAATCTCTGCTCAGGCCATGAGAAACTATGTTAAATCTTTTAAGGAATTCAAGCTCCTTTTTACAATGAAGTTAGGCTTTGTAATTTCTTTGTTCAAAAATGGCTGCCTGGAGTCTGAGAAGTTCAAGGGCTCATGCCGTGGATTTGAAATATCACCATTTCTTTTGAAAGAAACCTGTATATGCCTCTTGTATCTCTTTGCCAGAAATGGATTACTATTACTATTATATCTCCTACTTCTCCTTCGCCTTTGCCTTCTCCTCCGTATATATATTTGTGCGTATCTCTGTATGTATCTAAGTACATGTATGCGTGCGCACACACACACATACACACATAGTATCTATATATGGAGGACTGATTATAGTTCCATATTTTTAAAAGTTTTATTTTACAACAGACAAACTTAGTAGGCAGGATCAAATTTAAAAAAACTTGTAATGGATTAATTTTGGAATTTCATATATCATTCTTGTTTCTGTGTGAATCAGATATGGGCAATTAACTGTGTAAAGTTTCTGCACTCCAGTTGGAACTTGGGTTGTTTTGTGATAAGAAAGTGGCACCAGAAGAAAAAGAAATCTGGTGAAATAAACTGAGGAAATTTCCAGATAAGGCCGTCTGTATCAGGACAGAAATAATCGCACTCCGTTCTGTCCAAGTTGTGTAGCAAACTTCTTTGCCAAAAAACAAAAACCTGAAGTAGAGACCTTGGTCCTAGTTAACTCTTTGTCCACAATCCATTCCTTCAAGAGCGTTTGGTCTGAAATCCAGAAAGAGAAAACTGAGCTTGCCAGGAGTACAGAACTCGGATGAGAAGGAATTATTATGTTGGCATGAAATAGATTGGTTAGAGGAACATTCAGGCCTTTTGACCTAGAATTTAGTACATGTCTCCTTCACAAACAATTGCCTCAAATGAAAGGTATCTTTGCTGCACTCACAGCTATCTGCTGGGACTTGCAAAAAGAAGAAAAGAAAAGAAAAAAAACCCCAACAACCCAAATACAAGAATGAACTTGCAACCAAAGCATGAGATTCTTCATTTGAAGAATACACAATAGGATGTATTTTCTGCTTCAACTTAAGACCACCGTTTCGATGAAATTGTAATTTGCTACTATATCCCCCCTCCACCCCGAGAGATGAAACATGGTGACGTCTGCACTGTACTATTGCCAGTTATGATCATTGTTAGATGAGGGCAGAGAAGCAGAACAGAGTTCAGTGCCTTGGCACACTATATGCCTGTCACAATTTATTCCAGGTCAGAAATACAGATCACACCTTCTAAGTGTGTTACAAATGCTTGCCTTGACTCTAGCAATTGCTACAGAAAAAGAACTGCTACAGCCCAGCCTTGTGTCAAAGGTATGGAACGTGGTATTGCATGTACCACTCCCCAATTTCAGCATCTGAGATCACAGCACTTATTACTTCGAGCTTGACCTTTATCTCTTAAATTGACTCCCAAATGATGTGAAGTCTGCGCACATAGAACTGCATTTGTGCATATTTAATCCTTTTTTCCCCCTCAACTTCCCACTCAGATCATATTGCCCATAGTCAAAATTTATCTGGGCTGGCAATGATTTTTTTTTTAATGGGCAACTTTATGGTACCCTATAAAGTCCTGCAGCTGCATTATCAAAAGATAATACTATTGCCATTTTAACCATGTTATGTGTATTAATACAACATATATGTGTATGTGTGTGTGTGTGTGTGTGTGTGTGTGTGTGTGTGTAGGTCTTTGGTTATTCAGGTTTTCTCCCGCGTAAAATTGGAAGTGTCTTGGCAACGTTTCAACGTCTCATTCGTCATCTTCAGGCTGGTGTTTTCGGCTTCGTGCTTCCAGGAGCAATGTGTGATCGCAGCTGTTTCTTCCTTTTAACTGCCAGTGAGGGTGGTAGCTGATTGGGTGGGAGGATGGCTGTGCTCTGATTAGGTGGAGGTGTGTTTTGATTGGTTGGGGGCCTGGCTGTGCTCTGATTGGATGGGGGGTTGGCTGTGCTCTGATTGGCTGGGGGTGTGCTCTGTTTGGGTGGGGGCTTGGCTGTGCTCAGGTTAGTCTGAGTTGCAGGGAGATTTGAGCTGGTGACCTGCATTGCTGTTGTTTGGCTTCGTGTTCATGGTCGTGCCATGTGTATAAAGATCTTGATTTATGTAGGAAAAACCTGGATGAAACAAAAATACACAAAGACCTACGAAAAGAGAATAAAATAAAATAAAATAAAATAAAATAAAATAAAATAAAATAAAA
>WNWU01000003.1:12749459-12760276 GCA_012654045.1 Ptyas mucosa | reverse complement strand
CCTTTCCTTTCCTTTCCTTTCCTTTCCTTTCCTTTCCTTTCCTTTCCGTACACTTTGGATTTTTGTATAGGATTATTTCATATAGATTATACACTTTCCCGGATGCTTATGGGTATCTAATTGCAAGAAATCAGAATTATACTCTGCTACTTGGCTAAGTTGCCAAGGCCAAAGCTACCATTATGCAGTTCAGACAGAATATATTGGGGTGCATATTTAGCAATCCCTCAACTCATCCTTTTTAATTCCCCAGTTGCCAATGCTGGCTGGAAAACCTGGGATTCACATACCTGAATCTTGCCAAGTTTGAAAAACACTGCTCTATCCTAACTTGCTGCTTCAGGTGTAATGGGAGATGGTAGCATTTTATTCAAGTAAGTATTAAGTGCCAGCTCAGTGATTTTCTATATATGAGATGAAAAGAAACATTGCCCTGTGCATTGCCTCATGCAATAAAAATCCTTGAATTGGACATAAAAAACCACACACAGTAGAAAGAAAAACACTGAATAAAGATCCAACTATCTTATTTTAAAGAAATTTAGAGGTTGGGTTTTTTTTTTATTAAGAACAGAGGAAATGGGTTTTCTTTTCATTTTTTTAAAATCTTCCTGATTTCTTCATCACTCAGACAAAAGGTCCCTCCAGTCCATCATCATTCTTTTCTCTCTCTCCTTTCTCTCCCTCCCTCCTTCTCTTCTTAAATAAGCCAGACTTTTTTTTCCCCCATGTCTGACTTTAGAGATGTGATTTGCCTTGGAATAACTGAGTTGAGCTGAGTTGCATGAATATTGGGGATCTTGTCTCTGGCCATCTTTCCTGGACTCCTTCTGGCTTACAAATAGTTCTCAACTTACAACCGTTCATTTAGTGACTGGTTGAAGTTACAATGGCACTGAAAAAAGTGACTTATGACCATTTTTCGTACTTATGACAGTTGTAGCATCCCCGTGGTCACATGATCAAAATTTGGATGCTTTGCAACTGGTTCATATTTATGATGGTTGCAGTGTCCTGGGCAGTGGTGGGATTCAAATAATTTAACAACCGGTTCTCTGCCCTAATGATTTCTTCCAACAACCAGTTCACCAAACTGCTCAGAAAGTTAACAACCGGTTCTCCCGAAATGGTGCGAACCGGCTGAATCCCACCACTGGTCCTGGGGTCATTTGACCACCTTTTGCAACCTTCTGATAAGCAAAGTCAATGAGAAAGCCGGGTTCACTTAACAGATGTGTTACTAACTTAACAACTGCAGCAATTCACTTAGCACCTGTGGCAAGAAAGGTCGCAAAACTCTGGTAACAGCTGTCTCATTTAGCAACCAAAATTTTGGGCTCAATTGTGGTCATAAGTTGAGGACTCACTGTACTTTCTTGGTAAAGGTCCCAGTTCTGTCTCTGGTGCCATGTGTTTTTTCTTTTTACACGGAGCCACATAAGATCCCTTCCTAACAATTCCTGGCCATCACTTCTGCCTGACCATATTTTCATTTCTGAATGAGGTCTTTCAAAATAAACTAAATAAATAAAAAGTTAAATAAACAAAAACTTAGAATGTTCTACTCCCATTCTGAAACTACGAATGCAACTGGAAAAGAGGAGGAAAACTATGGTTTGATTACATTTTTGTTATTAATAATGTTCCTTGGGTTGACATAAGAGACTTTACATGAGAGATGCAGAGTTATCGTTTCTATTCATTTGTCTGATTTTCAGCTCTTAGGAAATGGGGGGGGGGGTGTTGTGCTTTTGCTTTTAACTATAAATTGGGATACCATCATCCTTTATTTTTATAGTTCTTTTCTTTCTGAGAAACCTATACTACAAACATTTCTGTGCCTACTGCTGGGAAATTATACCATGGCTACATTTAACTGACATTAGTTTTGTTAAGGAGGGGAAGCAAGAGAACTAAAAATATTCCCATCACTCAACCGTGGCTTCTGTCATTTGCATTACTACATTTGAGATGATATTTTCCAAAGATTATGTTCAGTGGGAAATCATAATGAGAAATTTAACAAAGGAGCCCATTGTGTCCTGGATATCACCTTCTCCATAAACCAACCTTATTTTGATGCAATTATCATTGATGGTTATTTTACTATTCTGAAAGCATGTTTTTTCTCTCTCTCACACACAACTCTCTCTCTTTCCAAAAATTCATCTTGTCAGAGGTTGCAGATGGTCCATCCTAAACTACAAGAATGAAGATTAGGAGCCCAAAAGGCAGTTTAGTCAAAAGTGAAGTGGGAAAGTCAACAGAGGAACAAAGTGGAGTGGAATAAGTGACACAGGAACCAAGGTATCAGATTAGATAATAAAGAGATGAGACAGAAGCAGAGACATATGACAGAAGAAAAATTCACAAAACTCTGATCCCTGGTCAGAATGAAATCGCTAGTACTGGCCCTCTCTTGTTCACTTGGTTTGTTTGCCGGCTGTATTAAAGTTAATAGCAGTGCAAAAAGCAGGTTTGTTTTGTTGGTAATACCTCAACTGCTACACAAAAATGGTCCCTGTGTGCTTGCAGCTCCACCTCCTGGGCAGCTGCTTTTGTGACAGGAAAGTTAAGAACTAGCATCTTACTTGGCCCATTTTTTTTTTACTTTTGAGCCCATTAAATAATCCAGTAAACAGCTCCCAAATTCTAACTTTTGAGTAATTTAAATACATTCCCCATTACACTGAGTACTTGACTGCCCTCTTTTTACTCATGTAAGAATATTTTTTGTAATAAAAGCAGACCTGCCTTCTAGAACAGTGTCTCCAAACTTGACAACTTTAAGACTTGTAGACTTTAACTCCCAGAATTCCCCAGCCAGCCATGAGTCTTGCGTGAGTAAAAAAAGGGAAGTCAAAAGCTGGTTGGGGAATTCTGGGAGTTGAAGTCCACAAGTCCTAAAGTTGCCAAGTTTGGAGAGCTCTGCTCTAGAACGAGAATACAGCACATGCAACCTTTCAGCTGTCATAGAATTGGAAATCTAAGAAGTGAAGCGGACCGGATGTATCACATGCAGGCCACGCCCACCCCAGCTCCGCGAAGGAGCAAAATGTCATAATACGTCACATGAGAGCCACAGGTTTGACACCCATGATCTACAGGGACACACTTTGTTGCCCCAATCTTTTAATACTTTCATGCAAAAATAGCCCATTATAACTCAATATTATGCTTATCTACTTCCAGACCCTGAGAAACTAATCTAATCTAATCTAATTATGTAATTTAATTTACCTAGTAACCTAATTTAATTTGCATAGTAAATTAAAACAATCTGCTATAATAAAATTGCCTAGTTCATCTCCTTTCTATGTTTCCACCTATCAAAGTTTAGTTTTTAACAGCTGAATGTTCTGTTTGCCAAAATCAGAAGCCAAGGTTATTTTCTTCAGGTTTTTTTCTTCCACAAGTTTTGAGATCGCCATTAAGCCTGAGTCAAAACCTCATACTATTTCTGTTGGCGAGCAGTTATTATATACAGCAAACTTACACATGATATAAGGCTGAAATATAGGCAAGGCTTAAGCATTATCCATTGTTTACTTCTCTACTTTTTTCTGAAACAAAAGCGCTTCCCCCCCCCCCCAAAAGGCAACTGGACTTTGTGTTTTTCCTTGAAGATGTTTTGTTACTCATCCTCTCCATAGATACTTTTTTTCGGAATTTTATCCACTCTGTCTGGGAAAGAATTTTTGAAGCAAGCAGATATCTACAGCAGATAGCAGTACCTAGCCAAACTGGCTGATGTTGAAAAACTGAGCAGAGTCAGTCATGTTTAAATGGGAGGCCACCAGTAAAAAAAATAATCAAAGAAAGGAGACATTTAATTGACCTTAAGTTACAGCAAGAGTTTGAAAACATATCCAAAGGTAATCTTTACAACTATTCACCCAGGCTGCAAGCGAGTAGAGCAGGGGTAAAATCCAGCAGATTCTGACAGGTTCTGGAGAACCAATAGTGAAAATTTTGAGCAGTTCGGAGAACCGGCAGTGGAAATTTTGAATAGTTTGGAGAACCGGCAAATACCACCTCTGGCTGGCCCCAGAGTGGGGTGAGAATGAGGATTTTGCAGTATCCTTTCCCTGCTATGCCCACCAAGCCATGCCCACCAAGCCACACCACATCCACCAAGCCACGCCCACAGAACTGGTACTAAAAAAATTGGATTTCACCACTGGAGTAGAGATGGGGAAAGTGAAGCCAAAAAAAGATAGCACCTTGCCAAAGGTCATCTCATGGGTTCATAGTATAAGCACAATTCAAATGTGCCTCTTATTTTATCTCTTAATCAGGTCCAGATATGAGGAACTGTAGCTCTCTACATGTTGTTGAACTACCATCTCCCAGCAGCTTCACCTGCAATGTTGGAAATACTGATAGTCAGCAACATCTAGAAGGACTTATGTTTTCTTACATTGAGGAAGGCTTTAGGCAATAACCACAAAATTGTGCCTGAATGCAGAGATAGTCAACTCCAAAGGATGACTCTGCTTTCCTCTCTAACCCATTTTTTCCATCCACTTTTCTATTAATTGATAGATCCCTAATAAAAGTATCACCGAGCTGTGATTTTGTTTTTCTTCCTCATGGATCAACACAACTATGGGTGATTTCTTAATAAACTTAATATGTATTCTGGAAAGGAAATCAAGGTCAAACATGGATGCAGTGGATGGAAGCAGTGGTGGGTTGCCCCTGGTTCGGACCGTTTCACAAGAACTGGTAATAAAACTGGCGGGAGGCTCCACCCACCGCCCCGGATGTCATCATAGGTGATCTGCGCATGTGCAAAAGCTTGACATGTGCGCGAGCGAAGCAGGCACGCACGCATGATCCCGTTGTGAACTGATAGTAAACATAAGTAGAACCCACCCCTGGATGGAAGGTCTTGTTGTTCATTATGTGGGGCAGAGATGAACAAATAGACCAGAGCAGAGGTGGGTTTCAGCAGGTCCTGACCAGTTCTGGAGAAACAGTAGCAGAGCCTTGGTAGTACAGTGATCTAAAGCACCCTGTTATTAACACCAGCTGCCTACAATTATTGCAGGTTTGAAATCTCACCAGACTCAAGGTTGACTCAGCCTTCCATCCTTTCTAAGGTAGGTAAAATGATGACCCAGTTTGTGGGGGCAATAAGCTGACTTTGTATAAATATACAAAAGTATGAAGACTATTGCTTAGCACATTGTAAGCCATCCTGAGTCTCCGGAGAAGGGCGGCATATAAATCAAATTTTTTTAAAAAAATTGAGTAGTTCGGAGAACCGGTAGTAAAAATTCTGACTGGCCCCACCTCCATCTATTCTCTGCCTCCCAAGTTGGCATCTATTCTCTGCCTCCCAAGTTGGGAAGTAATGGGCATTTTGCAGTAACCTTCCCCTGCCACGCCCACCAAGCCACGCCCACCAAGCCATGCCACACCCACCAAGCCACACCCACAGAACAGTAGTAAAAAATTTTGAAACCTACCACTGGACCAGAGGTCTTCAAACTTGGCAGCTTTAAGACTTGTGGACTTCAACTCCCAGAATTCTGGGAGTTGAA
The DNA here is from genome assembly GCA_012654045.1 of Ptyas mucosa. Classification (NCBI taxonomy): domain Eukaryota; kingdom Metazoa; phylum Chordata; class Lepidosauria; order Squamata; family Colubridae; genus Ptyas; species Ptyas mucosa. The sequence goes on along the minus strand of WNWU01000003.1, from coordinate 12,754,727 downwards.
GTCCACAAGTCTTAAAGCTGCCAAGTTTGAAGACCTCTGAAATAGACCATAGCACCACTTTTAATTGTTATAAAGTCAGTTCTCCTTTCTGTCACATTTAATAGGGGAAAAGATTTTCAGGAATATGTTGTGAAAAGAGGAAGGAAGCAGCACATGTTTTTGAAACGTCAAGTTCAGCTCTTTGGAAGGTGTCTGACATATGGGAGAAAGCAACACTTTTATGGATAGGGTGAAAGTTATTTATTCTTTGCCTTAGCAAAAACTTAAGTTAGATCTCTCTCTCTTTCTCCTTTCCTCCCTCCCTCCCTCCCCTTATACAAACAGCCCCTGTTCTGGCACAGTGAAACTAAGTTGATTTATTTATTTATTATTATTTGTCAAGCATGTATGAGAAAATAAGTATAAGTATAAACATAACATATAAATATATAAGTATAAAGGGACATTAGGACAAGGATGGTAGGCATGTTGGTGCACTTATGGACACCCCTTACAGACCTCTTAGGAATGGGGTGAGGTCAACAGTAGATAGTCTAAGGTTAAAGTTTTGGGGGTTTGGGGAAGAGACCACAGAGTCAGGTAGTGCATTCCAGGCCTTGACCACTCTGTTGCTGAAGTCGTATTTTCTGTAATCGAGTTTGAAGCGGTTTACTTTAAGTTTGTATCTATTGCCGGTAGGACATCGTAGCAGATAATTTTATGTACTACACTTAGGTCAGACCAAAGTACCATTTTTCTTTTTTCCACATAAGCTGGAATCCATATTTCTCTTAATTTCTTCAGATGGTCTCCTTGTCTAGTCCTAACTTTTAAATGTGCCTGGTTAAATATTCCACATATTTAGTATTTCCAAATATTCAGTAAAGTAGCAGGACATTGCATGTTTGCAAAAGCAAACAGGATGGGGCAGGAAAAAAATGTTGCAGTGTTCATTGGAATTATATGCAGTACATGGGAAGTCCTGAATAGTTAATGTTTAAGAAGCTTATCAAGAGTTAATGAAGAAATTATTCTTACACTGATCAAATCTTTATGATCAGAATCCTTGTATGGCTTTTCCAAACTTGGAGTGGGGCATGAAATAGATAAGTACCTTTTTTGGAGGGTGCCTTCAAATCAGGACTAGTCACCGCAAATTTTTTGGCAACTTTTTTTGAAGTAATTTGCCATTATCTGCTTCCTAGGACAGAGAGAGTGAGTGATTGGGCCAAGATCACCCAACTGGCTTTGTGCCTAAAACAGAACTAGAACTCCCAGTTTGCTGGTTTCTAGTCTGGTGCCTTAAGCACTACACCAAATTGGCTCCCCAGTAACCCCCTAGTGCAGGATTTTTGTTTTTTGAGGGGTGGTCTGTCCTAGTAGGCAAATGAGAGCTTTACTCCATTGCATTTGGAGGAAATCACATTGGCTCTCTTAGAAAGTTGTCTCAAAGTAAGTTATGTCAGGGTTATACAATCCCATATTTCTTTTAATGATCTTTTAAAAATTATATTAGTCAAATTTACTAACAGGTAGTCCTCGATGTATAACCCCAATCGATCCCAGAATTTGTATTGTTAAGAAAGACGGTTGTGAACTAAGTCGCACCCAGTGGTGGAATGCAGCCAGTTCGCACCCCTTCGGGAGAACCGGTTATTAACTTTCTGAGCAGTTTGGCAAACTGGTTGTTGGAAGAAATCATTAGGGCAGAGAACCGGTTGTTAAATTACTTGAATACCACCACTGATCGCACCTAATTATACAACTTTTTTGGCCATGGGCGGTAAGCAAATCACTGCAGTTTTGAAGTGAATCATGTGGGTCATTAAGCAAACCCAGCTTCTCCTATTGACTATCTGCCGAAGCCAGTTGGGAAGGTTACAAATGGTGTTTATGTGACCCCAGAACACTGCAACTGTTGTAAACGCATGCCAATTGCCAAGCACCCAAATATTGACCACATGACCCTGAGAATGCTGTGTCAATTGTAAGCACAAGGGCCACTTGTAAGTCACTTTTTTCAGTTTCAAACAGTCCCTAAGTGAATGTTTGTAAATCAAGGATTATATTACACATGCACAATTAAAAGGGACAGGACAATTCTGCCAACATTCCCTTGTTTCCTTTGTCTAAATATTCCTAGTGAATCCCAGTTCACAAATTATTATTATCATTTTATGCTATCAAATACAATGTATACTCCAGTCTCTCGCTAAAATCCCAATCTATTTAGAGAGTCCTATAAGTGAAAAACATGTGTTGAACATACTCCTTTTGGTCCCCATTAATGTGAATGCCAAGTGTTGGATAATAGAACTCTTCATTCTTAAAAATGATTTGAAACAGGTCTGTTGGATGATGTAGATGCATAAGCACACCATCAGCACACCATCTTTTTAAAGCAGCAACATCCTTCCCCCCCCCCCCAGATTTCTACTCAAGCCTGAAAAATGAATCTGCTTTGATAAATCAATCCGCATAATTTGTTAAAGAGGCTATGCAAACCCTCCCCCCTTTCTACATGGAACCTGGTAGAGAAAGTTAGCACACACACTTCCTCCTAGAAGAATGAAATATTTTGAGGAAATATTAAAAAAGGCAGAATATTATATTTCCCTAAATGAGAAATGGAGAAACATTTTTTTAAGAGGCAGGAAGCAAACTCACTCTTAATTCTCCCGCTCCCAGCAGGTATTTTGTGCCCATTAAAAAAGACTGGGCCAGCCTATCTACAAAACAAAAGACCTTCAACTCTAGGATGATGGGATTATCCTGCAGGACATAATAGGATTAACCCACTGCCATTAGGCAGAGGACACAGAGGTCACTACATTGCACAATCTCCTAAGGGTATTTTCAGTCATTGCAACACCCTCAAAAACTGCAACCAAACTTAGCTCAGATAAATACCTAGGATTTGTAGTTTGCATATTGATCCAGCTATGACCCCTACATAGTCCCATGGGAGTCTGACAACCGCCAATAGAATACATGTTCTTGCACAGAAACAGGAAGCTCAAGTGCAAAGCCCAAGAGAAGGTATAACCCCCCACCACCACTCTCAACTCAACTTGGTCAGCTGCCCAAAACCCATGTGGTTTTGCTTCATCATTAAACCATCTTTCCAAGCAGCTTTCCATGTTTCCAGTGTCTTTCTCCTGGCTTGGAACTGAACCAGATGGATATTTCTTCCAATACTAGAAAATGACAGTTATTGTGATCAGTTTATTTAATGTATGTAGCTCATGGAAGTAAAGGTCATTTTCCAGGGCTTGAGAAAGGATCCATGTGTTCTAAAGATGTCCTATGTTCATTGTTCCCCAAGTTCTGAAGTTTCTCTGGTTCATTTCTGATACATGAAGTAGCCCTATAATTGATGTTATCAGTGCAGAATTGTTCTCACTGTAAAAGGAGCTTTCTCAAATTGCAGAACAGGAGTAATTTGAAAGCAACCAAATTAAATCATTTTACCAGAGGTTATAAAGATATTTTTTTTCCAGTTCTCTGCATTTGGGGTGATAAAAAAAAGTTAAACTGTGATTTAGATAGAAGAAGCTAGATTACTAGCCTTCTAACAACCTTGTTGGGAAGGCAGCAGTTTTCATACTTGAGCCTAACGTTATACATTGCATTCAGGAGAATTTGTTCCTTTGGTTAAATTATTCTCTCTCCTCTCCAACAAACTATTATTTGAAGACTAGCTCTATTATTTGGCAGAGGGAGATAACTGCCCAAGGCAAAAGATTTTGGATTTCATGAGGAAATGTCAAATTACTATTTGTTATTGCTATGATTACAAAGAAAATGAAAATAGGTTTATATGATTTTGTGTCAGAGGTATCAGAAAGTGTCATCTTAAGACATCTAAACTCATAATCTTATGGTTGGCATATAAGAAAAGAATTATTCACTGTATGCTTGACATCAGGGCTGTCAAACTCATGGCCCATGGGCCAGATGCCTCTTGCACTGGCCACGTCCATGCCTGGTTTAGCAAAGGGGGGGGGGAGTTGCAATGTCATGTGACACCATTGTGACAATGCGAGTTTGACACCCCTTCTTTACATTAAAAATGAGCTTCTTCTGAAAAGGGGGGAGGAAGAAGAGGAAACATCTTCATAGCATTTGAATCCACAGTTTATTTCTTTCTCACTCAGGCTCTCAAAGAAATGCAAAACACCAAGGATACACTGGTCAATGCAAGGCAAATCCAAAAGCATCCACCATTGAGATAGGTAAATTCTTGAGGGTAGGAAGGTACAAGGGAAAATGAAGAGGGTGGGGGAATGATTTAAGAAAATGTAAAATTGAGCAATCTAGTATTTCTCTGACAGGTTGGCTTCACTACATTTTATTCACTGATAGACCTGGAGTACAACGCATGCCATAAATCTACTCAGTGTAAATGATGCATTTACCCATGCAGCTAAATGTATACATTGGATTGAGAAGTTTGACATGCTGAATTAGGTTTTGCTGTATAACACATTTCTAGGCCATTGATACATATATTATGTGCAAATTGAGAGCCGAGTTAAATGAGTTGTATTTTCTTTTCTATTACCAGGATGCTTCACCCTCAGCAAATTCCCAAGAGCACATTTTAGAAGAATGCTTGTCTGAGTAAAATTCTAGGCCAAATATGAGGAGATTGAGATTAGCACAGGAAAAAGATGTCATCAGGAAAACAAAGTATTGCATTACAGTTCCTTTTCCTGCCTTTGCAGAATTTATGGCTACAACTCTTGTGTTCTCAACTATTACCCAGTGGCTGCACCCCCATGATTTATGAACCCTAAGTAAGGGTGCTATTCATTATCTCATTAAAAAATCTGCACATGGAAGGCAGTTCTGCCCTTATTGGTTTTAGGAATGGTAGTCTTGGCAAATGCCCAGCTCCAGATAAGTTCGCATTACTTGTATACAGAAGTAAGTTTCTCAGGCTTCTCTAAACTGGGTACACTTGTGATAAGATGGTAACTTCAGAAAAGACTGCAGCTTAAAAATTCATGCTTTACTTTTCATTCTTCTAAAAGGAAAAGCAGTTCCATGAAGGAAACAAAATTCAGTCTGTATGGAACTAGCCACATCAGATGTTATCAGATATGGTAGCCATGTCCATTCTTTCCTCCTTTCACGAAGTTGTTTTAAGAAGGGACATTTAACAGGGGAAAAAAATAAAACCTGATTTTTGCCACATATTTGCCTCAGAAGAGGGAGGGAGGGAGGGAGGGAGGGAAAGAGGAAGGAAGGAAGGAAGGAAGGAAGGAAGGAAGGAAGGAAGGAAGG